>CM068962.1:73821165-73833740 GCA_035128595.1 Eptatretus atami | reverse complement strand
CATCCCCAGGGATGGACCCACACTTCTCGGACGAAACTGGCTCGATGTTGTCAAACTCAATTGGAAACATCCATCGATTGCAGGCTTCCAAGCCACCAACCGTACTACAGCACCTCCTCGCGAGATACCCAGACGTCTTCAAGGATGAACTCGGGACATTGAAGGGTTTCACTGCCAAGCTCAATGTTGAGAAAGATGTGAAGCCAATTTACTGCAAAGCACGCCCAGTTCATCTTGCCTTACAAGAGAAGGTTGATGCAGAATTAGCCAGACTGGAAAAGTTAGGTATCATTGAGTCAGTTCAGTACTCAAATTGGGCTGCTCCAGTTGTTCCTGTCGTGAAGGCAGATAAATAGATACGACTTTGTGGGGATTACAAAATATCGATCAACAAATGTTCTACCTTGGACAAATATCCCATACCAAGGATTGATGACTTGTATGCAAAACTGAGCGGAGGACAGTCATTCACCAAGCTCGACATGAGATCAGCCAACCTACAAGTCATTCTGGATGAGGACTCCAAAGAATATCTCACCATCAACACGCATTGGGGACTCTACAGATACAACCGCCTGAGTTTTGGTGTCAAATCGGCACCAGGAATCTACTAATGTTGTATGGATAGCCTGTTCGTTGCTGAACCACACGTTGTTGTTTACCAATATGACATCCTAGTCACTAGCCGCTCAGAGTTTCATCATCGTGACAACCTCAAACGTGTGCTACGCATTATCTCCGACTCTAGACTATGCCTACGGAGAGACAAGTGCGAGTTCATGGTTCCGTCTGTGACCTATTTGGACCATCGTATCGATGCTGAAGGCCTACATCCCACTGAAGAGAAGATCAGAGCAATCAAAGACACCCCAGCTCCGACCAACATTTCTGAACTTGAGGCTTACATTGGCATGCTGCAGTACTACAGCAGGTATATCCCAAACATCCAAACATCCAGGATGGAGAATGGCTACCATGCTTGGCCCACTATATTGCTGTTAAAAAAGGCGTCAGCTGGAAATGGGACATTCCAGAGTCATCAACCTTCCAGAAGTCAAAAGACATGCTGCAGTCTTCAAATGTGTTAGTTCACTATGACCCAGACAAAGACATGGTCCTGTCGTGTGATACGAGTCAGTACGGGGTTGGTGCTGTTTTGTCACACATCATGTCAGATCGCACAGAGAGACCAATCGCATTCGCATCTTGTACACTGTCCCCGGCTGAGAAGAACTACAGTCAGCTGGACAAAGAAGGACTTGGCATTTTATTCGGAGTCAAGAAATTTCACCAGTACGTCTTCGGTCGACATTTCACGATTTACACGGACCACAAACCACTGATTAGTTTGTTTGGTCCAACAAAAGCTACCTCAGAGGTCTTACCACCTCGGATCATACACTGGTCACTTTCACTCTCGGCTTATGATTACGACATTACGTACAGACCTGGCTCCACAATTTCAAATGCAGACGCCATGACTTGCCTACCACTTCCGGACACAGTGTTTGACCCCCCTGCACCTGGCAGCGTGATATCTCTGAAGGAATTTTTGAATGACAACCCAATCAATGTTAACCAGATACGGACCTACACCAGGCATGACCCACTTTTTTCCAAGGTCATTCATGCTACTGGGCATGGGTGGAGCCTTCTACACAATGCTGACCCTGAATTGTATTCGTACAAGGCCAGGCAGAATGAACTAAGTGTCGAGAATGGCTGCTTGCTGTGGGGATGCAGAGTAGTCATTTGGGGGATTTGATTTAAATAAACAGGGATTTAATGAAAATAGAAATATTTACAAGGGTAATTCAAAATGTAATAATAATACGTGAAGTAAATTAAGGTCTGAAGTTGAGGTGCATCTACACACAGACTTAAATATAGACAAGGGGGAAATGAACAAAGGAAAATCCTCCCTTTATTCTGGCAAATGGCGTGGTCCAGAGATGGTCTCGATTGAACTTTGGGGTTGAGGTGCTTCATCCTGCATGCGAAGACACGCCCAAAAATGGTGCCGAGCTACACTCTGGGTGGGAAAAACGTACGTGAGGTCATTTGTGAGGCAATATTCAGCACCAGGGCTCACCAACTGCCGTGCAGCTTCTTCGTCGATCGCACTTCGATAAAAACGCACTTCTTTCATTGCTGGCTAGTAAATACAAAAATGTAGGAAAGGTCACAGGGGGAAATTACATACTGGGGAAATTGGTCTTAATCCTTATCTAATTAACACAGCACCACCCCACCCCCTCCCCATGTGGTGACAAGTAACACTTAAGCTCACAGTTTCCCTACTCAATTTACATCGAGATGTCTCCGACACGTCCACAGACCAAGCAACTCTATACAATCCTCCCTTTACTATGAAATTCCTCCATCTACCCTCACAACCGTGCAACTGTGACTCTATATATATATACACATACACACACATACATATACACAGTGTTCATTTGTAACAAAGATTCGGAATTTAAGCTCAGTCATTTCTATCACAGCCACAAATGTTTTTGATGAGTATATTGATTATCGAGAACCTCTTGTGTTATATTGTTGTGGGGCCGAGTTTCGGTGGCGAGCACGACCGCGAGATGGAGCAGTATAGTCGGCTCCACCGAACACCCGGAATTTATGTCATCACCCCGGATAACTCCGGAGCCGACGGGTCTCTTATCGGACCGAAGAACGCCGAAAGGTTCGCCGCCTGGGATAGGGTCGATTGCCAATTCAATTTACCTAGAGAGCCCACGTGCGAACTACCGAGTATCACACCCTCGACGGAGCTCGAACGGATGAGTCGTTTCCGTGCTCGACCGTGCGTAACCCGAGCGGATGGTTACCGAGATCCGTCGGTCAAAATGCACAATTTACCCTCGCATCTTCTCAACACGCACCGTGCCAAACCAATGAGAAAACACAAAAACGAGCTGAAACATTTAACAGGGGATTTATTTATAATGGGGGGGGGGGGGGGAGGGGAAACACACCAAAGAGCAGAGTTAAACCGACTAAAGAAAAGCAAGTATGTACAAGGCACATAAACAATTCTACTTGAAGACGGGCCACAGACAGACACGCACACCCAAAAAGAAAATGGACCCGATGGTCTTCAGTCGGTAGAGCCGCGCCCAGGGTACCTGCCCTGCTCGTGCGGTCACACCGACTCGAATCACCACGGTGGGACTCGAACCCACGACCCGAAGTCCACGACCACGACCGTCTCGCAGGGCTCGTCGACAACCATTCACTGGCTTTGGATGCCAGGTTGGAAATGCCTGGACTGAGAATGTCCTCTCCCACCAGGAATGTCTCACACACGATCCTCGCTGCTTGGCAAAACGCCACGATCTCTCGAACTTGCCAACGCTCCTGCCACGAGCACACCGTGTCTCCACTCGCTGGTCCAGACCACCACTTCTTCCTCTTCAGGAGGGAGGGATTTCTTTCCTCGCCACTCGCCTCCTCATTGGATAAGTCGTCACTTCGTCTACAGTCGTCAGATGTTGTCCAGTTCCCGGTAATGAAACTCAAGTAAATTACCACGCCTAACTCCGTCACACCGGAAGCTGCTGGCTCGTGAGAAAGCCCGATTTCATGAATCGTGATGCCCGCTCATTGGGTTTTACACCGCCAAA
Organism: Eptatretus atami; assembly: GCA_035128595.1. NCBI lineage: Eukaryota > Metazoa > Chordata > Myxini > Myxiniformes > Myxinidae > Eptatretus > Eptatretus atami. Next base: position 73,830,099 of record CM068962.1, on the reverse strand, counting down.
GTGATAGGCTAATTTTTATAACTGCGCTGGCGTTCAGCTCAGTCAGGCGCCGTCTTCACATGCATCTGAAGAGTAGACAGGCTTGCGCAATGCAGTCTCTGGCGAAGGAGTAAAGGGATCGATCATAGCTTTCGTGTTGAAATCCGATCATGGTTTTTATAATTGGCTTGTTTTTGTACTATCACCACACTCACTTTCACATACAGTGTATTGAGTGGTAGTCATCACGATGACTGTGTCGATGTATTTGTGATGGTATAATGAATTTTTTCCCTTCCATAGAAACTCATTCTACATTCATTCAATTAAATTAATTCTAACAGCGCATTACATTCCACATTGTCGAGGTCATATACCATACCGATGGTAAATACGAGTTTTCCTTCAGTTCGTTCATTATCTTTACGTTTTGGATAAAAGTGATTCATGATTCCATTTTGCTTGATCACTTTACAACTCACCCATGAACCCCACTATGCCCGAGGATTGTGTTTCGCCTTGGTACAATAGCCGCTTTATGAGATGGTTGCGCCCTCTCACACGTAGTGTCAGGCCACGCGCGACTTCAATCCTTCACCCCACAGTCATCATGAAATGTTCGCGATACGCGTAAGTCGTCACAAATGTCGAAGTCGTCACTTTTTTCTCGCGGTCCTGATGGTGAACGACTTATGCGTCTACTGTATATATATGTACAATATATATATGTTATAATACATAATATACATTCTTACGGGTTGTGGGGGCAGATGGAGGAATTTCATAGGAAAATTAGGATTGAATGGAGTGTTGGTCCGTGGACGTGTAGGGACATTTCGATGTGATTAAGTGGGGAAACTGTGAGCTTAAGTGGTTGAATGTTACCAGTATAGGGTTGGTATGGTGTTAATTAGATAGGATTAAGGAAAGTTCCCCCCCAGTATGGTGCTTGCCCCCTGTAACCTATTACTACATTTTTGCATTTACAAGCGAGCCAAACGTGCGATTAGGCAGAAGCTCCACCTCCAAGGGTGACAGCAGGCAAAGCCAAGCCCCGAGGCTGAATGATTGATGGGCGTGACGTCAGAATCTAGCCAAACGTGCCGAGGGGGTGGAGGCCCGCCTTCCCTGGTTTGTGTGAGCAAGCCACGCCCCGGAGGGGAAACGGGGTTTTCGTACGACATCAAGTCACAGTTGAGAGTTGAAGAGGAGGAACGCAGAATGTGGAGTGAGGGAGCAAGCGGCCGAGAGAAACGTAAGCTAGGAAAATGGCCGCTGTTAAAACAGAGCTTTCGGCTAGGTTTTCCTTCGACGCTGATGAAGACAGCACGATTCTCCTTCGTGCCTGAGGTATTTGGCTTGCTTACTGAGCAAGATCTGGCCATTCGACTCTTGGCTGGGAGGTGGGACGGGCCTCAAAGGCCTCGTGTGTAATGTTCACCGAAGGGGGCGGCAAACATTCTGCAAGGCGTATCGGCAGGTGTGATAGACGAAGCAGCTGCACAGGTCTCTGAGTCTTGGTGTTGAATACCCCTCCAAATTGCCTGACGTTATGTTGTCTGCTGCGAGAGAGCGACTTGGTGCCATTTTGGCATTGCGTCCTACACCTCAAAATAGAAGCGCTTGTGCTACGTTCCAAGAAGACCATCTATGGACAAAGCTAAGTGCCAGAAATAAGGAAATGGTTTTTCTTTTATTTTGTTTCCCTTTATTATCCCACTCCCCGGAGGGAGGGAGCGGGATATTGTAATCGTCCGGTTTAATTTTCTGTTTGTTGTTGTTTGTCTGTTCTGTCTGTTTGCAAAATTACGGCAAAACACTTTGCAACACTATCAATAATTTAATCCACAGTGGGCAATGAGCCTGACGACCCCCATTAACTTTTGGGTCAATTGATCAAACGGCAAGGTCAAGGTCACGAAAGATCAAATTGTTTTTCGCTCATACTCTCGTGAAAAATGGTTAATTGACTTCACACTAAAGACTAAAATATTCCTAATAATCAACAATTCAGTTAGGATGTATCAAATTTAAATTTGATCCCAAAAAAACTTTTGGCCTTAATGGGCGGGATTGGTGTGCCTGGTTTGTATTTAACGTCTGTGTGGAGGTGCCTCGATTTGACTTTAGGATTAGTTTACTTGAGGATATCGCTGACGCACACACACATACAATAATTAATTATTATCGACGCAGCAAATACCACCTAGTCCTTCGCTTTAAACTAAGAGCAGGAGGAGAGAAAGAAGGGCGAGAGAGAGAGGGAGAGAGATGGGGTGGTGGGGGGGGAAAGAGAGAGAGGAGAGAGGAGAGAGAGAGAGAGAGAGAGAAGAGAGAGAGAGAGACGACCAAAGAGAAAGACACAGAGAGAAAGACAGACAGAGAGAGAGAGAGAGAGGGGGGGGGAAGAAGTGAGAGAGAGGTTGGAGGGAAGATGGGAGAGAGAGAGAGTTGGAGGGAAGGATTGAAGAGAGAGAGAGAGGAGAGAGAGGAAGAGAGAAGAGAGACGAGAGCAGAGGAAGGGGTTGGGTGCGAGGGAGGGAAAGTGAGGAGGGAGGAGGGTGAGGAAGGGGGGAGGCTCGGAATGGGGGAGAGAGAGGCAAAAGGGGGGGGAAAGGGGGGGGGGGAAGCCAGGAATGGGGGGGGGAGACGATGTCTCCCACACAACACGTCAATATTCATCCGGAAGGAGGAGGTGCGAGGAGTAGGTGGGAGTGGAGAGAAAAGAGAGGAGGGGAGTGAAGCAGCGGGGTTGAGGAATGGAAACCAGAGAGTGGGGGAGTGTAGGAATTGGGAATGACGTCGAGGGGGGGAGCGAGGAACGGACTGTGGGGAGGGAGAGGGTGTGAGGAATTTTTTTTGAGTGAGGAATGGGGATTGGCGGGGGTGGTGAGTAATGGGAATGCGGGGAGGGTGGAACAGCGAGGAAAGGGGAATGCGGGTGTGTGGGAACAAGGAACGGTGGGGGGGGGGACGAGGAACAGGGATGGGAGAGCAGGAATGGGGACGGAGGGGGAGAGCAAGGACGGGGGGGGTGGAGAGCGAGGATGGAGGGGAGAGCAAAGAGGGTGGGGGACCAGAGTGAGAAAGTTGGGGGGAGAGCCGAGAAAAGGTGGGGGGGGAGAGCGAAAGATAAGTTGGGGGGAAATGAGCGAACACGAAAGTGGAAAAGGCAAAGAAAAAGGGGGAGGGGCGAAGAAAGTGGGGGAAGAGTGAAGAAAGTGGGGGAAGGGCAAAGAAAGTGGGGAGAGTGAAGAAAGTGGGAGAGTGAGGAGAGTGGGGAGACGGTAGAAAGCAAGGAGAGTGAGGAAGGGATTGGAAGAGTTATGCCTCATAAAATGTGAGTGGAATTTTCACCAAGAGTAAATAATTAAAAATAAATTCATATTTTCCTTCTCCTCTTGAGCTCGGTATTCACTTGTTCATTGCTTTTACTAATCATTGAAATCCCCATGATATGTTAATTTCCCCTTTCATTTTGAATCTTAATTTAATTTATTTTGCCTTCTAACTCCGGATATTTCCTCATGGAGAACTCTAGCCGCTGTGGGACCTTGCCGTGATCCAGGCTGGTTCATTATTATCGGTTGCATCACATGAAGTTACATTTTGAAACTGTCAGTGATTCCATTTAGGAGATAACCGGAAGTGCGTTCACACGGAGCGGGACATGGCGGCATTGAGGAACCTGGGCCATGACTATGGTCTCTGAGGTCTGTGTGTGGGAGCACAGAAAAAGATTAGATGGTGCTTCAAACTGCTTTCCCCCTATTGTATACATTACATGCGACGAGGATGGGAATTCTGCGTAGATGCATGGAAAGGAAGCTGAGCTATGCAGTAGTTGGTTCGGCCTACAACTCGTTATATTCCCTGCATACGTACTCGATTCACCATGTCCCTCGGCCGTATTGAACGGACTATAACCACGCGCGAAGCAAGCTGGGAGGCGTGCATTGACGGTCTACAGATATTAATACCAGGCTAACGGCATAGAGGGTGATGCCAGAAGGAAAGCGATCGACGTCGTTTTTGGCAGCAGCGAGACGTTTTACGATTCTAGAATCTCACCAATGCCCAGGACCACGATGATTTTAACACACGCCAAGCTTGTGGCAGCTATGAAGGGCACTGTGAACCTCACCCTTCGTCATTGTGAGTCGATTCAATTTTTTACATTTGTCGCGAACCTCGAACGTCCATTTCATGCATTCATAACTCACCTGAAACAACCTTGCCACAGCATTACCAGTTGGTGCTAATTCGCCGAATGCTGAGGACTTGCTCCATAGTGGGAATGGACGCAGATCAAATTCGCCGGGCCCTACTCTGAACGGATTCTAACATTTTCCATTGTAAGGGGACATCGCTATGTGTGTGGCGACAAAAATGTGCAGAATATTGTTCGCTCCAATCGGTTACCCAGCCTGGAGCTTTACCTGTCATTCTGTCAATCGCGTGACACACATCCAACCAGAAAATCTGCGCCAAAACGCCTTGGAATATACTTTGTTGGCTCGTGCTGTGTAGATGTTGTTTTCCCTTGCACAGTTAGCATTATCCCACTACGTGCATTTCAAGATTCCGCTTGCAACTACTGCACAAGAGGTATATTGTCTCAGCGTGCTTGTCCTCGAAAACGGTGGCAAGGAGAGAGGAATGCAAAACCACCTCCTAACTCAGAGCTAAACCAGGAAGACATGACTGATGGAGAAAGCCCTAACAGCCACAGTATTCAGTCGTATGAACCTTTTCCACGATAAAGTCTGCAGCGACAGTCTACCCCTACACTGTTATATTAGATATAGACGGAAGGACCCGTGGAAATGGAGGTAGACCGGGTGCTGCCGCTCATCATGAGGAAGGGCAGCTTCCGTAACTTGTGGGGATTCTGAACAACCAGCCTCGTGGACCCGATCCGACTCACTACATATACGGTAGTCCAATACAAGGGCCCGTGGGTCGTGTTTGATGTCACAGTAACACTACGGCAACAACACTTCACCAATTACACTCTTGGTTATCCCCAGGGATGGACCACACTTCTCGACGAAAACTGGCTCGATGTTGTCAAACTCATTGGAAACATCATCGATTGCAGGCTTCCAAGCCACCAACCGTACTAAAGCACTCCTACGCCGCGAGATGCGATATACCCAGACGTCCTTCAAGGATGAACTCGGGACATTGAAGAGGTTTCACTGCCAAGCTTCAATTGAGAAAGATGTGAGCCAATTTATGCAAAGCACGCCCAGTTCATCTTGCTACAAGAGAAGGTTGATGCAGGAATTAGCCAGACTGGAGAAAGTTAGGTATCATTGAGTCAGTTCAGTATCAAATTGGGCTGCTCCAGTTGTTCCTGTCGATGAAGGCAGATAAATAGATACACTTTCGTGGGATTACAAATATCGAATCAACAAATGTTCTAACTTGGACAATATCCATACTCAGGATTGATGACTGTATGCAAACTGAGCGAGGACAAGTCATTACACAAGCTCGACAGAAGATCAGCCAACCTACAAGTCATTCTGGAAGAGGGACTCAAAGAATATCTCACCATCAACACGCATTGGGGACTCTACAGTACACCGCCTTGAGTTTTGGTGTCAAATCGGCACCAGGAATCTACTAAGTTATATGGAAGTGACCTGTTTCGTTGCTGAACACAACGTTGTCTGTTACCAATATACATCCTGTCACTAGCCGCTCAGATTTCATCATCAGTGACACCACAAACGTGTGCTACAGCCTTATCTCCGAGCTCTAGACAATCTACGGAGAGACAAGTGCGAGTTCATGGGTTCACGTCTGTGACCTATTTGGAACATCGTATCCGATGCTGAAGCCTACATCCCACTGAAGAGAAGATCAGATGCAATCAAAGACACCCCAGCTCCGACCTAACATTTCTGAACTTGAGGCTTTACATGGCATGCTGCAGTTACTACAGCAGGTCATATCCCAAACATCCAAACATCCAGGATGTGAGAATGGCTCCAATGCTTGGCCCACTATATTGCTGTTAAAAAGGCTCAGCTTGAAATGGGACATCCAGAGTCATTCAACCTTCCAGAAGTAAAGACATGCTGCCAGTCTTCAAATGTGTTTAGTCACTATGCCCAGGACAAAGACATGTCCTGTCGTGTTGATATCGAGTCAGTACGGGGTTGGTGCTGTTTGTCACACATCATGTCAGATCGCACAGAGAGACCATCGCATTCGCATCTTGTACCACTGTCCCACGCTGAGAAGAACTCAGTCAGCTGGACAAAGACAGGGACTTGGCATTTTTATTCGGAGTCAAGAAATTTCACCCAGTACGTCTTCGGTTCGACATTTCACGTTTAACGACGCACAAACCACTGATTAGTTGTTTGGTCCAACAAAAGCTACCTCAGAGGTCTTACACCTCGGATTCAATACACTGGTCACTTCACTCCTCGGGCGGCTTTTTATGGATTTACGACATAGTACAGACCTGAGCTTCCCACAATTCAATGCAGACGCCATGACTTGCCTACCACTTCCGGACAAGTGTTTGACCCCCTGCACCTGGCAGCGTGTATCTCTGAAAGGAATTTTTGATGACAACCCAATCAATGTTAACCGATACGCGACCACACCAGCATGACCACTTTCTTTCCAAGGTCATTCAGTGTACTGGGCATGGGTGGTTGCCTTTCTACACAATGCGACCCTGAAATTGTATTCGTACAGGCCAGGCAGAGATGAACTAAGTGTCAGAGAATGGCTGCCTGCTGTGGGATGCAGAGTAGTATTTGGGGGATTTGATTTAAAATAAACAGGATAATGAAAATAGAATATTTACAAAGGGTAATTCATAAATGTAGATAAATAATACGTGAAGTTAAATTAAGGTCTGACAGTTGAGGTGCATCTACACACAGACTTAAATAAGACAAGGGGGAATGAACAAGGAAAATCCCCCTTTATTCTGGCAAATGGCGTGGTCAGAGATGTCTCGATTGAACTTGGGGTTGAGGTGTTCATCCTGCATGCGAAGACACGCCCAAAAATGGTGCCGAGCTACACTGGGTGGGAAAAACGTACGTGAGGTCATTTGTGAGGCAATATTCGAGCACCAGGGCTCACCAACTGCCGTGCGCTTCTTCGTCGATCGCACTCGATAAAAACGCACTTCTTTCATTGCTGCTTAGTAATACAAAAATGTAGGAAAGGTCACAGGGGAAATTACATACTGGGAAATTGGTTCTAATCCTTTATCTAATTAACACAGCACCACCCACCCCCTCCCCATGTGGTGACAAGTAACACTTAAGCTCACAGTTTCCCTACTCATTTAATCGAGATGTCTCCGACACGTCCAAGACCAAGCAACTCGTATACATCCTCCCTTTACTAGAAATTCTCATCTCATCACAACCGTGCACTGTGATCTATATATATATAACATACACACACATACATATACAGTGTTCATTTGTAACAAAGATTCGGAATTAGCTCAGTCATTTCTATCACAAGCCACAATGGTTTTTGATGAGTATATTGATTATCGAGAACCTCTTGTGTTATATTGTTGTGGGCCGAGTTTCGGTGGCGAGCACGACCGCTGGATGGAGCAGTATAGTCGGCTCCACCGAACACCCGGAATTTATGTCATCACCCGGATAACTCCGGAGCGCGACGGGTCTTATCGGACCGAAGAACGCGAAAGGTCCGACGCGTGGGATAGGGTCGATTGCCAATTCCAATTTACCTAAGAGACCACACGTCGTCCAACTACCGGGAAATTCACCCTCGGCGGAGCTCGAGGAAGAGCCAGTAGCGTGCTCGAACCATGCGTAACCCGAGCGGATGTTACCGAGATCCGTCGGTCAAATGCACAATTTACCTCGCTTCTTCTCAACGCACCGTGCCAAACCAATGAAGAAAACACAAAAGAGCTAAACATTTAACAGGGGATTATTTATAATGGGGGGGGGGGGGGGGGGGGGGGGAAGGGAACACACAAAGAGCAGAGTTAAACCGACTAAAGAAAAGCAAGTATGTACAAGGCACTAACAATTCACTTGAAGACGGGCCCACAGACAGACACGCACACCCAAAAAGAAAATGGACCCGATGGTCTTCGTCGGTAGAGCCGCCCAGGGTACCTGCCCGCTCTGCGGTCACACACGACTCGAATCACCACGGTGGGACTCGAACCCACGCCCGAAGTCCACGACTACGACTCTGCAGGGCCCTCGTCGACAAACCACTCACTGGCTTTGGATGCAGGTTGGAAATGCCTGGACTGAGAATGTCCTCTCCCACCAGGAATGTCTCACACACAATCCTCGCTGCTTGGCCAAAACGCCAAGATCTCTCGAACTGCCAAGCTCCTGCCACGAGCACACCGTGTCTCCATCGCTGGTCCAGACCACCACTTCTTTCCTCTTCAGGAGGGAGGATTTCTTTCCTCGCCCTCGCCTCCTCATTGGACGTTCCGTCGCGCGTTTCGCTCTCGCCCGTGAATGGCCGAAAGAGGCACCAAGTCCGCTGATTGGACCGGGGGGGGGGGGGGGGAGGCGGTGACGGCCATTGCGGCGGACCGCCCCTCAAACAAGGAGAGTAATATGGTCCTCGTGGGCTACGCTTATTGGTCGACCGTCGGCAACCTCGCTCGCATCCCCCGGATTGGGCAAGAGAGACTCAGGTCCTGTGAACTCCGCCACGTACGTGTGCAATGGTGCCGGTGGAGGATGGTGGTGGAAGGAAGCGAAGGCAGATGTCGTCGTGAAGTTGTGTGTAGATTATAGTAAGTGTAAAATCCTATCTGTAAAATAACTTCGCAGCGCATGCACACTTATTCCCATTAGACTAGGGGATGGATTCTAACTAGAAACACATACTTATCGAAATAACTAAGCTACGGGACAGCTATCTGTCTGTGTGCACAAGGCTTCCAAATCGTAAACAAATATTCAG
>CM068962.1:73801591-73811717 GCA_035128595.1 Eptatretus atami | reverse complement strand
AGCTCTGCCATTCAGCCTGGCCCTGTGACTCTGGTCAATGGTAGCCAGTGTCCCTTGAGACAAAATTCTTCTTCGCCCTGCGATGAGTTCCAAGACATCCACTGGCAACACCAAGGACGGTGATCTTGAAGGCACTCCACAACTCTTCAGGATCCCCCAAAGCACCCAGACCCCCAAATCTCCACTCCGCCTGTTCGCAAACTCAACTACCCTCTCATCTTTGAGCTTGCCAACATCCAGCCTCGGCTGGGATGGTACCATTCTCCCGGATTTAAGCTCCAACTTCACAGTTGCTACAACAAGCTTGTGGTCGGTATTGAGGAACTGAGCACTCCGGTAGACCCTGCAGTTCTGGATCCTCCTCTAGCGACCATCAACAAGCACGTGGTCAATGTCCTTTGCCACACCACCAGCGTTGGAATACCAAGTTCAGCGATGAGCCTGTGGACACTGAAACCATGAACCAACCACCCTAAGTCCATGAGTTCTTGCAAAGTCAAGGAAATTAGTGCTATTCTGGTTCATAGTTCCAGACCCATGGGGACCAACACTTGTCTCATAACCATCCCGATGAGGTACAGTCAATGCATTGAAATCCCCCAAGACTAGAAGAGTATCTCGCCTGGGGCACTGATCAACCACAGACTTGAGCGCAGCATAGAATGTGTCCTTCATGGTGAGATCACTCGCCTCAGTCGGAGCATATACAGAGACCAGGGAAATGACACCCAAGGAGTGACAAATCCTTAGTCTCATAATATGCTCGTTGACCGATGTTACCTCAATTATCATTGGAGTCAGCTTATTGGACACAGCTGCAGCAACTCCTTGGGCATGGTAACCATCAGCGCGATCAGACCAATAGTTGGTGGTAGCGACCAGACCAATAGTTGGTAACCACCCGCTATGATCTCGCCACTATCCGGTCTCTGAAAGAGAAGAGTGAGATAATATTTTTACTCTGTCTGCCTGTTTGGCAGTCAACCAAAATTGAAAATCATTCCAAACAGGAAACTTACTGTTTGCAAAGACTTCATTAAGGATACAAACTACAAACATGAAGAACTAATGTAAGTCAGAGAGATCATTTATGAAGATCAAGAATAGGACTGGGCCCAGAACACTACCTTGGGGCACTTCAGCCTTGACAGGGATAGGAGATGAAAGGATTCCATTGAGAGCCTCATGTTGGCTATGAGTGTAGAGGAAGTCAGTAAGCCTTTTCTGGTCTTGGCTTTGGATGCTACAAGCAGAGTTTGGAGAGTAAGGCAGGATGCCAGACTGTATCAAAAGCACAACATATGTCCACAGAGACGGCCTTGATCTCATGTCTGACATTGAGGGCCTCCATCCATTGTTGGGTGAGGAGAGGCATCATGTCCAAGGTAGACTGACCTGGTCTGAAACCAAATTTATGATCTGAGATGAGGTTCTTGGAGAAAAGGAAAGATTTCACATCAACTGCGAAGATAGATTCCATGACCTTGCTGATTATTATTGGAAGTAAGCTGATAGGTCCTTAGTGAAGGGGATCAGTTTTTGCACCATTTTATGTAATACAGTGATGGTGCATTTCCAAGCAGACAGAAGATGATCTCGCACAAATGACAGATTGAGAATGGCAGAGAGAAGATGTGCAACAGCCGCAGAGCAGGTTTTTAAGACACATGAGCTGATGCCGTCCGGTCCAGCAGCAAAGTCAGAGCTGAGGGTTGAAACACCAGTGGTTGCTAAAATGTATAATGGGATGATCTTGAATAGAATCAGGTTGCATGTGGATCCAATCCTGAGGAAAAATCAAAATGTTTCCGACAAGGGAGATCAACAGTTTCTCAGATTCTCTCATTGGAGAAGGTTCACAGAAGGCATTAAAATGAAATATTTATTAGCAGTGATAACGTTTGTGGATTTTATGAAAGCATTCGATTCCATTCATCGGAAGAAGATGTTCTTGACTCTCAAAGCATATGGCATACCAAATAGAATAGTAAAGGTAGTGGAGATAATTTATAATTACAATGAAGCTCAAGTAATTATATGACTTCTTCCATATTGCCAAAGGAGTTCTCCAAGGTAACACAGCATCATTTTTGTCATAGTTCTCGCCTATGTCATGAGAACAGTGTGAAGTGAACATGACTCTCTGGGCTTCACACCAACAGACGGAAAAAGCAGATTTCCTTCGATTAATGCAACCGATCTTGATTTTGCAGATGATATTGCTCCCATCTCAGACACCAAGAGATGCTCAGACCCCAATAAACTGGGTTTAAACAGTGGCAAAAAGGCAGTCAGATTGCTCATTAATGGAGCAAAGACTGAGTATATTTTATTCAGTCAAGAGGGAGAACTTAAAGCGACGAGTGTCAAAGTTTTAAAAATGGTATCTGACTTTCAATAGTGTATATTGAGTGCTGGATAAACAAAAGTATCAAAGATTTTGTTGTAAGAAAGTCAAGGCTTGGACAGTGCTCAAAAAGATGAATAATATATGGAAATCAAATATTCTTAGAAACCTTAAGGTGAAATTCTTCCACGCAACAGTAGAGTATATGCTTCTATATGGTACGAGACGACCCGTGAACCCGTTGGGTTCCCGTTGTGACAGCAATTGATAAAAAAATCAGTTTCAAAAAAAAAAAGATAGCTCCAGCGAACTATACCGCTGAGGTTGTTTGCATTGATCAAATAATCCCGAAGAGTACTTGACTGAATCGGGAATTGATTTTTTAATAATTTTTTTCGTTGCCCGATTTGAAAGAAAATGATATTGCGCGTCAATGTGAAAAAAACACGGACAAAAGAAAGTCGAATAAATTATTGTGCATAATCTTCTAAAACAAATTTTATTTATTTATGAACACGGAAGTATTAGATCAAAATGGCGATGTTTATTTTATGCTTAAAAATAAATTGTCCTTTGTCTATACTAAATGTTTGAGATTTTAAATAAAATCATTTCAAGAAAAAATTAAAAAGATAGCTCAAGCGAACTACACCGCTGAGGTTGTTTGCATTGATCAAATTCTCCAAAGAGTACTTGACTGAATCGGGAATTGATTTTTTAATAATTTTTTTTGTTGCCAGATTTGACGAAACTGATGCTGCAGACCGCAGGAGAATGGTAAGTAAGGTGGCCTAAAATTTTTGCGCTATCGTGTACCGTTTTGGCTGTATTTCGGGAACATACATACATACATACATACATACAAGATGAGAGTTTTAGTAATAAATAGATAGATGGTGCTGAGAGTTGGACACTTGAAAGGCAACTTGATGTCTGCTACACAAGGTTGTTGAGGGCAGCACTGAATATAAGCTGGAGAGAACATCAACCAAATGAAGAGCTATATGGCAGATTGCCCTTCGTTTCTATGAAGATTTGTCAGCCATTGTTGGAGAAGCAAGCAGGAAATTGTATCACAACTTCTGCTATGGGAACCAAAGCAGGGCAAGAGGTCTCGTGACCACCCTGTCCTCAACAAGTCTGACTCGGGACCAGCTACCAATTCTTATCGAAGATCGAGAGGATTGGAAGACACACATCATAAATACCCAAGTTCGCTCGAACAGATGATGATAAAGGCTGTGAGTGAAACCACCAGCCATGCCACCTGCCAGTTTTGCCACCTGATTGTGCCATCTCAATTGTGGGCAACACACAGGCCGAAGACTTTTTGAAGGCCCCATAAGCCGTGTCATTTTTTTATGGGCCATGAAGGCCACAAAGACTCCTGTGTTGGGAGGCCACTTTGCACCATTGTTGGAAAGGCCATATGAGCTACTGCTGGTCACTGGGTGCTGACAGGCCCTGCGATCACCGAGGACACATGCAGAGCCGGGACTCAGGGCCCTAATGGATAGCGTTTGGTAGGGAGATGCTACCGGGTATGGGGATCCAGAAACAAGATACTTCATGAACTCTCAGGAGAAGGAAGAAGAAGAGGCCTCCCTGGTACACTCACCCCCATCCAAAACACATATTTAACAATTGCATTTGGATATAAAATATAAGTTGCCTGTAATAGTGAGAGAATGTGTTGGGTTAGTGGAATGATGCATTAGATTAAGGATGATCCGTTTGTTTTTTTAATTACTGCATGTGGGTTTAGACTAGGGTGCATAGTTGTACAATATGGGAGGTGGAGAGACCTCACACTGCTCACCCTTGTAGACGCAGACTCAGGAGAATCTGAAGAAGGAAGGTGGGGATAGTGTTGTGGGAATGAATTCTAGATGATAAGGTGCATCGTATAGCAGTAGATCTTTCCCATATTTAATGTTTCAGTGTGTGTGGTAATTTAATTGTGATAAAGAATATGTGTCGTTTTATGTACAGAAAACTGTTGTCAACATTCCCCACATGTTTGTGTCAAAAATCTGTTTCCTTCATACTCTATTTAATGCTCTTACCTTTGTAACCTGTCTTAAATGTTCTTTTGAAGTGTCTGACAGACCATGAGGTGGCAAGTTTAGCCGGAACGCCACCATGATGCAAAGCACACCAAAAGTGCTGAGTGGTTGTTCAGGAGGGGTTATGCCTCACCCAAGAACTGAGTATGAAGAAATAGTGGCCAAGCAGGGTCGGGTTAGTGGTGTCACGACTTGGGGTGGGGGTTAAAGCTATAAAGGCTGAGTGCGAGCCACTGCGGGGGGAGGGGGTGGAACAGAGATGCTCCAAGACCTAACAGGCAGAACTGCACACAAGCTTTGGTGTCCTCTATTAGCATGAACGCCCCCTCCCCCCAGAATGAGACTGTGCCTATGCCTGGTGATTCTGCTCGGTCATCAATAGAGCATCAGGTGCACTGCACCGATCAGCGTGATGCATTGACTGGCTCAGTAGTTCCATTGGAGCTAGGTGTCATAGCAGACAGGCCATAGATCCAGCAAGAAATGATAGAATCAGTCAGCCATCACAATCACTTTCACGCGGTTCATCGGGATTCGGACTGGCCAATTGGCCGACCCTACAGCTGTAACAATATTATACCGAATTTGCCCAAGCGGGTGGGATAACTATTTAGTGTAGTCAGTTGTACCTTTATATGTGTTTGGAATATAGCTGTCTATGAATTCCCAGTCAAGTGCCAGAGACCAAGTGTCCAGTTAGCTACTCGCCATTCCTCATCTCTTTGTAGTTTCCCTGTTATATGTCTCTCATTTATTACCTCTGCCCCGGAAGGTGGATGGAGGTTAGGTTTTCACCCCTCTTTGTCTGTCTGTGAGCACGATATCTCAAAAAGTTGTGGACAGATTCAGACTAAACTTGGTAGACAGGTTGGGTGTATCACAAGGACGAATGCATTTGATTTTGATGAAGATCTGGATCTGCATTCAAATCCAATAATTTTTAAGTGATTCTTCACCATTGAATGATCGGGCCAAAACTGTATTGCGATGCGTTATTAATATATATATATATTATATATATATTATATATATATATATATAATATATATATATATATATATATATATATATATATATATATATAAACAGATGTTTGTTACTGCAGAACTTCAATATGAATGCAAACAAACACGACATAATAGTGACCGAAGCTTTTCATGGTGTTCTCTCAGGGTAACAAGCTCAAATGAGCTAAGATCCTCGTCCTCTAAATGATGACGTCATAAAAACGAATATGACGTCATTGTGATGTATCAGATTTGCGATAAATTATCTGTGCTAATGCCCGGCTTGATTCCCGCAAATGAAATTCAAACAGCTTGCCTAGTTTCGGAGATAATGGTGTAGGCGATTTCATTAGCGGCGATATTATGACGTCAACTTTTTTTCTAGGAAGAATTTCCAAAATCGGAGAGGTTACTGCCTGGCGCGTTAGTACAGTCAAAATGTCGATGACCTCCCACAAATTGCAACAAAAGCAAACTCAACAGATTTTGATTCCTGGATATGTCCTCAGTGACCGAAAAAAAGTCCTAAGGGATTCTCCGGGGGGAAAGTCCTGAAATCATGGAAATCCAATATGGCCGCCACCCGGCTTCGGGGAAAATGAGAAAATTGTAAAGATTGATATTTTAAAATGTAAATATAGTTTTTCTGCATTCTAATTGTTTCTAGTTATGGTCAGTATATTGATATACAAGAATAATTATAAAAAAGTGAAATATATTGAGGGTAAAATAAAAAATTATAGCTTTTTTATCCAAAAATGTCAATTTTTTGTCCCGAAAAAAAAAAAAATTTACCTGATACTGATTTTGGCTCCTGGACCAAAAAAAAAAGAAATGTTGAAGACACAAGATGAAATCAAGTCTATGGCAATACAATATAATTATGTAAATCATTGAAACATGACAAAATTCACAATTCCACTCGGGGCAATCACACCTGCCTGACGAAGGTTTCGAAATGAAAATGAAAATTCGCATTAAACTCAGAAACTACATCCATTAAACTTACTATACATGTTTAGAAAAATCAAGCGTATTAAAGTTAGAACTCGACAATGTCGTCATCATCCTCATCATTGTCACATGGAGTGTTTGTGCAGCCAGAGCCCCTGCAGTTTCCACAAGCTGGAGTGCACTCAATGTTGTGTTCTTGCATGTGCATCTCACGGTGCTACATTCAGCCTGGCAGTTGCACCTATGACACGTAACATCTTTTCAGGAGCTGGAGCTATTGATGTCTGAAGTGGCAACAAACCCTCGTCACACTTCTGCCAACCCCAGTCTGTCGGAAGAAGTTCATCTGCACATCCCTTCCATTCTTGGACTTGCAGATACATGCGCAGGCTGTGATACTTTGCTGCTTCTGATGTTGGTGGTAACGTCTGTGGTTGCACGTGAGAGGAGCTCCAAGCCACCTTGTCCCAGTACCGCTGATACCGGAGGGTGTCCAGTGTGTCAGTTGACTTTCCGTTGTAGATTATCACAATGTTTTTTTCTCCTGCATCTGCCCATCACATACGGAAGCTGGATATGTATCAAAAACCTTGCCTGCTCACGGAATGTGTTGTTTGCTTTGAACCTTTTGAGGGAAGCTCCCTTTCCAATCCCATGAAGACGAGATGTCGTGTCGCACCCAAGAACTGCATGTAGAAACAGTATGTGCTTGCATATGTCTGTACCAATCATTTTCTTTGTAGCCTTGATGTTCCAGATGCGAGGCTTCTTCGTGTTCTCTCTTTGGCTCGGACAAAAGAAGAGGTCATGGGATTCTAAGCTTGCATGGTAGCATAGGAGGACGAGGAGGTCTGTCATCACCAACTAACACAGTGTTGGTACAGTAGCAGACTGCACGGCCTTCAGTACATTCAGGAGATCAGCATCCCCTGAGGCATGGTGTGTCTCTCACAGTTCTTCTTCTGAGAACTCTTCACTCAACATAAAAAATGAATCGCTGTTTATTCTGCCTATTGCGGAGAAACTGTCCTTCTTCATTTGTGAGACGCATGTCAGCTGTAAATGTCACAGTAGTGCCAGCATTCCTTTAGACCGTCTCTGATGTGTCATGTCCTTCGTGTTGGTACTCTCATAACCATCAAACACGACTATGGCATCTCTGTACTTCTTCGTTACATAATCAGTGTACTGGTGGCATATGTCTCTGTATGTAATCCACGAGACCATGGAATGCGTTGAACAAGTGCACTGCCATCCAAAACATACTGTTGCCCATCATTGGGGATATGGCTGGGACATAGGATCAAGAAGATCCAGATGCATCAGAGAAAAGACTGGCTTGTGTGCTCTCTCGGAGCTGAAGAGAGGAATCAAAGAGGGCTGGTGGATAGCTGCACAGTTCATATTTGAAGGCCGACTCCAGTTTTCTTCGCTGTCTGTGCAACAGTGATCATGTCTCTGGAGAGGAGTTTGGGTCAACCTGGACTTGCTCTCCATCAATTTTGACAGATGACTTCATGTGCGAGGTGACAATTTGGTCTTTCCTCTTAAATGTGTACTCGCAGGTGTTTCCCATCCATAGATTTCAATATTTTGGCTCCTACAGCATGTGCTGTATCGACTGACAGTGCTGTGCAAGAACTCCAGTGGCAATGTTCCTCAGACGTGGATCACTACTGAACGGATTCCGTTCCTGTAAATACTGAAGAGCTGATATAGTGTCCTTCCCGTCACGAGATTGTCTGCCTTGGTCATGTCCTTCTTCTGCTCTCCAGTGTTGTAGTTCACACCTGTGAGCTCTGCATTGCCTGGTTTATTTCTGCACAGGCAGGCATTGATAGTAGCCATACCAGCCGTTGTTGCTCTGTCATTCCTCGCCCTCGTGTGAGCCCCCCGCTGGTCTTCAAACTTCTCATCAGAACTTGTTCGATGATCAGGTCAGATGAAAGACCTGCCCACAGGCGATCACTTCGTCGAACCACATGGAACCCCTCATCAAAACGTTGTTGGACATTGGATGTTGATTTTGAGTTGGACATCTGCTGCAGATACACCCTCGCAGATTTGGATACAGGTTGTGGCCCGAGGCTGCCAGGTAAGGCAGCATTTCCTGGATGGCCTGAAATGTAGTGCCCAGTTCCCAGTGCGCTCTGCCCGGATGTATTTGCGTAGAATGTCCAGCATGTCCATATACTGAACCCAGAGCGCTGAAGTTCTAGAAAATATTTTTGCAGACTCGGCATGCTTCTGAAGGTGGTCTTGATACGTTTCAAGATGTCAGACTTGCATACTTCTTCCACAGACTGGGGTTGGCAGAAGTGTGACGAGGGTTTGTTTGTGCCACTTCAGACATCAATAGCTCCAGCTCCTGAAAGATGTTACGTGTCATTAGGTGCAACTGCCAGGCTGAATGTAGCACCATGAGATGCACATGCAAGAAGCACAACATTGAGTGCACCTCAGCTTGTGGAAACTGCAGGGCTCTGGCTGCACAAACACTCCATGTGACAATGATGAGGATGATGTACGACATTGTCGAGTTCTAACTTTAATACGCTTGATTTTCTCAACATGTATAGTAAGTTATAATGGATGTAGTTTCTGAGTTTAATGCGAATTTTCATTTCGAAACCTTCGTCAGGCAGAAGTGATTGCCCGAGTGAATTGTGAATTTTGTCATGTTTCAATGATTTACAATAATAATTGTATTGCCATAGACTTGATGTCATTGTGTCTTCAACGTTTCTTTTTTTTTTGTCCAGGAGCCAAAATCAGTATCAGGTAAATATTTTTTTTTCGGGACAAAAAATTGACATTTCTGGACAAAAAAGCTATAATTTTTTATTTTACCTCAATACATTTCACTTTTTTTTATAATATTCTTATTATATCAATATACTGACCATAACTAGAAACAATAAGAATGCAGAAAACATATATTTACATTTTAAAATATCAATCTTTACAATTTTCTCATTTCCTGAACCGGTGGGTGCGGCCATATTGGATTTCCTGATTTCAGGACTTTCCCCTGGAGGATCCCTTAGGACTTTTTTCTGTCACTGAGGACATATCCAGGATCAAAATCTGTTGAGTTTGCTTTTGTTGCAATTTGTGGGAGGTTGACCAATATTTCTGCTAAAATGCTGTACTAGTGGGCTTTCTGCATATACATGGCAAGTTTCACGAAGATTCGATGAAAACTCTGGGTTGTGAAACAAAAAATGTCAAAAAATAGAAATGACGTCATAAAATTGATATGACGTCATAGTGATGTATCATATGTGCGGTAATTCATCTCTGCTAATGCCCTGTTCGATTCCTGCAAACAGAATTCAAAAAGCTTGCCTAGTTTGGAGATAATTTTTTAGGCGATTTTCATTAGCGGAGATATTTTGACGTCATAACTTTTTTTCTCGGAGGAATTTTCAAAATCGGAGATGGTTACTGTCTGCGCGGGTATTTTTGCATATATATGCCAAGTCTCAGGAAGTTTCGATGAAAACTGTAGGCTGTGAAACAAAAAAGTCCACAATAAGAAGCAGAAGAACAACAACGTAAGTAAGACTTAGAGATCCTCCACGAGGATCTAAAAATCGCAGCAAGTGAAGGAGGAAGTGAAGGCACGTGCTTTATATGCGTCTCAATAAGGTAGACACTGATTGGTTCAACCGTAATGACGGCACGGACGTCATATATATGCATATATATATACTGTATACAGTGCCTACAGAAAGCCTACACCCCCTTTC
>CM068962.1:73759823-73785912 GCA_035128595.1 Eptatretus atami | reverse complement strand
CTGTTCGCCAAGAATCTGATTTGAAATTTGGTCACTGACATTACCACCTGAAATAGGAAGAACCCTATTGATTTCGCGGCCTCGCTCCAACATGCCTGGACTGCGGCGTCAAACATTATACTGTGTGTGCGTAAACACAACATCACCATTTCGCACTAATTAACCACTTTTAAACACCACACACACTAACACACAACTTTTGCACCACACCATAACACTATGTAACCCCTGAAAAGGAGAACAAACCACTATGATTTTGGGCGGCGGCCCAACATGACCGACTGAAACACGGACCGACCACAGTCACAACCAACAAACATTTATGCTTGATCGCGATAACTCAAATACACAACAACACACACACTCCAACCACACACACCACCAAAACTGATTTTTGAAATATCGTGGGTATCACAAAAAGTACACACACCACCAAACACACAAACAAACAAGAAAACCCAGTACGAACATTGGTGTAAGGACACCCCGCACCAACGACAACCTGGGTGGTCTTCAACCGGCTCGGCCTGGCTGACAGATTTAGGAACAAATGGCTGTGAGTGCCACATAAAAACTCATAACTGTTCGCCATGTCCGATTTGAATTTGGGTCCACACATGTACCACGGAAAAGGAAGAACCCTATTTATTTTGGGCGTGCCGATCCAAGATGCCAACTGGGCGGCCATTGCTGAAATAAATGTTTTTTCGCCAATCGATTTTGAAATTTTTGGGTCACATCATTTATTCACTCTGATAAAAGTGAAAACCCTATTGTTTTTGGTGTCGGTGCCGGATCCAAGATGGCCGACTGGGCGTTCCGTCTCGTTGCCGGCGTTCTGGGCTGGACGTCAAACATTTATAGCTGTGAGTGCGATAACTCATAAACTGTTCACCATATCGATTTGAAATTTGGGTCACACATGTACAACCTGAAAAGGAAGAACCCTATTGATTTTGGGCATGGCGCGACTGGGGCGATCCGTCTGTCCGGCTTGGCTGCGGCGTCAACATTTGGCGTCAACATTTATAGCTGTGAGTGCGATAACTCAATACGTCGCCATATTCTCCCGATTCTGATTTTGAAATTTGAGTCACACTATGTTATCCATCCTTTGTAAAGAAGTAACCTATCGATTTTTGGTGTGGCTCTTGTTATCTCAGATTTGGTCCGACCTTTGGGGCGGCCTATCTTTAAATTAAGATTTTTTTTGAGTTTATAATATGGGAAATACTTCTTTTTGTTATTCGTATTTTTTTTCATTAATTTTTGGTTACTACGTTCCTCACCCTGGGGAACTTTTCGATGATGATACCATGGTTCTTGTTCCAATTTCACCTCCCTCATTATCTGGATATGTATGACCTTTTTCATCAATGGCGGGGGATTCCCTCTTGATGGTATATTTTCATTAAGTGCTGCATGTGCGTAAACCGCTTTAAAATAAAGATCTTTAGCGTATGCAAGCAGCACTGCCAACTGTCATTATCAATCCATTGAATTGGAGAAGTGCTAATACTAAGCTTGCCGAGTGCCCAATTGTCATAGTGGTATGTGCACGACGCATTCCTGAGCGAATTCGTTCACTCACTGGGGCCAGTTGCCATGCCACTCATCCTAGCGAGTTCGTGGCTCCGATCCTGAGCGAAGTGTTCGTGCTCCGTAATCCTGAGCGAGTGGTTTGTGCTGTGTCATCCTGAACTGTGGTTCGTGATTTCCGTCACCTGACGATGGTTCATGTCCCGTTCATCCTGAGCGATCGTGCTTCGTGCTCCGTTCATCTCTGAGCGATAGGGTTTGTGCGTGTCACCTGAGTAGTGTTCGTTTTCGTCATCCGCTGGCGATAGTGTGTCGTGCTCCTGTCATTTTAGCTGAGTGTAGAAATATAACACCTCATTTTCCCACCCGCTTTCACATTAACTGTTTTCTAAATTCTGAGCCAAAATTTTCTTTTCCCCCCTCGCACGCAGCGTTTATAAAACTTAATCTTTGTGAACATATCCCTGAACGTCTATGTAAAATGCAAGTTGTTTTTTCGGTGAAAGCTACTCAAGTTCTGCGGTTTATACATAAAATACGCATTGTAACACACTAATCCACTCTGGCCCATTCCTGAAAAAATTCATTGATTGGCCAAAGCACGTGTGTGTTTTTTGTGTGTGTTGTTTTGTTTGTGTGTTTTTGTGCTGTGGTGTGTGTGTGTGTGTGTGTGTTGTTTATAAGCATTAACATATTCTCTCGCTCCCACCCCTCTCTTCTTCTCTTATGTCCCTGCTTGCTGGTGCAGACCCTTCTCTCAAATCTTGTCCTGTCTCTTCTCTTCCTCTGTCTCTCGAATATCCAGGACAGGTTGGTTATGTCCAGAGAGTTTTGTCCATCACTCCGGAGTTTTTGTCTCTCGAATGTGTCTGGGCATGTTTGTCTCTCAGAATAGCTTGGTTCCGACTGGATCCGTACGAGAGTTTCCTGCCGACGGGAATTTGTCTTCGCAGACCGTGTTTATAGTCTTCCCTTCGCCAACGTCCTTCGCTCCCCCTCCTCCTCTCCCCTCCCTTCACCCACACTGTCTCCCTTCCCCCACCCCTCCGCTCCCTTCCCTTCTCTCTCCTTTACCCCTCACCTCTTCACTCTTCCCCATCCTCCCCCACCCTCTCACCTCTTCCCCTTCTCTTCTCCCTCACCCTTAGATTACTCGGTTCTAGCGAAGCGACGTGTGGTCTTGTGCTTATTAGGTGAATAATAGTAAAAATAGTATCCACAAAACCGTGAGATTATTTGGAGCGCATTGACCACAAGCGCAAACCTTGCTCAATAAATTCATCAGATAAAAGCGATTCCACGAAGGAAACCGCACAAACAGCAAGCCTCGCTGCACTCAATTCAATAGAAAGTAAAATTTTTAAGAATTGTTTTTTTAAAAATTCTTGCTGAGCTCGTGGCCCGAAACTTCATGCATGACTCGGGAACTCGACAGTGTGCTTAATGAAAATAGTTTTTGGAATTAGTAAAACACCCCTTTGAAGATATTTAATGCCTTTATGGTGCCGAAAAATGTAATAATGAGTTTATCTACATCATGGCGCTATGATACTAGCGACCGTGTGGGTTGATCTGGAATACCTATCCGATGTCTGCCTGTACGATTATGATAGAGATGTTTGATTCGATCGTGAGGATGGATTAGTGAGTGACAAGCCATATTTTGTTCACACTGCTGAGTCTTAAGGGATCGCTGCACGACCCAGTTTCATTCCTGACCGGTCTCAAAAGAAACGTGGTTTATGAGTTATCGCACTCACAGCTATAAATGTTGACGCCCAGCCAGCCGGATGGACGGACGGACGGACGACCCGGGTGATAACAATATCCCCCTTCCGCCACGCGGCGGGGGATAATAAAATGAATCTATAAATCCGCCATTTTGCCCTCTCGTCTGTGCACGTGTCACATGGTATGTCGGTTCGGGGTCTGCGCAAACATTATAACTTTATTTTTTAAAACGTCCATTTTTTTTTAACCACATTTGCTTTGGTCCCCTGCAGAGCACCTTGCAAAACATCTGAAAATATAGACACAGATCTGGCAGACACTATGGATAAGCAGTCCCTCTGGGGAACAGAGTGTGAGGTCGAGCAGAGAATGAATTAAATCATATAGCTCAATGAAGCTGTTTAATTTTGGCACGTTCCTACATTTTTTGTTCACTCATTGTAAGTCTCCAAAAGTAGAAAAAGATAAGTTTAATGCTTTGGTTTTCTTGTGTATGTATGGAGAAAGAGGGAACATAGCCTTGCTTGCTTAAAGTAAATAGGTATATCATTATCAGCTTGGTTATAAGACTCGTTATTTCTTTAAATTATCCGATTTCACAACAGATTCCGACACATTTTTTTCTGGACGATATCCGTTCCTCAAAAACGAAATAATATTTCGATGATATACTTTAATTGGCCCGTTAAAGTAGATCGTGGAAAAATCATATCATATAAAGCATGAAATCACTTCAATCTCCTAATTTGAAAACTACAGTACTTACAAAAGCAACGTAAACAACGATTCGTAGCTGTGATGAACAGACATTCGATAATATGAGTGAGGAAAGAGGAGAAAAACCAACTTTATCGTGAAGAAATTGTTGTGGCCTGTTCCAAGTCAAGCCGAAAAACATGGCGGCTTCAGACCCCAGCGAGGTTATCCAAGAAACGCCGAAAGACCCCAGAGAGTAAGGTGGCCGAGGATCGCCTGATGAAGGATCGAATTGAATATGGCCGTGAATTATCTTCAAAAGGGGTGTTTTAATTAACCCAAACACCCAATTTTCAGGTCTGCAACTTCCTTGGAGTTTTCTAGTATTGCATGTAAATATTTATGATTTGGAGGTATGGAGAACACACACACACACACACACAACACCACACACACACACACACACCACACAACACCACACAACACACACACACACACACACACACAGACATTTATGCTGTGAAGGATGTTTTTACCCCTGTTTCTCTGTTTGTTGGGTAGTCGATAAAGTCGAAAAAAAAAAATTTTTTTTGATCTACCCTTATTATTCACTTTTTCCGTCGATATGTTTGTCTGTTATGTCTGTATGTCTGTATGTCTGTATGTCTGTATGTCTGTATGTCTGTAGTCTGAGTGTCTGTCTGTCTGTCTGTCTGTCTGTCTGTTCGGTCCAGTGCTCCGTTATAACAATGGCGATTTCGATGAAACTTGGTGGGTAGGTTCATACCATGACCTAGTTGTGTGCAATGAGAACCGTTGCTATAGGAGACCACCGTTGCCTAGCAACGGGACTTTGAAATTTTTGAAAAATCATAAAAAAATTATTTTTTCGAAAATCAAAATCGGCCACGAGCGACTGTGGGCAGTACATTCAGCCATATTGTCAAAAATTTCCAGCCGAATCCTATGAAACTGTCGGAGAAGATAGACTTTGAATGAACCCTGGTCGAAACAATAAAAAAAAACGAAGTTCGTTATATCTCAGAGACTATGAGTCAGATATACATGAAACTGGTATGGAGAGTTCATGGTATGTCTAGTTATGTGAGAAAGAACCGTTGCTATGGACCCTCCGTTGCCTAGCAACGGCCGAAAAACTCTAAATGTGGGGTATTTTAACGAAAAACAATCTGCAGCATTAACCTTGAAGCTAGAATCATGAATTTTTTTGTGCTTAATCCTCAGGTCATTCCCCATCGAACGGGCCATCGCGTCAGGTTCATTGGGTAGGCGACTACCCATGTCCGCCTACCGGCTTGTTGCTGTATGTCTGTATGTCTGTCTGTTCGTCCAGTGCTCCGTTAATACAATGGCGATTTCGATGAATTTGGTGGGTAGATTCATCCATGACCTAGTGTGTGCAAATGAGAACCGTTGCTATGGAGACACCGTTGCCTAGTAACGGGACTTTGAAATTTTTGAAAAATCATAAAAAAATTATTTTTCGAAAATCAAAAATCGGGCCACGAGCGACTGTGGGCAGTACATTCAGCCATATTGTCAAAAATTTCCAGCCGAATCCTATGAAAACTGTCGGAGAAGATAGACTTTGAATGAACCTTGGTTGAAAACAATAAAAAAAACGAAGTTCGTTATATCTCAGAGACTATGAGTCAGATATACATGAAACTGATGTATGTAGGTTCATGTATGTCCTAGTTATGTGTGAGAAAGAACCGTTGCTATGGACCCTCCGTTGCCTAGCAACGGCCGAAACATCTAAATGTGGGGTATTTTAACGAAAAACAATCTGCAGCATTAACCCTTGAAGCTAGATCATGAATTTTCTTGTGCTTAATCCTCAGGTCATTCCCCATCGAACGGCCCATCGCGTCAGGTTCTATTGGTAGGGCGACTACCATGTCCGCCTACCGGCTTGTTGGGTAGTCGATAAAGTCGAAAAAAAATTTATTTTTTTTTGATCTACCCTTATTTTCATTTTTCCGTCGATATGTTTGTCTGTCTGTTATGTCTGTATGTATGTCTGTCTGTTCGGTCCCAGTGCTCCGTAATAAAATGGCGATTCGATGAAACTTGGTCGGTAGGTTCATACCATGACCTAGTTGTGTGCAAATGAGAACCGTTGCTATGGACACCACCGTTTCCGAGCAACGGGACTGATTTTTGAAAAATCAAAAAAAATTTTTTTCGAAAATCAAAAATCGGGCCACGAGCGACTGTGGGCAGTACATTCAGCCATATTGTCAAAATTTCCAGCCGGATCCTATGAAAACTGTCGGAGAGATAGACTTTGAATGAACCCTGGTCGAAAACAATAAAAAACAACGAAGATAGTTATATCTCAGAGACTATGAGTCAGTATACATGAAACTGGTATGGTAGGTTCATGGTATGTCCTAGTTATGTGTGAGAAAGAACCGTTGCTATGGCCCCTCCGTTGCCTAGCAACGGCCGAAAAACCTCTAAATGTGGGGGTATTTTAACGAAAAAACAATCTGCAGCATTAACCCTTGAAGCTAGAATCATGAATTTCTTGTGCTTAATCCTCAGGTCATTCCACCATCGAACGGGCCATCGCGTCAGGTTGCTTGGGTAGTCGACTACCCATGTTCGCCTACCGGCTTGTTTGTTTGTGTGCTAATATATATAGCACGATATCTCAAAAAGTTGGTGACGGATTCGTCTGAAACTTGATGGACAAGTTGGGTATGTGACAAGGCCTAATTGATTCGATTTTGGTGAAGATCCGAATCCAGATCCGGATACGAAATTTATTTCATTTTTAAAGCGATTCATCACCATTGAGAGATGGGACTAAAAACGATACATTTATTGGGCCTAGTATGTTCTATTGAATCAGACATTGCGTGGCAGAGGTATCCGCCCTACGAGTGCCCTTCTAGTTAGTATATAGATTAACATGGTCGTCAACACAATAACCTCTCAAAAACCACAACACCATCATCACATATGATCTCCATCGCATTATTGGATCAGCTTATCATCATATATCTATATAATTACAAAACTCTCATCTTGTTGGGTAGTCGATCTAGTCGAATTTTTTTTTTTTTGAGATTTGTTCTACCCTTATTATTTATCAGTATTTAAATGGTGATTTCAGTTAATACAATGGCGATTTCGATTAAACTTGGTTGGTAGGTTCATACCATGACCTAGTTGTGTGCAAATAGAACCGTTTCTATGGACACCATCGTTGCCTAGCAACGGGATTTGAAATTTTTGAAAAATCATAAAAAAAAAAATCGAAAATCAAAAATCGGGCCACGAGCGACTGTGGGCAGTACATTCAGCCATATTGTCAAAAATTTCCAGCCGGATCCTATGAAAACTGTCGGAGAAGATAGACTTTGAATGAACCCTGGTCGAAAACAATAAAAAAACAACGAAGATAGTTATATCTCAGAGACTATGAGTCAGATATACAATGAAACTGGTATGGTAGGTTCCTGGTATGTCCTAGTTATGTGTGAGAAAGAACCGTTGCTATGGACCCTCCGTTGCCTAGCAACGGCCGACTACCCATGTCCGCCTACCGGCTAGTATGTATGTATGTATGTATTATTTTCCGAAATACAGCCAAAACGGTACACGATATGCAAAAATTTTAGTGCCACATTACTACACATTCTCATGCGCTGTGTGCAGTATCAAGTTTCGTTCAAATCGAGCAACAAAAAATTATTTAAAAATCAATTCCCGATTCAGTCAAGTTCTCTTCAGGAGTATTTGATCAATGCAAACAACCTCAGCGGTGTAGTTCGCTGGAGCTATCTTTTTTTTTCTTGAAATGATTTTTTTTTCATCAACGGCAACGGGAACCCAACGGGTTCACGGGTCGTCTAGTTATTATTAAAGGTAAGTTTCATGATCTTAATAACTCAAGGAAATAAACTTTATTTTATGTTCTTAATGCAGGAAAAGAATACTTCATTTCATGTTCTTAGTGACTCTTTTATTCATGAAAATAAATAGCACAAAAACAATGCACAAACATGTTAATTAAGGGTACAGTGTTGATGTAATGTTAATGTTAATTTCGGGTACAGTGTGGACAAATTTTTAACTTGAAGTCCCTAACCTTATTTTCCCCCATTACCCCCTAGGTTTGCGGATTTGCGATTCACTGGGATTTTCAAGAATGTAATGCCCGTGAATGGCAAGGCTCTTCTGTATAAACTTGAACACTGCATGGGGTATCGATGAACTCTCTTGTTATTCCTTGTTACCTCTGCCACCGAAGGTGGACTGAGGTTATATTTTCACCCCTGTCTGTGTCTCTGTTTGTTTGTATGTGTGTGTGAGAGCAGGATATTTACCTCCGCCACTGAAGGTGAAGGAGGTTATGTTTTCACCCCTTCCTGTCTGTTTGTTTGTTTGTCTGTTTGTTTGTTTGTTTGTCTGTTTGTTTGTTTGTGTACAGGATATCACAAAGAAATGTGGACGGATCCGAATGAAATTTTGTGGACAGGTTTGGTGTGTGACAAGGACAAACTGATTGGATTTTGGTGAAGATTCGGATCCGGATCCGACTACTAGAATTTTTAAAGTGATTCTTCACCATTGAGAGATAGGGCTAAACTAATGTACAGCACGATATCTCAGAAAGTTGTGGATGTATTCGGACGAAACTTGGTGGACATGCTTTGTATGTGACCACGACGAATTGATTCAATTTTGGCGAAGATCCGAATCCGAATCTGGATACGAGAATTATTAAATTTTTAATGTGATTCTTCACCATTGAGAGATAGGGCCAAAAACGATATAGTACTATATATATATCATATTTCAAAAATGTATTGGGCCCGATGTGTTCTCGTGGATGAGGCATTACGTGGCGGAGGTATGCGCTCCACCGAGTGCCCTTCTAGTTCAAAAAGTTGTGGACAGATTCGGCCGAAACTTTATGGATAGGTTGGGTGTGTGATAAGGACAAATTGATTCGATTTTGGTGAAGTCCAGATTCGGATCCGGATACGAGAAATTTTTAATTTTTTAAGTGATTCTTCACCTTTGAGAGAGGGGGTCAAAAACGAATAGCATGATGTTACACAAAGTTATGGACGAGTAATGACAAAACTAGGTGGAGGAGTTGGGTAGGTGACAAGAACAAGCCAATTCCATTTTAGTTCAGGTCTGGATCCAGATCCGGGCAACAGTGGGGAACAAAACGTAAACTGTTTCATTTCATTTATTATTTTGCAAGTGCATCAACACATACATTGTGCCCCTGCAGGACTGCTAAAAGTGAATCGACTCACTATCGAGTAGCTCTCCTGTAATCGGGACACAGCCTGAAATGACATCACATCACACTTCACATGATGCAAGGAGTGGAGTCCTTTACGTTTTCGGAAAGGGATGGAGGGTGGAAGGAGACTGCAGACAAGTTGCAAAACTTCATCCTACTACATTAAATGAGGTAAGGGGGGAGGGGGGAAGGTGCAAGACGACATGCCAATGCTTCTGAAGGCAGAGGTTGTTTCTAGATTTTTTTAAATCATGCTTAAAGTGTGCAGGTACATGCACTTTGAACAGCATTCATTTTGCCATGGAATATCACTTTAACACCTTTCCGAAATTTACAAACGAGTCCTGATAAACCAGTGTACGACCCGACTGAACATGCAAAGAACGGTACATGTTGCATGCGCGCAATGGGTGAAAAATGTGCACGAGTGCAATAATGTTTCGAGTAATTGTTTGTGCGTAAAGTAAATTTACTCGACTTGGAAAGAATTAAGTAGTTTTCATATGTGCGAGAATCAGGTAGTTGTCTTGTGTGAGAATGAGCCAGTTCTCATATGCGCACAAATCGCAGCTCCATGTTCGCGATTGAGAGGCCGAGCTGAGCACACAGGTCCCATTAACCCGGGTCTCCCGAGGCACGGCCTAAAGAGCAGCGCCCGCGTTGGCAGGTCAATTAAACGCTTGTCAGATCCACTCAAAGGTCCCGTTACTCAGCAGGAAACCGCACTGCGATGGCAATTACTAACTAGACCTATATAAGTTTTACACGGTAACTTTCCGCGCTCCCGGCGCACCGGCCACCACGAAGCTCGACCACCTCCCCCTCCCAACCCCAAACACCGCTTTGCACCCTTCACTCACCCACCACCATGCACCCCCACCCACCCACCCCCTTCTGTAAAGGCAGTTAAGTGCTTCTTGGCGGCCTGCGGAAAAAGCCGCTCTTATGGGCGGTTTCAAGGCGCGGATCCTGACACGACACAGACGTGTGTTCTGTCCCATTTCCTTTCGGCCTGCACAAGCCCTTTCAGCGGCCCTGTAGGAAATGCGCCTGAGCACAACTGGCGAGCAGATGAGCGCCGATCTGGCCTCATCTCACCACACAACGGCTGCCTTTTGATTCCTTGACAGTTCCTTTCTTCCCAGTTACTACAACAAAATCTGCACAAACGTCTTCTCCCCGACAACCCGCAACCCCGTGCCCCTGCGCCAGATATCAATGACATCGCAAGCACCAAAAATCCTCCAAAAGCAAGGAACGATCATCAGGCCCTTTTCTGCTTAAACCGCCTTCGTTTGCACACGGAGCTGGCCCGCTGCCCTTACCACGGGTGGTGAACCAGACTTTCCACACACACTAACTCCACGAGGCAGGAAGATTGCCACGACCTTCTTCTGCTCCTCGTATGTAAATGCAGAAAGTCTCTCAATTCCACGGTGCTCGTGATAAACGATATGTATAAATACATATATATATATCATATATTATATATAATATATATATGTATATATATATATCTCTACTGTATATATGTATATATATATATATCTACTGTATACATATATGTATATATATTGGGTCGCCGAAATAGTTGACCCTTATTGTCAGTACTAATCGTCTATTTGTTTGATGTTTGTTTGGATGTTTTGTTCATTTGTCATCAGCATAATTGGAAGTAAACGTGGGCCGATTTTGACCAAACTCGGGTGGTAGAACATCTTATGACCTAGTGCTTTGGAAATTGTGATGGTTGCTAGGGACGCTTTGGTTCCCTAGCAACAGCCGAAAAACCTTCAAAATCGGTACCGTTCACGCGAAATCAATTCCGAAAGCCATTATCCCACGTTAGTCTTATGAAATTTGGCATGCATCATCTACAGGTGATGCTCTACAATATATTCCGTTTTTGTGATGTATGGAATAGTATTATCCGCAGAGCCCCCTAAAAATGGGGTATGCCCGAAAATTGGCGAAATTGAAGGTCCCCTAGCGCCAGGGTGAGTGCATCGATCCGAATGAAACTTTGCAGGTTCATAGCACGCAATGAGTACGACAACTTTGCCTCAGGACATATTGATGATATTGCTTAGGTCAGGGGTCAAGGGCAAAAAATCGATAATATGCGAGAGCTGGAGGTGCCTTCGCGCCAAATGCTACATCCTCCTAGGGTTATGGTCGGATGGTCATGAAAATTCACACTAATCATCTGGAATGCATTGTGCACAAACGGTCAAGCCCGATTTTCGATTTATTATCTTTGTTCACCCACAGCACCCCTCGAACTTTGGGGATTTCCGATATTCAAACCGCATTTTCGGTACTTTTCATTCAATTGATACCGAGTAGTTATCAGTAGATGGAACTCGATGAGATTTGGTATGCATAATCTTAGGTGATTCTCTATCCGCTATTTGACATCCATTTTGTTCTACATTCTTATAGTTTCCAAATGGCAACCCCTCAACTTGGGTGTCCGAGGGCCTTTGAGTATTTCCCGCGCTGAAAATTCAAAGTACACTAGCTCCAAGACGGTTGAACTGAATCGAATGAATCTTTTACATGCTTATAGAGCGTAATGAGTACTACAACTTTTGCTCATTTACATAATGACCTATCTCGAGTAGGTAGGGGTCAAAGGTCAATAAATGCATTTTTTCGGCGGAAATTACCTTCAAGGCACCCTTGCTCCTACACGGATTAACCGATACGAATGAAAGTTCATAGGTACATAGTACTCAATGAGTACTACAACTTTGCTTCAGGACATATTGACCTATCTTGGCTAGGTCAGGGGTCAAAGGTCAATGAGTGCATTTTTCGGGCAAAATGACCATTCACAGCCCCCTTGCTCCATACACGGGTTAACGATATGAATGAAAGTTCATAGGTGCATAGTACTCAATGGTACACAACTTTGCTTCAGGACACTATTGACCTATGCTCCGGCTAAGTCAGGGGTCCAAAGGTCCATGAGTGCATTGTAATACGGGCCAAAATGGACCATTCAAAAGCCACACCTCTTGCTCATACACGGGTTAACCGATTTCCGATTGCAATTTCGTAAGTACCTTACAGTACTAGATTAACTCAGATCAGGAGGTCAAAGATCATCGATGCCTCAGGCGAACCATGCGCGCCTACCGCTTGTGTATAAATAATATATAATATAATCTCTGTATATATGTATATGTTTGATATTGTTGCGATATTCGCGCCCCGCCGGCGTACGAACGACCAGCTTTTAAACCGAATAGCGGCCGCTATCGCCCACCGAACGTGCAAATCAGTCGTGACACCTACTCGAACACGCCGGGAGCTAGTCAACGGTGGGGGTTTAACCTCAACCACACTCAGTCCGCATTACTCAACCGCGCGAAATAGGCGTCCGATGACACAGAAATGCGTCGATTTACCTAAATAGACCCGCAGCGGATACAAGCGTACGAGAGTTGTACCAACGCCAACAAGGTCGACTCCGGACACGAAAACAGACTTAAAGCGGCTCTTCCGCTGCTACAAGGGATAACCGAGCGAAGTTATCGTCAGACCTATAAAGACGCGTTTCAGATTAGTTACCGGGTGTATTTAAACCCACCTATTAATCCATTACGTGATGCAAGATGGAGATTCAACAAAGGAAAAGGACGCAGCGAAACGGGGAACAATTGGACCAGCACATTTAATTCCGCCGCCACACGGAGCACGGAACCGGCAACGTATGATTACGTCAAGCAAGAAACACAATAAAAGCAAGCGAAGAGACAACAACTGCAGATCTAACAAAAACCGAATAATGCAAATTCACACGAAGCAACAACTTATAACAAGTTCTACTTCTCCAGAACTGGCGCCAACACACAACACACACGTATTACACAGAACCCAAAAGAAATGGAATACAGCGACTTCCACTGAGCGTGTCGAAGTCCTTCGACCGTAACTCCGAGTCCCTCGGCCAATGAAAGAGTCCACTGGGCCCGTGCCTCGAATAGCCATGCACGTGTCGGTCGACCGAACAGAGCACAGAGAACGAAACAAGAGCACTAAAAAACCGGAAACCAGAAAGAAAAACAGATCACCCCAATCTCAACAATTTCCCCTTCCAGGGACAGAACGACGTATAATTCAAGATCGACCTTTAAATCGGCACCATCGCCTTTTTGTAGGGTGGGAGCCCTCCCCCTTCGCACACACAACGCAACACCGTTTCTGGCTCACCCTCCCTCTCTGGAAGCTTCAACCAAAAAAGGATAGAGCGTGCCCTCTCGTTCCCCCTACCCCGCGCACAGTAAGCGAAGAGGGACGAGGAAAGTCAGTTGCTCCGGGGCCATGGGAATTATTCCCCCAAACATCAGGCCCACCTTTTTTCACCTTGACTCCTCCGGACTCCAAAAAAATCCCCTCCCCATGCCAAAGCAAGCCGCGGAAAAGCAGGAGGAAAATCGCGGGCGGAAGACATGTCAAGTGGAGTTTTGGACAGGGAGATGGCCCCTATCGACACCCTTTGTTGCTGCTTGCCACTCCGCATCCTCCATCCGTCCCGCGGAGATCGTTGAGCCGCACGGTGCTCGTTGAATGGCGAGTGGTGAAGATGGTGTTGGCCGTAGTTGTGGAAGGTGGCGTCGTGGTGTGAATAGGCGTGATTGTGGGCGCGTGTAGTATGGCGTGATCGTTTGAGATGTTTTGTGGCGATGTTCGTGCGTTTTCTGCACCAAAAGTAACGAAACAGCAAGAAGAAAAACGGATAAACGAAGAATCGCAGCCCAATGGTCACATAATATTCCATCTAAAACAAGGTTTGCTAACTAACATGAACTTACACGAATTATATCTCCACCTTAGGACCCTTATGGTCTAATGCGAATTTCCACACGACGATAACAATATAAAATATATATATATATATATATATATATATATAATATATATAATCATTAATTAATATATACACAGTCATGCGCCACTTAACGACGGGGTTACGTTTGAGAAACGCGTCGTAAGCGACGTCGTCGTTGTGCAAACATCTTTTTTTTTTTCAAGTTTTCAGAATTAATCGAAACAGTCGTACTTACACAAAACTACACACCTAGGCTATATGGTATAAGCAACTATTGCTCACAATCGGATACAAAACCTGAAATTAACAGAGCATGTTACTGTCGAATCCTCGTCAAGGCCAATTGGTAAACGCATCCAGAGAGACTGAAGACACGTTAGTTTTAACTTTGTGCTGTTCAAATGAACGGCCATCGTGTTGTTCGCAGCAGACTCTACAATCTAAACCTCTCGCCATCGATCAATAGAAAAATGAATAAATAGCGTTGAATTTTTAAAATACATAATCATAATGCAAATTCCGATTGTAATCTTCTTTTTAATTATATAAAATGAAGAAAGAAGCCTACCTGTCAATTGTGATATATAATTGTTACGAGCACTGAATTCAGCACACCATAAAGGTCCCGTAAGAAGTGAGATATAGATTTCTTAAGTACAGTGTATTAGCCCAAACCCATTGTATAGAGGGAATTAATGTGATTCATTCGGGCTGCGATCCTTGGAGTATAGGCAGTTTTCTGTACATACCTTGTATTGAGCACCCACGCAACACAACAACAACGCCAGAACAAAGCAAACTTAACCTTCAACCACTCGCCTACGCAAACTCACTCACCGCCATTCACAAACAGCACCATGGCAAATCGGACACCGCGAAAACCCTCACCCTTCTAAACCTACGCAACATTTCCGCACCACCTGTGAAAAAAGAGCGAAACCAGCGTCGAGCTGGTCTTCAAAAGCGAGACACGCAGAGACAAGCGAGTGCAGATGGCGGAGTTTTCTGAGGAGAATGTCGAAGAATCAAAGGATGAAATGCACGCCCACATCTGAGTCCACCACCCAAATCAGAAGCGCGTGGGCGGCTAAGAGCCTGCCTCCAGAAACAGCGCCATAGAACGAAAATCGGCATATGCAAATTGAGGATCAGGATGATACAAAAACGCCCTTTTTCTACCCGGTCCAATCGAGCGAGCGTGGCTCCGCCCCTGAGGTCGTTTGGATTCCGATTAATTCTGCATATGGACCGGATTTCCCAGAAGCCGAAATAAGAAAGGCGAGCTCAGTGAGGAGCTCGAGGAGATCGAGGAGTGTCGGTAAAAAAATGGAGCAGCAAAGTAGAGCAGTATCCGTGGGCGAGCCAGTAGAGCAGTTATCCGCGGGGAGAACAACGTAGAGGAAGTCAGAAATAATCGAGAGTATCGAGGGTGTCGGTTGGTACTCCAGCAGCAGAATCGGTAAAAGGGCCGAACAAAAAAAAGAAGAAACAAGAAAAAAAAAAACAAAAAAAGAAAAAAAAAAAAAAAAAAAAAAGAAAAAAAAAAAGGAAAGCAAAGAAAAAAGAGAAAGAAAAAAAAAAAAAAAAATAAAAAAAAGCCGAAAAAAAAAAATAAGAAAAAAAAAGGGGGCAAACCGAAAAGAAAAAAAAGAAAAAGAAAACAACGGAAAAGAAAAAGAAAAAAAAAAAAAAAAGATCGAGATGGGGCAGAGCTGCAGGAGGCGAAAAACGGCGAAGGGACCTGGAGTAGAGCTCGCGTCGCGGGATCCAGCAAGCACAAGCACAATATACTCCCTACCCACAGAGCATCAACAATTCCCTTTTCCCACGCGCGCTGAGAGAGTGCGACAAGGGGCCCGTTCCCCACCCACACCCAGCAGTGTGCCCACGAACCCGCCGCAAAATAATGCAACAAAAAAGGCGACATCGTGGGCTCGCAACGAAGGAGCAAGCGGGATAGGATCCCTGTCGGTCTCGTTGGCCAACATGGACGCTCATCAAGGTCCCCGCGGCATTAGGAACCCACGAGACCCAGTCTGACTCCCTTGCCTTTGAGGGGGTCTTTTCGTTGCCTTCGGTGTGATGACGTGATAAATGTGGCTCACGGTCTGTAAAGGTAGTAACCTGTATATAGTGGTCCGATAGTCGATCAAGAAAAATGATAGTCGGTTATTTAACTCTCATATATAAAGTCATTCTTATGTTTCAGATGTGAATAATATGGTGCGGATCGCTAATTTGTGACTGTAAATACGTGTGCTATAGGTTGTGCTCCGCGTATACAGCCAGCGAAGAAATTAAATGTCATTGTGTGAACTGTTTTCCCGTTGCAAGCCACTTCGTCTTTTCTTTAGTTGAACATAATCCAATGCCGTGCTAATCAACGTGTAAAGGGTTCGTAGTGGGTGCAAAGACGCCCAAACAGGATAAAATAATCTGAAAACACAGTCGAGGTCGACGATAACACCGCTCGGTTTATCCCAAAAGATAGAATAACGGAACGGCCCGCCCAAGCGGCTCGTGTCCGGAGTCGACCTGCGAAAGCGCAAGGGAAACAGAATCGGCCCGGTTTCCATCCGCGTAAAAGGGTAGCTTAGTAGTCGAAATTGCCAAGACTTAACAACCCTATCCTAACAGAACGGCGTGGCGATTGGCACATTGGGTGAGTCGAAAGGCACCACCGAAAAGTGGACTGGATCCCGGCGAATTAAGACAGAGACGAGGGTCACGATAAACTGAAATGTCCAGATTCGAAGATGGGCGAGGCAGTTGCGTTCGAGCATAACGCGTGACCGGACGCACGCGAACGGGACCGAAAATCGCAAAACACTGGTGTACAGAGTGTGATCAATCCTCCCGTTCTCCAAAGCTCATTCAGATGGGAAATGCGGGTTCAGAGAGCGAACCTCCCGATGTCCCTCCAAATTAAACGAGCGAATATAAATTAACCCACTATACGAATGGAATAGAGATGGCGTCCTCAAGAGCGAAGCAGGAGAGCAAGGGGTAATAAGAAAT
This sequence comes from Eptatretus atami, assembly GCA_035128595.1. Lineage (NCBI taxonomy): Eukaryota > Metazoa > Chordata > Myxini > Myxiniformes > Myxinidae > Eptatretus > Eptatretus atami. Next base: position 73,768,795 of record CM068962.1, on the reverse strand, counting down.
GTATATGTGTAGTGATGTAAAGAAATCTCATGGTCCAGGATGTAAACCCCGAGAGACATTGGTGTGCAGGAACAGGTTTCCCCCCCAAACGAAAATCAGGCGCACCGAAAAATGGAATGCGAATGGCCCAGGCGGCAAGAGGCCGCGGTGGTATAACCACGCTCCCACAATCCCCCTCAATACCACCAAACCCCCGATCTGGCCGCATCGGAACTCAGCTGAGTGCAACCCGAACATTGGCCGGGCTATTCGCCATGTGGAACAAAAATGAAAACGAAAATGAAAAACAAATAAAAGGACAAGTGAACAGCAGATGAACAAACACAAACCAAAATGAAGAAGACATGAAAATAACCGAAACATGACACGGACAAAATGGATGAAGAAATGAAACGAAAAAATGGATGGAAAAAACGCACTCAAATGGAAAACAAAAACAAAACGAAAATTGAAAGAAGAAATAAAAGAAAAACTACGAAGAGTTTGGAAACGCAAAAGCAATGGGCGAAGAGACCTGAACGAAGACGGCATGAAGCAAACAACAGCGATAGTGCGTTACATGCGACGCCACCGTGTGGAGAAGACAGACAACGAAGATAGGGGGGAAAAAAAAAAAAGAAAATGCAACGGATTTCAATAAGCCCGCGTGAAGGCGGGGTGAAACCAAAAAAATAATCGCGGAGACGAATGTTGGCAGAGAGTGTGGAAGTTTGACGGAAAAAGTGACTGTAACCGAGAGGGAAAAAATTTTAATTGGGTGACGGAGTCGTTGCACGAGAAAATCAAAAAAAAAAGAATAAGGCGGGTGTGAAAAAGCTTCAAGACATGACGAAGAAGAAGTTGTGAGATGGAGAACGGGAGGTAAAAACTTGAGACAGAGGAACTGGTGGAAGACTTGATTAGACAAAACAAAAGGAAGCACAAAGATGGAAAGAACAGTTTTAGAAAGCCAAAGCAAGGAAGATACGCAAAGATGTAACGGGAGATGAGGAAGAAATGAGAAAAGGAAAAACTGAGTTACAGAAACACACAAAACAAAAGAGAAGGATATAACAAGATGAGCTGGGGACGTGAAAAAAGGAATTAGAAACAAGAAAGCTTCTGAAGTTACAGACAACACGAAAAACAAAGAAAGAGGATTACAAAACGAAACTGAAGATGTTATAGAAACGGAAAGGAAAGAGACAGAGAATGAAAACGTAAGGAGCCACCACTGAGCAACAAATATGAACAAATAGAAGCCAAAGGCAAATGGTTAGCGGAAAATGAGAAAGAATTTGGAAAAGAATAGCTTCTGAGTTACCAAAACGAGCTGAGGATGTTGAGAGAGGAAAGCAACAAAGGAGGAACGGAAAATGAACTTGTTAAAGGAAAACCAGCAACTTACAAAGTCGAACAAGCTGGAAGCGAGAAGGCCAGATTAAAGAATGAATGCAAGAAAAGAGTTAATGATGGAAGACGAATGAGACAGAAGAAGAAATCGAAATCAATATGAAGAAAGAAACACGAGATTGCAGAATTGGGAACAAGAAAGAGTCCTGAAAAACAGGAGATAAACGGACAGGAGACGAAGTCAGTCAGTATAGAAAGAGATAACGAGAATAAATACAGAATGAGAGACAAGAAAAGATCAGTGGAAATACAGGAAAGACTGAAAAGAGTATGAAATTAATGAAACTGAAAACCGAAAAATAACCAAAAGGAAAAAATAGGTTGGTACGAGGAGAAGATTGAAGGAGCAAGGAATGAAGCAGGAAGGAAAATCAGGAGATTGAAAGAGACACAAACGAGAGTGAAGAAGGGTAAGAACGAGAGGACAATGGGATACAGAAAAACAAAAAGAAAACAATGAAGCCGAGGATTAAGAACACCAATTGAAAGAAAGGCAAGGGCTGAGGTGCGAAGAGGTAGACAAAGACAGCGAAAAAATGAACACAAAAAGAAGAATGTTAACCACAAATGGAAAAAACCATGAAACTAGCAGAAGGAAAGGACAGGAGGAAGAAAACAAGAAGAAGTAAATGAATGACAGCAGCAGATGAAACACAAGAAAGAGATTAACCCAATAGAGCAAACCGATGAAAAACAATGAGAAGGAAAGGACAGGAGAGGAGCAGAGGCAAGGGATAAAAAATAAAACAGAAAACGACAAGAAGGAGAACAAGAAGTGACACGAGGAAGGAAATGAGCCATGTGAGAAGAAACAATAAGAAGAATTGGAAAATGAGGAGCATGAGAAAGGAGTGGAGGAAGAAAAACAAAAACTATAACGAGATTTGAAATTAATAAACTGAAGGAAAACGACAAGAGAATGAAAAATGAAGTCCAGAGAAATAGCGAAAAACATACACAGAAAGAAAACAGAACTAAATAGCTGATAAAATAAAGACAGGAGATAAAGAGAAATAGAGGATGAGACTGCATGATTAATGACGGGCGTTAAAAGAAACAGAAACAACCCACCACAAAGAAGTAGTGAACAGAGAAGATAATGGGAAACTGTGAGCTCGCGAAGAAAACTAGTGTAGGACCCGGTGTGAAAAAGCAAGCTGGCATGGCAATGCCTCCAGGAACGAGGGGAGAGATAATGCACCCCTATGGAGAACGATCACGACCTACGTGGGTAAATTCAAGTCACCAACGGAGTTGAAGGACGAGATGCTGATGAAAATTGAAAATGCCGTTGCAGAACTTGAAGAAAAAGGGAAGTATAGAGGCCCCGCGGACCTAAGTGTGGGGACACGAATCCCCAGAAAAAAATGTGGATTTAATAGCAGGGTGTATGTTGCGAAGTTCGGAGATGCGTGCTTATACCAGCAACGCATGGTGATAGAGTGAGGACCCTGTGCGAAGTGGAAGGTGGGTGGTGAGGCAGAGGTAATCCGTGTGAGGAAGAGACTTGTGGTGTAGAAGTACTCTGATATCGGAGGGAGATGTCGGCGGGCATGCCTGTGACATGCAGCCGTGTCTCCCGGTGTGAAGTGAGGACATAGTTATGGAGTGGAGTCTGTGCAAGTCGTGACCGGCAGCTAAAAAAACAATAAGAAGCGTGAATGGGTGGACGCGAGACAGGCGAACAGGCGACAAAGAACCAAAACACGAAAGGTATGCGGCCGTAGCTGTGGAGGGAACCAAGCGCCGGGTTCACCAAAGCAGCGATGCGCAGCGCAGGGATCCAAATGCTGTGCAACGCACGAGACCCCCACTGCTCGACTTGCAAGGAAGATGAAGCCCGGTCCGGAAACCGCCAGCGGATGGATTTGCCGATACCCAGCGAAAAAAACGGACAAAAGTGTAGACAGATTTGCGAATTGACCGGACGGGTTACTCCAAACGAGGCGAATGTGTTAGGCTCCAACGGCAGAGCACATGTTTCGCGTGGAGAGCCCCACATCGGAGTGTGAGGATTGTTTTGAGGGAATGCACGCCAGAAAAGGTGAGTCCATGGCTGCACGTACGGAAAGAAGTTGGAATCCGGCAAGGAGGGTGAATCCCTGCCGGATGGTACAACCAACGAATGTCCAAGATGGACGATACACGTGCAGCTGCAACAAAACATACGTCATGGGAAAAAAGATGCAAGAGCGCAGGCTGTGAGTTGCCGCGCTGCTGCTGACGAAACATAATTGGAATACAAATTAACGAGAAGCAAGCCGTCGCTTACTCGAAAGTGAACAGGATTTCCCTGGGCAAGGAGTGAAAGACCCCCATATAACCAGCCCAAGGATAGGAACGCTAGGGGGAAGGGTGTAGCTTAGACATAGGACCGAAACTCATGGAATGGCAGGAGGTAAGTCTCGTACATGGAGATACGTGAGTGGAATGGATTATGGTGACAGGGATATGTAGTGAGCTTTAGAGATTGGAAATAATTTTTGGATGATTGAGAAGACGAGGACAGACTGTGGATGTGTAGAGGGGACGTAGCGTAATACTACACGTAAAGTGTAAAATGAGAACGTGCTTGAGTTAAGGGAGGACGATGAGAGAGCAGGAAAGTTAAGTTAGGGGAGGTTAGAATTAGAAAAAGTGGAGGATTCAGCGATGTTGTGTTGAAAGTTGTGTGAGACATGTAGAGTGGGTGAGGCCAGCGGATCTGAATAGATATGGAAGCGATGTGGAAGTGCATGTGCGATGAGTAGATTGAGGAGGAGATAAAATCCCGCCCAAGACCCGGGGTCCAGTGTGTAAAGTGAAAGATTAGCTTGGGTTAGTTAAATTGCCAAAATAGAGAGGTCGTTTTGCTGTTGTGAGTTGTAGGCTCGAAACCTATTGAGGGGCAGGAGGCCCTGTTCGGGCTGGGAGCAGAAGGCTGGCGAACGGTGAGTATCGCTGAGTGGGATAAACCGCCGGGAACCGGGCTAGTCGGCGTGGTAGGCAAGGCCCAATGGAGGGGCCGGTTTAGCGTAGTGGGCACGGGTGCGCCCGCTTGGCTGCGGAGGCCCGAGCGCCGTTGGCCGCGTGAGGCAGGTTCGTGGCACGGTGACCCTCGGAAAGGGGCCCGGGGCGCCAGACCTCCACGTGTGCCGTTCAGGGGGAGTTAGCCATGGGCACTCCCCGGTGTTTCAGGAGCTGATAATAGGCTCGGACGGCAGTTGTTAAGTGCCCGGGGTCCATTGTTGAGATCGGAGAGGGTCGTGCCTGCCAAAGGGAGCCACGCGTCCCAGCACGAACCGTGCAAGGGCACGAGGGAAAATTAGAGGGCAGGCCCGAAAATTGTGAGGACAGCGGCAACACAGGCGAACGGGAATCTGCGTTTTTAGAACCAATAGATTAGCGAGAAGCAGCGCTTGTTGGAAGCCCCGGGGATAGTTTAAAGGTAGAATGAGATAGGGTAGAATTAGGAAGTGTACCCCCATCCGCACCCATCCATCCCTTCGCTCTCGTGTGCCGCTGGACCCACTGTTGGTTTAGATGCGCTGAATCTGGGAGAGGCCATCTTGAGCAGCTTGGTGGGCCCTCAGTACGAGGACGCTAAAGCTCTCCCTTATTCCCCTCCGGAAGGCGAACGTAGGGTTGGGAGTAGGCTAGGGGAACGAGTAGGTTAGCCGAAACAAGGACGATAAAGGGGGTTTAGGGGACGATTTATAGTGGGGAAAGAGTGAAAAATAAAAACAACAAAAAAAACAAAAAAAAATAAGTTGGGGGCTTAATATTGGTTTTGCAAATTACGGGGACGTTGGAGGTACGTGACAGGCAAAGGCATAGTGGAGGGAGACAGGTAGGGTAGGTCCGGGTCCACCTTCTGTTGTGCCACAACACCACGCACTCCCTTCACCAACCTGCACTGCACCGGCCAACGGAGGACCGCCAACTAATTCAATCGCTGGCTGTGTTTACTTCAAGGGCCTGTGCCGGCCGATCGTTCGTCTGCTGTGTTTTGCTGCAAGCCGTGCCGCACGGATTCGTCGAACGGCTGTTTTTACTGCAAGGCCTGTGCCGACCCAGTCGTCGCCGGCTGTGTTTGCCTGCAACGGCCTTTTCTGCAGGCTATGTTGCCTTACCATTTGCGATGTCAAATGCCACTGCCCCGTCACCAAGCCCCGTTCAATTTTGCTTTGCCCCCCTTTTTCAAATTCCAGCGCGCCAGGATCCGCAAAGCAACAGTTTGCAAGCTCAGGAACTGTCCTGTTGGCAGCTGAAACACGGGGCCTGCAGTGGCGGCCGTGCACCGTTCCATTCTTGACTCTGACCTTTTTGCCTGCAGAAGTTCATTGATCCTGCGGCCATGGTTTAGTGTGTAAAAGTTTGTAAGTAAGTGTTAAGTGGTATTGTTAAATATGAGTGCGCCCCCGAGGCATTGTATGTGTTAGCGCCGGGCAATGTTTATTTAAGTCAAGTCCGTTGTGAGTGAGTTTGTTTAGTTAGTTACTCAGCCCTCGTTGATTTTATTTGGGGACACGAATACCATGAATGTCGCCTACAGGGATCCGTAGGTAAAACGTACTAGGCGAGACTACACATGATGGCACACGATATTTGACGTACTCGGACGAGTCGTTTAAAAGGGGAGGGGGTAGTGTTACGGCTCTGGAAATTTCGCAACACCATAAAGCCCGTAGGTGAGATATAATTTCTTAAGTACATGTGTAGTGGCCCACAAGACCCGATATGTATAGAGGGAATTAATGTGATCATTCAGAGAGCTGCGGATCCTTTTAGGCGTTTGTCATGTAATCACCTTCAAGTGTTATGAGCCACCCCACGCAAACAACAACAACAACGAACACAAGCCAGCAAAACCTACCGTTCACCACTCGCTACCGCAAACCTCACATCACCGCCATTCCAACAGCCACTATGGCATCGGACACCGCTCGAAAAACCTCCACACAAGCCTTCTCCTACGGCCATCCGCGACCACCTGTGGGCGCCGCAGCGTCGAGCTGTTCTTCAGCGAGACACGCGAGACGCTGAGTGCAGATGGCGGGTTATTCTTGAGAGAGAAATTCGGATCAGAATGATGCACGCCGCACATCTGATCACCCATCAGGAAGCCGGGCGAGCTAGGCCCCGCTCCGACGCGCCCTGACGAAAGAATCGCATTGCAAATTTGGATCAGGAATGCATACACGCCCTTTTTCTCCGTCATCGCGAGCGATAAGGGCTCGCCCCTGGAGGTCGTTTGGATCCGATTTAATTTGCATATGGTGGCTCCCGAAGACCGGATGAAAAAAAGGCAGAGCACATCAGTGAGGAGCTCGAGGAGTATCGAGGAAAAAGAGTGTCTGATGGAGCAGCCAGGATAGGCAGTATCGGTGGCGACGAGCCAGAAAGTAGAGCGTAAAAATCGCGGGGCAGATCGGTGAGGAGTCATAGCGAGCAATATCGAGGAGTGTCGGTGGAGCAGCAGATCGGTGGGGACAACGCTGCGGGAGGCGAACGTCTGAGGTGACCTGGAGCATCCGCGGATCGCGGGAGTACCAGCAAGCCAGCCATAACACTCCCGTCCCACAGAAAGGCATCAACAACTTCCCCTTTCCCACAAGCGAACTGAGAGAGCGACAAGGGCCCACAGTTACCACACCCAACACAAGCAGAAAGGTGCCCACGGGACAAGCGGACCGATAAGTAAATGCAGCGACAATTCTGACAGAACTCGCCACTGGAGGGCGCGGAGACCTTCGGTCCGTGGCATGAGAAAAACCGCTCTCCAGGTCCCCGCGCATTAGGCACCACGGACCCAAGATACTGGACTCCCTTGCCTTTGAGGGGGTCTTTCTTTGCTCGGTGTGCAATGAAACAGTGTTGTGGCGCCGTGATCTCTGTAAGAGTAATAACTGTATGAAGTGGAGAACGAAAAAAAAAAGAAAAAAAAGGGTGTGTCGTGGTAGTCGGTTTTTAACAATCATACTCTTATATGTGCATTTTCTTTATGAATCAATGTGATATATGTGCGATCGCTAATGTGACTGTAAATACGTGTGCTAGAGGTTGTGCTCCGCATCCGCGGAAAATAAATGTGCATTGTGTCGAACTGATAGTTTCCCGTTTCGCTTCGTCTCTTTAGTTGATAAACCATCCATCTGACTAACAACAGTAAAGGTTCGTAGTGGAATGCAACGCCCAACGGAAAATAAAATTCTGAAACCGTCAAAAGGGTCGACGGATAATCACCGGCTCGGTTATCCCAGATAGTACAGGAACGGCACGACCAAGCGGCTCGGTGTACCGGAAGTCACCTGCCGGCGAGTACGATCGCCCGTTTACCATCCGCGTGGACATCTAAGGATAGGTCGAATTGGAAGCGAAACAACCCTATCCTACGGCGGGTGGCCGATTGTGCACGATTGTTGGTGAAGGTCGAAAGGAACCAACCCTTGCACTGAGATCCGCGGTTAAGCCGGACAGAGGGTCAGACTGAATTGTCCGTCCGGTGGGCGAGGCGAAAAAAGGAAAAGGTCGCGGGTTCGATCGCGTGGCCGATCGCACGCCGAACAGTAAGAGGCCGAATTCGCAAACAATATTTCGAACAGAAAATGCGATGTGTTTAACAACATTGAAGCTTCCCAAAAGAAATCGTGTTTTAATGTATCGACTGTTAAGCAACGATTTATTCGCGGAATTCTCAATTACAAAAGGTAATTCTGCGTTAGAAAAGGTAAACGGTGCGAAACATTGTTCAGTTTGAAAGCATTGCATATGAAATCACGATTTTAGCAAAACAGACCCTGCTTTTTATCGCGATGACCATTTTTATGAACCCAACGATCGCATTATAACAAGGACCACACTGTGCGTTTATTGATCATTATGGAAGTATTATTGTATCTGACAGCAACGTACATAAAATTGTACGTGCAATATTATATTATACGACTGCACAGCGCATATGAAATCGGCTACATCATCTCGGGCGTTAGGAATTTGTCAGCTACATTTATTAATTTATCTTTTTTTTTTCAGAAGCTGGGCAAGATCCGTCGTAAATATGCGATCGTCGTGCCCGGAACGTCGTTAAGCGGCGGCAATGACGTAAATAAATAATATAATAATATGATTGCAGGGCCGGGCGTCAACAGGGAACCGCGAGCCTGACACCAGTGGAGCAGTAGAGTCGGCTCAAACGGATCGTCCGGAATTTAGATAAGCGTAAACTTTTTCGGAAATTACCGAGAAGTAACGGGTCCTCTTATCGGACCTGAAGGGTCAATATTTGTACCACGTGGAACGGTTATTAACGAACCAGATTTTCGAAAAATAAACAAGAGGACACGTGGCGAATTAACCAGAAAAATCATACACACCCTCGAAAACGGCACCCATACGGGAACGAGCCGCTTAGCGTACAAAAAAATCGAACCAAAAGTGTGCGATCGAAGCGAAGGATATTATGCGCCGAGGTCCGTCAAGGTCCCAATTGTCCCGTTACAGCGGGCAACAGCCTGGCCTATTTCCCCAACACGTAGCAACGCTAAAGGTAACAATGGAAGGAAAAAATTACACGAACGAGCTGAACATTTAACAATCGG
>CM068962.1:73723409-73750893 GCA_035128595.1 Eptatretus atami | reverse complement strand
GAGTGATCCGGTTTGGACAAGGCGTACCGAGGGCGTGTTTCCCCGATAATTAAATCACGTGATTAATTAGGTAACCCGATTAACCCATAGACGGGAGACCCTGAGGTCACCAGTTTTGAGTTATTGGTGTCCACGGTCAGTTAAGCGATCCGCCGCGTCACGGAATTATCCGTGTGTGACGGCCTGCAATTCCGGGAGGTCTGGTGGGAATCGACATAGCTTCCCCACTTAGTGGTCTTCTCACCCGACCCCCTGCCCGCAACAATATATTATAGTGTCTGAATTCTGGCCCTCGGCGTGCGATCGGCACGTAACTCGAATCGCGACCGCGTCGCCCACCGGAATGGACAATTCAGTCGTGACTCTCCTTGGAACTACCCAGGAGCTAGTCACGTGGGTCTTTCGACCAACCACAATCGTGCCAATCGGCCACCCGCGCAGGATAGGGTTGTTCGCCAAACTCGACCTACCTAAGTACCTGCGCGAGTAGTTAACCGGGCGATCATACATCGCCGCTGGCCGGCCTAGGAACGAACCGCTAAGCGGTCCGTTCTGTGCTTCAGTGATAACCGAGCGGTGTTATCGCCGGCCCGACGGACGTGATTATTTACCGGTGCTTACACCTTTCTACGATTCCTTCCGTGATGCAAGATGGAACTTTCAAACAGGGAAAGGATGCAACGAAACGGGGAAACAGTTCAACAAGGACATTTATGCACACTCAGCAAGGCACGTATTTACAGCCATACAGTAAATCATGCACGTACACAGTGAAAGCAAGCAAAGGCAGAGTTACAACCGAATATTTATTCACACATTACTGAAACAGGCTTACTTTACAAGACGCGCAACACATGCACTTACACAAAAGCAAAGAAAGCTACCTCCAAGACAAGGGTGGCAGACAGGTCCGTGGACCAAATGTACGTGGAACCTGGATGAGCGGCCAGGTCCACGAGACGAAGAGTCTTACCCGCGCCCTCGTGGCGCGATGGCGGGCAATCCGCGATGTCAGCGTAGCTGCGCCTGGCTTCGTGCCCTGGCGTGGCCGGTGAGCTCTCTCCGGCTTCTCCGGCAGCGGCACGTGTTTCACCTTCGCACCACGGTTGGGAGGGAACGGACGGGGTGACCGGCGCTTTCTTAGCGCGGAGCTTGGTAAGGGAGAGGGAATTGCTGACGCTCCGTCCAGCGAGTTGACGCTCTGGACCGCACTGGCTCCGGCGACTCCTCCTGGCTGTGGCCTCCACTAGCCCCTTCTCCGGCGGCGGTCCCCCACTCAGCCCTCTGGTTCGCCTCTGAGCCTCCTCCGTCCCTGCTCCACTCAGCAAACTCGCCCTCTCGCTCTCAACTTCGACCTGAGCTCCGAGCTCCTTCCGCTCCGTCGATCGGCCCCGTTGCCTTTCCCGTCTGCGTCGAGCTCCGTCCCGACTCTGCCCACGCACTGCCACTGCTGACACTCCGCCGTCTGCCTCTTCGAGCTCCGTCCTGCTCTCCGACCCCTCCTGACTGCCTCGAGCTGCCTTGTGCTCGCGCTTATATAGGCCGGGAGGAGTGCATATGTAAATTTGTGATCACAGCGGTTGGAGGCAGGGATACACCACCTGATGCTCAGCCATTGGATGGATGAAAATGGCGGTGAATCATTCCTGATCCGATTTCTTCTTGAAAGGATCCCATCTACAACCCATGGCACGACGTTCGGTAGAAAGGCGAAGGTGGTGGAGTTTGCTGTGGTGGTTGGGAAGGTGTTGGTGGTGCAATTTGGTTGTTGGCAGGCGTCGTTTGAGAGTGGGGTGAGGCGATGTTTGCGGGGTGGGGTTGTGGAGGTGAAGGGCCGAAGGTGTGTGGGTGGTGTAGTTGTTTGGGGGCGTTGTTGGTGGTGGCGATTGGTTGTTGGGGGATAGGGCTCAAAATAATGATAGAGAAAAGAAAACGGCTAACTCAATAGGTCACAGCCCTGTGAACACGGAAATTCCTCTAAACAACGGTGGGGAAATCTAACTACACATATACTTATCGTCATAACTGATCTAAGGTCCTTTATGGTGTCTGCGAATTTCCACAGCCGTAACATATTATATATTATTTATATATAATATATATATAGATATATATAGAGTATATGTATATCATATGAGACTTGTGGTGCTTGTGAGGTTCATCATTCCTCGCACTCAAAGCCCACGAGCCTCGAGGTCGGTTTTTCTCTACTCGCTATCATTCATTTTTTTCCCCCACATCCCACCCCAGTCGATTCAGATGCTGCAGCTATGTAAAGTTCTATAAAGCTGCAGGTTCGAATGCAGATTGACATGCAATATATTTGAGTGTACGTGGTTGAAACACTGTTTGAGGTACTTAGAGAAAGTGCTGCGATCAGTGTAAAGTTTGATATCCACGGAATTATAAACAATGAGGGCAAACCGGCCAATTTTATTCTGTTTTGTGCCAAACTCGGTTCACATCTAAATATACGAATGGTGTAAGTTGGCGGAACAGCAAACACATCGAGGAGGACAAGGAGACGAGTAGCAGGAGTTCGCATGAGGCTGTAACTCAACGTCCGAGCCAGACGCCGACCCGGCGCTCCCTTCAGAGCGCGGCCCAAAAGCCTCACATGTGGACAATTTAGCAATTACAGCTTTCGAGAGACAGCGCGCGTTTCCACTCTTCAACTGAACCTTCACACTTTCCATAAGAGTGTAATCTTAGCCCTGGGCCCTCTTTCTCCCTCTCTCTTGCTTCTGTCTCTCCCTCTGTCTTGCAAACAGCACCCGCAGACGGGTGTGCGAGAGTGAAGTGCCGGGTGCAGACTGGGCGCATGGAGCACGTGTTCCCAGGAGATCACGCTCATGGCTTCAGTCAAGTGCCTGCTCTCAGCAGTTGTTCAATCAACCTGTCAAAGGCGGCGAGCAGATCAGCCTGAGCGCGATTCACGGGGTAATAAAACAGCTCCCTTTGTGGGGATCCACCCGCTTTGAGCAGCTGGACTCGCTTTGAGTGTGTGGACCCACATTGTGATGATGGACCCATTTTGTGTCGATCATGGACCCGTGAAATGTCATATGAAATGGAAATCAATTAATGAACAGGACGCACTAATTGCTCCATCTATGCAGTTTTTCCTGAACTCTCATGGGGAATAGAAATGCTGTTAGTAACTTCGTGACAATGTCCTCGAACTAATGAACAAACAAAAGTGTAAAATCGAACTTCTACTTACTCGTGTACAATATGCAACTTTCAAGATGAAATAATCCACCCCAAAATGGCCCTGTGCTTGCGTCGACACCCCAAGCAATGGTGGTGTTTGGGGCACCATAAAATATATGGTGTGAGATAAGGATTGTTACCTAAAATGGCTCACACAGATTCTAGAAGAAGCCAAAATTACTTGGAAAACTACCCGAGAGAAAGGACTGTGCCTCTACACAATGAAAAACTTGGACAACTTCAGTTCGCCGAACGGGCAGCTGGCCGTATTGCAAACTCCAAACCATGTGGGCAAGGCCCGAGTGGACAGCCTTTTATTACACAAACCCCTGACAGATCACCACCAGTGAATGGTGTCGATGCTTGTGGGAATACCTCCTGTAAACACAGCAGGCTTGGTGATTTACCATGTAATGGATGTCTGCAATTTGAATGACGATGGAGTGCGTCATTAACAAGTAACGGTAACCAACTCTTCGGCAAAGGACGTCTTTGCGATGTGAAAATACACTTGTGCCAGCTACATTTATCTGGGAGCTGGATGTATCAACTCGACTTTCCTGATGAAGACACCGTATCTCGAGTAGGTGCTTTTGAACACTGATGGGAAAGACATATCTGGGGCTCGTGCATGTACATCTAATATATTGTTTGTTTGGTTCTGTAGCCACAATATAAAAAATATACCATCAGAGATGGGGAATCCCCCGCCATTGAATGAAAAAGGTCATACATATTCAGATAATGAGGGGAGTGAATTGAAACAAACACCCATTTGGTCATCTATCCTCGAAAAAGTCCCCAGGGGTGAGGAACGTAGTAACCAAAATAATTGAAATCAGATAAGCGGTTTCCATTTAACAAAAAAAACATTTTTTTCAAGATGCCGCCCCAGTCGGCATCTTGGATCCCCACGCCCAAAATCAATAGGGTTCTTCCTTTTCAGGTGGTACATGTGTGACCCAAATTTCAAATCAATATGGCGAAGAGTTTATGAGTTATCGCACTCACAGCTATAAATGTTGACGCCCGGACGGACAGCCGGACGACCCGGGTGACAACAATATCCCCCTTCCGCCACGCGGCGGGGGATAATATACTAGATTTTGCATGTAGTGGTAAAAGGAAAAAAGTGTGTGTGTGTGTGTGTGTGTGTGTGTGTGTGTGTGTGTGTGTGTGTGTTATTTTCATACATTCAACGTGGCCACTTGCTTGTATTAACAGGAAATGATAGGTAGGTACTCAACACCCCTCATTCTCATCCACAGATATTTTTTCTTTCCAATTTGCATCCAGGAACATTTTTTTTTTTACTTCTGGTTAAACTTTTTTTAAACTTCTGATGGGTGTGCAAACCAGCGACTCTGAGCCTATACACCACCATGAATACAACATAGGCACAAAAATGCACATAACTCAAAATTGCTGAATATAAATATTTTTAGACCTCTGCATGCACTGTCTGGATCCAAGAGCTCTTAAAAGATGTATCATTCAGGATTATATGTGCTGTGTTGTGACGTTTACCCCTATTCAGACACAATCGTGCATCTTGCATTTATATAGGTACTGCATGTAGAGATATTATTATTTTATGTAAGCTTTAATTTTGGGTTTCATAATCATGGATATGACTACGTGTATGAATAAAACATTGGCACATCCATGCACACACACACACACACACACACACACACACACACACACACACACACACACACACACACACACACACACCACACACCATGCACACGACGCACAGACGACACACACACTACGTAATTCAGGAATTCCATACAACAAAATGAACTAGACGACCCGTGAACCCGTTGGGTTCCTGTTGTGACAGTGGTTGATGAAAAAATCATTTCAAGAAAAAAAAAAGAGAGCTCCAGCGAACTATACCACTGAGGTTGTTTGCATTGACAAAATACTCCCGAAGAGTACTTGACTGAATCGGATTGATTTTAATAATTTTTTCGTTGCCCGATTTGAACGAAACTTGACACTGCACACCGCAGGAGAATGGTGAATAAGATGGGCTGAAAATTTTTGCACTATCATCTACTGTTTTGGCTGTATTTCAGGAACATACATACATACACACATTCATGTATACAAGATGAGAGTTTCAGTAATATATAGATATAGTAGATAGATGGTTGATCACGTGTCTGTAGACCTAGGGTTGATTCCCAATGAGCATGAGGCTGGTCTGGTTCAAATATTCATGGATAATATTTTTATGGAATACTATACACACACATTCCAGTCAATCATGTGGCCTTTATACAATGTTACATCAACTCAAACACACGAAGACAGTCTATACATCCAGGGAAACGCGGTACTTTTACAGATGTTCAGAGTTCGGCAGATCGTGGCTGAGCGCACAGGTGAAACACCTGGAAAAATATACTCGGGGGAGTGGGGAGGGCAGATGGAGTCAAGGCTCTGCTTGTCGTTTGAGGTGTAAGTGATTTGGTGTGGGATGAAAGTGGGACAATTAGCATTTGAGGTACCGTGGCCTTTGAATTTGAACCACCAAGGTCTTGAACCACCTCTTGTACCTTCTGATACTACCCATGTCTCAGAACTACCTTAACTACCACCACAAAATACCATCACCAACTGGACCCACCACCGGCCTTACCATTTGCACATTTCACATTTAAAATGGACAAACTTAAAGGCATTCACTTAATTGCAGATGTTGTAGCCTTCTCACAAAAGCAGACAAGGGGGATAAAGATAGGGGTTCCGATAAACCCCCAAAGTGGTGGTCGGAATGGTAACACCATGAAAGGCGTTAAATCAATCGCACGTGCAATGTACGCCATGAAGGTTTAAGTACAAAGAACGTGAGAGTGAAACAAGGTAATGCAGGATTTCCCTGGAATATAACCCAGATAGTGTATGGATTTCGTCTTGTGTGCTCGAAATAAGACCCGATGGTATGAGTTCACTATTATATGACGGGGTTTCATTTGAAAGCATTACTTACATACGCTATTCATAACCCATCGTGGAATTATTTGCCCGCCCAGGAAGTGTTATGTATTCAACTATTCAGCTTCCGTTGCCATAGATCTGATCTTCAGATGAAGGTCTACCACATTTTATAGAATATTCATCGCCTCATCACGGATGGTATATACCGGCCTCTGTGTCCCATGTGAAACACCGTGTCATCGTGGAATCAGGTCCTTGTTTGTGCTCGAAAGAGACCCAAGATGAACCACAATATGGCATCAGAAGCAAACTGTCATTGTTTCATTGTCCTAATTAATTGTTTACCTCTTTATTAATCCCCTTTATGCCCCTGCCATGATTCACGCACACGTGATAAAACGATGGCTCGAGAGGCCAAACGCAGAGGGTCGCCATTGCTTGTTGTGTTTACCGCAAGTCTGGATCCTGCACAGATCTTCTGGATACATGGTCCCTTCGCTTCAAAGGACTGGAACCCCGTCCCGCCAATGCATTATGGCCAGTCGCACCAAAGCTTGGCCGGAGCATTGTTTGTTTACTCGTGCGATGGGGCACAGCAGTTTGCAAAGGGAACTTGGTATTTGTGTTTCATGTGAAATGTCATAAAAGGCGCGCACGGGGGTGGAACTCCTGCATTGGACATGGTGGGACAGAAATCCTCTGGACAGCGTTGTTACATCTCAATTATCGCTTTACTGTTCGTCTGGGCGTTCACAGAAAAGAAAATACACACGAATAACACGCACACGTACACACACACACACATATATATATATATATAATTATATATATAATATAATATACATATATATATACAGTGGGAGAACAAGTATTTGATACACTGCCGATTTTGCAGGTTTTCCCACTTACAAAGCATGTAGAGGTCTGTAATTTTTTATCCTAGGTACACTTCAACTGTGAAAGATGGAATCTAAAACAAAAATCCTGAAAATCACATTGTATGATTTTTAAATAATTAATTTGCATTTTATTGCATGAAATAAGTATTTGATCACCGACCAACCAGTAAGAATTCCGGCTCTCACAGACCTGTTAGTTTTGTCTTTAAGAAGCCCTCCCATTCTCCACTCATTACCTGTATTAACTGCACCTGTTTGAACTTGTTATCTGCATAAAAGACAGCTGTCCACACTCAATCAATCAGACTCCACCTCTCCACAATGGGCAAGACCAGAGAGCTGTCTAAGGACATCAGGGACAAAATTGTAGACTTGCACAAGGCTGGGATGGGCTACAGGACAATAGGCAAGCAGCTTGGTGAGAAGGCAACAACTGTTGGCACATTATTAGAAAATGGAGAAGTTCAAGATAACAGTCAATCTCCCTCGGTCTGGGGCTCCATGCAAGATCTCACCTCCTGGAGCCTCAATGATCATGAGAAAGGTGAGGGATCAGCCCAGAACTACACGGCAGGACCTAGTCAATGACCTGAAGAGAGCTGGGACCACAGTATCAAAGAAACCATAAGTAACACACTACGCCGTCATGGATTAAAATCCTGCAGCGCACGCAAGGTCCTCTGCTCAAGCCAGCGCATGTCCAGGCCCGTCTGAAGTTTGCCAATGCCATTGGATGATCCAGAGGAGGAATGGGAGAAGGTCATGTGGTCTGATGAGACCAAAATAGTGCTTTTTGGTTTAAACTCCACTCGCCGTGTTTGGAGGAAGAAGAAGGATGAGTACAACCCCAAGAAACACCATCCCAACCGTGAAGCATGGAGGTGGAAACAATTTGGGGATGCTTTTCTGCAAAGGGGACAGGACGACTGCACCGTATTGAGGGGGGATGGATGGGGCCATGTATCGTGAGATCTTGGCCAACAACCTCCTTCCCTCAACAAGAGCATTGAAGATGAGGCGTGGCTGGGTCTTCCGCATGACAACGACCCGAAACACACAGCCAGGGCAACTAAGGAGTGGCTCTGTAAGAAGCATCTCAAGGTCCTGGAGTGGCCTTGCCAGCTCCAGACCTGAACCCATTAGAAAATCTTTGGAGGGAGCTGAAAGTCTGTGTTGCCCAGCGACAGCCCCGAAACCTGAAGGATCTGGAGAAGATCTGGATGGAGGAGTGGGCCAAAATCCCTGCTCTAGTCTGTGCAAACCTGGTTAAGAACTACAGGAAACGTCTGATCTCTGTAATTGCAAACAAAGGTTTCTGTACAAATTTAAGTTCTGTTTTTCTGATGTATCAAATACTTATTTCATGCAATAAAATGCAAATTAATTATTTTAAAATCATACAAGTGATTTCAAGATTTTTGTTTTAGATTCCGTCTTTCACAGTTGAAGTGTACCTATGATAAAAATTACAGACCTCTACGTGCTTTGTAAGTGGAAAACCTGCAAAATCGGCAGTGTATCAAATACTTGCTCTCCCCACTGTATATATATTTCTATATATACATACATGCACACACACATATCAAATATATATATATATATATATATATATTATATATATATATATATATATATATATATAGACAGATATATACATACATCCACAGACCTGGCGTAGTGGCGTGCGCCTGTAATCCGGCTACTCGGATATATCTACCCGATATATTCCGGCTACTACTACTATATATATATATCTATATATATATATATATATACATATATATATACGTACATACATACAATGTGTTTAAATATAGACCTGGTGTTTTACATCCTCGATTATCATTTTGAGAGTAAATGCACTACAAACATATCTCATGTAGTCGTGGCCGAGTGGTTAAGGCGATGGACTAGAAATCCATTGGGGTTTCCCTGCGCAGGTTCGAGTCCTGCCGACTACGGATTATTTTTTTTTAATGAAAACTTATACATCTGTGTATCTCTCAGTCGATGTGTGGTCCACGGTTCACGTCGTTCGGACTGATTTTTGCGTTTCACGTTTATTTAAACGGGGGTTTACCTGTGAACGTGTTCGTCAGGAGTCTGTACATGTCTACCTGAGG
This sequence comes from Eptatretus atami, assembly GCA_035128595.1. Classification (NCBI taxonomy): domain Eukaryota; kingdom Metazoa; phylum Chordata; class Myxini; order Myxiniformes; family Myxinidae; genus Eptatretus; species Eptatretus atami. The sequence continues at coordinate 73,741,706 of CM068962.1, read as the reverse complement.
TGTGATCATGTAAAATCGTGTATTCCCTTTAACGTCAGCCATCTGTCAGTAACGTTCAGGTCATACTGGTTTATTTTCCCTCTCCTAAACAAGACAATTTCTCTACACGTGACGTTTTAGTGTTTTTCACCTCTCCTACCGGACTTGTAATAACAGAGTGCATGTGAAGTGCGGAACGCGTCACTCATGGTGTCGCTTTGCACTCGCAGTGTGGGTTCAAGGGTCAAGTCGGGGAATCCATAGAACACTTCAATGTAAATTGAACTACTTGACGTGTACATTGTCAGCACTTTAATGTAAAATTAACGATTCGGGTGCCCGTCGTGTCTTCGCAACATTCGATTTCCACAAAACGTTTGGAGAATCGTTGAAGCGACGTGTTGTTGAATCATTTTTGGCACGCGACGCACACAAGATGAGTTTTCTTTTTGTTTGGTTGTTGTTTTGCGCTTTTGTTCTTTCGCCCGTTTGCCTGGTGGACGCGCTTGATTTGTCGGGCAGAGGCGTAGCGTGAACGCGCCTGCCTTGAACAGTGTCTGCTGTAGCCGCTATCACGGTCTCGGGTTGGCCCGGGTGACCCCTCCAGATGTGGAGCCGAATTCTTCTCGGTACTCACTTGGTGATGATTGCTGGGCGGAGCGGGTTGGTGTTCGGTGGAACAAAAAGTTTCGGTGGTTGGGGAGTTAAAGAGGGGTAGGGAGTTCGGGGAGGGGGGGGGTTCGGGTGAAGGAGGAACTCTCATACCATAAGTATTCCATGGTCTTTCATGGTCTTTTGAGCATGTTGTCACATCGGAAACTCGTGCGTAAGTTCAATAACACACGGGTATATGAAAGAATACTCTTACAGGAGGCACATGCGAGATAACATGAGTGCTCCGCAGGAAGGAACAGATGTATCACTCTTTTGTGGTACGTAGTTATGCCGCTTTTACGTCATCATGTTGATTTTTGACTTGGCAAATAAAAGAAACTGCTTGTTCTGATGCATGTGTGCAAGCAGCTGTGTCATCCTGGGCCCCCTCCCTCTCCCCCACTGGTTTTCTGCCCCTCTCTTTTGTTTGATCCACTCTTGCCTTGTCTATTCTTTGAACGGTGCGTTACCTGCCCTTTCGGGTGAATGCCCAGGTTGTGGATACATTACAACCACGTAGGTACAAATGACCTTATCTTGCAGCAACTGTTTCTTGTTAATATAACATTTTATTCTCTTGTAAAATACAGTTTAAAAACAAAGTAGAAGTTCGGATCGTGTACATGGTGAGATTGTCTCTACCAACAGTAATAGTCCCCTTGTCCAGGCATGACCCCTAGACTTCAGCATTTCATAAATTCCAGGCTTAGTGGGGTTACCATTCCAATGACGAAGGTTCGTTCAAATAAAAAGCATAAAATTTAATTTATATGGTTCATTATTTATTCATTTAATTAATTATTTAATTGTTTGTTCATTTATTTAATTATATACCATTTTCATGAACACCTCCATAAGTGACCTGCCGATGTGGTGGAAACAATGCTGGAGACTCGACGTCCAGTTTCAGCTTGACTGGACAGTTTGTCCATCGTCTGTACTCCTCACTCGAAGACAAAGAAACTACTTTTGTTAACAATGGACGAGTGACTGCATGGCCACTGCATGTTCAAATTTACTCAGGAGTTACGTCCTTATATTATTAGGCTTACACAAGCGATGGAGTAACATTTCCTAAAATAAAACCAAAGAAGGTGTACAAACTGTTGAGGACGTGACTCACTGGGACAGGGTTTGAGGACGATGTGAAGAGTAGGAAGAGAAGATGAGGTCATCAGGTCATACAGACATCTTTTGGGGGGGAAGGGGATGCAGCATTTAGGCACAGTTTCAGAAAGCCATTTGTCCGATGGGAATTGTAACTAACATTGGAATGTATGCAGTATCCTGATGGCATGATGTCTTTAGGTTAAGCCGGCTGTCCCGGCCGATAGCATTAGTTAGTGGACATTATAGATCAAGCGTAGGCGAATTGTCGCCGGTACCCTGAACACATTCCAAATTCCTACCACCTTCAGTTGAACGTCAGGCCTGGCCAACGGTTCGTGGAAGACTTCGGCCAAAAACCTTCCCCAGCTGACCCTGAAATAATTGCGGCTTTAAATCAATCGTAGAACAATAATAGAATTAGCCTGAGTAGATTTTGCAGACAATTTATCAGGCAAGAATCAATTGGCCATGCCATTTGTTTTCAGTCGAGGCTCATTCAGAGCTGTTCTCATACAAATATAGGAAAATTAATCAGAACCTGTTAAACATCCTTCTATTTACACAGACCACTCCATATTTGTTGACCGGTTTAGCCTTCCGATCTGGATTGGTGGCTCATGCCCAGAAACCAGGTTCCCACATATGCACTTGTCCATCGTCTGTACTATTTTGTCCATATCATTCGCATGAAGGGACACCGACGTCTACTCACGTCGGTGATTTCTGCACAAGGATACACACAAGGAACTTTGACGCAGGAATAGGCCATTCGGCCCATCCTGCCTGCGCTGCATCAACCCCAGTATCCATCACCCATCCACACACAAGCTACCTACATGGCTCCAAGTCCTGCCAATATCCCTGTACCGGTACCCCTCTCTCTCCAATACATCCAGGTATCTAACCAATTCCAAAACCTATCCAACCCCTCTACTGCCACTACCTTCATGTAGTTAAATATATGTAGCCCGAGATCCGTGTCGCCCGTGTAGCTTCATGCAGCCCGAGATCCGTGTTAAATAAGTAAACGTACACTATATGTTTAATCTAACAGGTCAATAACTTCATAATTGTCATTTTCAAAAGCCAAAATCATGGCAAGCAGGTGTCTCATCATGATCTAATTTTTGTCTTCATTGTACATACATATATATATATATATATATATATTATATATATATATTGTACATATATTATATATATATAATAAATTATTATATTATTTGCATAAAGCTCTTTTGGACCAATGACTGACTCACTCACTGACTGATATTAAAGACCGGTACCTTCTGGGTGATGTTGAAAGCTGAAATTTGAAACCGATGGACATCAAAGCCAGTACACAGAAAAAAATGACGGGATCGTCGGACAACATTCATAAATGAATCAATAAATGAAAAAAAATGCAGGTGAGTGACCTGACAAAATGGTGAAGCACAGTTCATATGCTTACACAATGTGTAAGCACACCCCGAGTATATACATATATATGTGTGTGTGTGTGTGTGTGTGTTTGTGTGTGTGTGTGTGCGTTTGTGTGCGCACGCGCGAAGACAAAATTTGCGTGTAATTGTGTGTGAGAAGATTTTAAAAAAACAAATTGCGGTCACTTGTGTAAGCATTCGAACCGTGCCTCCCATTGTCTCGAGTCGCTCACCTGCATTTTTTTCATTTATTTATATATTCATTTATGAATGTTGTCCGGCAATTCTGTCATTTTTCCTGGTGTATCACTTCGATTGTCCATCTGCATGCAAAATTTCAGCTTTCTACGTCACCCAGAAGGTACCGATGTTTAATATCAGTCAGTGAGTCTGTCAAGTCAGTGGTTAGAAAGAACTTTAAATATTAAATGCAGGCCATGAACTTAAACACACGTATTTCAGTGATACTACCGTGGTTCGGTTCACTTAGCTCACCTAGCCACACGTCGTTGCAGAGATTGACGTCAAAGATTTGCTGTGTTGTCCTGATTTACACCAATCGTAATACAAACATTTCTTTTCTACAAATTTCTTTGTAACATTGGTGATTTGTATTTATTTGAAATTTCATTTGTGATATAAGGTCCAAGTGGTCTAAGTGGTCAAGGGTCCAAGTTGTCTAAACTGTCTGTGAAGGGTGTTAACGGTCGAAATAGTGTTAAGGTCTAATAGGTGATTCGGGTCTTAGGGGTCTTCAAGGTCTTTTGGGGTCTTTTGGGACATTTGGGTCTTTGCAGACTTATTGGTCTTCAGGATCTTTTGGGTCTTCAGGGTCTTTGGGGTATTTTGGATCTTTTGGGTCTTCGGTAACTTTTGGGTCCTCGGGGACTTTTGGGTCTTCGGGGTCTTCAGGATCTTTTGGTTCTTTGGGGTATTTTGCATCTTAAGAGTCCTCAGGGTCTTCAAAGGTGTAAGGGGTCTCAGGAGTCTAAAGGGTCGAAAGGTGCATTCCAATAGTAGGTAAATATAAGACATATAGTCACACGCTGGATGGAGGGAGGAACAGAGGAAAGGAAGGATGGACTGACGCATACCGAGACCGAGCTCTTTTTACATATAGAGGTCCTGTTCGATGGTGCTCTCGAAAAGTTCACAAGAACCCGAAAAGTTACAGATGATACGATCGAACAGACATAGTTGATGGGAAAAGGACGGAGAAAGAGACGGACGAGTGAAAAATCAAAGACGCACAAGTGGATCCAAATTACTCGAACAAGCAATGTGAGGGTTCTGATTGCCCCCACACGGCGTACTGAGTGAACCCCACTCCTCACCTCCCCTCAATAGACATCCTCCTGATTGCGGGACCCGCCTCGGATTCCAAGGAGGAAACCCTCCCACGGAGTGCGTCCCCTTCTGTTCCCTCCGCGGATTCTCGCCCCGCGGCCATAACTCGTTCACTTCCAATCCGTAGAGAGTCCCTTTCACTTTCCTTTGCTTTTCTCTCTTCTCCATTTCGGCTCAATTTCCACGGTCGTTTTCCATCATTCTAACCCCGTCTCTCGAGTTTCAATTTCCTGAAATAGTGGGTTCATAAAGTGCGAAGCACAAAGGAGGAGTGTGTGATAGCCATCACATTCAAATATATCAATCCCCTTGCATTCATTCCCCAGTGCACCCTAAATAAGACGTTACACGTTCAGCTTCCTTCCGAAACCAAAACAATTTTCACGAGGACAATGATCAATGATATCCCTGAATCAGACAAAAGGTGTCATCACATCCTTTCCGCCGAAACTTGCATGTGCATCGGCATGATGAATTTGCTGACATTTTGCCGTAAGGAGATTATGTTAAGGGTTAAACGACAAATGTTTTATCATGGAGGACACACTCTGTGTTGAAAATATTGTTTTTCTGTAGACGGTGAAATATAAAATGGGATAATTTTACAAGACAATAGAAGGGCACTCGGTAGAGCGCATACCTCCACCATGCAATGCCTGATCCAGTAGAACATATCGGGCCGAATACATTTTTGAAATATCATGCTGTGTATCGTTTTTGACCAGATATCTCAACGGTGAAGAATCACTTAAAAAAATTAAATAACTCTCGTATCCAAATCCGGATTCGGATCTTCACCAAAATCGAATCAGTTCGTCCTTGTCACACACCTAACCTCTCCACCAAGTTTCTTCCGAATCCGTCCACAACGTTTTGAGATATCCTGCACATAAACAAACAACCAGACAAACAAACAAACAAGAAGAAGACGTCGTGCAGAGCACGATACTTGCAAAATCCATAAAACAAATTTGACCTCAAAAATAATTGGTGATTGAATTCAATAACCAAATACGCAACTCCTCTTCAAATTTCAAATGAATCAGATGAAAATTGACAATTTTAGAAATTTGGCCTATGTTGACCTTTTGGTCCAGGTTGACCTACAAAATAATTGGCGCTTGAATTCAGTGACCTGAAGTATAAATACTCTTTAAATTTCAAGTCAATCAGATGAAACAAGGATTTTAGAAATCCCACCTAAGTTGTTGACCTTTGGCCGATGTTGACCTTTTGACCTCAACAATAGGTTTCTTCCTTATGACAAACTCTACCATGTGGTGAAGTTTCGTGAAGATCGGTTTAAAATTGTGACCTGTGGGCGACAAACAGACAGACAGACAGAATCACAGAATCGACTGACCTATATATTTGAGAAATCTTCGATTTTGCAAGTAATGAAAAAAATCACTCAAAGAGCGACAACTTTACAAAACGGAACAGCACCCGGTGGAGAACATACCTCCGCCAGACTGAATAGTTTACATTTTATACCGCACTAATATGCCAGATCTGAATGCGGACCTGGACCAACATCTAATTGGCTTGTTCTTGTTACCTAACCAACTCGTCCACCAAGTTTCATCCGAATCCATACACAACTTTTTGAGATATCATGCAATATCGTTTTTAGCCCCATCTCTCAATGGTGAAGAATCAGTTAAAAATGAAATAATTCTTGTATCCAGATCTGGATTCGGATCTTCACCAAAATTGAATCAATTATTCCTAGTGGCACTTCCAACCTGCACACCAAGTTTCGTCCGAATCCGTGCACAAGGTTTTTACATATCCCGCTCACAGACAAACAGACAGACAAACAAACAGGGTGAAAATATAACCTCTGTCCACCTTCGGTGGCGTTGGTAATGAAGATATCGGGGAAAGACTTGAACACATTCCAGTGAGGACGAGAACACGTAAATCTCGACTCGTATGATTTGGACATCGCCAAGTGAAAATAATATCGCAAAGCAGGATGAACAGCAGAAGGCCATTGGGTAGACCCTGAACCAGATGTTAGCAACAGTGGAGAAGGAAGAACATCTAGCACAAGATAGGAAAGGGTGAAGAGCTGTGGTTTCGGCCTTATGCTGCATAACAGTGGGAAGATGAAGATGAAGAATATGAGTTCACTGGCCACAATATAGAGGTGGGAACGCAAGTTGAAATTCTTTGAGAGGCATATTTGGCACGAAATTGCCAAATAGCATGACCAATTCTCATTCAATGCAACCTTTGGGGCTCAAAGGGTTAAATAAATTGAGGACTGGCTGGATTAACCAAAAGGTACGTACACTCACCTCTGAGCTGTCCAGCCTGAGTTCGAATTTCGGCCCAGCAATATAAAAACTGCCGTCCTGGTGTTTCACATGCCAGACGAAACGTCAATGTGTATGTGTCCCAAGGATGGACCTTCGATGGTCTATCAGGCAGCACTGGTCTGTTGGTGGACGTTAAAGCTCCTACGGTACCTCTTGCGAAGAGTCGGCGAATTATCGCCGGCATCTTGAACAAATTACAAATTCTCGCTCGAATCAGCAGGGGCACTGCATCAAGGTGCAGATGTGCATCAGCAATGATGCAACCAGCGGGCTGTATTAAGAATTGGATCCTCGTCCAATACACATTCGTTAACATCAACAAGTTGTGCATACATGGAGTTGTTTATGCGAAGGGATTTAAGGGCCATGTATTTATTTATTAACTAACATATATAATTATATATATACTGTATATATATATATATATATATATATATATATATATATATATATATATATATATATATATATGGTGGAATTTTTGACACACACCCCTTCTAGTCGTATGTCCATCAAAAGCCCCCTGAGCTTACTCCTACATATCTCTCAACCTTCTTTCCCTCCTTTCCCAAACTCTTTCCACATTACCCCCATACCCTCCTTTTTATCTCTTATCCTCCTTTCCCTTCCTTTTCTCAGGTTAATTTCTCTCATTTTAACCCGCCGTGCCCCATGTGCGTACGTAATAAGTTGATTCCCGAGAGCCAATTCGTGAAGCAAACAAAATGACGAAGTTTGACTCGAGTCCGAATGCGTCTTGAACCCTGCATTTCTGTTCGCATGGGAACTGTATTTGCGACCCTTTGAGACTCAAACTCAGACTTGGCAATTTCTGGGACTCCACAGTCAAACTGCCAAGTTACCCCAGTACCTTGATTTGTGAGTTAACCCAGCAGCCCAGCCAAACAAGCGGGACCATTAGCTTTGGAGACGTTCGCGTTGTGTGGATTGTGCTTCCCCCACCTCACGTCGGCTCCGTGTACTCCCTGAGGATGACAAATTAATACAGAAATGGTCTGGCCGCTGCCCGGGTAATTAAATTCTCTCACGTCATTGGGTAATTGCGTACAGGAGCGAGCGATCCCACTTAAGCCCAGGCTGGGCCCGTCAGAGAACGGGTGTCAGTCACGCGGTGGGCGGGCAGGGGCTTTGTGCCTCAATCAGGATTCTTTCCACCGCTAAACCACCAATGAACCAAGAGGTTCCGCTGCAGAACCAGGAGGTTCCAGGCCTGAACCAGGAGGTTTACACTGCAGAACCAGGAGGTTTACACTGCCAAAGCAAGAGGTGTCGGTGCAGAAACACAAGGTTCCACTGCAGAACCATGAGATTCCATCCCTGAACCAAGCGGTTTACATTGCTAAAAGTTCCTACTGCTGAATCAAGAGGATTTACTTGGAAACCACAAGGTTCCACTACTTAATCAAAAGGTTCTGCTGATGAACAACTGCTGAACCATGTGGTTCCACTGTTAAACCGCTATACTGAACCAAGAGGATCCACTGTTAAACCGCTATACTGAACCAAGAGGGATCCACTGTTAAACCGCAAACTGAACCAAGAGGATCCACTGTAAACCGCAATACTGAACCAAGAGGATCCACTGTTAAACCGCAATACTGAACCAAGAGGATCCACTGTTAAACGCTATACTGAACAAGAGGATCCACTGTTAAACCGCAATACTGAACCAAGAGGATCCACTGTTAAACCGCAATACTGAACCAAGAGGATCCACTGTTAAACCGCAATACTGAACCAAGAGGATCCACTGTTAAACCGCAATACTGAACCAAAGGATCCACTGTTAAACGCTATACTGAACCAAGAGGATCCACTGTTAAACCGCAATACTGAACCAAGAGGATCCACTGTTAAACCGCAATACTGAACCAAGAGGATCCACTGTTAAACCGCTATACTGAACCAAGAGGATCCACTGTTAAACCGCAATACTGAACCAAGAGGATCCACTGTTAAACCGCTATACTGAACCAAGAGGATCCACTGTTAAACCGCTATACTGAACAAAGAGATCCACTGTCAAACTGCTACACTGAACCTTTGGCAACTGGCTTTGTAACTGCTTCGAAATAGTTTTGTAGCCTTTCCCCTCCTTGTGAGCATTCACAATGCACAACGAAGGTCCTCACTGACTTCTTTCTTCTTCGCCATGCTCACAATGACCTGAGATGATTGCATCAGCTCCCCTTAATTTAGAGTCTAAAAGCAGAGTGTTGTTCTATAACATTCCTCACTGTACATTCAATAGACCACATTTGTAATGCATTTCAGATTGTATGCACCATCTTGGAATAATTGCATAACATTATAAAGAATCTTAGGATATTCAAAAGCATGTGCATTATCATAAACATTGGCCTCAATTCTGAGACTTGGTATGGGGTATGAAAATTTTGGACAGGCATAAAAAACAGAAAAATCTTAACATTTCTATTGTTATGCTAATAATGTTGAGCCAAAATATATGTGGATTTGTACATGCCAACTAAATGTCCTTGGGACCACTCCAGCTTGTAGGTTTGAGATAAATGCAAAACTCTCAGATTTTTCATAGGGTATGAATAATTTTGGCTTTACTGTATGTATGTATTATATATATATATATATATATAATATATTATTATATATATATATATATAATATATACATATAATCATGGTTCTTGGAAGAAGCCGATGTGTGCTTGACAGTGTTCAAATATATAATTCCATTGAAATAAAGGTTTAAGCGGTTTTAGGTGTATAAATCAATTAATTCTGGGTTTTATCACCATTTTCCACACGTCACATTAGTTATTCGTGCCTGTTTTTTGTGTCCTTTATAAATTCCTAAAAAAAACAGTGTTTCCTGTTTGGAATGATTTTCAATTTTGTTTTGACTGCCAGGCAGGGAGACAGAGTATAAAAATTATCTCACTCCTCTGCGCATGCGCGGTCGGGTGAAATCCAGAGCCAAAGTACTGTTAAACGGCAAACTTGTCTTCCTATTCATGTTCCGATTCGTGTTCGAAATATAACACTGTATTCAATTTAAACAAGTTGTTCCTCGATCATAAACTGAGAAGACAGATGGACGGGCGGATGGACATGAACCAATTGCTTAACCCACTTGGCGTGTGCGGTGTAACAACTGCGTCTCAGTGCTGGAAAGCGCTGCTGAATTATGTTTCCACTATTTATACGAGGAAATATCATTTGCTGCGGCCCAGAAGGTTACATTGTTGAACGAAGGGGTTAGGTTGTTGAACGAGGTGCTTCCACTGCTTGCTACATCAGGCTTTGAGGCTGAACGAGGGTTCAGTTTGGAGCTGCATTCGGGCCGGTCTAAGTCTGCACCCAACTTGGGTAATTCACTCCGCTCTCGTACAGTGAGTCATCCTCTAAAGGTGGTGATGCTGGAAGCCCGTACTCTTGATAAGCCATGGGGGTCGAACCCACATCCGTGGGAACAATGGACTGACAGGATGGCCCCAAGGTACACACACTCGCCTCTAAGCTGTCTCGCCTGGGTTTGAATCCTGACCCAACTATAAAGCATCATCCCGATGTTTCACAGGGAGGGTGATTCATCAATGGGTGCCATCCCTCGGATGGACGCTAAACCGGCAACCTGCTGCCGACGTTAGTTGGTGGACATTAAAGATCGCACGGTGTCCTTCACGAAGAGGAGGAGAGCTCTCGCCGGCACCCTGAACAAATTACAAATTCCTGCCATAACCAGCAGAGGGCATTGCATCAACGGCACAGCCGCATCCTCTGCAAATGATGCTACCCCACATCCTTGTGCTGTATATGAACGAAGACGAAGAAGGAGAAGGGACGACAATGCAAGAAAGGAAAGGGTTGGAATAGAAATCAGAATAGAAGATAGAGATATAGTTAATAGACCTAGCTATTAGACCTACGCAACGCACTTTGTGCCGTTAACCCACAAGACATGAGGGGAAGGTCTAACTGCACGAAGACTAACGAAATAACTGCCTGGGGATCACTGTATGTTGGGTGCCATTGCCTTGGAGGCATGTGGTTTCATAGAACCGCAACCATTATATATATATATGTATATACATGGTTTGACCAATCAACCATGAAGTCACTCGAGCTTCCAAAGGGCAATGAAGAACATGAATTTATTAATATTATTTATTCATTCATTCATTCATTGTTACTGGTGAAGATGCATTCACCAGTAAGACAAATCCATTTGATATCCTGCAGACTCTTGTGCCGGGATTGCCGGTGCCTTGAAAACAAGGCCACGTCAGGGTCACATCACAGCAGGCCGGCGGGATGGTCGGGTATCCGTGCCATGGAATGCTGTCGAGGATACAGAGAAGCAACAACGTGGAGGAATAGCATGAAGTCAAAGAAAGTCTGATGCAGAGATACCGTCAGTAACCGGGGATGGCCAGGGAAGGAGGAGGGGCTAGTTCGTGGGAATGAAGAGGGGTCGCATCCCACTACCCTGTGGCTTCCACAGAAGGCCGCGGCTGAAGCAGCTGCGTTGCCGCGTGTCCTTCATGTGCATCACGACCTGCTGCTCCGATAATATTGTCCTAACCCTTCCCACGGGTAGCGTGGGCCGCCGGGAGAGAGCGGAGCCCCTCGATCGCAGGGCCTGGGACGTATTACCTGTGGTTTGTTACACTTTGCCAGATTCTCTCCAGGAATTCGCCACAAGCCCCGAAATCCACAAAAAGCCATGCGTTCCAGCATTCCATCCAAGGGGCAACGTGGACCGTTCATTACATACGACGCTAATAATACACACAAACATTCACGATACATATCAAGGTTCGTGATAAATCACCAAGAAGAACAGTATACTCGCGGGAGTTGCTACTGCAATCAAACGACGCTTGCAATGCCCTGAGAGTGATATTAAATCGCGGTTGTGAAAACAAACCAATAATATATTCACTTGTTTTAATCCGCACATTTGAGAATATATCAGGCATATTGTGTTCCTCGTCGGGACGTGACGTACTTGCTGTTCCAAACAGTGACGTCACAGACGACCGAAGTTGCTGAGGCAAGCACGCCACGATTTCAAGATAGCCTCCTCCATTTGCACTGATGCTTAAGTTACTGTGCTGAGAAATCATCGATGATAAGATCACTGCACTCTGCGCTTTGGTTATTTGCCCAGGACGAGGAGCCTGCGGAGAGAGAGAGAGAGAGCGAGTCCTAATCTCCGCCATAAAGTTAATCAGCCATCAAGGATACTCACCGTTGAAGGTCCGACTTTTGAAAGCAAAACACCTGACGACGTGAGCCTCAAGCAAAGGTGGGATGAGTTGCAGGAGTTAACCTGCTCGCACCTTGAAAGGGAGCTCTCAATGTCTGGGTGCAAGGAACGATGAGCATTGCATGTACAGGGAGGGATTCTTTTTTTTTTTGGGGGGCGGTGGGGAGCAGCGATTTTGGGCCCGGGAGTCAAGATGTGCTAAAAGTGTTCTCGGGCTTGAGGAGAAAAAAGATCCTCGATTTACGGATCCTGTGAATGATCCATGTCGAGTCAATATTGACCATCACCGGAGCACATCACCTTCACTTGGGCTCAAGAGATGAGAAGCTCGTCAGAACGTATAAGGAATGGTTAAATACTTTAAATTGAATACTCGACTACAAATTATTATTACTACTACTACTACTACTACTACACTGGACTGTACAGTTCAGACAATGGTCCGATTCCATAACGTAGCCTCAACACCCTGCACTTTACAAACCGTGTGTGTGTGTGTGTGTGTGTGACAAATAAGCAGTTATTACGTGTAGTTTCACGTGTAAATAGTTGCGTGGTGGAAAGTGTGGTCATTTCCAAACCCGAGCTTAGTGGTTCAATGGATGACTTTGTGTTTGCCCTCTTATTTATGGCGGAGGTCACTCCGCGTGTGCTTCTCATAATCATCAGATAAGGAAAGCAGGGAAAGATAATTCCACAGATTGCATCGAGGAGTCAGCTGACGATGCTCGATGACACATTTTTCAATATCTTTTCTTAAACAATGCCCAAAACTGCCGGTCAGGCGACGCAATTGTTCTCTATTTCATCGCATGTTATTGCGTCGCAGTGAAAACTGTGACGTCACAAGCGTACCCTCGTCTCGCGACAGTGTAAAACCAGTGCGTGTCGAGTTTAACGTAAACGTCACGGTTATTCATCATGCATGGAAAGGCGTCCATGTGTTTCTGTTTATTGCGACCAAGTTGAACGGTTTGACCTGCAAATTCAGGAGTTTTGTGGTTATCCTTGTTTGCCGACATGCCAGCGGCAGCCTGAACATTCTTCCCGTTTGCAGCGAACACCCGAGTCCATGAACTGCATACAAACCGCCTGCGCTTCTTATAATGACAGTGTACTGTACTGTATGCAACCTTCAATTGACCCACGGACTAAATGAACCGGTGCCGTTTAGAAACACGCAAGGACTCCTTCGGATTCCGTCTTGTGTTCCAAGGTGTTTGTGACGTCACAATGAGGCGCACACGTGATTTCGACACACAGTAATCGTTTGAAAATATAAAGTAGTTGTTTAGCATTTTCACTCAGAGTTCCACGACTCCTTGGAGTCCGCGGACTCCGCGTGCTTCTCTTGCTGAACTCACTTCGCCTGCATGTTGTTTCTCTCTATAACGTCCACTTCAGAGCATGTTGATGAGGCACCCTCTTATTCCATTTTCAAGACGTCACGGATTGTGTGGTCAGAACGGCATTCTCGACAATTGTAATTGGTGATGATTGTTCTGCTTTCTCCCCCTCTAGCCAAGCGTGTGGATAAGCAGAGGCATCATTTGAGCGCTGCATCATGTTGTCGCGTCTTGCGTGGGTTACCCTTCTGACTTACACATGGACACGCTGGTGGTGGGTGGAGTGGCAGTGTTTTTTGAAATGCATTTTTAGAGAACCTCCTGCAGGTGGTCAAGCGAATAAAAACGCTCCACTCGGCGCATTTTGGCACGAATATTGCCGAGACACGTGGCGGGAGCGAAGTACGCAGCGTACGTGGTCGTGACTGCATTCCGCCGGGAGCCCAACGACAGGATACACGGCAAGCTCTGAGTGGGAGGATGTTTGTGTGAATCCGCGGCGCGACCGGAGACCCTGGCGAGGTGGCTTCGGGCGACCCCGGGCGCGAGCGGCGCCGCCCCCTGCTCGGTGCGTCCCCTCGCCCGGACCGCCTCGCGCTTTCCTCCAAAGCGTTCCATGCCCTCGCACTTTGATGCGCGCTCCGTACGGGGCGTATGGCCTGTTTGCCTTGGACTCTCTGCCGCCAGATAAAAGCGTTGCGCTTGCTGCGGATCGAGGCATCTCCGAGAATCCTTTCGGCGGGTGCTCTCTCTTCCAGCAGCAACGACCCCCCCCCATCAAGACATACCACCCCCCAACCAGCTACCCCTCCCCGTCCCTCACATCCATCCCCTTCCAGCTCCCTTTGCCTCATCGTTCAGCGACCCCCACCTCCCTCCTATCCCCCCTTTCAAAAGCATTTACAGCAGTCAGCATAAAGCAGTGAGCGAACACAGAGCAGGCGGCGCGTTGTACCGCCGGTGTAAGGAACACCCATTACATGGTTAACAAACAGAAAGGGGTGAAAACAGTAACCTCCGATCTTCGATGGCGGAGGTTAACTAGAAGGGCGCTCGGTGGAGCGCGTACCTCCGCCACGTCATGCCTGATCCACGAGAACGTATCGGGCCCAGTACATATTTGAAAAGTCACACGATCCAGGACTATATCGTTTTTGGCCCTATCTCTCAATGGTGAAGAATCACTTAAAAAATTAAATAATTCTCGTATCCCGATCCCGATTCGGATCTTCACCAAAATCGAATCAATACGTCCTTGTCACACACCCAACATGTCCACCAAGTTTCATCCGAATCCGTTCACAACTTTTTGAGATATCGTGCTATATATCGGTTTAGCCCTATCTCTCAATGGTGAAGAATCACTTTAGCAATTCTAGAAGTCGGATCCGGATCCGGATCTTCACCAAAATCTAACCAGTTCGTCCTTGTCACACAATGAACCTGTCCACAAAATTTCATCCGGATCCGTGTACAACTTGTTGAGCTATCCTGTACACAAACAGACAGACAAACAGACAGAAAGGGGTGAAACCATCACCTCCTTCACCTTCGGTTTCGGTGGCGGAGGTAAACTCGACCGAGGAGGAGGTAAACTCGACCAAGGAGGAGGTAAACTCGACCGAGGAGGAGGTAAACTCGACCGAGGAGGAGGTAAACTCGACCGAGGACGTTCAGTTCGTAGCGGAACAAATAAAATAAATAAGGCCTCAAGTCAACATTTGCTCAAGGCGAGGATACGGCGGCCGTACGCCCTCTGAATTGACAGAAACTGGCGGCGGCCTCAGGGTGGCCCTACGCCGTTTGGCTATTTTACAGGCCGTATGGGTCGCCGTGGAATTATAACGCGGAGTTATAACTTTTTTCATTTCTACGTTGGCCGTAGCAATTCGACATGCCGTAGTTGGACGTAGTTGTGTTCCACGTCGACCGTACGTAGGGCGTACGGTGGGCTTGCGTTATTCGTGCAGCTGCCGTAGTCTCTTATCAATGAAAAATGAATTTTGCCCTAAAAACCGAATACATTTTAAAAAACCGAACACAACGAAGCGTTCATGTTTGTTCATGTGTCTCCCCCACCTGTTCGACCCGGATCTTCGCGCTTTGTTCATCCAGTTCGTCGGTGGAAGTCCTCGTGAAAGCATCTCTCGTGTGTCGATCGCTACTTTACCTCGTGTTTTCACCTTGATTTGTGCTGTTTTTTTATTACTCATCTTGTGTTTTAATTAATAACAAAAAAGCAATCCGATAACGTGGTGTGACGGACTGTCGGGCAAGGATTTAATTTCACAGAAAACCGGTTGTAATTTGGAATATCCATGATTACCTCAGCCCGATGCGTTTGATGAAAGTGATTGTGGTTCTGGGGGCATCATGTTTGATGAGCTGCCCTGGGGGCAGCGCTCGCAGAGTGCGCGAGCGATCGGAACCCAGGCCGGAGCTCGAGCCTGTGTGGACCTTTGGATTGGTGATTGTACCAGTTTACATACAATACACCGCCACCGAAGGTCATTTACTCATCTTATTTTACCTTAAACATGGGGAATTTCAGTTGAAAGTGTCTTGAAAGTGGTTTTCTTGTGGTCCAGGAACAGATTAATTCACTCCATTATTTCTTATTGGGAAAATAGTTTGGGAATCGAACTTTTGCAATCCGAACAGCCTCCTGGAACGAATTCAATTCGGATTCTGGGGGCACCACGTACTGGTATATTCCGAACTGTTATATTTTTATTTCAGTTAAAATGAACTGGTATATATACCCACTCGTTACCGTCCGTCTGGCCGCACGTTCGCCTTAGGGCCCCCCTGCGGTCGCCTGCGGGCACCTTGAGGCTACCTGCGTCTGCCTTGAAAATTCTATGGCCGCCGCAGGGACGCCCTAAGGTCACCGTGCGACATCAAATCAAAGACCGTACGGCACCCCACGTTTTCGGTCTCCACAATTTCTAATACGCCGTGCGGCTCCCCGAAAAATAAAAACATATGTGACTGCTACATTGTGTGACCGTGGAAATACTGCGGCCGCCGTATAATTTCTAGTGGCCGTAGATTTTGGAGACCCCACGGCCGCCATGGCAAATGTGACAGGCCTAAATAAACAAAATAACTAGGACGCGTCTCTGACATCCAATCTATTCCGACGGAAACAAAAATCACAAGCACGGTGGCCTTTATGAGCAGGTATTCAAGTAATCATTATTCTCGCGAACACAATAACTCAAGATCTGACAAGTCAAGATCTGAATAACTCAAGATGTGACGTCACCTGACCAGTGACGTCATGGATGTTTGGAATTTAATGTAGGTGGAATTAATTGATTGTCACGAAACTAATTTATGCCTATTCAAAATGGTAAAATCGATATACCAATCAGATAGTTTGAAAAGAATCTAAAAATCCGCTCAACGTCTCCCTTCGAGGCGCAGCAGCGTGCAATGAAGAGGGTACGGAGACCGCAATGATGACGTCACGCTCCCCTGTTGAATCCCCATCCCATCCCCCTCTGGCCTCAGACCAGATCGCCCAAGTCAAGCCAAAGGCGCAAAACCTACCGTCAGGATTACAGAGCCTCTTGTCCTCACATCCTTCAAGACCGGGCAAGGAAACAAGAATAATAATAATAATTATTATTATTATTATACTTATAATCCGCCTTCCCCGCCTCTCATCAATTCCTCAACGCTGTTCCTTCTCCTCTCAACCGCCCATTGGGAGTGAACCCGGGGGGGGGGAGGGGGAGGGGGGGGAATAAACACCCTGTTCTGTGTGTCCTGCGTGTCTGCGTTTCCTTGGACATTCTCCTTTAACAACCGTACTGTGAAAACGTAGTCTAAATGCCTCGACAAAACGACCGGCTTGGATCGTACACGCGAACCTTGCAGTGTTTTTCATTTAGATCTTAAAATTCCAGGGCTGTTCAAGGTTGACGTGGAGTTTCTTTTTTAGGAAATCAAAAAGTACAACTTCACCTACTTCTCCAAGTGACCCCCATCCCCTTCCCTCACCCCCATCCTTCCCTCCATCCCTGCTATGCACTTACATCGATGTGGTGTTGTGTCCTGATGGTACCTGCAAAGAAAATTTTGGGACTGATTCCCAGTCATTTCAGTACACACACTTTCGGGACAGGGAACACCTTTGTCATTCATCTACTCAGTACCAGCCAGGTGTTTTCTGAGTGGTCCAAAGTCGCGATGCAAGTCTCAAGGTTGCGAGTACGGATTGCATGGGGGAAGATCTGGAGCCCGAACCCTCCCTGCATCTGCGCTACACTAACAGTGGTCACATCTGCCATCGTGTAGTAAACGCCACGCCCTGAGACGGCACACCTGGTCATCGTCTCTACCTATCGAACGTCTCACCTCATTGCTTTTCAAGTCCGTCGATATTAAGACCGTGCATTGATGGTTTTCCCACCTTCGAGAAATTCCACGATAGTTGAACCGTTAAGGTCAAAAAACACAATTGCCATTTGCGTTCTAGAAGGCTGATGATGGTCAAACCTTGAAAAAGAAAAACTCGTAGTGGAGAACAATAATGTCTCCACTCCTTGCTGCCCGCTCTGTCTGGCAGGAAATGGACCGGGTCTATCATCACGTGTTAAAATCTTCAAAAGATCATTTCCCTTCCCCCCTCCGTTTCAATGGCCACACAAATTGCCTTGTCATCAAAGGTGAGGTCCTTGGGTATACCCACCTTTCTGCTCAACAAATTGTGTTTCAAGTGACAATGATTGATTGTTTCCACACTTCCTCCATCAACACCAACTGCAGTTCCATGTGTTCCAATCCGGGGATTCTCCAGCATTAGATTCATGTTTACTTTGAGCAACCATGATG
>CM068962.1:73697949-73709316 GCA_035128595.1 Eptatretus atami | reverse complement strand
CATGAAGGATTTTAATTTTGTAAGTAATCTATGATTTCACAACAACTCGCTCAGAATGACGGAGCATGAAGGATTTTAACTTTGTAAGTAATCTATGATTTCACAACAACTCGCTCAGAATGACTGAGAAGAACGATTAACCTTGTAAGATAATCTATGATTTCACACAACTCGCTCAGAATGACGGAGCATGAAGGATTTTAATTTGTTAAGACTATGATTTCACACAACTCGCTCAGAATGACGGAGATGAACGATTTGAACTTGTTAAGTAATCTATGATTTCACAACACTCGCTCAGAATGACGGAGAATGGAACGATTTAATTTTGTAAGTAATCTATGATTTCACAACAACTCGCTCAGAATGACGGAGCATGAACGATTTTGATTTTGTAAGTAATCTATAATTTCACACAACTCGCTCAGAATGACGGAGCATGAAGGATTTTAATTTTGTAGTAATCTATGATTTCACAACAACTCGCTCAGAATGACGGGAGCATGAACGATTTAATTTGTAAGTAATCTTATGATTTCACAACAACTCGCTCGAATGACGAGCGATGAACGATTTTGATTTTGTATAATCTATGATTTCACAACTCGCTCAGAATGACGGAGCATGAAGGATTTTAATTTTGTAAGTAATCTATGATTTCACAACAACTCGCTCAGAATGACGGAGCATGAACTATTTTAATTTTGTAAGTAATTATAATTTCACAACAACTCGTCAGAATGACGGAGCATGAACGATTTATTTTGTAAGTAATCTATGATTTCACAACAACTCGCTCAGAATGACGGAGCATTGAACGATTATATTTGTAGTGATTATTATTTCACAACAACTCACTCAGAATGACGGAGCATGAACGATTTTGATTTTGTAAGTAATCTTATATTTCACAACAACTCGCTCAGAATGACGGACATGAACGATTTTATTTTGTAAGTAATCTATAATTTCACAACAACTCGCTCAGAATGACGGAGCATGAACTATTTAATTTTGTAAGTAATCTATAATTTCACAACAACTCACTCAGAATGACGGAGATGAAGATTTTGATTTTTGTTAGTAATCTATGATTTCACAACAACTCGCTCAGAATGACGGAGCATGAAGGATTTTAATTTTGTAAGTAATCTATGATTTCACAACAACTCGCTCAGAATGACGGAGCATGAACGATTTTTAATTTGTAGTAATCTATGATTTCACAACAACTCGCTCAGAATGACGGAAATGAACGATTTTAATTTTGTAGTAATCTATGATTTCACAAACACTCGCTCAGAATGACGAGCATGAACGATTTTAATTTGTAAGTAATCTATGATTTCACAACAACTCGCTCAGAATGACGGGACATGAACGATTTTAACTTTGTAAGTAATCTATGATTTCACAACAACTCGCTCAGAATGACGGAGCATGAACGATTTAATTTGTAAGTAATCTATGATTTCACAACAACTCGCTCAGAATGACGGAGCATGAACGATTTTTATTTGTAATAATCTATGATTTCACAACAACTCGCTCAGAATGACGGAGCATGAACGATTTTTTTGTAAGTAATCTATGATTTCACAACTCGCTCAGAATGCGGAGCATGAAGATTTTAATTTTGTAAGTAATCTATGATTTCACAACAACTCGCTCAGAATGCGGAGATGAACGATTTTATTTGTAAGTAATCTATGATTTCACAACAAACTCGCTCAGAATGACGGAGCATGAACTATTTTAATTTTGTAAGTAATCTATGATTTCACAACAACTCGCTCAGAATGACGGAGAATGAACTATTTTGATTTTGTAGTATCATTGATTTCACAACAACTCGTCAGAATGACGGAGCATGAACTATTTAATTTTTGTAAGTAATCTATGATTTCACAACAACTCGCTCAGAATGACGGAGCATGAACATTTTATTTTGTAAGTAATCTATATTTCACAACAACTCGCTCAGAAACGGAGCATGAACGATTTTGATTTGTAAGTAATCTATGATTTCACAACAACTCGCTCAGAATGACGGAGCTGAACATTTTATTTTTGTAAGTAATCTATGATTTCACAACAACTCGCTCAGAATGACGAGAATGAACGATTTTGATTTTTAGTAATTATGATTTCACAAAACTCCTCAGAATGACGGAGCATGAACGATTTTAATTTTGTAAGTAATCTATGATTTCACAAAACTCGCTCAGATACGGAGCATGAACATTTTGATTTGTAAGTAATCTATGATTTCACAACAACTCGCTCAGAATGACGAGCATGAACGATTTTGTTTTTGTAGTAATCTATATTCACAACAACTCGCTCAGAATGACGAGAATGAACATTTTGATTTTGTAGTAATCTATAATTCCACAAACAACGCTCAGAATGACGGAGCATGAACGATTTATTTTGTAGTAATCTATGATTTCACAACAACTCGCTCAGAATGACGGAGCATGAACGATTTAATTTTGTATTAATCTATGATTTCACAACAACTCGCTCAGAATGACGGAGCATGAACGATTTTGATTTTGTAAGTAATCTATGATTTCACAACTCGCTCAGAATGACGGAGCATGAAGATTTTAATTTTGTTAGTAATCTATGATTTCACAACAACTTGCTCAGAATGACGGAGCATGAACGATTTTGATTTTGTAAGTAATCTATGATTTCACAACACTCGCACAGAATGACGGAGATGAACGATTTTGATTTTGTAATAATCTATGATTTCACAACTCGCTCAGAATGACGGAGCATGAACGATTTTGATTTTGTAAGTAATCTATGATTTCACAACAACTCCTCAGAATGACGAGCATGAACGATTTTGTATTTTGTAAGTAATCTATGATTTCACAACAACTCGCTCAGAATGACGAGTGAACGATTTTAATTTTGTAGTAATCTATGATTTCACAACAACTCGCTCAGAATGACGAGAATGAACTATTTAATTTTGTAAGTAATCTATAATTTCACAACAACTCACTCAGAATGACGGAGAATGAAGGATTTAATTTTGTAAGTAATCTATAATTCACAACAACTCCTCAGAATGACGAGAATGAACGATTTTTATTTTGTAAGTAATCTATAATTTCACAAAACTCGCTCAGAATGACGGAGCATGAACGATTTTAATTTTGTAAGTAATCTATAATTTCACAACACTCGCTCAGAATGACGGAGCATGAACGATTTTTTTATTTTGTAAGTAATCTATAATTTCACAACAACTCACTCAGAATGACGGAGAATGACGATTTTAATTTTGTAATGTATCTATGAATTTCACAACAACTCTCAGAATGACGGAGCATGAACGATTTTATTTTGTAAGTAATCTATATTTCACAACAACTCGCTCAGAATGACGGAGCATGAACGATTTTGATTTGTAGTAATCTATTTCACAAACTCTCAGAATGACGGAATGAAATTTTGAATTTGTAAGTAATCTATGATTTCACAACAACGCTTCAGAATGACGGAGCATGAACGATTTTGAATTTGTAAGTAATCTAAATTTCACAACAACTCCTCAGAATGACGGAGCATGAACGATTTTAATTTTGTAAGTAATCTATATTTCACAACAACTCCTCAGAATGACGAGCATGAACGATTTTATTTTGTAAGTAATCTATGATTTCACAACAACTCGCTCAGAATGACGGAGCATGAACGATTTTGATTTTGTAAGTAATCTATGATTTCACAACAACTCGCTCAGAATGACGGAGCATGAACGATTTTGATTTTGTTAGTAATCTATGATTTCACAAAACTCGCTCAGAATGACGGAGCATGAACGATTTTGTTTGTAAGTAATCTATTAATTTCACAACAACTCGCTCAGAATGACGGACATGAACGATTTTGATTTTGTAAGTAATCTATAATTTCACAACAAACTCACTCAGAATGACGGAGCATGAACGATTTTGATTTTGTAAGTAATCATGATTTCACAACAACTCGCTCAAATGACGAGCATGAACGATTTTGATATTTGTAAGTAATCATATTTCACAACAACTCACTCAGAATGACGGAGCATGAACGATTTTGATTTTGTAAGTAATCTATGATTTCACAATAACTCGCTCAGAATGACGGAGAATGAACGATTTTGATTTTGTAAGTAATCTATGATTTCACAATAACTCGCTCAGAATGACGGAGCATGAACGATTTTAATTTTGTAAGTAATCTATGATTTCACACAACTCGCTCAGAATGACGGAGCATGAACGATTTTGATTAGTAATCTATGATTTCACAACAACTCGCTCAGAATGACGGAGCATGAACGATTTTGATTTTGTTAGTAATTTATGATTTCACAATAACTCGCTCAGAATGACGGAGAATGAACGATTTTGAAAGTAATCTATGATTTCACAACAACTCGCTCAGAATGACGGAGCATGAAGGATTTTGATTTTGTAAGTAATCTATGATTTCACAACAACTCGCTCAGAATGACGGAGCATGAAGGATTTTGATTTTGTAAGTAATCTATGATTTCACAACAACTCGCTCAGAATGACGGAGCATGAACGATTTTGATTTTGTAAGTAATCTATAATTTCACAACAACTCGCTCAGAATGACGGAGCATGAAGGATTTTAATTTTGTAAGTAATCTATAATTTCACAACAACTCGCTCAGAATGACGAAGAATGAACGATTTTGATTTTGTTAGTAATTTATGATTTCACAACAACTCGCTCAGAATGACGGAGCATGAACGATTTTGATTTTGTAAGTAATCTATAATTTCACAACAACTCGCTCAGAATGACGGAGCATGAACGATTTTGATTTTGTAAGTAATCTATGATTTTAATTTTGCAATCGAAGAATCGAAGATTTTTCAAGTATATTGGTTGGTCGATTTTGTTATTCTGTCTGTCTGTTTGTCAATCGCCTCCAGGTCACAATTCTAAACCGATCGTCGTGAAACTTTACCAAGTTGGAGAGGTAGTCTCAACTGAGAAGCCTATTGATTTTGAGGTCAAAGGTCAAAGGTCATCTTCAGGTCAAAATTCTAAAATCGTCATTTTTCATCCGATTGACTTGAAAATTAAACAGCAAATTGCACAGTGCATCACTGAATTGGGAAACCAATTATTTTTGAGATCAAAAGGTCAAAGGTCACTCAAGGGCAAACACCTAAAATTATCATTTTTCAACTGAAAAATCGTCAATTTACATCCTTTTAACTTGAAAATTAAACAGCAATTGAATAGTGCATCACTGAATTTGGAAACCAACTATTTTTGATGTCAACAGGTCAAAGGTCAACTCAAGGTCAAACTTCTAAAATCATCAAATTTCATCCGAAAAATCGTCAACTTATATCCTATTAACTTGAAAATTAAACAGCAATTGAATAGTGCATCACTGAATTTGGAAACCAACTATTATGGATTTCAAAAGGTCAAAGGTCAACTCAAGGTCAAGCTTCAAAATAATCAATTTTCATCCATTCAACCTGAGCTTTCATTAAGATTGTCAATTTTAATCTTAATGAAATGGACAATTTGATGTATCCACGGCAACCTTTGGACAGGGCGTGGATTTTGCACGTACCGTGCTCTGCACGATGTCTTTTTCTTGTTTGTGTGCAAGATATCTCAAAAAGTTGTGGACGGATTCAGATGAAACTTGGTGGGCAGGTTGGGTGTGTGAAAAGAACGAACTGATTACACTTTGACAAAGATCCGGATCCGGATACGAGAATTTTAAAGTGATTTTTCACCATTGAGAGATATGGCCAAAAATGATAGATAGCATGATATCTCAAAAAGCTATGGACGGCTTCGGACGAAACCAGGTGTATACGTTGGGTGTGTGACAAGGAAGAATTGATTCAGTTTTGGTGAAGATCCTAATGTGGATCCGGATCTGATAATTTTTTTCAAGTGATTCTTCACCATTGAGAGATGGGGCCAAAAATGATATAGCACAATATCTCAAAAATGTATTGGGCTCGATATGTTCTACTGGATGAGGCATTGCATGGTGGAGGTATCTGCTCTGCAGAGTTCACTTTTAATATAATGTATTGTTTGCATGTAGAATGCAGCCCGGTATCTGCTTGCATTCTGCAAGCATGCTCCACAAGTAGGTTTTAATGCTGTAATAAAATACACAACTACACCTTCCACTCCAGTACTGTATAATAATGAAGCTCCGCAGTGAAATATCCAGTGCAGCAAGATGCACATACTCCCTTCTTCCCGCCCACCCCCCCCCCCCTCTTCTCTACATGTTTAGTATCCTGAACGTTTTCACTGGAGACCTCTCTAGCTGACGGTTTAGCGGACAATTTGAAACGGGAAATGTTCAATATCTTGAGGAGGGTATGGGAGGACATCTCGCACCCCCCGCCCCTCCACCAAACCTTTCTCTCTACGTGTATGGTATAATAAAGTGAAAAGCACCATTGACGGGTCTGACGGGATGGCTTCGGACTAAAAGGCAAACGTGCCTAATTGTATTTTGCCTAATCTAGTCCAGAGCGTGTGTTGGTGAGCTGGCAGACGAAGAAAGGACATCGGATCCGCCGCTGAGCTGAGGGCTCCACGTGGCGTCGCTCCCAAGCAAGCAGCGCAGCGCTGGGGGGGGAGTTTGTTTTGCGAACCGGCATCCCACCGGCCACTACCACTGATGAGGGGAGGATGGGGGCGGGAGAAGAGGAGAGGGCCAGAGGGGAGGTGTGCAGGCTGCGGGACGCAGGACAGAGCTTGTACGCCATAATTAGGTTACAAGGATCCGTGTGGAGGAAAAGCCGATACGTTGACAGACAATGACAGCTTGATTTCGCTCGTAGCGTGTCAGGGGCTCTGAGAAGTTGAGTCAAAGTTCAACTCCGGCCGCCAGCGGCGAGACGGACCAGCTGCTGGGCCACTCGAGTCGCTCTTGACCTGCGGCTCACATGTGGACACTCCGTGTGGGATGGGATCTGGGATGGGATCGCCGGGATTCAAGAACGATCGAGGCAAACTCGGACACGTCGCGAGCACCGAACTCGCAAAGACCCCCCTCATCACCCTCTCGACGAGAGGACGAGGGGTACAACCCGAACCATCATGCACTTGCCATCGTCCCTGAACGTGCGCAACATGTCATTGCGTAATCTCTGTGCTTGACAGACCCGTGACGGCCGATGTGTCGGTAATAAGGCGTTTAAATCAATGCGCAAGTCGAGGCAAGGCCCGCATGTTGATGGCTCACTTTCGTTCCGACGACCACCAGCATCGTACCGAACACTAATCTACTTTTTACTTACCACCGAGAAATGTTGATGAAGGTGTGATGGCGGAGGGAGAAAAAGGGGGACGAGGGGGCTTAACCCCTCTCGATATTTCCTATACTTATACCGCTCCCCAGATGTCTTCTAACCACCTAAACCATTGCATTTTTTTTCCCTTCCTATCTTGTCCTCCCCATCCATACCACGTTGTACCTTCCCACATTCGCCAAAACGTGTAATACGTGTAACGATCATGAACGACCCCCGTACTGTTTGCCCAACTTGCAAACGTACCAAGTTCACCGGTTTCCCCCCCCATCAATGGAAGCTTTAAGCAGCCGGTAGTTTGAAATGCAAAGCACATCATTGTACCCTGTCGACGAGTGCACAAGACGCTACCGCTCCTGTTCGGCGGCCTCGTGGTCCGCAGCGCGCGCATCGTTTGCAAATGACATCATAATTGAGCCGCAGTCTCCTGCAAAAGGTCCTTGCGAAACGCGAGGGAAACACGGCGCAGGTTGTGTGCTCACAGCGACAGCTCAAGCTGTGCGCCAAAAGCGGTTAACGAGGCCATTTACTTTGGCAGGTCGGGCCGGGTCCTCGTCGTATCCGGCCAAACAACGCACGATCAGACGGGAGCTTCTCGAGCAGGTAGACCGCAGACGTGGAATCAATAGGATGCCCGAGGGGGGTTGTTGGAGACGCAGGGGCTCCTGAGACCTCACGAAGGGGATCCTAGGGTCACCGTGTCTGCGAGAACGGTAGGTCGACGGAGAGAGAGAGCTACTCGAGGCACGTTCAGACACAAACCTTCTTGGGCTTTGTGACGACTTTTTGACAATCGTTGTGCTTCCGAGATCCGAGTGTGCTCGTCCCCCGAGAGCACGCGCAATAGCGCGGAGCGCAATCACTGCTTGTTTATTCGAGCTTGTGTAATGAGCAGCACCCATCACTCACGGCGCGCCATGATGTTGTTGTTTGGTTTTAGATTCACGGCAAAAATGTACGGCTGAAATAACGTGCGGGGGAATGATAATGATGCAAACAAAACGAAATTCGTCTCGACTTTGCACAAAGGGCACGAGAGTGTTGGTGGGGGGGGGGGACGAAGTGTCTGGGAGCAGCTTCCCTCCGGTGGTCGTAGCCGGGACAGATGTTTCGGGGGTCGGGTTGCGCTGCGCACCTGCGGCGGTTCCGCGTTAGTACCGCACCTCGTGGCGCCACACGTGCGCCTTGCAGCAATCATCGATGTGTTTCATGGTAATTACAGCGCGGCATGCGCCTCCTTTTCCTCCACACAAGCAAACCACCACACCACCACCTTCTCTTTCATATATATATATATATATATATATATATATATATATATATTATATTATATATAAGCAGCGATGTCCCACCTCTATTCCCTCCTTCTGTCTCCTCTTCTTGTCTCCTCCCCTCCCTTTCCCCTCTCTTGTAAGCTCATTCCATTGCACTGATGCACAAAATTTCGAGAGTTTGCGCAAACAAACCGCATATAAAACTCAGAAAGAGAAGAGAGAAGAAAGATGAGATTGACAGAGAACAGAGAACATAGAACATAGTTTGGACCTGAACTAAGTAAACCCGTTGGGACAAACACAGCTACATTGCCCATCGGCACATCGGTGTGCGGGACTTAAGTTCAAACTGTCGATGGCTCGCTTGGCCACAATGATCGATGACCCCCTTGTGCTACCCGGAGGCCATTCATGTTTATGCTAGACCAACTGCGAGCATCCTCGGATTGATGGCCGTTCCGTGCAACGATTTGCTGTGTAGCCCAAAGCCATGATATGGGAACGTCTTTCCTTTGGGTTCAAACAGCTTGCACTGTTATCATTACTGACGCTCAGTATGAACTGCAAACACATCTGAGGTCTTTGATTTTTCCTCCCTTTTCTCTCTCTCTCATCTCTTTCTCTGTCTCTGTCTCTGTCTCTCTCTCTCTCTCTCTCTCTCTCTCTCTCTCTCTCTCTCTTCTGTCTCTGTCTCTGTCCTCTGTCTCTCTCTCTCTCTCTGTCTTCTCTCGTCTCTCTCTCTCTCTCTCTCTCTGTCTCTGTCTCTGTCTCTCTCGCTCTTCTCTCTCTTCTCTCTCTGTCTCTCTCTCCTGTCTCTCTTTCTCTCTCTCTCTCTCTCTCTCTCTCTCTCTCTCTCTCTCTCTCTCTCTCTCTCTCTTCTTCTCTTCTCTCTGTCTTCTCTGTCTCTCTCTCTCTCTCTCTGTCTTCTCTCTTCTCTCTCTCCTCTCTCTCTCTCTTCTCTCTCTCTCTCTCTTCTCTCTCTCTCTCTCCTCTCTCTCTCTCTCTCTCTCTCTCTCTCTCTCCTTCTCTTCTCTCCTCTCTCGTCTCTCTCTCTTCTCTTTCTCCGTCGTCTCTCTTCTCCTCTCTCTCTCTTCTCTCTTCTCTTTCTTTATATCTTCTCCTTCTCTCATGCTCTCTTCTCTCCTCTCTCTTCTCTTCGCTCTCTCCTCTCTTTATATCTCTCTCTCTTCTCTCCTCTCTCTCTCTATATATATCCCTCTCTCTCTCTCTCCTCTCTCTCCGTCTCCTCTCTCTTCTCTGTCTATATCTATTCTCTTCTCCTCTCCTCCTCTTCTCTCCTCCTCTCCTCTCTCCCTCTCTCTCTCTCTCTTCTGTCCTCTCTCCTTCTCTCTTCTCTCTCTTCTTCTCTGTCCTCTTCTCTCTCTCTCTCTTCTCTCTCTTCTCTCTGCTCTCTCTGTGTCCTCTCTCTGTCCGTGCTGTCTGTCTGTCTCTCTGCTCCCCTCATCCGCTCGTCTCTCGTCTCCCTCTCCTTCTGCCTGGTTGGCTCTGTTGTCTGTTCTGTCATGTCTTTTCTCCTCTGTCTCTGTCTCTGTGTCTGTCATCCGTCTGTCTTTGTCCTCTCTCCTCTCTCCTTTCCTCTCTCTCTCTCCTCCTCTCTCTGTCTCTCTCTCTTCTTCTTCTCTCTCTTCCTCCCCCTCTCTCTTCCCTCATCTCTCTCTCTCTCTCTCTCTTCTCTCTCTCAGGTCTCTCTCCTCTCCCTCCTCGCTCTCTTCTCTTCTCTATCTCCTCCTCTCTCTACTCTCTCTCTCTCTCCTCTGCTCTCTCTCTCTCTCCCCCCCCCTCCTCAGGCTTGGCACGTGGTGCTCACAGAGCGCAAATTCCAATCTGGTGCAGAAAAGGATGTTTGCTCACGAATTGCGAGAGAAAAGCTTTGACAGTGAGGGGATCGACTCGGGTGGATGTTTTGCCAGCAAAATAGCTCTTTTGTTCGGATTCCTCGCAGCCGTGTTATTAAGAAGAGTCCATTAAACGCGGACATGAACGAGGCGCGGCCGAGGCCTGGTGCGTGGATTGAGTTTCCCGGGTACTTTAAACAGAAGCTCGTCTTTCGTGGGAGCGCCGGGACTAATGATGCCTTGATTCCCCTAACAGCCACTTCAGCTGCGTGCTCCCAAAACACCTTCAAACAGGGTCTGATCCCCAATTATTAATCTCCAACTGCCACCGCCGTCCACCCAGCCATTCCCCGTTTAACTTCGACCCCAACCCCCCATGACTTGCTTCCTCACCTTCAAACACGCTCTGATCCACAATCATTAAAGCACATCTACCCCCACTTCCAGCGATACAATCCATTGAGCGTTTTCCCTCCTTCGACCCCAACCCACGTGCTTCCTGTCCGACTTTCCCAGGCGTTAATGAAGCCACGGCTTGCTCGCAGCATTTCACAACAAACTTACTTTGGAATGTCTAACATGGGTTCTTGTTTCTGCTCGGTCCGCTCCCTGCCCGGCACGCTGCGGGGAAAGCGGAAGGGTTGCCATGGCCTCACCCTCCCATCTTACTCCTCTGAACCACCCCTCCACCACCCATTCCCTCCGCCATTCTTTCTTCCACATGCTCCTCTCGGACAACTTCCTTCTCGACTTTGTTCCATCCTTGTGTGATTCTCAATACCGCGCGCAGTTCCCTCTCAAGTGCCCCTGTCGTTCCCTTTCCTCTTATACTTTGTTCTGCCAATTCCTCCGGGAATTCCACGCCACGACACGTCACAAACACTCACGACA
>CM068962.1:73673356-73687160 GCA_035128595.1 Eptatretus atami | reverse complement strand
TGGTGCTCACAGAGCGGCAAATTCCAATCTGGTGCAGGAAAAGGACTGTTGCCACGAATTGCGAGATTAAAAAGCTTGACCAGTGGGGATCGACTCGGGTGGATGTTTTGCCAGCAAAATAGCTCTTTTGTTCGGATTCTCGCAGCCGTGTTATTAAGAAGAGTCCATTAAACGCGGGACACGAACGAGGCGCGGCCGAGGCCTGTGTGCGTGGATGAGTTTCCCGGGTACTTAAACAGAAGCTCGTCTGTCGTGGAGCGCCGGGACTAATGATGCCTTGATTTCCCCTAACAGCCACTTCAGCTGCGTGTTCCAAACACCTTCAAACAGGGTCTGATCCCCAATTATTAATCTCCAACTGCCACCGCCGTCCACCCAGCCATTCCCCGTTTTTTAACTTCGACCCCAAACCCCCCATGACCTTGCTTCCTCACCTCAAACACGCTCTGCATCCACAAATCATTAAAGCACATCTTTACCCCCACTTCCAGCGATACAAATCCATTGAGCGTTTTCCCTCCTTCACCCCAACCCACGTGGCTTCCTGTCCGGACTTTCCAGGCGTAATGAAGCCACGGCTTGGCTCGCAGCATTTCACAACAAACTTCACTTTGAATGTCTGTCTAACATGGGTTCTTGTTTTCTGCTCGGTCGCTCCCTGCCCGGCACGCTGCGGGGAAAGCGGGGAAGGGTTGCCATGGCCTCCACCCTCCCATCTTACTCCTCTGAACCACCCCTCCACCACCCACCCTCCGCCATCTTTCTTCCACATGCTTCTCTCGCGACAAACTTCCTTCTCGACTTTGTTCCATCCTTGTGTCGATTTCTCAATACCGCGCCGCAAGTTCCCTCTCAAGTGCCCCTGTCGTTCCTTTCCTCTTATACTTTGTTCTGCCATTCCCGGGATCCACGCCACGACACGTCACAAAACACTTCACGACAATAGTCTGCGTTAATAAATAAATAAAAAACGAAAAGAAAGGAAAACCTGCTGAAACAAAGGACACACGATAATCCTTGATCCAGAGTAAGAAATAATATTGTTATCGTGAGGGTATGAAGGAGTTTTTTTTTTTTTTCTTAACATGTGTCGTCATCATGTTCCATTGTGAGAGACGGAATGCGAAGGTCAGTGTCCCATGGCCGGCACGGATGTTTAACACGTTCGGCTTAGCGGATTGGCCCCGTCGGCTCTGTAAGCAAACCTGGAGGTTTTCCGGTTCAAATTCAACATCAGTCCCCACCCAGACCGCAAGTATCTTGCGAGTCTGGCATGAGCCCTGGGGTTATATGAGTCACAATGGCCGGCACAGGCTCGGCCTTTGTGACGTATATCAGTGCTTGCAGACGTTTTTGCGTTACGTATGTGCGCTCCGTTGTACCGTTAAGATTAAATGAATTACCTGTTTGAAGGTGAGAGTCCTTCACAAAGCTCGTTGCACCCTCAACTCCGACACAATTCCAGGTTGCACCCATGAGCTCAGGAACATGCTGAAGCGATTCGAGTAGGTATTTCCCGGCATTGCATTATGGCTCCGTCTTGTTTTGATGACATCTGTTTGTGTTAATTAAAGGTAGTAAATCCAGAGTGACCAAGGTAATTAATTCCTACTTCCTCCAGGGGTGTTTACGACAACGTTGGATACACAGTAACCGACAACGGTAACGAAATCGTATCTAAATTCCAGCAATCTCGTGTGTGTGTGTGTGTCTGTCTGTCTGTCTGTCTGTCTGCGACCGCCGTGTCTCGACGACGCTGGTTCCGATTGTTGAAACTTGCCAGGGAATATTGCCGAGCCCCGCAGATTGTGCTTTCGAGTTTGATATCGATCGGACAAGCGCGTTCCCAAGTTGACGGCCATTTATCTTGCGGCAATGACAAGGACACGGTGCTATGACATCACGAATGACGGTTCACAATTAATGTTTTATTTATTTTTTTATTTTTATTTTTTTTGCACGAATCGACGGTCGATTCTGACTGAAACCTTGCCAGGAATATGCAGGGGCCCCGCGGATGTGCTTTTCAAGGTTTGATATTAATGGGACAGCGGTTCCCAAGTTACGGCCATTTATCTGTCGACCAATGACAGGGACCAACACAATTCTCTTCCCCCTCTTCGTTTGATATGACGTCACAATTGACGCTGGGGACCTTGAGTATGTTCCCAAGTCATGGCCATTTATGATACGGTGGTCCAATCTAATTGAAATAATGCCCAAATCTTTCGTCGTTCTACGCACCTACGGGCCGTACTAGTACTATATAATAACAGCACGCGCTGGTTTCAGGTGCAGTTTGTTCCACAAATGTGGTCGTTTTGGACCATCGCAGTTGCTGTGTATCCACGGCGTGGAAATGCCCCAAGTTTTTCGCCTCGTGTGTGATATTTCACTTATTCATTCGGATGTTCCAACATTGGAAGCCGTTCCAACTGAGAAAACGAAGATGTCTCCTATTTGGCATGCAATGAACGTGGGCTCCATTTCCATGATTTTCATAAACAGCTGTACACGGACGGCACTGTGCGTGAAGATAGCACTCGCAATTGGATGCCAGAGCGATGAGAATCTGGCCATGTGTCGTGTAGCATTGCTTCTTAACGATTTCTCGCATCCGGCCTTTGCACGGTGTGATGTTTAACGATTTTATCAAATACCTTTAATATACCGGTTATTTTGGGACGTTGACGTCGGAGGCAAGAGCTGACACGGGCAATCGTTTCTCGTGTAC
This sequence comes from Eptatretus atami, assembly GCA_035128595.1. Lineage (NCBI taxonomy): Eukaryota > Metazoa > Chordata > Myxini > Myxiniformes > Myxinidae > Eptatretus > Eptatretus atami. Next base: position 73,684,426 of record CM068962.1, on the reverse strand, counting down.
ACGGTATATTGTGGGGACCTTCTGCGTGTGGATCTCCAGTGAGATTCCGTGCGCCTCCGCAGATGAAAAGCAGCGAAGTGCGGAGTCTGGAAGGCTCGTGGGGGGGATTGAGAGACCGCGAGGATGTTACGCTCGGGGCGATGAAAACGCAGAGTCTCGAGGGAAAGACGACGTGCTGAATGGCCTCGGCCGTTCGAAATAGACCCGGGGTTGGTTGATCTGACGAGGAGTGGTTGAGAGTCGAGACCAACATAAATAACGTAAGGACAATTCATCATCGCCAATAATCTCGATGAGACCTCGCGTGGTCTATAATAACTAGTCGTGCCCGTTACGTGGCGTGCCGGACGTGCAAAAAAAAAAAAGAAGAATTGTGACGTCAATTGTGACGTATTATGCACCGTATCCTGTCATGTGTTTGGTAAATAAAATGGCCATACTTGGGAACCACTTGTCCGATTAATATCAAACCTTAAAGGACTTCCACAGGGCCCCAGCAATATACTGGCAGTTTCAATTAGATTGGACCGTGTGTTGTCAAGAAACAGTGGCACACACACACACACACACAGACACACACAGAGATTGCTGGAATTATAGATTAGATTACGAGGAGCCTTTCTTGTACTACAAGGGCGTGGACAAGTGTGCAACGTCGGCGGCAAACAAGTCTTGAGACACAATGCAATTAACACGCTCATTCCAAAGCAAACTTCATCCAGGAACGTTCTTCACTGTAGTGACGTCATCAAATTATGCTGTTTAATTTGTTACGAATGAGCGTTCAAATTGTAAACGAAACAGCAATTCCAAGAATTCCGTTTTATTTCATTCATTAAGCTCCCCCGGAACGTCTTTGGGCGAGTTTTTGAGGATGGCGTGTCGTCATCCATCTGTAACACTCGAACTTTCTTGTCCGAAACTGCTGATGGGATTGTTGACCAAACTTGGCTAAATCATCTCTGGTGTGCTGGAACTCACGTTTGTTCATGGCATCCTCCCTCCGTCCACCAATAAGTAGGTCATTCTTAAGGGATTCAATGCTCCCAAAAGTTACTTGAATTTTTGATCTAGCAATTGGCGTGAAACTATTAAAATTTGTCATCAAATACCCAGGGAAATATGTCATACAATGACTGTAATAACGCGTCACGTGGTTTGGCAGCCATATTGGATAATAAGACAACCTTTAAAAATTCCCCTGGAAACCACTTACTGATCGATACGAAACTTCACCACATGTGATCGATATACATGTAGGAATATTATAATGTTGATAACAATGACGTTATTGGTAACATGGTCTTCAGCCAATATTGGATCAAAGGAAAAACTTGTATTATTGACTCCCTTTTATTTATTTATATATTCACTGCTTTTTGACATTTGCACATGGTACATGCTTGCGAGCCTCATTGGTATGCATTGCTGTCTGCGCTATCGCTGATGGAATCACCACTGAGCAATGAAACCGGCCCTGGTAGCTGAGGGGCGTGTACAGCATGGGGCATTCTCATGTGTGTACTATGTGTGAACTGTCTTTATAGTTTGGAAGGGAACTCTGGGAAGAGCTTGAAAGCTATAGCGCTTTACCTTGTGTAGGTCTTGTTGGGATTGCTTTAGGCAGCTTCTTACAGCGGAGAGGGAGTGTGGGAGGGGTCAATTTTTAGATCCTGTGGAGCGATCTCGAAGTCTTACTCACGTTGTTGTTTCTTCATCTCTTCTAGTGGACTTTTTTTGCTTTCACAGCCTACAGTTTTTCATCGAAACGTCCTGAACATTGCATTATACATATATATATATATATATATATATATATATATATATATTCTTCTTCTTCTTCTTTCGGCTGCTCCCGTTAGGGGTCGCCACAGCGGATCATCCGATTGATCCGCATAGTGATTTGGCACATGTTTTTACGCCGGATGCCTTCCTGACGCAACCCTGGTCGCCTCTTACGACACAGGGATATGGTACACCTATTTTAACCAGGTGTATACACCGGCCCAGTATACTGCGTACTTCATTTCGCCGACCTCGGAAGGATGACAGGCTGAGTCAACCCCCTGGTGTATTATCAGTGGCCCAACGGGGCTTTGAACTCAGGACCGTTTTTTGATCCCAAGCCTGCTGCCCTAACCACTGCGCCAACACCAGGCGAAACACCTGGCCGCCATTATACTATATATGGCTAAACCAGTTGTGGATTATTAAACAAGCTCAAATAGAGCTAGTCCTCGTACCTCTTAATGTGAACGTCATTAAAACGAATTATGACGTCATGTTTATGATGTATCCAGGTTTGCCGAATAAATTATCTGTGCGTAATTGCCCGGCTTGTTCCCGCAAACAAAATTCAAACAGCTTGCCTAGTTTCGGAGATAATGGTATAGGGGATTTCCATTATCGGCCGATATTAATGACGTCAACTTCTTTTTACTAGGAAGAATTTTCCAAAATTGGAGATGGTTACTGTTCTGTGCGTGAGGGCTTTTCTGCATATACATGGGCAAGTTTCATGAAGATCCGATGAAAACTCTCGTGTTGTGAACAAAAATTGTCAAAAAATAGGAATGACGTCATTAAAAATGAATTGGACGTCATAATGATGTATCATTATGTGCGGTAATTCATCCTCTGGCTAATGCCCTGTTCGATTCCCGCAAACAGCAAATTTCAAAAGCTTGCCTAGTTTCGGAGATAATTTTTTAGGCGATTTCCCATTAGCGGAGAATATTTTTGACATCATACTTTTTTTCGAGGAGGAATATTCAAAATTACAGGAGGAATTTTCAAATCCGGAGATGGTTCAGTGTTCTGCGCAGGTAATTTTTACATATATATATATATTATATATATTATATATATATATATATATATATATATATATATATATAATATATTATATGATGCTGGTGTTAGGCGAGTGGTTTAGCGGCAGCGGCTTGGATCCAAGGGTCCTGAGTTCAAGCCCCGTGGGCCACTGAATTAATACACCAGGGGTTGACTCAGCCTGTCATCCTTCCGAGGATCGGCGAAATGGTTACCAGTATACTGGGCGGTGTATTACCCTGGTTTAAAATAGGATGTCCATATCCTGGTCGTAAGAGGCGACCAGGGTTGCGTCAGAAGCGCATCCGGCATAAACAGTTGCAATCACTATGCGGATCATACGGATATCCGCTGTTGGCGACCCTAAACGGGGAGCAGCCGAAAGAAGAAGAAGAAGAGATATATATTATATATATATATATATATATATATATATATATATATATTATATATATATATATATACATATACAGTATAACGAGGTGCCGTCTTAAAAATAACGGGAACTGAGCCCTGCTGTGTGCTCCACTGACACAACTTTGAATGAACGGGTTGCGTCACAGTCTTTTGCACATTAATAATATATATATATAATTATATATATATATTATATATATAATATATATATATATTATATTATATATATATATATAGTATTAGCCTGGTGTTTGGCGCAGTGGTTAGGCAGCGGCTTGGGATCCAAAAGGTCCCAAGTTCAAGCCCCGTTGGGGCCACTGAATTAATACACCAGGGGGTTGGACTAGCCTGTCATCCTTTCGAGGTCGGTCGAAATGAAGTACCAGTATACTGGGCCGGTGATATACCCTGGTTAAATAGGTGTACCATATCCCTGTGTCGTAATAGGCGCCAGGGTTGCGTCAGGAAGGGCATCCGGCATAAAACATTGTGCCAAATCACTTATGCGGCATCATACGGATGATCGCTGCCGGCGGACCCCTAACGGGAGCAGCCGAAAGAAGAAGAAGAGATATATATATATATATATATATAAATATTATTATATATATATATATATATAGTTATATATATATATACTATACATTATACAGTATACGAGGTCCGTTCTAAAAATAACGGGACTTGAGCCTGCTTGTGCTCCACTGACACAACTTGAATGAACGGGTTGCGTCACAGTCTTTTTGCAACCATATATATATTATATATATATATATATATATATATATATATATATATATATATATATATATATATATGTAGCCTGGTGTTGGCGCAGTGGTTTAGGCAGCGCTTGGATCCAAAAGGTCCCAAGTTCCAAGCCCCGTTGGGCCACTGAATTAATACACCAGGGGGGTGACTCAGCCTGTCATCCTTCCGAGGTCGGCGAAATGAGTACCAGTATACTGGGCGGTGTATACCCCGGTTAAAATAGGTGTACCATATCCCTGTGTCGTAAGAGGCGACCAGGTTGCGTCAGGAAGGCATCCGGCGTAAAACATGTGCCAAAATCACTATGCGGATCATACGGATGATTCGCTGTGGCGACCCTAACGGGAGCAGCCGAAAGAAGAAGAAGATATATATATATATATTGATGGTATGGGTGACTGCGCTCATTGTGTGATATTTTTACAGTCGTGCTTTACACGTTGTCTAGTCTGAGTCGTCGCGCTATGAGTCGTCGTGCTATGAGTCCGTGAGCAGAGAGCCAATCTGAAGTTTCTTGCCAAGCTGGCAAAACACCTTCTAATCCTTAGCAATGCTGCAGCAAGTCTACGGGGAAGAAACGATGTCATGTACACGTGCATTTGAATGGCACAAGAGGTTCAAAGAGAACGGGAGGAGGTTGAAATGATCGACGTCTGGAAGACATTCAACGAGCAGAACGGTGGACAACATTGAGCGTGTGAAGCAGATGGTGCACGCAGATCGTCGACTCATGGTGCGGGTGATTGCAGAGAACTTTCCATCAAAAAGGACACTGTTTGAGCATCATCATTGAAAATCTCGAAATGTGCAAGGTGTGCGCAAAGATGGTCCTCAAGCTGTTGGCCGAGACCAGAAACAGCAAAGAGTCACTGTCTGTCAAGACATTATCAAGCGCCTCGAGGACGATCCAGACCTGCTCGGAGATTCATTACTGGCAATGAATCTGTGAATATTCGAAAACGATCCCGGACAACGGCAGAGTCGTCAGTAGAAAAGTCCGCATCACCAAGACCAAAGAAAGCAGGGATGTCAAAGTCGAAGGTCAAGGTGATGCTCATCGCGTTTTTTGACATCAAGGGCATCGTCCACTTTGAGTTTCTACCACAGGGTCAAACAGTGAAATCAATACGTGTACAAGGAGATCCTCGGCACCTCATGAGATCAGTCCGGGACAAGAGGAGGGATCTGTGGGAGAACAACGCCTGGGTGCTCCACCATGACAACGCCCCTCCTCACAGTGCCCTGAGCATCCGATAGTTTCTGGTGGAGAGGAACATGCCAACTCTGGAGCAACCCCCGTATTCGCCAGACTTGGTCCCTTGTGATTTTTTTCCTATTCCCAAGCTCAAGGGGTGATCAAGGGACCGATTTCCTGAGGTGGAGGCCATCAAAAGGCCATGACGACAGAGTTCCGGAGGATTCCAGAAGAAGCCTTCCGAGGGTGCATGGAAGCGTGGAAGAAGAGGAGGACAAGTGTGTGAGACTGCAGGGAAACTATTTTGAAGGGGCAAGCTGTGATTTCATTATTTTTTGGAATAAAATTTCTGTGAAGTCAGTCCCGTTACTTTTTAGACGGACCTTGTATATACTGTATATATATATATCTATTGTTACGAATTTTGGCCCGCCCGGCGTGCGATCGGCCACATAACTCAAATCGCGACCGCGTCGCCCACCGGAACGGACAATTCAGTCGTGACCCTCCGTGGAACTACCGCCAGGAGCTAGTCATGGGTGGGTCTTCGACCACACCACAATCGTGCTAATCGGCCACCCCGGCAGGATAGGGTTGTTCGCCAAACTCGACCTACCTAAGTACCTGCGCGGGTAGTTAACCGGGCGATCGTACCTCCGCCGCTGGCCGGCCTAGGACACGAACCGCTTAAGCGGTCCGTTCCGTGCTTCAGTGATAACCGAGCGGTGTTATCGCCGGCCCCGACGGACGGATTATTTACCGGGTGCTTACACCCTTCTACCAATTCCTTCGTGATGCAAGATGGAACTTTCAAACAAAGGAAAGGACGCAACGAAACGGGGAACAGTTCGACAAGCACATTTATTCCACACTCAGACAAGGCAAGCACGTATTCACAGCCATACAGTAAGAATGCAATTTACAAGCAAGAGTTACAACCGAATAAAGCAATGTTTATTTACATGCACTTAAACAGTTTCTACTTTACAGACACGGCACCACAACACGCATTCAAAGAAAACACAAGAAAAGACCCCCTCATATAGACAAGGGAGTCAGACTGGGCCCGTGGGCCTAATGCGCATGGAACCTGGAGGAGCGGCCAGGTCCACGAGACCGAAGGGTCCTACCCGCGCCCTCGTGGCGCGATGGCGGGCAAGCCGCGATGTCAGCGTAGCTGCGCCTGGCTTCGTGCCCCTGGTGTGGTCGGCGAGTCTCTCTCCGGCGCTCCCCGTCTGCCTTTCCCGTCGGCTTCGAGCTCCGTCTCCCGACTCGATTGCCCCGCCGACACTGCAGACTTGACTTCTTCTGCCGACACTCCGCCGCTGCCACTCCACTGCTCCCACTTGGTTCTTGACTTTCTGCTGACCGTACTGCACCTTTCTTTCTTCCGCGAGCTGCGTTGTGCTCCCGCTTATATAGCCCGGGGGAGGGGCGTCTATGTAAATTTCTGGATCACAGCGGGTTCTGAGGCGGGGCCACACTACCCGATGCTCAGTCATTGGATGGATGAAAAGGGGCGTGAAGCATTCCTGATCCGATTTTTGAGGCGAAAGGAACGCATTCACAACCATGGCCCGGCGTGTGGTAGAAAGGCGGAGGTGGGGAGTTTGGTTGTTGCGGGCGTCGTTTGAGAATGGCGGTGAAGCGATGTTTGCGGGGTGGAGTTGTGGAGGTAAAGAGGCGAAGGTGGTGGTGGTTTAAGTTGTAGTTGCGTTGGGAGTGATGTTGGTGGTGGCGATTTGGTTGTTGGGGATGATGGTCCAAAATAATGATAGAGAAAAGAAAAAGGCTAACTCAAAGGATCGCAGCCCTGTGAGCACGGAAATCCCTCTAAACAACGGTGGGGAAATTTAACTACACAATTACTTATCGTCATAACTGATCTAAGGACCCTTTATGGTTATTGCGAATTTCCACAGCGTAACAAATATATATATATATATATACACCACACACACATACAGTATATATATATATATATAATATATAATAGTATATAATATATATATATATATATGGTGTGTGTGGTGTGTATATAGTGTTATGAATTTCAGATCGGTTCCGACTAATGCACACAACATCCAGGTTCTCAGACAGTTATCCATCAATGCATGGTCAGAATAGACCCATTCATGTCCCTTGTCTGGTGGGATTCTAACTCTTTGATGTGTTGGAGAAGGGTATAGAACAGATTCCCTTTTCTCATGGGATAACCTTTTCCTCTTTACGACACGTTCATGCACGTGAGAGATAGCCGTTAGCCAGACGGAGACTTTTTCTACCCCTTTCCATCAGGACACATTGGCTTGGAAATAGACGATTTATTTGCACTTTGGACTTACAGGATATTTGATGAAACACGCCGCGGGTTTTCCGCATTTCACTCATTCTGACGATCAAACATGGCTGTGGATCATTTACCTCAGGACCACCTTTTTCCATTGAAGTTCGACACCCACCTCTCTTTCACCGACGTTGACATCCACCTTTTCCATTGATGCCCGACAACCAGTTCGGCAGCTCCATGAACAATGGTTGGCTCCTGCTCATGTCAGGCCAACGGCGAGGCGATGGCCGTTGTTGACATGTTTGTGAGCGCTTCATGCCCCCACTCGGTTTTTCCGGCAAATGGCCGCTTTCTAGCGCCCCGAATATGGTGTCATTGGCCGGGCCTGTGTTTTTTGGGGGTTGCATCTCGCTCGATGGTGAGGAAAGTATGATCGTGAGATTGATGATTGGAGGTCACGTGCAGCGATGCGCCAATAGGCAAGCTGGATTTGGCTGAAGTCTGCTTGAGGCTCCGCCTACACTGGTCGCCTATAAAAAGGACGGGATGACCGCCTTCCGGACGGTTGGTGACAGTTCCAGAGGGTTGGTGACAGTTTCTGATGGTTGGTGATAGCTGCTGACAGTTGCAGACAGCTCCTGACGGTTCTATACAGCTCATGTCCAATGGTTACAGCTCCTTACAGTTCCTGACCGTTGGTTACAGCTCCTGATAGCTCCTGTGACAATGTGACGTCGATTGATGTTCGAGCCTGTTTGCGGGTGGGTGCACGGCGAGGCAGGGCGCTGGCAGCGGATCAAGGCACACTCACACATTTTGGCTTGTTTTATTGGACGCACGACGATTTCTGCCTTGGTAAGCTGAGACCGGATTTCTTCCCCCCTGAATGATCTGCTGGGTACCCATGTCTCGTGTTTAATTGTTAAGTAAGGCATAGTGATAAGCATCTGCTCTTTGTCTATTTTTCTATCAATGCCTGTTGTATTCTTCATTTGTTTGAGACTATTTTGATTGATTTAAATTCATCCATTTACACAAAAAGGAAATAAAAAGTTCTTCAGTTTATTTATTTTTCTGAATAATAAATTCCTTGTTGACGTTTCCTTCCATTGATCCAGCATTGTCCAAACCTAGATCGACTAGGAGGTAATTCCCAAACTAATTAACCTGTCATAGTCAGCATGCACCAGCGGTAAACGCTTGGCCACCTTACTTAAGATCGAATCAAGACAAGATTGGTGCATCGCCGAGGGCGTGTTCCCCGGCCAGGAAGCCACGTGACCTCGAGTTAAACGGCAAATTATACGGTGGACACTGGAACTCGTGGTTAACTGAGTGGCGTTCGTGGTTGTAAAGAAACCCACCATACCACAAAGTTAATTGTGAGTGGTGGCCCCAGGTCCGGTTCTTCCGAGGAGAAACGAGGATTAACCCCCTCATCATACACTCGGTACCTGTGGCCGTAACAATATATATATATATATATATATATGTAGACTAGCGTGGATCGGCTCGCTACACTCGCCTCTCCGCGCGTCGTTGCAGAGATTGACATTACAGATTTGCTGTGTTGGCATGATTTACACCAATCATGATACAAACATTTCTTCTCGACAAATTTACTTGTAATATTGGTGATATTGTATTTATTTGACATTTATTTGTGATGTAAGATGGTCCAAGTAGTCTAAATGGTCAAGGGTCGAAGCTGTCTGATCGATCTAAGGGGTCTAAATGGTGTTAAGGTCTAAGGGGTCTCAGGTGTCTTTTGTGTCATCATGGTCTTTTTGGTCTTTTGGGTATTCAGTGCCTTTTCGCTCTTCGGCGTCTTTTGTGACATGAGTCTTCAGGGTCTTTTGGGTGTTCAGGGTCTTTGGTGACTTTTGGGTCTTTAGGGTGGTTTTGGGGTCTTTTGGGGGTATTCAGTGACTTTTGGGTCTTTGGGGTCTTCAGGGTCTTTGGTGACTTTTGGATCTTCAGTGACTTTTGGGTCTTTGATGCCTTTTGGGTCTTTGGGGCGTTTTGGGTTTTGGGTCTTTTAGGTCTTCAGGGTCTTTTTGGGTCTTTGGGGTCTTCAGGATCTTTTGAGTCTTCTGAGTCTTGAGAGTTTTTTGGGGTCTTCAATGACTTTTGGGCCTTTTGGGTCCTCATGGTCTTGGGGAATTAACATTCAAACAGGATGTGATTAATAGGCATATAGTCTTCACGGCTTCCCGGACTGACTCATGGACTATCAATCGCTCACTGTGCTGTTCGGTTTTTATTAGGTCATCTTTCGAGCATGACCTAATAATATGGGTGTCGATGTCCTTCGATCCGTCCGTCCGTCCGTCCGTCCGTTCACAACGAAGTTGAAGCGGGAGAATCTGGTAATTAGTGATCCTGATAGAGGTCGATGAGACGTACACGATGGTATGACTTTCAAGGTCACCGAAGGTCAAGGTCAAGGTCACGAGGCCTTTGAAGTTGCGAAAATGACGATTTTCAAATTCTATCTCCTCCACCATTTCTTAAGCGATCTTGAATTTGATTGTAGCATATGAATCTATGGACAATATCTAAATTTGGTCAGGCCGGATTTTCGATATTCGCTTTCGTGTCACGTGACTTCAAAGTTGGCAAAAAATGCGAAAATGACGATTTTCAAAATCTATCTCCTCCTACATTCTCAAGCGATCTTGATTTGATTGTGGCATATGAATTATGGGACAATATCTAAATTTGGTCGGGATGGATTTTCGATTTTGCGTCACGTGACTTCAAAGTTTGCAAAACTGCCCTACCTTCAGGAGGCTATATATTCTCTACTGGGCATGGTAAAAGTTAGTGAATGGTGTCATTGCATAGCAGCTGACCTTGTATATTTATACATTTCCGCCGAAGGTGCAAAAGTTTCAAAACCCGAAATGTAAACGTCGGCATTTATTTTCAAAATACAATTTCGTGCGTGCGCCAAAATGCCGAGTCATCTTTAACCAAACTGCGCAGTTCGAGCTGCGCAGTAGAATGCGCAGTAGTCTTCGGTCATAACTGAACATTGAGAACTTGTGGTATTATAGAGATGACCGTCACCCCCACACGGGGGTAATTTTTAAAATAGATTATTAAAACACACACCACGTAACTGCCATGTTATTAAAAACACCTCACCTGCCTCAACGTCCACCTCACTCTAATTCAAAACAGCTGTCACTGTGCGATTCAAACACCTCACCACACATCACCCGAGAGCGGCTTGTTTTAACTAAGGATAAGTACGTGACTTGCTGTGTTGTCATGATTTACACCAATCATAACACAAACATTTCTTTTGCAAATTTGTTACTTGCAAAATCGAAGATTTTTCAAGTATATAGGTCAGTCGATTTTGTTATTCTGTCTGTTTGTCGCCTACATGTCCCAATTTCAAACCGATCTTCATGAAACTTCACCACGCGGTACAGTTTGTCAAAAGGAAGAGGCCTATTGTTTTGAGGTCAAAAGGTCAACATAGGCGAGATTTCTAAAATCCTCAATTTTCATCCGATTGATTTGAAATTTGAAGAGGATTTATATTTCAGGTCAC
>CM068962.1:73661330-73667780 GCA_035128595.1 Eptatretus atami | reverse complement strand
TGTGTGTGTGTGTGTGTGTGTGTGTTGTGTGTGTGTGTGTGTGTGTGTGTGTGTGTGTGTGTGTGTGTGTGTGTGTGTGTGTGGATATATATATATATGTATGGGACATTTTCACAAAAGCGGGTCAAGTAACGGTAAAGAACAAGCTCAAAAAAAAAAAACTTCTTTGATATTCTCGAAATAGTGCTTGAACCCTTAAAAGGCCTAGAAAAATGTTCAAATGATGTCAGCAACGCAGGATCACCATAAGGCCTCTGCACTGACTGGGCAATATATGCTTGATAAAAATTCTCGACAGTCTTTACCGTTACCTGACCCGCTTTTGTGAAAATGTCCCATATATATATATATATATATATTGTTGTGGATCTGCCCGTCGGCGTGCGAACGACCGCGTTTAACCAATAGCGGCCGCTTCGCCCACCGAACGGACAATCCAGTCGCGGCTTTCCGGATCAACACCGAAACCAGCCGGGTGTGTTTTCAACCACACCACAACCTTGTCCGTACTCTACCCGCGCTACAGGGTCCGATCGCCAAATCTTCGATTTACCTAATTAATCGCGCGGGTAGATTACCGAGAGATTGTACCTCAACGGGGCCGCTTGGAAATGAGCGCTTAAGCAGCTCGCTTCGTTTTGGGATAACCGAGCGGGATGTTATCGCGCAGCCCCGTTGGACCCGTTCACTTTTATCGGCTATTTAAAAACCAACTACATTCCAAACGCAGAATGGCAGTTCAATTAGGGAAAAGGAGCACAACGAACGGGTTAACATTTGAACAAGCACATTTATTTCACAACGAAACATGCACGTATACATACGGTCAAAGATGCGGTTATGCAGTCATGCATGCAAACAATGCACGTATTCAATCATGCAATGAATGCGGTAGGGACAAGACGCAAGCAAGAAAAAGAGCTACCACCGTCTATTTATTATGTACACACTTATACAGTTCTACTTACGGACATGGCGCCACAACATTCACGCAAAGAAACAAAGGAAAAACCCCAGGACAGACGAGGGGTAGACTGGACCTCTTGGGGTCTTTATAAACACGGAGCCGTGTAGACCGCAAAGGCTCCGAGAGACCGGGCTGGCTACCTTCACCCTCGTGGTGACTTGCTAGGGCGACTCTCGACGTCCCTCTCCAACGACCCACGGTAAGGCACAGTACGGCAGCCGCGCGCCTTGGCTCTGCTGCGCTCCGCTCTCTCCAGCTCCCTACCACGGCTCCACACACTGCCCACAACTCTGACACAACACTCTTTCTCTCCTCCACACACCTCACAACCTCCAGCAGCCGACGCGAGAGACCCGACCCTGCGTTCAGCGTGCCCTTTTATCTCCACGGCCCCTCGCCCCTCCCTTTCCCCCCCCCCCCCCCCCTCTTCCAGCACGCGCGCGAAGCTTCCAAAAGCAGGGCGTTTTCCTCGCCGAATCGGGGCCTTTCTTTTATGTCTTCATAGCTTTCGTCTTTTCCACACGTGTTTGTCGTTGGGGGGAGGGGTGAGGCCGTCGTCCGTTCTCCCCGATGAATGCCAGGCTTCTGGCAACCGTGCTGAGGTGGAAATGCGGTGGTGGTGTGGTTGGCGTTGTGGTGGCGTGGCTGGCGTTTTTTGGTGGTCGTGAGGGTGGTGTGGCTGGCATTTGTGGTGGTCGTGAGGGTGGTGTGGTTGCGCGGTGGTGGTTAAGGTGGTTGTGGTGAAGGCGGCTGTTCGTTGTCTGTGGGGATGTTGGCGGTTGACGAGAAGGTGGTTGTGGTGATCGTGGTTGTTGTGGTTGGTGGGCTTTGTGGTGGTAGTAATGGCGGTTGGTCCAAAATAACGATAGTAAAAAGAAAAACGGCTAACTCAAAGATCACAGCCCTGCACACGAATAATTGCCCGTTAAACATCGGTGGGGAAATCTATCTGAACACAGACTTATCGACATAACTGATCTAAGGACCTATATGGTGCTCTGTGAATTTCCACAGCCGTAACAATATATATATATATATATATATATATATATATATATATATATATATATATATATATATATATATATATGTATATATCTCACACACACACACACATACATACACACGCACACACACACCATGTGGTGTGTCACATTAGGTTTATGTACCACAGTCTTTTAATGACCTCATAAACGAGAAGTTAATGAAATCATTTTGTTTTCATGATTAATATAAAAGCCTTTACTGTTTATATTACATAAGTTTGCATTTCAAATTGCTTCACCTTTTGTTGATGCCAGTTACACCATAAAGTTCCCATGAAAACGCCCAGAGCAACCCACGGTGTATGCTGAACCACAAGGGACCACTTTGGTGTTTTTACTTGAACATTTTCATTTATTGTATTACCACCGCCACCGAAGGTGGATGGAGGTTATGTTTTTACCCTATCTGTCTGTCTGTCTGTGAACAGATATCTCAAAAAGGTGTAGACGGATCTGAACGAAATTTGGTGGATGAGTTGGGTAGGTGCCAAGAAAGAATGGGTTCCATTTTGGTGAAGATCTGAATCCGGATATAAATTTTTGTATTATTATTTATTTAGTGATTCTTCAGCATTGAGAGATAGGGCCAAAAACGATATATAACGTGATATTTCAAAAAGTTGTGGACAAATTATGCCAAAACTTGGTGGATGAGTTGGTTAGGTGATATGAATAAACCAATTAGATTTTGGTTCAGTCAGAGCCAGATCCGTCAATCAGTGAATACAAGTAAACTTATCAGCCTGGCGGAGGTAACTGCTCTATTGAGTGCCGTTCTTGTTCGTATTATTATTGTTATCATTTATGATGGAGAAATTCACTTGAGCTTGTGGGAGCTGCTTGAGACCGAATCAAGGTTCTCGCCCTGCAGGGCGGGGTGGACTCTGCACAGTACATAGACCCAAGGAAAATGGGAAAAGGGAAAATAAACTGTCCTGCAAGCAGCAACAGCACACACAGTATTCGGGACTCGGTGCGTTTAGCGATCGCGATACCTCCCTCGACTCCTCGCTAAATTACCTCTCATGCTGCACGGCTCGAGCGGCGCTTTCAACAGTTCCCTTTGTGCAGGAGTCGCGTTACGCGCCCTCCGCGCAGCTGCGCCAGATTTTTCTTCTTCTTTTTTTTTGATATTTTAACGAGATTTCGCTCAGTTTCCCTTCTTGGCGAAGGCTAACCCCCCTGGGAAGTGAGGGGGGAGTTTAAAATAAAAACGCGCATTGTGTGGGTTATAAAGCCCAGTACGTTGCTCGAAATGAGTCAATCATGATCGGAAGGGTCACGCGTGTCCATTTACCACCACCACGCGTCATCTCCAAATACCTCTCTTTCCTATATTTAGCACAGTCTATACATCCAAGGAGGCTGGCAGGATGGCCGAGATGTACACACACATACATGCCTCTCGCTGTTCAGCCTGGGTTGAATCCAGACCCAGATATAAACTGTCATACTGGGTGTTTCACAGGCAGGGTGATACATCAATGTGTGTGCCATCCCTCAGATGGACGTAAACTGGCGTCCCATGTGCCATTATTTGTTGGTGGACATTAAGATCCCACTGTGTCCTTTGTGAAGAGTAGGTGAGCTATCATGGGCACTGTAAACGAATTACAAATTCCTGCCATAACTACTGCTGGGCAGGTGATGACAAACTACCCAGTGTAACCCTTACCAAGAAACTTCTTCGACAGATGGCAGTACTGTTGCTCTACACAGAGTATGGTACATGGGAATCAGAATCAAAATACATCCCACAAAAAAACGAGTCACGTTTGATGCAATTCCCAGCTCGTGTGAGTGTGAATGGGTGGTACATGAGGCTGATGGTGTTATTAAAGAAAACCCAGCGTTTGAGTCCACGCGTAACGGGACAGCAACCTGAGAGTGACCAACTATATACAAACAACCATGACGAACTTGGCAGAGCCAAGGTGATCCGGGCGTTGCCGTAAAGTCGCAAACACAAGGCTCGTATTCCACGTACAACCAGCGAATGTTTCCCTGGTTTGGCTTATGAACCATCCAAGTTGAACAGAATTCGGATTCACGGCTATAAAGGAGAGAGGCAGCAAAAGGATCAGGTTCGAGCAAAAACCGCTCAAATAACTCGCGACCTGTTGCGGCTCCGAGTTCATGGTAAGGCTCTTCACCTCTCCCTGAATGTGAGTGCACATTCGCTTATACCATCTTGAGTACGTTTGAAACAGGCCATCAGAACGACTAAATCTGCCTTTGATGCCACTCGTGACGTGGTAGATATAATGCGCCATCTTTGCGCCAAACGCATTACAAGAACGAGAGTAGTTTAAATAAACTATTTAAGTGCTTAATGACATTACAAACACGTCTTTCTTTGATAAATCCGTCACTTGTGCACTATAAATGCGTTTGAATGATAAAGTTACATTCAGTACTTTTCCTGCTCTATTTCATAAGCAACAGGTCCAGTTGATTTTTCCTTTCGTTTTATTTCCATGACGTATGAGGCTCCATACCGTCCATTCATTGAAACTTTGTGCTGAAGTCACGTTATGTATACAAACTTCAATTTCTTTAATACTCCCGAAATATTTGTACAAATCAAAAGAGAAAAGAAAAAAAGCAAATGTCAAAAAGGTTATACGGATAAGCTAATAATATTAACATTCTGCATTATATAAGTATTTAATATTGCACTTGCAAACAAAAAGTTTTACAACCAACCGAACTACGTATTAAATTGGTTTGAATACCCCTCCCGATTCACGCACCACACGCGCACGTACGCACGCACACACACACACCAGCCATTCCATATTCCTTTGGACTTTGGTAACGCGACGTATACTGTGGAATGTAAACGAGTGCTTTGGGAAGGAATGATGTGCAAAGCAAATCTTGTACAGTCTGAGTGGGATGTAAACGACATTGGGAACATAAGGCCTGCAAGTTATACCTGAATATCGACCCACCCCCAACTCTCCGCCCCATCCCACCCTGACATCATACACCCATAGATCATAAAGTTATTTCAAAGACCGAGAAGAAGCACTGCGGTAAGAATGTGCGTATTATCTTTGGTTCTGTAGTCCCTCAGTCATCATTCAGATTGTACACAAAGGCATATGTATGCAAGTTCGTCTGATAGCAGACCTTTCTGGACATCAATGGTTTCCACGACTTCATATTTCTTGACAGAGGTTCCGTGGATGTACAACTGCCGGAAGCATGGCAAAGGGTGCTTGTTCTAACTCGGATCAGGGTGCAAGGTGCTGGTTGACCCGAGTCGGGGTGCTCGTTCAATCTCGGCCAGGTTGCAGGGTGCTGCTTGAACGAGGAATGCTCAATGCTGGGGGTGAAAACGGGGTAAAAGCACATAATTAAGAAGAAATATGGATATGTGCTGTACCCAGTGCTTACATTCAGGAGCAAAGGGGAAAACAATGTCAGAGAAATCAAAAACTTAAACAAGGGACTGCACAAATGTGTTTTTAATATTCAGGATAATATCATAGGACAGTTATTGTTTTAAAGCAATGGTAAATACGCCGAAATAATTTTTCTTCACCCAAACAGGTGTCACATGATGAGATATATATGAAATATGTGGAGTGTGACGAGCATTCCCCAATTTCCAATGGACACAAAGTCCTACACCAAAGCGTCACCTCCAATCCGGAGGCCTCGGCCCGGTGACTCTGTCAGACAAAGATTACATGGTCAACATCAGTTAATCATCAAACAGAGTTGCCTATCTGGATTTCGGGCTTACTTACCCTCATCAGGATGGCATACCGATAAATATCGAACCAATTATGACCACATTCGTCATTTAAACATCAATCGTACCTCCTGGCTGTAATGGGGAGCCTCGGCCGTGGATTATATCTCACACGGTAAAACCGCATAACCACAAAGAACAACCGTCTGTCTGCCACCCAGACGATTTTTCCCGCTAATGCAACCATTCAACCAGAAGGTACGTGTGCGACCAGTGGGAAATCGAAATGTGTGGAGCGTGACGAGCACTTTTACAAAATGGCAAGTCATGTGACCCAAATGCAATATAATTACATACCTGTATGCACTATCTCAAGTGTGCTATCATTACTATGATTACTTAGTAATTAAAAATTGTGAATTACTACGAAGACTGGGTAATTAGCATATTTAAATCATCAACTCTTAAGCACATCACAAATCAGAAACAGGAATCACTTGTAATTGCTTCATTTCTAATGTATAAGTATGGTCTCCTTTGTTTTAAAAGCCATTGTGCTTGCATTCTGCTAACAGCTAAATAACTCAAAGTAAATCAACAATTAGTGATTACAATGCATCTTTATTTAAAGGTTTAAAGGTTTACAGCTGTAGTAATTTTTTTAATGTAAACAGCTAAAGTTATAAAATAAGAGGCAGAAGCTGCACTTGTTACCGTTGTCGAGCAACCAGCTA
>CM068962.1:73645156-73656305 GCA_035128595.1 Eptatretus atami | reverse complement strand
ACAATCCAGTCGCGGCTTTCCGGATCAACACGAAACCAGCCCGGGTGTGTTTTCAACCACACCACAACCTTGTCCGTACTCTACCCGCGCTACAGGTCCGATCGCCAAATCTTCGATTTACCTAATTAATCGCGCGGGTAGATTACCGAGAGATTGTACCTCAACGGGGCCGCTTGAAATGAGCCGCTTAAGCAGCTTCGCTTCGTTTTGGGATAACCGAGCGGGATGTTATCGCGCAGCCCCGTTGGACCCGTTCACTTTTATCGGCTATTTAAAAACCAACTACATTCCAAACGCAGAATGGCAGTTCAATTAGGGAAAAGGAGCACAACGAACGGGTTAACATTTGAACAAGCACATTTATTTCACAACGAAACATGCACGTATACATACGGTCAAAGATGCGTTATGCAGTCATGCATGCAAACAATGCACGTATTCAATCATGCAATGAATGCGGTAGGGACAAGACGCAAGCAAGAAAAAGAGCTACCACCGTCTATTTATTATGTACAACACTTATACAGTTCTACTTACGGACATGGCGCCACAACTTCACGCAAAGAAACCAAAGGAAAAACCCCAGGACAGACGAGGGGTAGACTGGACCTCTTGGGGTCTTTATAAACACGGAGCCGTGTAGACCGCAAAGGCTCCGAGAGACCGGGCTGGCTACCTTCACCCTCGTGGTGACTTGCTAGGGCGACTCTCGACGTCCCCTCTCCAACGACCCACGGTAAGGCACAGTACGGCAGCCGCGCGCCTTGGCTCTGCTGCGCTCCGCTCTCTCCAGCTCCCTACCACGGCTCCACACACTCCCACAACTCTGACACAACACTCTTTCTCTCCTCCACACACTCACAACCTCCAGCAGCCGACGCGAGAGACCCGACCTGCGTTCAGCGTGCCCTTTTATCTCCACGGCCCCTCGCCCCTCCCTTTCCCCCCCCCCCCCCCCCTCTTCCAGCACGCGCGCGAAGCTTCCAAAAGCAGGGCGTTTTCCTCGCCGAATCGGGGCCTTTCTTTTATGTCTTCATAGCTTTCGTCTTTTCCACACGTGTTTGTCGTTGGGGGGAGGGGTGAGGCCGTCGTCCGTTCTCCCCGATGAATGCCAGGCTTCTGGCAACCGTGCTGAGGTGGAAATGCGGTGGTGGTGTGGTTGGCGTTGTGGTGGCGTGGCTGGCGTTTTTTTGGTGGTCGTGAGGGTGGTGTGGCTGGCATTTGTGGTGGTCGTGAGGGTGGTGTGGTTGCGCGGTGGTGGTTAAGGTGGTTGTGGTGAAGGCGGCTGTTCGTTGTCTGTGGGGATGTTGGCGGTTGACGAGAAGGTGGTTGTGGTGATCGTGGTTGTTGTGGTTGGTGGGCTTTGTGGTGGTAGTAATGGCGGTTGGTCCAAATAACGATAGTAAAAGAAAAACGGCTAACTCAAAGATCACAGCCCTGCACACGAATAATTGCCCGTTAAACATCGGTGGGGAAATCTATCTGAACACAGACTTATCGACATAACTGATCTAAGGACCTATATGGTGCTCTGTGAATTTCCACAGCCGTAACAATATATATATATATATATATATATATATATATATATATATTATATATATATATATTATATATATATATATGTATATATCTCACACACACACACACATACATACACACGCACACACACACCATGTGGTGTGTCACATTAGGTTTATGTACCACAGTCATTTTAATGACCTCATAAACGAGAGTTAATGAAATCATTTTGTTTTCATGATTAATATAAAAGGCCTTTACTGTTTATATTACATAAGTTTGCATTTCAAATTGCTTCACCTTTTGTTGATGCCAGTTACACCATAAAGTTCCCATGAAAACGCCAGAGCAACCCACGGTGTATGCTGAACCACAAGGGACCACTTTGGTGTTTTTACTTGAACATTTTCATTTATTGTATTACCACCGCCACCGAAGGTGGATGGAGGTTATGTTTTTACCCCTATCTGTCTGTCTGTCTGTGAAACAGATATCTCAAAAAGGTGTAGACGGATCTGAACGAAATTTGGTGGATGAGTTGGGTAGGTGCCAAGAAAGAATGGGTTCCATTTTGGTGAAGATCTGAATCCGGATATAAATTTTTTGTATTATTATTTATTTAGTGATTCTTCAGCATTGAGAGATAGGGCCAAAAACGATATATAACGTGATATTTCAAAAAGTTGTGGACAAATTATGCCAAAACTTGGTGGATGAGTTGGTTAGGTGATATGAATAAACCAATTAGATTTTGGTTCAAGTCAGAGCCAGATCCGTCAATCAGTGGAATACAAGTAAACTTATCAGCCTGGCGGAGGTACATGCTCTATTGAGTGCCGTTCTTGTTCGTATTATTATTGTTATCATTTATGATGGAGAAATTCACTTGAGCTTGTGGGAGCTGCTTGAGACCGAATCAAGGTTCTCGCCCTGCAGGGCGGGGTGGACTCTGCACAGTACATAGACCCAAGGAAAATGGGAAAAGGGAAAATAAACTGTCCTGCAGCAGCAACAGCACACCACAGTATTCGGGACTCGGTGCGTTTAGCGATCGCGATACCTCCCTCGACTCCTCGCTAAATTACCTCTCATGCTGCACGGCTCGAGCGGCGCTTTCAACAGTTCCCTTTGTGCAGGAGTCGCGTTACGCGCCCTCCGCGCAGCTGCGCCAGATTTTTCTTCTTCTTTTTTTTTGATATTTTAACGAGATTCGCTCAGTTTTCCCTTCTTGGCGAAGGCTAACCCCCCTGGGAAGTGAGGGGGGAGTTTAAAATAAAAACGCGCATTGTGTGGGTTATATAAGCCAGTACGTTGCTCGAAATGAGTCAATCATGATCGGAAGGGTCACTGCGTGTCCATTTACCACCACCACGCGTCATCTCCAAATACCTCTCTTTCCTATATTTAGCACAGTCTATACATCCAAGGAGGCTGGCAGGATGGCCGAGATGTACACACACATACATGCCTCTCGCTGTTCAGCCTGGGTTTGAATCCAGACCCAGATATAAACTGTCATACTGGGTGTTTCACAGGCAGGGTGATACATCAATGTGTGTGCCATCCCTCAGATGGACGTAAACTGGCGTCCCATGTGCCATTATTTGTTGGTGGACATTAAGATCCCACTGTGTCCTTTGTGAAGAGTAGGTGAGCTATCATGGGCACTGTAAACGAATTACAAATTCCTGCCATAACTACTGCTGGGCAGGTGATGACAAACTACCCAGTGTAACCTTACCAAGAAACTTCTTCGACAGATGGCAGTACTGTTGCTCTACAACAGAGTATGGTACATGGGAATCAGAATCAAAATACATCCCACAAAAAAACGAGTCACGTTTGATGCAATTCCCAGCTCGTGTGAGTGTGAATGGGTGGTACATGAGGCTCGATGGTGTTATTAAAGAAAACCCAGCGTTTGAGTCCACGCGTAAACGGGACAGCAACCTGAGAGTGACCAACTATATACAAACAACCATGACGAACTTGGCAGAGCCAAGGTGATCCGGGCGTTGCCGTAAAGTCGCAAACACAAGGCTCGTATTCCACGTACAACCAGCGAATGTTTCCCTGGTTTGGCTTATGAACCATCCAAGTTGAACAGAATTCGATTCACGGCTATAAAGGAGAGAGGCAGCAAAGGATCAGGTTTCGAGCAAAAAACCGCTCAAATAACTCGCGACCCTGTGCGGCTCCGAGTTCATGGTAAGGCTCTTCACCTCTCCCTGAATGTGAGTGCACATTCGCTTATACCCATCTTGAGTACGTTTGAAACAGGCCATCAGAACGACTAAATCTGCCTTTGATGCCACTCGTGACGTGGTAGATATAATGCGCCATCTTTGCGCCAAACGCATTACAAGAACGAGAGTAGTTTAAATAAACTATTTAAGTGCTTAATGACATTACAAACACGTCTTTCTTTGATAAATCCGTCACTTGTGCACTATAAATGCGTTTGAATGATAAAGTTACATTCAGTACTTTTCCTGCTCTATTTCATAAGCAACAGGTCCAGTTGATTTCCTTTCGTTTTATTTCCATGACGTATGAGGCTCCATACCGTCCATTCATTGAAACTTTGTGCTGAAGTCACGTTATGTATACAAACTTCAATTTCTTTAATACTCCCGAAATATTTGTACAAATCAAAAGAGAAAAGAAAAAAAGCAAATGTCAAAAAGGTTATACCGGATAAGCTAATAATATTAACATTCTGCATTATATAAGTATTTAATATTGCCTTGCAAACAAAAAGTTTTACAACCAACCGAACTACGTATTAAATTGGTTTGAATACCCCTCCCGATTCACGCACCACACGCGCACGTACGCACGCAACACACACACCAGCCATTCCATATTCCTTTGGACTTTGGTAACGCGACGTATACTGTGGAATGTAAACGAGTGCTTTGGGAAGGAATGATGTGCAAAGCAAATCTTGTACAGTCTGAGTGGGATGTAAACGACATTGGGAACATAAGGCCTGCAAGTTATACCTGAATAATCGACCCACCCCAACTCTCCGCCCCATCCCACCCTGACATCATACACCCATAGATCATAAAGTTATTTCAAAGACCGAGAGAAGCACTGCGGTAAGAATGTGCGTATTATCTTTGGTTCTGTAGTCCTCAGTCATCATTCAGATTGTACACAAAGGCATATGTATGCAAGTTCGTCTGATAGCAGACCTTTCTGGACATCAATGGTTTCCACGACTTCATATTTCTTGACAGAGGTTCCGTGGATGTACAACTGCCGGAAGCATGGCAAAGGGTGCTTGTTCTAACTCGGATCAGGGTGCAAGGTGCTGGTTGACCCGAGTCGGGGTGCTCGTTCAATCTCGGCCAGGTTGCAGGGTGCTGCTTGAACGAGGAATGCTCAATGCTGGGGGTGAAAACGGGGTAAAAGCACATAATTAAGAAGAAATATGGATATGTGCTGTACCCAGTGCTTACATTCAGGAGCAAAGGGGAAACAATGTCAGAGAAATCAAAATTACTTAAACAAGGGACTGCACAAATGTGTTTTTAATATTCAGGATAATATCATAGGACAGTTATTGTTTTAAAGCAATGGTAAATACGCCGAAATAATTTTTCTTCACCAAACAGGTGTCACATGATGAGATATATATGAAATATGTGGAGTGTGACGAGCATTCCCCAATTTCCAATGGACACAAAGTCCTACACCAAGCGTCACCTCCAATCCGGAGGCCTCGGCCCGGTGACTCTGTCAGACAAAGATTACATGGTCAACATCAGTTAATCATCAAACAGAGTTGCCTATCTGGATTTCGGGCTTACTTACCCTCATCAGGATGGCATACCGATAAATATCGAACCAATTATGACCACATTCGTCATTTAAACATCAATCGTACCTCCTGGCTGTAATGGGGAGCCTCGGCCGTGGATTATATCTCACACGGTAAAACCGCATACCACAAAGAACAACCGTCTGTCTGCCACCCAGACGATTTTTCCCGCTAATGCAAACCATTCAACCAGAAGGTACGTGGTGCGACCAGTGGGTAAATCGAAATGTGTGGAGCGTGACGAGCACTTTTACAAAATGGCAAGTCATGTGACCCAAATGCAATATAATTACATACCTGTATGCACTATCTCAAGTGTGCTATCATTACTATGATTACTTAGTAATTAAAAATTGTGAATTACTACGAAGACTGGGTAATTAGCAATATTTAAATCATCAACTCTTAAGCACATCACAAATCAGAAAACAGGAATCACTTGTAATTGCTTCATTTCTAATGTATAAGTATGGTCTCCTTTGTTTTAAAAGCCATTGTGCTTGCATTCTGCTAATCAGCTAAATAACTCAAAGTAAATCAACAATTAGTGATTACAATGCATCTTTATTTAAAGGTTTAAAGGTTTACAGCTGTAGTAATTTTTTTAATGTAAACAGCTAAAGTTTAAAATAAGAGGCAGAAGCTGCACTTGTTACCGTTGTCGAGCAACCAGCTACAGTGTTAGCTCCATTGTCTACCAGCAATGAGCAGAATGAGCCTGCCCCATCTGAAATTTCCATCTACAGACGATTCTCCGACTGTTTTGTGATCTTTCCTGGGATTTTGGCTTTGAGTTGCAGCAGTATGCAATATTTCAGCTTTCTACGACACCGAGAAGGTACGAAACATTTATATCAGTGAGTCAGTGGTTAGAAAGATACTGTATATATGTATGTATGTAATATATATATATATATATATATATATATACACACACACACACCACACACACACACACACACACACACACACAAGGCCGATATCAGAATTGGTATTAGCACAGGCAAGATATCGGCCAATTGGAATCAGTCGGTGTGACTGCCAATCAGTGATTATAGTTGTGCTGTATACAACCCAAAAACCTTGAGTAGCTTTCACCCTTTTTCAGGCAAATTAAAAAAAAAAACATTTAAAAAACAACACTGCATGATAGACATTTCAAGGAGATCAAGGAGATACATAAAACTTATGCACAAACATTATTCTTTATAAACAGCTGGGAATCGTTATGTGTCGGGTGGAAAAAAGAATTGGCTCGGTGATTTGGAAAAAAAAAGGTTAATTTCCTTTCAAGTCCGGAGATAACTCGATAAATTCAGCTAACGGCTCAGAAATCGGGTGTTATCGGATTTATTTTGCTTTGAAACTCACAAAGAAGACAACATACCTTTCGAAAGCACACTGATTCATATAATTAATCAATTGCTTTAGAAACAGCCGCTAGCGAGAACAAGGAAAACGCAATCGCTCATACGCTGCTGAGGTTAAAAGTTAAAATCGACTGAACGTCCTTCCTGACCAATGCGTCTTGACGTCATATGTTCCAGGCGTACCGAGTGCATCAGTCGGTGTTCACATTTCAAAGGTGGATCAACAGTATTCTGGGATGCTTGAGTATTTTTTTAGATTGTTCAGTGCTGCTTGTGCAGCATATGATAACAAAATAAACTGTCCTTCATCTGAAAAGGCAGAGAAACTCATCTTTCTGAAAAGTAATCTGAGCTTTGCAGACTTTAAATATTAAAACTCCTAAATGTGGCATTTTCCTTCTTTTGAACGATGCGAGCATGGCGAACAAAGGTAATGGTATTGGTCTACCGCTGGGCTTGTTAAATCACCGGGTGAGTGGCCTCCACTCGTCTACTGATACCACCATTTATTACGCTGAGTCAATGGCCGATCAATTTATTAACTATATGAATGATTGTTCGAATCCCTTTGTCACCCAGAGACTCCCACCCTGGACTGTATTTTGTGGAAAACTTTATTTTCACATGATCAGACAAGTGTGAAACTTTCATTATATATCCGTCAATAAGTTTATCGAAAGAGGACACTAACTTCATTCCTTCCTTCCATGTAATTACTACTTCATCAAGATAAAGACTACCGCACACGGCAGCTCATCATTCATTTAAAAATAACAGGATGCTGTGCCGTTCGATACACCAATCGATTAGAGAAGTGATTTCAAAATGTATCGATTCACAGCCACTTAACGTCAATCTGTCAATTGGGGGAACGCACCAATCTGGAACGGTATCCACTTCATGTGTGCACAATATTATTTACCACTTTATAATCTGCATCCTCAGTTGCAGTGGCGATGCACTAGTCAAAAGCCAGTTTGAAAGCATGAAATAACTAACTAAATAAATAAATAAATAAAAATAATCTGCATCGGAAGCATAATCGGCCGATTATTTTATTTATTTTTAATCAGTAATTGGTTATAAATAAAATTTTCTAATTGGCCCAGCACGAACACACACACACACACACACACATATATATATATACAATATATATACATACACACACACACACACACACACACAACACACACACACACACACACCGTACCTGGTACTGTTCTAATCCTGTTGGCATTTTGAAGAAATATAAATTTCAAAAAAATCTGTTTGTGGGAGCCTAAAACACTTTCCCACACACTAAGGAATGGTTGGGATCCTTTAATATTGCCTTCCCACACACACTAAGGAATACATATCTGCAATATTGAGAGATTTAAGAAAAAAAATCCCCCAAAAATATTTTTGGTCTTAAACACTCCCCCGGCATTCACTGATGAACCTCTGAAAGCTTGACGAACATCCGTTCAACCATCTCTGAGAAAAATGGCTACAGACACAGACAGACAAAGCACACTACATCTCTCTGTAGTGCAGTAGCAGGGGTCCCCGGCATTGCCTGGTCTATTTTTTGTGGGGGCCTAAAGCACTTCCTTACACCCACTAAGGAATGGGGTCGGGGATCATTTAATCATTTACCTTTCACTTAACTCAAAAGGTTAGGCACTACAAGAGTGATTTTAATAAACATCCCCAAAAAATCCAATTTTTTTTTTCAATCATTTCAAGTGTCTACAACACTCCCCAGCACTCACTGATGAAACCACAGTCCACATTTGGCCATTTCTGAGAAAAATAGCGACACACACAGACAGACAAATGCCTCTTTTGTAGAACAGGAAGTACAGTATAGATATATGTTTGAGCCAGCTATAAACTGTCATCCACAGGCTGGGTGATCCAACAATGTGTGTGCCGTCCCTCGGATGGATGTTAAACGACGTCCCGTCTGCCCGGCATTAGTTTGATTGACGTTAAGGATCCCACGGTGTCTTTCGCAAAGGCAATGGCAAACCACCCAATATACCCTTGCCAAGAAATTGCTTCAACAGTATGAACACCCGGAACACACACACCACACATATATATATATCATACATACATACATGGGGAGGAGGGGGCCAGGGGGCAACGACAAAAAAGTGATGTCAACAAAGTTTGTATCATTTATCAGTTTGAACAGACAGTGTGCAAAGAGGTCAAATTTGAAGAGGGTTATCAGTTGATTAGAAAACAAAGTCCTGTATATTTAGGTTCTATACCAGAATAATGTATGAGCGTATGCAACCAAAGGTGATGTAAACGAAAAATGATGTCATACTAAAATATGCAAATCTCTATATCATGTATGTAATGTATGTAGTATGTACGTGTGTATACTAAGCCTGGTGTTGGCTTAATGGTTAAGGTGGCTGGTTTAAGATCTTAGGGTCTTGAGCTTGAGCCTCTGCCCCCTCCATTGAATTAACACCAGGTGGGGTTGACTTAGCCTGTCATCCTTCCGAAGTCGGTGAAATGAGTACCCATTGTACTGGTAATAAAAGGCACTGCATCAGAAGCACAGAATTATTATAAGGAGGGGAGAGAGGGAGGTTGTAGGCATGGCATGGTGCAAGATATTTCACCAACACCATAATTTGCTCCCGGAGGAAGCAGGTATTTACTAGCGCAATAAATATGGCACATGACATAAAGTGCTTCCCCTTCATGGTTTATCATCATCATCATAGTCGTCATCATCATTAATGTACCAAACTCTTTACAGAGCGTGGTGTTTGCCATCCTCTTAACCAAGGTTATACTGGTTGGTTTGCCATCGC
Source organism: Eptatretus atami (assembly GCA_035128595.1). NCBI lineage: Eukaryota > Metazoa > Chordata > Myxini > Myxiniformes > Myxinidae > Eptatretus > Eptatretus atami. The sequence goes on along the minus strand of CM068962.1, from coordinate 73,646,763 downwards.
CTTCGTAGCAGAAAATCAGAGCAGGAATTTGTAATTTGTTCAGTATATATATATATATAATATATATATATATATATATATATATATATATATATATATATATATATATATATATAATATATAATAATATATATATATATATATAGATAGAGAGAGAGTTAAGACTCGTGGAGGAGCGAGAACACTGAACAAATCAGGACGCAACAATAAAATGAACAAAGAGAAGGGAAAAAACACCAACAGCAGGATTGAGGACGAAATAGAGGGAGAATTGGATAAATAATGGGTGTGGGGAGGAATGAGTGGTACGGGAGGACACATGCAGTGGACAAGATGGATACAGAAGTAGCTCTCATGAAGGAAAAACTGGAAACTTTGAAGGAGGTGGGTTTATTGGTGGGGTGGGGGTTAACGGGGTAGAAGGATAATAGCGTTGGGTGGGGAGTGAACTGAGATGGTGGTGAACAGCTGTCTTTAAGACTTGGAGGGAAGAATGAGATTGAAGAGAATGTGGAAGTTGGTTGCACAGGCAGGAAACAAAACAAAAAAAGAGGAAAATGAGTGGAAGTGAGCAGTGATCCTGGACCTTGCGATCCTCACCAGAATTAGGCTGATGGTGGAATGTCTGCACCTGCAGAAACCTGGGGGTGGGGTCAAGCATGAAAGAGAGAGAATGCAAAGACCGAAAGGAGGCAGTAGAAGACGGAGAGAGACCACTAACCTGTCTGTGATCGGAAAGTGATAGGCCTGTAGACACCTTTATTGTGGGACACTACTCAATGTCACCAACCTGTACTAGCAGACGGGTCCACCGGCTTAATGTCCCTCCTATGGACGGCATAGATTGATGCCCAAGCCTGCTTGCGAAACACCAGAGTGAGATTTTATGGCTTGGTCGAGATTTCAAACCCAGGATGGTCAGCTTATAGGTGAATGTGCACACCTGTAAGCTATCTTCCTTGCCCTTCGGTTTCTAACCCAGGTTTATTGTGGTCCAAGTACAGTGGACCACATAATAAGTGTAATATTGACAACCCCGTTTGAACAACGATGAGTGTTCAAACAAGGTGTTAAATATTATTTAAAAGGTATTTAAAACCTGCTGCTAGTAAATATTTTTGACAGAGGTAAAGGCTCATACAAGAGCTGAAAAACAGGGCAGTTTGGAGACACGGTGACAATCGGGTAGAGGGGTACAAAGCAGAACACAGATAGATGAAGGGAACCAGGTGACTCACCTGCACGTGCAGCGTCTTGTGGACGGCGAGGGTGCGTGATTGGCAGAATCCTTTCCCGCATTCCGGGCACTTGAAGGGCTTTTCCTTGGAATGAATGTACCTGCGGATAAAGAGTACCTCAACGGGGCCGCTTGGAAATGAGCCGCTTAAGCAGCTCGCTTCGTTTTGGGATAACCGAGCGGGATGTTATCGCGCAGCCCCGTTGGACCCGTTCACTTTTATCGGCTATTTAAAAACCAACTACATTCCAAACGCAGAATGGCAGTTCAATTAGGGAAAAGGACGCAACGAACGGGTTAACATTTGAACAAGCACATTTATTTCACAACGAAACATGCACGTATACATACGGTCAAAGATGCGGTTATG
>CM068962.1:73612028-73645146 GCA_035128595.1 Eptatretus atami | reverse complement strand
TGCAAACAATGCACGTATTCAATCATGCAATGAATGCGGTAGGGACAAGACGCAAGCAAGAAAAAGAGCTACCACCGTCTATTTATTATGTACACACTTATACAGTTCTACTTACGGACATGGCGCCACAGAATCACTCGCAAAGAAACAAAGGAAAAACCCCAGGACAGACGAGGTAGACTGGACCTCTTGGGGTCTTTATAAACACGGAGCCGTGTAGACCGCAAAGGCTCCGAGAGACCGGGCTGGACCTTCACCCTCGTGGTGACTGTGCTAGGGCGACTCTCGACGTCCCCTCTCCAACGACCACGGTAAGGCACAGTACGGCAGGCCGCGCGCCTTGGCTCTGCTGCGCTCCGCTCTCTCCAGCTCCCTACCACGGCTCACACACTGCCCACAACTCTGACACAACACTCTTTTCTCTCCTCCACACACTCACAACCTCCAGCAGCCGACCGAGAGACCCGACCCTGCGTTCAGCGTGCCCTTTTATCTCCACGGCCCCTCGCCTCCTCTTCGCCCCCCCCCCTCTTCCAGCACGCGCGCGAAGCTTCAAAAGCAGGCGGTTTTCCTCGCCGAATCGGGCCTTTCTTTTATGTCTTCATAGCTTTCGTCTTTTCACACGTGTTGTCGTTGGGGGGAGGGGTGAGGCCGTCGTCCGTTCTCCCCGATGAATGCCAGGCTTCTGGCAACCGTGCTGAGGGTGGAATGCGGTGGTGGTGTGGTTGGCGTTGTGGTGGCGTGGCTGGGTTTTTGTGGGTCGTGAGGGTGGTGTGGCTGGCATTTGTGGTGGTCGTGAGGGTGTGTGGTTGCGCGTGGTGGTTAAGGTGGTTGTGGTGAAGGCGGCTGTTCGTTGCTGTGGGATGTTGGCGGTTGACGAGAAGGTGGTTGTGGTGATCGTGGTTGTTGTGGTTGTGGCGCTTTGTGGTGGTAGTAATGGCGGTTGGTCCAAAATAACGATAGTAAAAGAAAAACGGCTAACTCAAAGATCACAGCCCTGCACACGATAATGGCCCGTAAACATCGGTGGGAAATCTATCTGAACACAGACTTATCGACATAACTGATCTAAGGACCTATATGGTGCTCTGTGAATTTCCACAGCCGTAAAAATATATATATATATATATATATATATGTATATATCTCACACACACACACACATACATACACACGCACACACACACCATGTGGTGTGTCACATTAGGTTTATGTACCACAGTCATTTTAATGACCTCATAAACGAGAAGTTAATGAAATCATTTTGTTTTCATGATTAATATAAAAGGCCTTTACTGTTTATAATTACCCCAAGTTTGCATTTCAAATTGCTTCGCCTTTTGTTGATGCCAGTTACACCATAAAGTTCCCATGAAAACGCCCAGAGCAACCCACGGTGTATGCTGAACCACAAGGGACCACTTTGGTGTTTTTACTTGAACATTTTCATTTATTGTATTACCACCGCCACCGAAGGTGGATGGAGGTTATGTTTTTACCCCTATCTGTCTGTCTGTCTGTGAACAAGATATCTCAAAAAGGTGTAGACGGATCTGAACGAAATTTGGTGGATGAGTTGGGTAGGTGCCAAGAAAGAATGGGTTCCATTTTGGTGAAGATCTGAATCCGGATATGAAATTTTTGTATTATTATTTATTTAGTGATTCTTCAGCATTGAGAGATAGGGCCAAAAACGATATATAACGTGATATTTCAAAAAGTTGTGGACAAATTATGCCAAAACTTGGTGGATGAGTTGGTTAGGTGATATGAATAAACCAATTAGATTTTGGTTCAAGTCCAGAGCCAGATCCGTCAATCAGTGGAATACAAGTAAACTTATCAGCCTGGCGGAGGTACATGCTCTATTGAGTGCCGTTCTTGTTCGTATTATTATTGTTATCATTTATGATGGAGAAATTCACTTGAGCTTGTGGGAGCTGCTTGAGACCGAATCAAGGTTCTCGCCCTGCAGGGCGGGGTGGACTCTGCACAGTACATAGACCCAAGGAAAATGGGAAAAGGGAAAATAAACTGTCCTGCAAGCAGCAACAGCACCACAGTATTCGGGACTCGGTGCGTTTAGCGATCGCGATACCTCCCTCGACTCCTCGCTAAATTACCTCTCATGCTGCACGGCTCGAGCGGCGCTTTCAACAGTTCCCTTTGTGCAGGAGTCGCGTTACGCGCCCTCCGCGCAGCTGCGCCAGATTTTTCTTCTTCTTTTTTTTTGATATTTTAACGAGATTTCGCTCAGTTTTCCCTTCTTGGCGAAGGCTAACTCCCCCCTGGGAAGTGAGGGGGGAGTTTAAAATAAAAACGCGCATTGTGTGGGTTATAAAGCCCAGTACGTTGCTCGAAATGAGTCAATCATGATCGGAAGGGTCACGCGTGTCCATTTACCACCACCACGCGTCATCTCCAAATACCTCTCTCTTTCTATATTTAGCACAGTCTATACATCCCAAGGAGGCTGGCAGGATGGCCGAGATGTACACACACATACATGCCTCTCGGCTGTTCAGCCTGGGTTTGAATCCAGACCCAGATATAAACTGTCATACTGGTGTTTCACAGGCAGGGTGATACATCAATGTGTGTGCCATCCCTCAGATGGACGTAAAACTGGCGTCCCATGTGCCATTATTTGTTGGTGGACATTAAAGATCCCACTGTGTCCTTTGTGAAGAGTAGGTGAGCTATCATGGGCACTGTAAACGAATTACAAATTCCTGCCATAACTACTGCTGGGCAGGTGATGACAAACTACCCAGTGTAACCCTTACCAAGAAACTTCTTCGACAGATGGCAGTACTGTTGCTCTACAACAGAGTATGGTACATGGGAATCAGAATCAAAATACATCCCACAAAAAAACGAGTCACGTTTGATGCAATTCCCAGCTCGTGTGAGTGTGAATGGGTGGTACATGAGGCTGATGGTGTTATTAAAGAAAACCCAGCGTTTGAGTCCACGCGTAACGGGACAGCAACCTGAGAGTGACCAACTATATACAAACAACCATGACGAACTTGGCAGAGCCAAGGTGATCCGGGCGTTGCCGTAAAGTCGCAAACACAAGGCTCGTATTCCACGTACAACCAGCGAATGTTTCCCTGGGTTTGGCTTATGAACCATCCAAGTTGAACAGAATTCGGATTCACGGCTATAAGGAGAGAGGCAGCAAAAGGATCAGGTTCGAGCAAAAACCGCTCAAATAACTCGCGACCCTGTTGCGGCTCCGAGTTCATGGTAAGGCTCTTCACCTCTCCCTGAATGTGAGTGCACATTCGCTTATACCCATCTTGAGTACGTTTGAAACAGGCCATCAGAACGACTAAATCTGCCTTTGATGCCACTCGTGACGTGGTAGATATAATGCGCCATCTTTGCGCCAAACGCATTACAAGAACGAGAGTAGTTTAAATAAACTATTTAAGTGCTTAATGACATTACAAACACGTCTTTCTTTGATAAATCCGTCACTTGTGCACTATAAATGCGTTTGAATGATAAAGTTACATTCAGTACTTTTCCTGCTCTATTTCATAAGCAAACAGGTCCAGTTGATTTTTCCTTTCGTTTTATTTCCATGACGTATGAGGCTCCATACCGTCCATTCATTGAAACTTTGTGCTGAAGTCACGTTATGTATACAAACTTCAATTTCTTTAATACTCCCGAAATATTTGTACAAATCAAAAGAGAAAAAGAAAAAAAGCAAATGTCAAAAAGGTTATACCGGATAAGCTAATAATATTAAACATTCTGCATTATATAAGTATTTAATATTGCACTTGCAAAACAAAAAGTTTTACAACCAACCGAACTACGTATTAAATTGGGTTTGAATACCCCCTCCCGATTCACGCACCACACGCGCACGTACGCACGCACACACACACACCAGCCATTCCATATTCCTTTGGACTTTGGTAACGCGACGTATACTGTGGAATGTAAACGAGTGCTTTGGGAAGGAATGATGTGCAAAGCAAATCTTGTACAGTCTGAGTGGGATGTAAACGACATTGGGAACATAAGGCCTGCAAGTTATACCTGAATATCGACCCCACCCCCAAACTCTCCGCCCCATCCCACCCCTGACATCATACACCCATAGATCATAAAGTTATTTCAAAGACCGAGAGAAAGCACTGCGGTAAGAATGTGCGTATTATCTTTGGTTCTGTAGTCCCTCAGTCATCATTCAGATTGTACACAAAGGCATATGTATGCAAGTTCGTCTGATAGCAGACCTTTCTGGACATCAATGGTTTCCACGACTTCATATTTCTTGACAGAGGTTCCGTGGATGTACAACTGCCGGAAGCATGGCAAAGGGTGCTTGTTCTAACTCGGATCAGGGTGCAAGGTGCTGGTTGACCCGAGTCGGGGTGCTCGTTCAATCTCGGCCAGGTTGCAGGGTGCTGCTTGAACGAGGAATGCTCAATGCTGGGGGTGAAAACGGGGTAAAAGCACATAATTAAGAAGAAATATGGATATGTGCTGTACCCAGTGCTTACATTCAGGAGCAAAGGGGAAAACAATGTCAGAGAAATCAAAAATACTTAAACAAGGGACTGCACAAATGTGTTTTAATATTCAGGATAATATCATAGGACAGTTATTGTTTTAAAGCAATGGTAAATACGCCGAAATAATTTTTCTTCACCCAAACAGGTGTCACATGATGAGATATATATGAAATATGTGGAGTGTGACGAGCATTCCCCCAATTTCCAATGGACACAAAGTCCTACACCAAAGCGTCACCTCCAATCCGGAGGCCTCGGCCCGGTGACTCTGTCAGACAAAGATTACATGGTCAACATCAGTTAATCATCAAACAGAGTTGCCTATCTGGATTTCGGGCTTACTTACCCTCATCAGGATGGCATACCGATAAATATCGAACCAATTATGACCACATTCGTCATTTAAACATCAATCGTACCTCCTGGCTGTAATGGGGAGCCTCGGCCGTGGATTATATCTCACACGGTAAAACCGCATAATCCACAAAGAACAACCGTCTGTCTGCCACCCAGACGATTTTTCCCGCTAATGCAAACCATTCAACCAGAAGGTACGTGGTGCGACCAGTGGGTAAATCGAAATGTGTGGAGCGTGACGAGCACTTTTACAAAATGGCAAGTCATGTGACCCAAAATGCAATATAATTACATACCTGTATGCACTATCTCAAGTGTGCTATCATTACTATGATTACTTAGTAATTAAAAAATTGTGAATTACTACGAAGACTGGGTAATTAGCAATATTTAAATCATCAACTCTTAAGCACATCACAAATCAAAGAAACAGGAATCACTTGTAATTGCTTCATTTCTAATGTATAAAGTATGGTCTCCTTTGTTTTAAAAGCCATTGTGCTTGCATTCTGCTAATCAGCTAAATAACTCAAAGTAAATCAACAATTAGTGATTACAATGCACTCTTTATTTAAAGGTTTAAAGGTTTACAGCTGTAGTAATTTTTTAATGTAAACAGCTAAAGTTATAAAATAAGAGGCAGAAGCTGCACTTGTTACCGTTGTCGAGCAACCAGCTACAGTGTTAGCTCCATTGTCTACCAGCAATGAGCAGAATGAGCCTGCCCCATCTGAAATTTCCATCTACAGACGATTTCCGACTGTTTTGTGATCTTTCCTGGGATTTTGGCTTTGAGTTGCAGCAGTATGCAATATTTCAGCTTTCTACGACACCGAGAAGGTACGAAACATTTATATCAGTGAGTCAGTGGTTAGAAAGATACTGTATATATGTATGTATGTAATATATATATATATATATATATATATACATACACACACACACACACACAACACCACACACACACACACACACACAGGCCGATATCAGAATTGGTAATTAGCACAGGCAGATATCGGCCAATTGGAATCAGTCGGTGTGACTGCCAATCAGTGTTATAGTTGTGCTGTATACAACCCAAAAACCTTGAGTAGCTTTCACCCTTGTTTCAGGCAAATTAAAAAAAAAAACATTTTAAAAAACAACACTGCATGATAGACATTTCAAGGAGATCAAGGAGATACATAAAACTTATGCACAAACATTATTCTTTATAAACAGCTGGGAATCGTTATGTGTCGGGTGGAAAAAAGAATTGGCTCGGTGATGTGGAAAAAAAAAAGGTTAATTTCCTTTCAAGTCCGGAGGATAACTCGATAATTCAGCTAACGGCTCAGAAATCGGGTGTTATCGGATTTATTTTGCTTTGAAACTCACAAAGAGAACCAACATACCTTTCGAAAGCACACCTGATTCATATAAATTAATCAATTGCTTTAGAAACAGCCGCTAGCGAGAACAAAGGAAAACGCAATCGCTCATACGCTGCTGAGGTTAAAAGTTAAAATCGACTGAACGTCCTTCCTGACCAATGCGTCTTGACGTCATATGTTCCAGGCGTACCGAGTGCATCAGTCGGTGTTCACATTTCAAAGGTGGATCAACAGTATTCTGGGATGCTTGAGTATTTTTTTAGATTGTTCAGTGCTGCTTGTGCAGCATATGATAACAAAATAAACTGTCCTTCATCTGACAAGGCAGAGAAACTCATCTTTCTGAAAAGTAATCTGAGCTTTGCAGACTTTAAATATTAAAACTCCTAAATGTGGCATTTTCCTTCTTTTGAACGATGCGAGCATGGCGAACAAGGTAATGGTATTGGTCTACCGCTGGGCTTGTTAAATCACCGGGTGAGTGGCCTCCACTCGTCTACTGATACCACCATTTATTACGCTGAGTCAATGGCCGATCAATTTATTAACTATATGAATGATTGTTCGAATCCCTTTGTCACCCAGGACTCCCACCCTGGACTGTATTTTGTGGAAAACTTTATTTTCACATGATCAGACAAGTGTGAAACTCTTCATTATATATCCGTCAATAAGTTATCGAAAGAGCACACTAACTTCATTCCTTCCTTCCATGTAATTACTACTTCATCAAGATAAAGACTACCGCACACGGCAGCTCATCATTCATTTAAAAATAACAGGATGCTGTGCCGTTCGATACACCAATCGATTAGAGAAGTGATTTCAAAATGTATCGATTCACAGCCACTTAACGTCAATCTGTCAATTGGGGGAACGCACCAATCTGGAACGGTATCCACTTCATGTGTGCACAATATTATTTACCACTTTATAATCTGCATCCTCAGTTGCAGTGGCGATGCACTAGTCAAAGCCAGTTGAAAGCATGAAATAACTAACTAAATAAATAAATAAATAAATAATCTGCATCGGAAGCATAATCGGCCGATTATTTTATTTATTTTTAATCAGTAATTGGTTATAATAAAATTTTCTAATTGGCCCAGCACGAACACACACACACACACACACATATATATATATACATATATATATACATACACACACACACACACACACACACACACACACACACACACACACACGTACCTGGTACTGTTCTAATCCTGTTGGCATTTTGAAGAAATATAAATTTCAAAAAAATCTGTTTGTGGGAGCCTAAAACACTTTCCCACACACACTAAGGAATGGTTGGGATCCTTTAATATTGCCTTCCCCACACACACTAAGGAATACATATCTGCAATATTGAGAGATTTAAGAAAAAAAATCCCCCAAAAATATTTTTGGTCTTAAACACTCCCCCGGCATTCACTGATGAACCTCTGAAAGCTTGACGAACATCCGTTCAACCATCTCTGAGAAAAATGGCTACAGACACAGACAGACAAACACCTCTCTTGTAGTGCAGTAGCAGGGGTACCCGGCATTGCCTGGTCTATTTTTTGTGGGGGCCTAAAGCACTTCCTTACACCCACTAAGGAATGGGGTCGGGGATCATTTAACTCATTTACCTTTCACTTAACTCAAAAGGTTAGGCACTACAGAGTGATTTTAATAACAATCCCCAAAAAATCCAATTTTTTTTTTCAATCATTTCAAGTGTCTACAACACTCCCCAGCACTCACTGATGAACCACAGTCCACATTTGGCCATTTCTGAGAAAAATAGCGACACACACAGACAGACAAATGCCTCTTTTGTAGAACAGGAAGTACAGTATAGATATATGTTTGAGCCAGCTATAAACTGTCATCCACAGGCTGGGTGATCCAACAATGTGTGTGCCGTCCCTCGGATGGATGTTAAACGAGCGTCCCGTCTGCCCGGCATTAGTTGATTGACGTTAAGGATCCCACGGTGTCTTTCGCAAAGGCAATGGCAAACCACCCAATATAACCCTTGCCAAGAAATTGCTTCAACAGTACTGAACACCCGGAACACACACACACACATATATATATATACATACATACATACATGGGGAGGAGGGGGCCAGGGGGCAACGACAAAAAAGTGATGTCAACAAAGTTTGTATCATTTATCAGTTTGAACAGACAGTGTGCAAAGAGGTCAAATTTGAAGAGGGTTATCAGTTGATTAGAAAACAAAGTCCTGTATATTTAGGTTCTATACCAGAATAATGTATGAGCGTATGACAACAAAGGTGATGTAAACGAAAAATGATGTCATACTAAAATATGCAAATCTCTATATCATGTATGTAATGTATGTATGTATGTACGTGTGTATACTAAGCCTGGTGTTGGCTTAATGGTTAAGGTGGCTGGTTTAAGATCTTAGGGTCTTGAGCTTGAGCCTCTGCCCCCTCCATTGAATTAACACCAGGTGGGGTTGACTTAGCCTGTCATCCTTCCGAAGTCGGTGAAATGAGTACCATTGTACTGGTAATAAAAGGCACTGCATCAGCAGCACCAGAATTATTATAAGGAGGGGGAGAGAGGGAGGTTGTAGGCATGGCATGGTGCAAGATATTTCACCAACACCATAATTTGCTCCCGGAGGAAGCAGGTATTTACTAGCGCAATAAATATGGCACATGACATAAAGTGCTTCCCCTTCATGGTTTATCATCATCATCATAGTCGTCATCATCATTAATGTACCAAACTCTTTACAGAGCGTGGGTGTTGCCATCTCTTAACCAAGGTTATACTGGTTGGTTTGGTTTGCATCGCCTTCGTAGCAGAAAATCAGAGCAGGAATTTGTAATTTGTTCGTATATATATATATATATATATATATATATATATATATATATATATATATATATATATATATATATATATATATATATATATATATATATATATATATAGATAGTAAGACTCGTGGAGGAGCGAGAACACTGAACAAATCAGAGCGCAACAATAAAATGAACAAGAGAAGGAAAAAAACCAACAGCAGGATTGAAGGACGAAATAGAGGAGAATTGGATAAATAATGGGTGTGGGGAGGAATGAGTGGTACGGGAGGACACATGCAGTGGACAAGATGGATACAGAAGTGAGCCTCTATGAAGGAAAAACTGGAAACTTTGAAGGAGGTGGGTTTATTGGTGGGGGTGGGGGTTAACGGGGTAGAAAGGATAATAGCGTTGGGTGGGGAGTGAACTGAGATGGTGGTGAACAGCTGTCTTTAAGACTTGGAGGGAAGAATGAGATTGAAGAGAATGTGGAAGTTGGTTGCACAGGCAGGAAACAAAAACAAAAAAAAGAGGAAAATGAGTGGAAGTGAGCAGTGATCCTGGACCTTGCGATCCTCACCAGAATTAGGCTGATGGTGGAATGTCTGCACCTGCAGAAACCTGGGGGTGGGGTCAAAGCATGAAAAGAGCAGAGAATGCAAGACCAGAAAGGAGGCAGTAGAAGACGGAGAGAGACCACTAACCTGTCTGTGATCGGAAAGTGATAGGCCTGTAGACACCTTTATTGTGGGACACCTACTCAATGTCCACCAACCTGTACTAGCAGACGGGTCCACCGGCTTAATGTCCCTCCTATGGACGGCATAGATTGATGCCCGAGCCTGCTTGCGAAACACCAGAGTGAGATTTTATGGCTTGGTCGAGATTCAAACCCAGGATGGTCAGCTTATAGGTGAATGTGCACACCTGTAAGCTATCTTCCTTGCCCTTGCGGTTTCTAACCCAGGTTATTGTGGTCCAAGTACAGTGGACCACATAATAAGTGTAATATTGACAACCCCGTTTGAACAACGATGAGTGTTACAAACAAGGTGTTAAATATTAATTAAAAGGTACTTTAAAACCTGCTGCTAGTAATATATTTTTGACAGAGGTAAAGGCTCATACAAGAGCTGAAAAACAGGGCAGTTTGGAGACACGGTGACAATCGGGTAGAGGGGTACAAAGCAGAACACAGATAGATGAAGGGAACCAGGTGACTCACCTGCACGTGCAGCGTCTTGTGGACGGCGAGGGTGCGTGATTGGCAGAATCCTTTCCCGCATTCCGGGCACTTGAAGGGCTTTTCCTTGGAATGAATGTACCTGCGGATAAAGAACGTCAGGGATTCGAAGTTTGGATGTGCGAACAGTTCCATTAACAAAGCTTCACAAGGTCTAAACTTTGAAACATCAGAGTCAGTATACACCCGGGGGAGGAGGGGGAGGGGGAAAGGACGGGGTGGGTGTGAGGCCAAATGCCTGAGAACAGCGAATCGGAATCAAACATTGATCTTGCACATTAGTCGGAAAAAAAATCAATTAATCAGAGCTGTATCCTCCGAGAAGTGATCAGTAAGTCTGTCACCTGACTTAAAAAAGTCAACTTTCAAAAATGTCATTACCTCTGCCACCGAAGGTGGACGGAGGTTGTTTCCACCTCTGTCTGTTTGTCTGTCCGTTTGTGAGCACGATATCTCAAAACGTGATGGACGGATTCAGACGAAGTTTGATGGACAGGTCGGGTGTGTGACAAGGAAGAATTGATTCGATTTTCATAAAGATCTGGATCCGGCGACAATAATTTTTTAAGTGATTCTTCACCATTGCATGAGAGGGCTAAAAACGATATATAGCAGGTTATCTAAAAAGGTTTTGGACGGATTCGGCGGACGAAACTTGGTGGACAAGTTGAGGGTGCGACAATGACGAATTGATTAGATTTTGGTGAAAATCAGAATCCGGTAACAAAACTTAAAAAAAATTTTTTACGTGATTCTTCACCATTGAGAGATAGGGCCAAAAACTAAATATAGCATGTTATTTCAAAAAGTTGTGAACGCGTTGTGACAAAACTTGGTGGTGAGTTGGTTCGGTGACACGAACAAGCCGATTAGATTTTGGTTCAGGTCCGGATGCAGATCCGGCCAATCAGTGGAATACAAAATGTAAACTATCCAGCCTGGCGGAGGTATGTGCTCTATCGAGTGCCGTTTCAGTTCTCTTATGTAGTTATCATCCTCTTTGATAAATTTATACGAAACAGTCACTCTTATTTTATCGATTGTGTTCAAGAGCCACAGACAAACTGATCATATCCCGCATTGCTCAAATAAATGAGTAAGATGCTGTACCTCTGTTGGGTATTCAAAAAGTTCGAAGAACGAGATACAATTGTCCAAGCCACACCAAAAGGAGTATGAGATGTGTACACACACATGCGTATCAATAAAATGACATTATATATATATATATATACATACATATGTACAGAGTGAAAATATTGATGAATGATGGCGTGTCTTGGATGTTATAACTTTTTGAACGACCCTCGTATTTTATTTAATAATCACACAAGGCTCTCATGCTACTACATATTCCCAGTACACCCTGTTCATTTTGATTCTGAAAACCGTTACAGACTCACAAATTACTGTTACATAGGAATCATGAGCGCTTTATGAATGTATAGATCCCTGATCAGCAAGCACGGTATGGAACCGGACCACGAGTGGAGACAGCATGCAGAAAGGTGCTTTACATGCATCATATACAAATTTGAGATGGCAAAATGTTACACAAGAGCTACGAAGTGTAAATACTTGAATGAATTAAAAAGATGTGTTTGACAGCCAGAGGACTTTTCCTAACCTGTGGTCTCGCAGGTGGTCTTGCCTGCGGAACGCCTTGTGGCAGATGTCACACGTGTAGGGCCGCTCGTCTGTGTGTGTGCGCTCGTGTATGAGCAGGTTGTAAGACTTGGTGAAATGGCGACCGCAGAACTTGCACACAAACTCCTTCTTGGCTTTGGGAGGGAGCCTGGCGCGGTGAGCGGGGCGACGCTCCAGGCCGAGCCTGTGCAGGTTCAGCAGCGGTCCAAGGAGGCTTGGGCCTAGTTTCTGCACATCTGCCTGAGGGGACGGCTCCTCGCGAGTGGCCGCCAGAGCCAGGTTGGCGAAGTCGAAGCGAGGTCGCTCTTTGCAGAGAACTAGGGGAGCCGACAGAGCAGCGGCGTGCAGGGGAAGCGGTGCCCTGGAGGAGGCGCCACCTGGTGCGGGGCACTGCATGGTGCTCGCCTTTCCTGGAGCCGGGGTTGGGTGGATCTGCAGGAATCCCGGAGCCATTGGAAGCGCTCCGAACGCTGCCGCCGCCGCTGCCGCAGAGAAGTGGAAAGCATCCGAAAGGGTCACCCCGGGTGGCGCCAGAATGGGTAATTCTCCCAGGAGAGACCGCGGGAGTCCTGTAAATGGGGGGTATGCGCACAGAGCCCAGTGACTAAGTGGTAACGCAGGCAAGGCTGCTGGGCAGGGCCAGGCTTCGGGTGTGGAGTACGCAGGTACGAGAGAGACCTTCCCCGTAACGGGTGGGTGCAGCGGTATGGGCGCGGGTAGAGATGTGCTCGGGCTCGCCATGGCGAGCAGTGGCTCCAGGAGCTGAGTCCAGGCGTGAGGACCTGCGAGCAGAGTGAGGGAGGGATGTGGAGAGCGGAGGGGAGTAATAAATGGGAGGCTTGAGCGTGGGTGCGGCCTAGTGCTGCACCCCGATGAGCACCGGTGCTTGCACGTCCCACCCACCGCTTTCACTGCCATGGGACTACAAGTTGAAAGGTGACAGTACTAAAGAATTCAGGGGGGGGGCGTGGTTTGTCCGGGCTGAGCTCCCGTCCCGTCCGAACCAGGACTCCTGGATCGTCGTCAACTCGAGGGGTGGGAGAGACCCCGCCGAGGCCGCGGTCAGAGAACCAAACCGCGGGTGGATTTGGTAACCGGAAAGCATAACAGTCGGTGTAAACCCTTCGGATAAAACGATTTCACAAATGCAACAAAACTCCGCTATAAACAACCACTGCACAGTAACTATAATTGGCAATATATTGTACAAGATCAACGCATTACAATGTACTGCACTCCACGCTATAACATACTTTCTATAGCAAAGCAATATTTACGATTCTGTATTCAGTATTATCATTTATTTATATTTGCCAGTCATTTTGCAAAATGACGTCATTGTTGGAAGCTCAAAAACAAAGGAAGATAGAGCAGTGGCGGAGTTCAGTTCATGGCCTGATGTCACACTTTGAAGAGAGGATTTGTGGCCTGACCAGCAGCCGCTCATGGTTTACGTGAATAAAACCGCAAAATCGCGCATTTACCGCAAATAACACACATTCACCACAAATGATGCCTTGTTTACCACAAACCATGCACATTTACCCCAAATTGCGCACTTTAACCCCAACACTCATTTACCCCAAATTGCAAGTATTTACCGCAAAATTCACGCATTTACCACAAATCTCGCACATTTACCGCAAAATGTACGCATTTACCCCAAAGCATTCACATTTATCACGAAAACACACATTTGACCCAAATCACACGCATTTACCCCGAGTCACACCCATTCACCACAAACCACGCGCATTTACCCCAAATTGTGCACTTTTACCCCAACATGCATTTACCCCAAATTGCGCACTTTTACCCCAACACGCATATACCCCAAATTGCAGTATTTACCGCAAAATTCACGCATTTACCACAAATATCGCACATTTATGACAAAACGCACGCATTTACCCCAAATCAAGCGGATTTACCCCCAAATCACGCGGATTTCCCCCAAATCACGCGGATTTACCCCAATCACGCACATTTACTGTAAAACAAATGCACTAAAGACTAAAGGGATAGATGTGGACTCGAAACGCTCTCGGACTCCATTAAATGGACCCAACCACTCGAGGTTGGATCACGAACACTTTGTAAGGTTCGAAAGTGAAGTAGGAGGTCACATTGTGAGCACTAGCCGTTTATAACGTACTCGGTGTTTGAAATGATACAAGGTAGTCAGAGTTGTCCGTTTATCCGTATTTGAACAATGGGCTCGGATTATGACGCAACGCTTTATCCGTGAAATCGGCGCTCTGTTATCAGGAGGCACGTGACGCGTGCTCGGGCGTTATTGCGCTTGGGTTGTGTTTTTCAAGGAGGGGATGGGGGGGGGGGGGGGATTCCTTTATCTGCGACCGAGATTTGGTTCCGAATCCACGATGGTTCAGAGCCGAGGGCATTCTGCACATGGAAAGTTTTAAAAACCGTTTGTTTAGCATTCTTTTTGAGAGCCGGCTGAATTATAAAACTACTTAAAATGCAGCCCGTGGACCGTGGGTAGCGCTCGGAGGTTACAACGAAGTTCTGTTCAATAAACAAGTGATAAATCACAATAACTGATTCCTGGGAATGATTGTCCGGTTCGTTAAAATTTCATCGTTGACGCACGACGTGTGATCGGTGATGTAAGAATGGGTAATCCCAGGTGGTTAATGTAACCGAACTAATGAAACACCGATAACTTTACCTCGATTCGTAGGGGGGGTCACACTCGATTCAGCCTCCACTCGCGTTCGACGAACAACGCACACCGGGCAACAAGCCTGTCACAGTGCGTGAGCGGTCCGAGGTTTAAAGGTGATTCGAGGTGTGTGGAGAGGGGGGAAGGGTCGAGGTCGGTGGATTCATCCTTCAGCACGAGCGTGTTTATCGCTTTCCTTTCATCATCAAAGGTACAATCAATGTACTTAGACCGTCGGGTGAGAGATAACGCCTCCGCCGTGCAGGTATTCTGGGTGACGTCATTTTTATTCACTCATCCTGAAAGGGGTGCAAGATGACGTCATTGAGGATGCATTTTGTTTCAACGCCAAAATACATTTCACCGTACAGTATATTTCACCATATCTCCAACTTGTAAGTTAATTTCACGTAATAAATAAAAATGATAATAATAAAAAGAATAATAATATAAAGGACAAACTGGCGAAATAACAACCTTGGAGAGGCCTGTACCATGTACGACATCATGCAGCGGGATCCTCGCCCAGAGGTCGTAAAATGAGGAATCCTCACTCAAGATTACCCAGACGTGGAATAAAGCGGGATATTGGCTCAGATGATCGTCCGTGCGTGGTAAAAGCGGGATATTGGCTCAGATGATCGTCCGTGTGTGGTTAAAAGCGGGATATTGGCTCGGATGATCGTCCGTGCGTGGTAAAAGCGGGATATTGGCTCGGATGATCGTCCGTACGTGGTAAAAGCGGGATATTGGCTCAGATGATCGTCCGTGCGTGGTAAAAGCGGGATATTGGCTCGAGATGATCGTCCGTGCGTGGTAAAGCGGGATATTGGCTCAGATGATCGTCCGTGTGTGGTAAAAGCGGGATATTGGCTCAGATGATCGTCCGTGCGTGGTAAAAGCGGGATATTGGCTCAGATTATCGTCCGTGCGTGGTAAAAGCGGGATATTGGCCAGATGATCGTCCGTAGCGTGGTAAAAGCGGGATATTGGCTCGGATGATCGTCCGTGCGTGGTAAAAGCGGGATATTGGCTCGGATGATCGTCCGTACGTGGTAAAAGCGGGATATTGGCTCAGATGATCGTCCGTGCGTGGTAAAGGCGGGATATTGGCTCGGATGATCGTCCGTGCGTGGTAAAAGCAGGATATTGGCTCGGATGATCGTCCGTACGTGGTAAAAGCGGGATATTGGCTCAGATTAATCGTCCGTGTGTGGTAAAAGCGGGATATTGGCTCAGATGATCGTCCGTACATGGTAAAAGTAGGATGTTGGCTCAGATGATCATCCGTATGTGGTAAAAGTAGGATGTTGGCTCAGATGATCGTCCGTACGTGGTAAAAGTAGGATGTTGGCTCAGATGATCGTCCGTACGTGGTAAAAGCGGGATATTGGCTCAGATGATCACCTGTACGTGGTGAAACATGGGATCTTCATTCCAAAGATCATCCGTATGTAATAAAAGCGGGATCGTCTCTCACATGGTCATCTGTACATAGTAAATCGCAGGATCCTCGCTAACGGGAGTGTCCGTATGTGGTAAAACGCAGGATCTTGGCTGATGATCGTCCGTACATGGTAAATGTGGAATTATCTCTCAGATGGTCATCTGTACATAGTAAATCACAGGATTCTCGCTAATGGGAGTGTTCGTACGTGGTAAAACGCAGGATCTTGGCTCAGATGATCATCCTTACAAGGTAAATGTGGAATTGTCTCTCAGATGGTCATCTGTACATAGTAAATCACAGGATCCTCGCTAATGGGAGTGTTCGTACGTGGTAAAACGCAGGCTCTTAGCTCAGATGATCGTCCGTACATAGTAAATGTGGAATCGTCTCTCAGATGGTCGTCTGTACATTGTAAATCGTGGGATCCTCGCTCAAGGGATTGTCCGTACGTGGTAAAACAGGATCTTTGCATAAATGATCATCCATACATGGTAAAATGTGGGATCTTAGCTCAGATGATTATCTGTACGTAGTAAAAGTGGCATTGTCGCTCAGATAGTCGTCTGTACATGGTAAAATGTGGTATATTGGCTCAGATGATCATACGTACATGGTAAAACGTGGGATCCTGGCTCAGTTGATGAGCTGTACATGGTAAAATGCAGAATCTTGGCTCAGATGATCGGCCGTACGTGGTAAAACGTGGGATCCTGGCTCAGATGATCATTCGGACGTGGTAAAATGCAGGACCTTTGCTCATGGGATTGTCCGTGCATGGTACAACGTGGGATCTGTAGAACATAGAGTATGGATGGTGACTGGAGTACACTCGCGGACACGATGAGATGATAAACCCGTGCACCCATTGGTAAGTTATGATGATGTAACCTAGTCTTTAAACAGCATTGGTGCCTCCGCAGCAGTTTGTTGACCAGGGTTGTTATACTGGGTGGTTTGCAATTGCCTTTGTTAAATGTTCAACGTCAAGCACGAAAGCAGCACGTACCATTTTTTTTTTTAAGTTCTTGCTATGACTCAGCCAGGATTCGAACTACCGACCACTCAGACTCAAAGCTGGTACTCGAACCACTACACCACCGAGCGGTAAGTTATAACCATCAAATAAATGTGTAATCATTATAGTTCGTAATAGGGAAGCACGGAGCACGGCTTCGAAGATGGCATAGACCAAAAACAAATTGAGAAATAGTCACGAACACGTACACGTACGTGCACGGCATGCACTTACAAACACCATTCAGAACGTTCCGGGTAAAATAATATGCAATAGGTACGTGTAAGTACCGTGTTCGGGTCCAGGTCCATGCTGCCATATGACGGGTGTGGCAGAAGTTAAGAAACTTGAGATATTTTCCTCCTTAATCGTTTAACAATAACTTTAACCTAGTAGAAGTCCAGGCCGATCAAGTGTTGTCGCGTTCCGTGACGACTTTCACTTGAGGCCACGGACTTACTGATCAACGGTCACCGCCGGGTCGACGGGACGAACCGGAGTCGCTTCACATTTAAATGGTTCACGTGGAGACGACGCACGGGTTCACACAACCATCAGGTCCGTCACGTTCGACGTGAAGACACAAACTCGACAAAAGGACAACCGGCCCGCCACGGCTCTCGCACACCGCGCAACAACACGCGCTCCACCAGGTGATCCGTCAGAGCGTTCCACCGAAACCTCGTCTAATAAACCGAACCATTTAAACGGTCACGAAGTTCTGCTCGAGTCGTCGAGTAAATGTGCTCTCCACCTCGTGTAAACTACAAAGAGCGGAGTAAACGCCAACGAACCGACACGTGACGCGCATCGTTTACCTTTTTCCTTTGATTCTCCAATCTCTGCGGCCGTTTACATCGTAACGTTACGTCGCGACGTTGTCCGAGCGCTCCTCAGCGGCTCCCATGAGCGTCGATCACGTGACGTAACAGTCGAAACGTACGCGCACCGCACGCACGCACGCACGGAACGAGGTGCGTACGAGTTTTACGAGAACAAGTTTTTTTTCCACGGCTGGAATTTTCAGGGAGTTTTCGATTTAAAATCGATTTCAAGCCGAACCGTACGGAGGAGCATCCACCACCCGGAGGGGAGGCCCCACGGAATTATGGGAAATAAACGCCGAAAAGAAGTCCGAACGTGCAATTCAAACGACGACGAGAGAGAGAGAGAACCGTGAAAATGTAACTCAACACTTTAAACATGGTCAGGTGTGTTATAAACATCCAGGATAATTACAACTGAAATAATATTTATAATCGTAGCACCGGTATTTAAATAAAGGTACACGCGATGACGCGCGATGTGCAATGAACGGTTCGTTTACAACCAGAAGTTTACGGATTTCCCATTGCAACGTTCACAAGCATCACAACGGAAGGAGATTACATTTTAAATGAATGTAATTGAACGTTGTGATTGGGTACAACACTGTAACAAACGCTCCAACGAACCTGGAACAAGCGCCGTGGACCCGACGATCTTTAATCGTCTGCAAACAGAGCCTGGACTCGAACCGCACGAGACTGGCACTGCGGCTCGTTCGACCCCGCCCAGGACCATTTTGGCCCCGCCCCACCCGTATCAGACCCCGCCCAGGACCATTTGGCCCCGCCCCACCCGTATCAGACCCCGCCCAGGACCATTTTGGCCCCGCCCACCCGTATCAGACCCGCCCAGGACCATTTTGGCCCGCCCCACCCGTATCAGACCCCGCCCAGGACCATTTTGGCCCCGCCCCACCCGTATCAGACCCCGCCCAGGACCATTTTGGCCCCGCCCACCCGTATCAGACCCCGCCCAGGACCATTTTGCGCCGCCCCACTCGTATCAGACCCCGCCAGGACCATTTTGGCCCCGCCCCACCCGTATCAGACCCGCCCAGGACCATTTTGCCCCGCCCCACTCGTATCAGACCCCGCCCAGGACCTTTTGGCCCCGCCCCACCCGTATCAGACCCCGCCCAGGACCATTTTGCCCCGCCCCACTCGTATCAGACCCCGCCCAGGACCACTTTGACCACACCCCCACCCGTATCAGTCCCCGCCAGGACCATTTTGGCCCCACCCACCCGTATCAGACCCCGCCCCGAAATAGCCAAGTTTCGCTCAAGCTCCGCCTTAATCAGTGCAGGACCTCCCTCTCTCGGATTGAAGCCCCGCCCTCCTCCCGCCGAGATCGAATCACCTTCACGGCCGCGACTTGCGAATTCTCGTCCGTTGATCGTAACAACGCCATCCGCAAGGAACGGACCCCGGGGACCCGGCTCGATATTGTTATGGCAAAACGCACACATTTACCCCAAATCAAGCGGATTTACCCCAAATCACACGGATTTCCCCAAAATCACGCACATTTACTTTGTCCATCTGCAGGTAGATGTGCAGAAATTCGGCAGAGTTGTCCCTTCGAGTGAAGGGGTGGTGGTGATGAGTACCGTGGTTGAAACATCCTCGGACGCCTTCCAGCGGCTCAGAGCATCTCGCATGAACTCGGCGAGCCGAAAGATCTCGAGTGACGCCGCAAGGACAATCCGGCCCACGTCGGCACGCCACGGTCACGCACACCGGACGCCTCAAGCCCGTCGGGGCTGTCCCGACACGATGAACCTCCGTTTGACAGATTGCATGCGGCTGTTCCGCGACCTCGCAGGGAGGGACACGGTGTGTGTGTGTGTGTAATTGGCGCAATTTTAAACTTCAAACACCTCCAGTTTTAAGCTCCGAGAGCCATCCCCCTGTTGAATTTGCTAAGAACAGCGCAGCCTCTCGGGATGAAAGAGGAGGCGGGGGTAAAGGAGCGTGCGTTTGAGGAAGAGAGGTGGGGGTAAAGGTGGGGGGGGGGGGGGAATCGGTTTCCTTTCCAAACAAAATCCCGAGTGGAGCGAAATGTCCAAAGTGCGAAAGCACACCCAATTCTTCGGCCGAGTATGACGTCACAGAGACGACGTCATCTATTACTCGTCAAACGTTACGATTAACATGCACAACTTCTTGACAATGTTTCAAACTGAACATCTAAAACACATTTTCACCTCATTTCATCTTCTGTTAGTTTCCTTAGAGTAGTATTTTTAAACAAACAAACAAACAAAGTGAAAAACCATTCGCTCAGAACTGTGCAGGTGGTGCGTGACCTTGTCACCTTTACAAGCACGCGACTGTGAACTGTACTCACATTTCTCCCCAAACTCCGAGAGAACAAATTGTATGGTAAAGACAGAATCCTATAGTTACCCCAGTGGGGAAAAAATTATGCAACCTCGTAAAATTATTGGGGACAACCCGAGAAATGTGCTTCCCACGACAGGAGGAAGCAACGCGACGATTTAACCACCAGAACGATTGTTCGAATTCCCTCACCGAATCATACACCCTGTGGTTTAACCACGATAACGATGGTTTAATATCCCTCACTATTTGTGGTTTAACCACCAGAAGGATGGTTTAATATCCCTCACCTAATCCCACACTATTTGTGGTTTAACCACCAGAAAGATGGTTTAACACCCCTTCACCTAACCCAAGACAATTTGGGAAGGGGGTGGGGGTGAGTGAGGAAGCAGATCTTGCAAGAGAAAGTGAATGTGGACAAAGTTAAAAATCAGGTTTTTCAGTGAATAAACTTGCCATTACTGATCACTCCACAACAATCTCCTTTGGAAATGCACAAAGGTTTATTTTTTTTTATGACAAACAAACCATAATAGGAAATATACAAATAAAATCTGTACATTTCTGGTTTCACAGACACAATTAAAAAAAAGGGGTAAACGGGGTGGGGGAGAAGGGGAAAATTATGATCAAACAATATTAATAAAAACCTCACAACGGTGGTAAAAACAAGTAAAATGTGAGGTACCGTATTTGTCCGACGGAAAGGGATTAAAGAACTGCACACAATATGTACAAACACGATAAAAATAACGTAATAAAACAGTGCAAAGTGAAAATGGTGCAAGTTTTTGGTCCTGTGCCCCTTCTTTTCATACAGGCAGTTCACAGTATCACAATTTATCTGAAAGCAATGGCTTGTTCACGTCAAAGGAAGGCCTTTCGCTCTGTTCCTCCTCAAATCACCCCCCCTCCCCCACCACACACGCATGGTAAGCATTCGGATAAATTGCAGGGATCCATTAAGCACTCGAGCTGTTCAAAGCAAACAAAAACTGCATAGAACATATTAGATTGAGAGAGCAGTCAATTTGAACGTCATTGGCTCACACAAATTGACCCGTTGGAGAGGACGAGCCATCGTGCGGTCGTGCCACAACTGAACCATCGGTGTGGCCAAACCCACGCCGTGGGCACAGCGCGGCCTGAATCGGAGCAATTGTGAGAATATTCATCAAGATGTGGCAGAAAAGGGAAAGCAACGCACTTTCTAGGCTAGCATGTGAGCATGGCAACATGTGAGGGACAGTGATTTGTCAAAGAGGTAACATTTGGTTGGGCCAATTAGCCTAACGTCCTTTCCTTCTTACTTGCCTCCAATGGTCGGCTCAGGATGGAGGCCTGTTTCTCAGTGTAAACACAGTCCATAAATTGGATTGAAATACTTGTAAACACTACGCATGGATTGCCATTATCATGTGGCTGCAAAGTCAGAGCCTCCGCAACCTCTGCTTGCTCTGCTTGGTACCTGGAACACCTTCGTTTCCCCGCCGAGAGCGTAAACCCGGAGTGGAGCCCGCTCCGAGACTGGAGGTAGAGCATGGTCTCGAGCCATGGTACGTACACATGCAGCGCTCGCAGAAATCGTACGTACAAGAAAGGGCCACACATACTGCTCGTTCTTGCACACGGTTGTAGCGTGCCGGAGACTGGCAGCGCGGACACATACGCAGCTCTTCATCGACTTGCAGCTCACTTGCGGCCTGAGAGATGGAAAATGGAAGAGGTAAGAGGTGAAGAACAAAGGAAAGCGAAAATATCAAGAAGTCGGTAAACATCTTATGTAGGGATGGTCCGGACACACCATTGACTCAATACAACATATATCATCAAAAAAAATAATAATAAAATAAAAAAAACCCACCAAGATAAACCAATAAACCTACTTAATATAAAGTTGTAAATTACATACCAGTCATCTGCAGAGAATTTCCCATCCAATAATCATTAAACTTTGGGACATCATCGCAGAACGAGAAAAATATACCATCAGAGATGGGGAATCCCCCGCCATTGAATGAAAAAGGTCATACATATTCCAGATAATGAGGGAGGTGAATTGGAAACAAGACACCATTTGGTCATCATCTCAAAAAAGTTCCCAGGGGTGAGGAACGAAGTAACCAAAAATAATTGAAATCAGATAAGCGGTTTTCCATTTACGTATTACAAAAAAACTTTTTTTCAAGATGGCGCCCCAGTCGGCCATCTTGGATCCGGCCACGCCCAAAATCAATAGGGTTCTTCCTTTTCAGGTGGTACATGTGTGACCCAAATTTCAAATCATATGGCGAACAGTTTATGAGTTATCGCACTCACAGCTATAAATGTTGATGCCCGGACGGACGGACAGCCGGACGACCTGGGTGACAACAATATCCCCCTTCCGCCACGCGGCGAGGGATAAAAATGAGACCCAAAAGTGCCCGTTTGTCATTATTCTTCTTCTTCTTATGATTAGGATTCCAAGCCAGAAAGACAAAAGAAACCTATTGTTAGCCCATGAAAAGTGGGGTTAAGCAATCGGTTGGGTACGTGCGTACATAATACATACGTACATACGTGTCTGCATATTGTTATTCCTTTTTCTTTGTAACCGCTTGTTGGATTGAGACGAAATTTTCACAATAGGTGTGACTACTCATGTGGAATGTTTTAATGATATCTATGACGTCATAGGTCAAGTGGTGTGGCAGCCATGTTGGAAAAAAGGAGAAACGGTGGACGTTTATCTCCAAAACCACTCCATGGAAAAAATTGAAACTTGGCACCCGACAAGTACTCCCCGTGGGAAATAAGTGATTTTTTTATGATGTCACAGGTGCCTTCGTTAGGACGTCATAATTGCATACATAGAACGCTCCATCCGATCAGTCTGAACATTTCTGAGTCTTCGAGGTATAAATTGGTCAACAGAAAAAAATTGATGTTATCAGTCACGTGGTTTGGCAGGCAGATGAAAAAAATTAAAAACCCTTCAAAAATCTCCAAAACAGCTGAACACATCAAGGCAAAACTTTACAGGTATGACCAGCTATCCATGAGGAACAAAAAGTTCCCCACCTTTGATGTCATTGGTCACATGGTTTGGCAGCTATGTTGGATTTACCTTAAAACCTTTAAAAATCTTCTCCAGAACAGCTGGAAAGAGGAGAAACTTTGCACACGTTTCCCAAGCCTTGGACATACAAGGGTGTTCATGAATAATTGACAGGTCACATGGTTTGGCAGCCATATTGGATTGAAGGAATATATATTTATTTATTTTTTACTTATCTTGAACCGCTGCATCAATCGATGTGCAACTTCAAAATTATGATCTAGGAGTGATGGAAAATATGTTTTAAATTTCAACCTGATTGGATGCATGGTCTGGCAGCCAGAATTATATATTTTTTTGAATCTGGGTTCTTTTGGTGGTTTTTTTTTTTTGAATAAGGCACACTTGGCTGCACATGGATGGGTTTGAGGGTAAAGGAGTAGCAGTTGAAACCCGTTGAAACCCGAATCCTATCCAGGTTTGTCGTGATGACTTCATCTTTGCTTTTTGGTTGTTCGGGTTACTTCTGATGACTCCAATGCAGGACCTATTTTATTTGGTCTTCTATTTGATTTGAATTTAAAAAAATTAAATCCCATTATGAATTCAATTGAATAAAGAGGACCTGATTGGTCAGGTACCTGAGCAAAGCGGGGTTGCATCAAAGCGGGATGTCTTGGTACCCGGTCATCACTGCCAGCAGTTATAAAGTGGCCAGTCTAATTATCAATTATTATTATTATTCTGACAGACTAATTCAAAATTGGTTTAAACTACGAACTTTGTTTAAACACGAATCTACTGCATTATATAGTGGGAAGGTGCAAACTGATCGAAATTTTAATAGCTTGAAAGGAATCCATGAAAAGTAAGCAAACTGCATTAATTCACAAAGGCATAGGAAGGCAATAGAGGGGTGGGTGGGACTATGACCATCAATAAGCCTGATGGGGTTGGGGTGGCTAAATACATTTGCCCAAGTGCCAGACTTATATGGGTGTGGTTAACAGCGGAATATTATCAGGCAGTAGGGCGACTCCCTATTCTATGTATTCTGGGTTGCTCCCGGGAGGTCAATTGGCTGTCTCCGTACCGCTGCCCTGTTCATGTAAGGCAGGCACAGGGCCAATCGACAGCAACAACACACATATTTATATAAAGTCCAAACAATTTAGAATGTGAGATCGTCTATAAAATATGTACAGTACCAATACAATGTGAGCACATATATAAAGTTTGTACGTCAACATTTGTAAATCAGGAGGAGAACAAAGTTAACAAGAAAAATAGCAATCAGAGATTGCAGACCCTCAGCAGGTGTCGTTTTGTGTGGTGTGTTGTGTTGTGTGGTGTATTTTGTGTGGCATTTGTGTACTGGTGTGTTACATAATTAATAAGAGACATAATTAGAACTGCCACTTTATAACTGCTGGCAGTGATGACCGGGTACCAAGATGTCCCGCTTTGATGCAACCCTGCTTTGATCGGACACCTGACCCTGAACCGTGACTTTTTCTTACCATTATTCATAATTCAATTGAATTTAGAATGGGATTAAAATAAATTAAATTCAGATCAAATGGAAGACCAAGTAGGTACAGTCCTGCATTGGAGTAATCAGAAGGAACTACAACAGAGTATAAAATAGCACCGCAAAGCGGCGCGTAACCCTCAGCCCCTTGACGCAAACCAATTTCAAGATGGTGCCATATGGAAAATCGCAGCACGCCCATTTTCGAAAGGAACCTTCCTCTACTCCCCACCCACACACCCGCAAAAATGGATTTAATCGGACAAGGCGTCTCTCGAAATGACAGAAACCAATTTCAAGATGGCTGCCGTGGCGGCACAGTGAAAATCGCAGCATGCCCATTTTGGAAAGGAACCTTCCTCTACTCAACCCATTATACCTCGCCAAATAAAATCATGTGTGAAGCCGTTCTCAAGTTATTGTCCGGAAACCAAATTCAAGATGGCTGCCTAGCCGCCATATTGGATATCGGACGCGCTGAATATCAAAAGGAACCTTCCTCTAACACCCCCATTACATCACACAATAATGAAATCAATAAGTCAAGCCGTTCTCAAGTTATTGTCCGGAAACCAAATTCAAGATGGCGCTCTAGCCGCCATATTGGATATCGGATTGCGCTGAATATCGAAAGAACCTTCCTCTAAACACCCCATTACATCACACAATAATGAAATCAATAAGTCAAGCCGTTCTCAAGTTATTGTCCGGAAACCAAATTCAAGATGGCTGCCCTAGCCGCCATATTGAATATCGGATTGCTGTATATCGAAAGAACCTTCCTCTAACCACCCCCATTATATCCCACAAATAAAATAATCTGTCAAGCCGTTCAATAGTATTGTCCGGAAACAAAATTCAAGATGGCTGCCCTAGCAGCCATATTGGATATCACATCGCACTGATGAGGAAGTTCCTTTCGATATACAGCACAATCCGATATCCAATATGGCGGCTAGGAAGGAAGGTTCCTTTCGATAATTATCGAAAGGAACCTCCTCTACCCAGCCCAACATACACTGCGAAAATGGATTTAATCGGACAAGGCGTTCTCCTCGAAATCGACGGAAACCAATTTCAAGATGGCTGCCATGGAGGCCACATTGAAAATCACAGCGCACCCATTTTCGAAAGGAACCTCCTCTACTCAACCCCAACACACCCTGCAAAAATGGATTTAATCGGACAAGGCGTTCTCAAAATCGACGAAACCAATTTCAAGATGGCTGCCATGGAGGCCACATGAAATCGCAGCGTGCCCATTTTCGAAAGGAACCTTCCTCTACCCAGCCCCACATACACTGCGAAAATGGATTTAATCGGACAAGGCGTTCTCCTCGAAATCGACGGAAACCAATTTCAAGATGGCTGCCATGGAGGCCACATTGAAAATCACAGCGCGCCCATTTCGAAAGGAACCTTCCTCTACTCAACCAAACACACCCTGCAATGAATTTAATCGGACAAGGCGTTCTCCTCAAAATCGACGGAAATCAATTTCAAGATGGCTGCCATGGAGGCCACATTGAAAATCGCAGCGTGCCCATTTTCGAAGGAACCTTCCTCTACTCACCCCACACACCCTGCAAAAATGGATTTAATCGCACAAGCGTTCTCCTCGAAATCGACGGAAACCAAAATTGACAGAGCGACGCCCGGACGGACGGACGGACAACGCCTATGACGACAATACCCCTTTTTCAGCCCAATTCGGACTGAGGGGTAAAAAGCAAAGATGAAGTCATCAAGAGGAATCTGGATAGGATTCATATTTCAGCTGCTACTCCTCTACCCTCAAACCAATCCAGGTTACAGCCAAGTGAGCCTTATTCAAAAAAAATAATAATAATAATAATAATATTAATCAAAAAAACAAAAACAATCAGTTTCCAAAAATTAAATAATTCTGACTTTAATAATTTAAAAATAAATAAAAAAACAATATGGCTGCCGAATCACGTGACTGATGACGTCATTTTTTGGTGGACCATTTTATCCCTAGATGATGCTGAAAATTTTTCATACTGATCAGATGCAGCGTTCTACATTTGCAATTATGACGTCACAACGAAGACACCTATGACATCATTAAAAAACCCTTCAGGATCCCTTCAGCGTTCTTAAGTTATCGCGGTAACGAAATCCTATCACGGACTCTGACCTTTGACCTCTTGATGCCGCCATCTAATCAGTTCATCTTTTCACCACACTGTATACTTATACCAAGTTTGGTCAAAATCCCATCACTGGTTCACAAGTTAGTGCAGCAAAATAACTTTTACCCAACCTGACCTTTAATCTTTTGACCCCAAAATCTAATAAGTTCATCTGTACATCATTATAATACTTGTACCAAGTTTGACTTCGATCCTTCATTCTTAAGTTATCGCGGAAACGAAAACCTATCACAGACGCATGGACGGAAAACCTGAAAATATAATGCCTATGGCAACTTCGTGAGCTGGGGCATTAAAAAATAAATAAATAAATAAATAAATAACCCAGATTCAAAGAATCAAATTATTTTTGCTGCCAGACCATGTGTCCGATAAGGTTGAAATTTAAAACATACATTCGCCATGACTACTAAATAACTGTGAAGTTTCACGTCCATTGATGAAGCAGTTTAAGAGAAATATTTTGAAAAGATTTTCGTTCAATCCAACATGGCTGCCAGACCATGTGACATCAATTCTTAATGAACACCCTGGTGTCCCGAAGGCTTGGGGAAGGTGTGTGAAGTTTCCCCTCGATGTCAAGTGGTTCTGGAGAAGAGGATTTTTAAAGGTTTATTCTTCAAAAAAAACATCATAGCTGCCAGACCATGTGACCAATGACGTTAATATTTACACCTGAAATTACCTAAGGCGTTTAGATCATGTGGGTGGAGTTTCGGATCGATCTAGTAAGCAGTTCTAGAGAAGAAGATTATTGAAGTTTTTTGTTTTCAATTCAGTATGGCTGCCGAACCACATGGCCTATGACATCATAAGTTTACATTCTGCCTCTAAGTGGGTAAGGGATCAAGTTTGTGAAGTTTCGTGTTAATCGGCTGCCAAACCACGTGACCTATCAATTATTCATGAACAGAAAAGACATGAACACACGAACACACACGAACACACACACACACTTCTATGGACAACCACCACTGAAAGAAAGATGGAGGTGGAGATGGCTTCACATGATCATGACCATTCCTCTAACATGTTTACATACTTTTTGGAGTCACATCCCTACATCTTTTTGCATTAAAAAAAATGTTTTTATTGCTTGTGTATACGTCAAACTGGATCAGCCCACAAGTAGCTCTGTTTAATGAACCATGCATACTTGGGTACATTTATAATCGTTTTACAAACCACCAACCATAGTCCTTGGTTCTGCATTTTCCAATTAAAGTTTACTGTGCAAATCTTGGAAATCTGGACTTGCACAGCAACGTTGCCCCCTGGTGGACAAGGAAGTCTTCCGGCAGTTTCCAAGGAGGCATTGCAGATCGACAAAAGTGACCACTAGACAGGATAGTTGCCCATTAAAAGAGCTTGAGGATAACCTTTTCTAGTGCACCAGAAAGCAAGTTAGTGATCACGTGCAATGGAGATGAAAGGCATAAATCTTGGCATTCGAGAACTCTCCTTTTCTGTCACTCTCATTCAAAAGTCTCATGCAATTCCTTCAGGGAACAAACCTTGTATCATACTCCTGTGCAGAAATTCTTTACAACAGCTAAACATAGTTGTATCAATATAGACTCCTCCATTGATCAACTTTATGTTGTGCCAATTTATAAGTGTGGCTAAATACCGTCACTCGATGAGGAAACGTTACGATTGCAATTTACTATTTTGAGACAGATGGACTGGTTGACCTCATTTGTTCCAACATCTTTGCTACAATTCATTCAAATAATTTACATGATTTCTGGTTAATTTTCCAACAAGGAAGACACATTGGGCAGGGTAGATCAAGGTGATTGAGGATAAAAAGGCAACATACTGACAGTAAGTCTGCAGTTGCACAAAAAAAAAAACGATTTAAAAAAAACCTCAAGAGCAAGAACAAACAAGAATAGAGTAAAGAGCAGAGCAAGCACACAAACCTGCAAGTAAGAGGGTTGGGTTAGGTAGGGTTATAATAGAAGGCTGAGCAGACTGCAGGGTAGAAGAGGATGTTCACACAGATCAATGCATCAAGAGCAGGGGATTCAGTTTGTGGTTATGGATGGGGGATGACATGAGATTGTGGTACACTAACAACTTGAAGCCCTAAAGGCAGTTCCATATAGGGAGAAAAGGAGGAACAAAAGAGGATGTGTGCGGTAAGCCTGGATTTTGTGAGTTTAACCAGGAAGTGGTCAACATCCATTTTTCAGGACTATTCCCCACCCCAAAATCATTTTTTGCACAAGAGTGCAATGGTCAGTCAAGTTTGGTCTGTGTATGTATAATGGTCAGAGATTAAAAAAAAAAAAAAATTATCCTCGCCAAAGGAGAGGGTATTGCATTTGGTCCTTTGTTGGTCGGTTTGTCCGCACACAATCAATGTCTGCTCTCCCATCAATGGATGGAGGTCCTCAATGCCAGACAGGAAATCCGAGCCGTATCCCTGGACATATCACGTGCTTTTGACACAGTCTGGCACCCTGCACTACTCACCAAACTCTCTTCCCATGGTATCCAAGGCCATCTCCACTCATGGCTCACAGACTTCCTCTCCTGTCGCAGTCAACGTGTGGCCCTAAATGGAGTTCTTTCATCCCTCTTCCTGTGCAGGCTGGGAGTTCCCTCAAGGTAGCGTTCTGGGCCCTGTTCTTTTTCTGGTTTTCATCAATGATCTCTCCGACTCTCTGGAAAATCCTCTATATCTCTTTGCCGATGACTCCACCCCTCTGCCGTACCATCGGTCATCCCTCAGACCGGCAAGCAGCAGCTTCTTCGCTCACTGCAGATCTGGATAAAATCACAAACTGTCCAACACATGGAACATGTCTTTCAATCCAGACAAATCTCACACTCCACTATGTCTCTTCGAAAGGACCGTTTAGAAAACCCCCCATCCACTTTCTCAACAATCCTCTGGAAGAAGTGTTTTCTTTCAAGCTTCTGGGTCTCACTATCTGCCATGACCTTTCCTGGGAAAGTCACATTTCCAACCTCGCCTCAAAAGCCAGTTGCCGACTGGGAATCCTCCGTCGTGCAAAAGTCCTTCTCGGCCCTCTTGAGGCTCCTGACCACTTACAAAGCTTTTGTCCGTAGCCTGATGGAGTACTGCTCTCCCCTCTGGGCTGGTGCTCCTGCCTCCACCTTTCTCGGCTTCACGCTGTCGAAACCAGGGCATTTAGGATCATCGGCATCTCCCGCAATGAAGCTGAGTCTTTGGCCTCTCACTCAATCACCGCAGGTTGGTCGGTGGTCTTTCTGTCTTCTACCGACTCCTCTCCAGCCTGCCCCCCCTGCTCTCTCTGCCATTTGTCCCCACCACATTTGCACAGGCGCTCAAGTCCGCCAACAACCCCTTCTGGTAAAACTACCAAAATCACGAACCACTGCTCACCTTCACTCCTTCATTCCTCTTTTTTCCCTCCTTTGAATAAACTCCCTCACTCTATTCTTTCCCATTCTTCCCTCCAGGCTTTCAAAACAGCTGTTCACCACCACCTCTTATCATCCCCCATCCAAATCCTCGATCTTTTCTACCCCGATAATCCACCCAAGCCCACTTCCTTCAATTCCCCTGCTTTCCTTCCTGAAAGTCCCTGTAATGTCCATCTTCTCTTCCCCATGTTCCCCGTCCCATCCCCATCCCTCTCCCTTCCCCAGATCACCTAATGTGTCTGTTCCCCACTTTTGTCCCTTCCACTCCCCCCCCTCTGTCTCATGCCCCCTTGCTGTGCGTTGTGTGTTTGCTCTCATACGAGCCTCGACAAGTATACAAAAAAATTAAAAATAAAACACAAAAAAACAGAACTTTCGTGTTTTCTCCCACAACGCTTGTTGGATTGAGACAAAATTTTCACATTTGTCGCACTACTCATGTAGAATGTTTTAATGATAATTATGACGTCATTGGTCACGTGGTGTGGCAGCCATATTGGAAAAAACTTTGGACTTCTGTATCTGAAACCGCACCAAGGAAAAACTTCAAACTTGCCACATAGCAACTACTACTCATGCGGAATGAATTTGATTTTTTTTATGACATCATCGGTGCCCTCATTATGATGCCAAAATTGTATATGTAGAACGCCACATCCGATCAGTATGAAAATCTTTGAGGGTCATCTCGGGATAAAATGGTCCACAGAAAAAAATAATCATTACGTCATCGGTCACGTGATTCGGCAGCCATATTGTTTAAAAATATATATACAGTATATATAAAAAAAACCTTCAAAAATCTTCTCTGAAGTGGCTGAACAGATCGAGGAAAAACTTTACACGTATGACCGCTGATCCATGAGGAACAAAAGGTTCACATTAGATCATAGGTCACATGGTTGGCTGCCATATTGGATTTACCCTAAAACCTATATATATAAAAAAATTTACACCACTCAAAAGAAGTCCTGGCAAGGGTCTGCAATCTCTGCTCTTTTTTTTGTTACCTCTGCCGACGAAGGTTATGGGTTCACCTCTAAACGTTTGTTCGTGTGTCTGTAAGCAGGATATCTCAAAAAGTTGTGGATGGATTCAGATTAAACTGGGTGGATAGGTTCGGTGTGTGACGAGGACCAATCAGTTTGATTTTGGTGAAGATCAGAATCCGGATGCGAGAATTATTTCAGTGATTCTTCACAATTGAGGGAGCGAGCCAAAAACGATCAATACCACAATATCACAAAAAGTTATGGACGGATTATGACGAAACTTGGTGGATGAGTAAGTTAGGTGACAAGAACAAGCCGATTTGATTTTGGTTCAGGTCCGGATGCAGATCTGGCCCATCAGTGGGATACAAAACATAAACTGTTCAGCCTGACAGAGGTATGCACTTTACCAAGTGCCACTCTAGTTTCTCAATGTGACACCATGCAAAAGAAACAGCTGGAATCATGGAATGGGCCACAGACAAATACTTCCTTTGAGGCACAGCCTAACAGGACAATGTAAAATGAAGTCAGTTTATGATGCCATGGATGTGACATCAAGTGGTATATGACGTGAATTGTTAAAAGCAAATAGTTTACATTTCATAACTTCCCCAACTTTTACAGGAAGTTTTTTGGGGTTGGGGGTGGGGGAAGGCTCCTTTGAAATACTTGGTTTATTACATTTTGGTATATGCAGGTCGAGGCTTCTGGAGGAGTTAAAATAAAGAGGGTGGAAGGTAGACAAATTAGCATGATTGATAAGAAGCAGCAGGCAAGGTACAGACGTAATATATGAGTGTGTGTTGAAAAGTAATGCCTCTTGGTCTTTCCCAAAAAGAGGTAAATATATTGGAATGAAACAAAGCACAACCTGCATGTTACTTCTTCCTGCCACTGCGTGAAATGTTTTGTGATTCTGACACTAGATGGCTCAGTGTCACCTTTGTCAAGATGGCAGAGGTCAGTATGAGGTTGTCAGTGCTGTGAAGCACTGGAGATGAGAGTTAGGATGACTGAATGGAGATGAGATCTTCTTTTTCATGTCACTATGCTTTTCCCAGCCACTACAAAACACAGGCTCTGGTACAAGAGTTGAGAGCCTTCAGATAGTCTGGTCCACGAGCCTCTGGCAAGAGAGGGAAATCTAGGAATGCTCCATTGTTTGAGGAGCCTCTGCACAGTCACAATTGATGGGGCGATTTTGAATATATATCCCCACTTCTGCACAAGGGCTCTGCAGCATCCAACTCCAATCCTGAGGCAATTGAAACAGCCAGGTCTCACTGGCTACTTTTGCCAGGGAGTCCTCAGGGTCAAGTGGCAGGTCTTGATTGCAGATGTGTTGACAAAGCATCTATCCTGCAGCTGTGGGGGTTATCATCCAGGGGCTGAACAGCATGAAGGAAACCATTCCTGGAATTCAACCTCTTAGGTAATGGCTCGTGTTGAACAAGTGGGTGGCAAGAGTCATATTCCTGCTTGGTCCTTTCTATTTGTGAGGAGACTGCCCTTCTGATTGGAGGTGGAACAATACCACATAGAAAATAGAGGTCGTCCACTCACATTGGTTTAAAGCAACCAGAAATAGCTCTGCAAGCCATGTTGACGACTGCATCTGGAGATGAGAGTTGAGTGCACAATT
>CM068962.1:73591537-73612003 GCA_035128595.1 Eptatretus atami | reverse complement strand
ACGATCCTGAGAGCAGAACGGTCAATGGAGTACCACCACAAAGGATCACCAACCCTGACTTGGCTCCATCAGATTGTATCTTTCCCCCCCAAACCTAAAGGCCCAGTCACACCTTGACGTTTAGCCAGCTTATGCCGATTTTTGAAAAAATTTTCTAAAACGCTGGCACACGTCGAATACGTTATGGGTTAGTTTTGTAAACATTGAGAGCACGCTGAAAAACACTGCCATACGTCGTAGTACGCTGGCTTTCATTGTTGTACTTTGCGGTTGTCCTCAAATTTTAGCATGCTTGAAATTTACGACTTATGCCAGCGTATGACTCACAAGTTCCGCTACGCTGGCCAAAAGTTGTAGGCACGTTATGCGATCGTTGACACACGTCGACACACGTTACTTGTAAGTTAATCATAAGTCGAAACATGTCGAGGTAATGTTTAGCGTACCCGAAACTTATTTCTAACCTATGAGTAACGTGTTGTAGGCACGTTATACGATCGTTGATACATGTTACTTGTAAGTTACTCATAAGTCGAAACACGTCAAGGTCATGGTTAGCGTCAGTGTTCCAGACTCCCTGGGTTTTTTTTTCTTTGGTATGACGGTGATGTTGACACTTCGATTTCTAGTGCGGTTATGATTTAAATCGTTGAGCGGCAGCCTATTAATTATATTATAACCGCACTAGAAATCGAAGTGTCAACATCACCGTCATACCGAAGGAAAAAAAATAAAAAAAACCAGGGAGTCTGGAACACTGACGCTAACCATACCTCGACGTGTTTCGACTTATGAGTAACTTACAAGTAACTTTTGTCGACGTGTGCCAACGATCCCATATCGTGCGTACAAATTATTCCCATCGCATGCGGAACGTGTGAGGCATACGGCAAGTAAGTCGTAAAATTTTTAACACGTTTAAAATTTCAAGACGTACTCCACTTGCTACGACGTACGATAGCGTACTTTAGCATTCTATTCACGTATACCAAACTTACCCATACCGTATTCGACGTGCACCAGCGTTTTAGACGCATTTTTCAGAGGTCGGCATACGCTGGCAAGATCGCCAAGGTGTGACTGCGATGTTGACATTTCCATTTCTCCGGCGGTTATGATTTGAATCATTGTGCGGCAGCCTTTTAATAGGCTACGCCACGTGATCGTTGGCGATACGTGCAACGCGCTATGCATAAGTTAGACTATCGTTGGGCATAGGTTGTGAACGCGACAAACAGGCTAAGCATTCGTTGGTATAAGTTATCTATAAGACAACGAAACGTTCTGTGTCTGTTATTAATATGTTATGCATACGACCAACTCGTTATGAATACGTCCGAATCTTTAAAAAAAACATCAAAAGTTCAGCGTAAGCAGGCGTTTTACATACATTTTGATATGTTGCCATTGCTGGCTAAAACGTCAAGGTGTGACTGGGCCTTAAGGAACACCTCGTGAGAACATTTTTCTTCCGACAATGATGTCAAGGCCTCTGTGAAGTGGTGGTTAAGTCAGCAAGATGCACAGTTCTATCGTGACGGTATTACAAAAACTACTGAATGTTGGAGGAAATGTGTGGACCACAGTGGTGATTATGTTGAGAAATAAATATGCACCATGGTAGAACAAATATTGATGTTGGTATCTGTGCTTTCATTCAATATCAACCTTTTTTGGAGAAAAAAAATATAGGGGCATTACTTTTAAACACGTCCTTGTATACATTAAAGTGAATAGTTAAGGTACAGGCAGACAAAAGGACAGGATTATTGAGAATTTAAAAAAAGATCATGGGTGAGGACAAGACTAAAGGAAAGCCAATAGAGTACAGGTATTCCTCGATTCATGACATTTGGTTTACATTTTTTTCACAACAAAACGGACTTACAGCAAGTTTTTCAATTTACATTCACATTTTTTGCTACAACGAAATAAAAAATACTGCACATGCAGTCGAATGCCATGGAGATTTCAAACAGTGCTCCACTCATTTAGTGAGCCACATCACAGCCATGCGTACCCGTTTGTTGGGGGCAGGGGTTGGGGGGAGAGGGATAGATTTTCATAGAACAGATAGAAATGTATTGAATAGCATGGTCCATGTTTGAGTAGTTAAGTAATCTCGATGTAATAAGTAGGAACACATCAGCTAAAGTTTTGTTTTGTTTAAATGTGCACCATACAGGTGGAGAGAAGAACGTATAGAGTGAGGAAATCAGTCTGAAGAGTGTTTGAGGAGATTCATGCCTGAAGAGGAGAGAAAGAAGGTGAACCAGGGACAAAGAACGGTTACTCTGTGGTGCTTCTTTCCTGCCTACTTGCCTTCGCCATGGTGCTGTTCTTGTCTGCCTGCTACCTGATCATCGTCCTGCCATCTCATAATCTGCCCATCGCCCTGCCAAACACCTCATCCCTCATCACCTGCTCATGGCTGTTCCACACCCATCCTCCCCCTGCTACAAACAGAGCGAGTCCCGGTTACATCCCTTTCCGTCGGTGATGAGTCCAGAGTGAGCACCTTAGTTCTTTGGATTTCTTTTATTCTCATTGCATTGTAATGGAGTTGGCGGTCCAGGTTAACCCCCCCCCCCCGGCCCAATTGTAGTGACAGGCGGTTACACCGCCAGCCCAGATGGTCAATCGGTTTTCCTTAATAGGAGGCGGACACATTGATCCTCGGAGATTATGCGCGGGAGGGGCAGGGCGCATTGGCAGTGACGGAGGCACGGGGAAGCACAGCACAGGGGGGTTTATACTCGAACCCCATGACAAATACACGGACACAGCAACTTAAAATGAACACGGTATTTAATGACAATAGGAATGTTTATAAGGGTAATTATAAATGTAAAAATATAAATACGTGAGGTAAATTAAAATCCCAAGTTGAGGCGCTTCTACACACAGACTTAATACAAACAAGGAGAATGCAACAAATGCAAAGCAAATCCTCCTTTATTCTAGCATTAAGGCCCTGTCACACCTTGACGTTTTAGCCAGCGTATGGCAAGGTATCAAAATGTATGTAAACGCTGACGTACGCTTAACTATTGATGTTTTTTTTCCAGTTTTGGACGTATTCTAAAACGAGTTGGACGTATGCATAACGTATTAGTAACGTACACAGAACGTTTCGATAACATATAGATAACTTATATCAACGAATGCTGAGACGTGTTGTCGGCGTTCACAACCTATGCCCAATGATAGTCTAACTTATGCATATCGCGGCAGCGTATCGCCGACGATCACGTGGCATAGCCTATTAAAAGGCTGCGGCCTCGACGATTCAATCATAACCGCACTAGACATCGAATGTGTCAAGCCGCTGTCACACCTTGACGTTTTAGCCAGCGTATGCCGACGTATGAAAAATTTGCCAATACGCTGGCACACGTCGAATACGTTATGGGTAAGTTTGTATACGTAAGAGCACGCTGAAGCACGCTGGCATACGTCGTAGTACGCCGAGCACGTCGACAAATTTTCAGCATGTTGAAAATTTTTCGACGTATGCCAGTGTATGACGCACACGTTCCGCATACGCTGGCCATAATTGTAGGCACGTTACGCGATCGTTGACATACGTCGACACACGTTACTTGTAAGTTACTCATAAGTCGAAACACGTCGAGGTAATGTTTAGCGTACCCGAAACTTATTTCTAACCTATGAGTAACGTGCTTTGAACCTATGAGTAACGTGCTTTGAACCTATGTGTAACGTCTCTCCAACGCATATCGACGTATGTAGATGTATTTGACGTCTTCCGGACGACCACAGAACTTACTGAACGTGTACTAACTTACAGCTACCGTATAATGGCGTATTGGCAGCGTTTAGGGGAATTCGTATATAAAATGGGTTCACACAGGAGGAACCCATCAGTGTTCCAGACTCAATGGTTTTTTTTTTCGTTTTTTTCTTTTTTCTTCGCATGACGGTGATGTTGACACTTCGATTTCTATGCGGTTATGATTTAAATCGTTGAGCGGCAGCCTATTAATTATACTAGCGATACCCGTGCCATGCACGGGATAGCAGTACAACAAAGCTGGTAGCAGACGACAGACCGTACACGGGGAATAAGAAAAATACGCATTGTGCAAAATGCAAGGGTACTATGGAACGCCAAGACTTCCCAAACATTGTCGGCATGTCTGCTAAGTGCCACAGCAATTTCATAGGATCGTGTGACGGCCAGCCGAGTTTTTAGTGTGTAAGCTTGGTATTATAATAGAGATTATATTATAACCGCACTAGAAATCGAAGCGTCAACATCACCATCATGCCGAAGAAAAAATAATAAAAAACCATGGAGTCTGGAACACTGACGCTAAACATTACCTGACGTGTTTCACTTATGAGTAACTTACAAGTAACGTGTGTCAACGATCGCGTAACATGCCTACAACACGTTACTCATAGGTTAGAAATAAGTTTCGGGTATGCTAAACATTACCTCGACGTGTTTCGACTTGAGTAACTTACAAGTAACGTGTCGACGTGTGTCAACTATCGCGTAACGTGCCTACAATTATGGCCAGCGTATGCGGAACGTGCGAGTCATACGCTGGCATACGTCGAAAATTTCAAGCATGTAAAATTTGTGACAGCTCGCGTAAGACAATGCCAGCGTACTACGACGTATGCCAGCATGCTCTTAACGCATACAAAACTTACCCATAACTATTCGACGTGTGCCAGCGTTTTAGACAATTTTTCATACGTCGGCATACACTGGCTAAATCGTCAAGGTGTGACAGGCCTTTAGCTCGTCCAGGATTGTCATTATGGAACTTGGAATCGAGGCTCTTCGAGGTGAAGTGATTGGGTGACGCAGCATGATGACACTACATGCTCGCGAAAAAACGTGAGTTCGTTAAAGCCGATTCGTCAGAGGTTCATTGAATGAGTTCGCTTCACGACGGTTTTCGCGCTTTTACTCTTTTTATTTTTTCAGAATCGTACACACGGTCATTCGGCGCGAGTCGCACACGCGCACCGTTCATGCTAAGCGATAGTTCTTCTTCACTCAATTGTCGTCTCACGGACTGCCTCTACTCCTATTTGCTTCACTGTCTTCTGGTGCCATGTGAATGCACAAGGTGATATGAAGAAAATGCCAAAAATGGCGCCAAGCCACTCTCGCAGCGGAATGTTCGTCAGGCAATTCGTGAGCGTATTCAACACCAAGGCTCAGAGACCCCGTGCAGCTTCTTTGTCGATCGTCCTCACTGACGCCACGGCTTTACAGAATCGCGCCGTCGGTGACATACACAAGGCTTCGAGGCCTGTCTCATACGACTAGCCAAGAGTCAATGGCAGTGTCTCGCTTCACCACGTGAGCTAAATCGCCTCAGCATGAACATGAGAATCGCACACAGGCTTTCTTCATGCGTCAAAGAAAGCCATTTTGTCGTGCCGACAGCAGAATAAAGCAAGATCCTCCGTCCTAGCCACATTCCTACACGACTACAGCTGCCCTTCTCACACCGACCTCATGCATTCC
Source organism: Eptatretus atami (assembly GCA_035128595.1). Lineage (NCBI taxonomy): Eukaryota > Metazoa > Chordata > Myxini > Myxiniformes > Myxinidae > Eptatretus > Eptatretus atami. Next base: position 73,606,491 of record CM068962.1, on the reverse strand, counting down.
TCCTGATCTCCATGTCTGACGTCACACTGAACCACTGTTCCACCTCCGGGGCGTGCTTGCTCGCACGAAACCCGGGAAGTTAGGGCCTCTGCCTGCTCGGCACGTTTGTGAATGCAAAAACATAAGGATAGGTTCTAGGGGGGCAATCACATACTGGGGCAATCACATACTCTACTCATTTTGTGAGCCTTAATCCACATCTAATTACACCACCCCCCCCCTCACACCCCCCCTCACTCGTGTGGTGACACGTAACACTTAAGTTCACAGTTTCCCTACTTAATTCTAGAGACGTCTCCTACACGTCCACGGATCAAACAACTCTATTCAATCCAACTTTCCTATTAAATTCTCCATCTACCCCACAACCGTAACAGTAAAGGGGTGGGCAGTGGTGACGGTGCAACGGGGCCGGCAGTGGTTGAGCATTGATGGGTGATTGTGTACATGTTTACAGAGTGCTGTTAGTGAGGGTCTTGTCAAGAGGGGTTGTGTGGTTGATGTGTGTTTTTAACCAAGCCATGCCCACTCCCTGAGGGAAGAAGGGGGGGGGGGGACAAAACCCCCAAAAAACTACAAAAAAAACAAACAAACAAAATACAGTGGTGCCCCCAGAATCCGAATTTAATCCGTTCCAAGAGGCTGTTCGGATTCCAAAAAGTTCGGATTCCAAAACTATTTTCCCAATAAAAATAATGGAAAGTGAATTAATCCGTTCCTGGACCCCAAGAAACCCACTTTCAAGACACTTTCAACTGAAATTACCATTTAAGGTAAAAAGATGAGTAAATGACCTTCTGGTCATGAATCTTCTTCCAGCCTGGATGACAGGAGCGTTCGCCTTCCATCAGTCTGGATGCCACTGGCCTATCATGCCATCGGATCAAAACGTAACTGTTCACCTGGTAGAGGTAGTAATTAACATGAGACAATGTTTTTTATATCCGTACACTCTGTGGAGACAAACGTCGTTCACCGCACGGTTCCACGGGAGAGAATCAAGAGGTGAAGTGATTGGGTGACGCAGCATGATGACACTACCATGCTCGCGAAAAAAACGTTGAGTTCGTTAAAGCCGATTCGTCAGAGGGTTCATGAATGAGTTGCTTCACGACGGGTTTTCGCGCTTTTATCGCTTCTTTATTTTTCAGAATCGTACACACGGTCGATTTCGGCAGCGAGATCAGACACACGCGCACCGCTCTCATGCTAAGCGATAAGTTCTTTCTTCAACTCAATTGTCGTTCTCACGGACTTCCTCTTACTCCTATTTGCTTCACTGCTCTTCTTGGGTGCCATGGTGAATGCACAAGGGTGATAATTGAAGAAAAAAAAAAACAGCACAAATCAAGGTGAAAACACGAGTAAAGTAGCGATGACACATGAGAGATGCTTTCCACGAGTACTTCACCGACGAACTGAATGACAAAGCGCGAAGATGCGCGGTCGAACAGGCGGGGGACGCACGTGAACAAACATGAACGCCACGTTGTGGTTCGGTTTCCGAAAATGTGTTCGGTTTTTAGGGCAAAATTTTCTCGAAAAAATTGTTCGGATTCCAATTTGTTCAAACAATGGGGCGTTCGGATTCTGGGGGCACCACGGTATATTATTTCATTAATTAAAAACATTTTTGCATTTTCTTCTTGGATCTTGTGTAGATGGGTTGTGTGGTGCTCGTGGGCATGATGGTCTGAATGGCTCACCTGTGTTGGATTTCCTTGTTGTTGGTATATAATTATTTGTTATCGATTCAGTGTTCCCCCTTTATTCTCCATGTCGTCTCCTCCGTCACAATCACCATCCCCCTAGTTATGTTCTTTGGTTTCGGAAATAAGCCATTTGTTTTGCAAGAGGTTCTCATGCCTCTCCTCACAAACCGCGCGCACGAAGTCCGCCATAATTCGGAACGCCTCACAGGAGTTAAAACCGTTCGGCACATCGCAGGATTTTAATTTCCCCGCAACGAGCTCGATGTTAGTGGAGCCGTTGATGCGACAGTACGGTACAATAGAACTCCATGGAGGAGATGTCAAACAGCGCTCAACTCATTTTGTGAGCCACATCACAGCTATGCATACAAGCGACGCATCTCGCGCTCGTATACTCTTCACGAAGGACACCATGGATCTATCATGTCCACCAACTAATACCAGCAGATGGGACGCCTAGTTCAACGTCCATCAGGATGACACCCACATTGATGAATCACCCTGCTCGTGAAAACACCAGGATAACAGTCGTTATCTGGGTCAGGATTCAAAACCCAGGCTTGACGGCTTAGAGGCGAGTGTGTGCATCACTGCAACTGCATCAAAGTTCCTTGTGTATTCTGTAATGAGACACCACTAACATGGAGAACCTTACACTCTCCAACTTCAAAGTGAAAATAGATGGAAGCAGCATCATTAGCCAGCTGAGAGATCCATATATGATTGCACTATGGATAAGGGCCTTGTTGAGGGATATAAACTGGAGAGGAAGGACTTGGCACTGTGGAGCATCAAAGAGATGACCAGCTTTGCAGGACAGCTTGGAGATGCATATGCCTGGTGTTGGCTTAATGTTAGGGTGGCGGGCTTTGGATCCTAGGGTCCCGAGTTCAAATCCCGCTCATCTGTTGAATTAATACCAGGTGGGGTTAACTCGCGCTCTTCATCCTTCCAAGGTCGCACAAATGAGTGCCAGCACGCTGGTATACTGTGGTGGAGTGCGACCCGTCCAGGATTGTGCCCAATAGACAAGGAGACTGCTTAAGCAGCACCAACGCTCTGCACAGAATATGGTCCCAGTCTCCTCCTCCTCTCCTCCTTGGAGATGCATTCTGCTCAACATAGGTGAAAGTTCATAGTTATTTGTGAGTTTCAGGAGCTCCAAGGACCATACCTCTCCCAGAAGACTCCAAAAAATATTTAGGGATGAACAAGCTTTTCCTTGTAAAAGGCTTGCAATTATTGATGGTTCACTTTATATTGCAATCTCATATTTGTAAACATGTACGCATCTCCTGTAACCGGAATATTAACATACTCTGACAGCTTGCATTCCCTCCAGGTTCATCTTTAAAAGCTTTCCCAGAAAATGATCCGAATATTTTGGGATCAATAACAATAAAGCTTATTATATGTTGGTGGAACATCAACAAGGTGTGCTGTGCCACTTACAGATTGCAGGCGAGTCCACAGAGAGCAAACAAAGCAAACAAATCAAATTCCTATGCACAACTCCACCACAACTGTACAACATCCACGACACAACTTCAATAGCAGTGTGTTTTTGTACAATCAAAGCGCACACAGGAGCCTGAACAGAATGCAGGATAGAAGACTTTCAGACAGGTTAATGCATCTAGAATATAGGATTCATACTTGCGGGTGGAATTGCATCCGCAAGAAGGATTTACATGGTCATGAGGCTGGATAACATTTTATCCGAATCGTCATTCGTATATTCCGATGTGATTTATCTCAGACCGAAAGCAGGAGGTCAATTGCCACGAAGGACAGTGTGAGAGATCCACAGCAATGATGGATTATATGATTGGAAAAGTTGAATCTTTTAGTTTTGTGCAACAGCACTAGGATCTTTTCCAAGAGTAAAGCTGTCTATTCTAGAGTCGATCATATGAAAGCCAAGTTTCTGTAAGCATGACCAGTTGGAAGCTGTGCGTTGCTGCATGCATGCACTGATCACTGCCAAAGTTTTATATTGAGAAGCAAGCATAGCCATTAACATGTCTATCGCAAGTTAGACCAAAACATTTTGCCACGAACAGGGTGATATATAACTCCATAATATCACTGTATCGACAACCACAGAATGAGAAAACCAGAGTTTTTTTTTATTATTATTATTTTTCAGCGAATGGATGCTGGGCCGGATTCGACAAAATTTGGCTCGTTGGTTGCATCATTACTGAGGCACAGCTGTGCAGAGCAGGAATTATGAATGTGACACCGATGTGACAGGTCGGGAATCAAACCAAGATCAAAAGGCACATGCACTACCATACAACTATCCTGACAGCCCCAAAGCATTTACAACAAGAAAAACAGCAATCGGAGATTGCAGACCCTCACCAGGACTTGTTTTGTGTGGTGTGTTGTGTATTTTATGTGTGTATTTTTGTGTGGTGTATTTTGTGTGACGTTTTGTGTACTGGTGTATTACAATAATAAAAGACAATTAGAACTGCCACTTTATAACTGCTTGCAGTGATGACCGGTTTAGCCATTTCAGAGAAGATTTTTGAAGTTTGTTTTTTTTAAACAATATGGTGGCCAAATTCAAGTGACCGATTATGTCATCAAAAAAATTTGTGGACCATATTATCCCTAGATGACCTCAATTTTCATACTGATCGGATGTAGCGTTCTACATATGCAATTGTGACGTCATACGAAGGCACCTATGATGTCATAAAAAAAATCACATTCCCCATGAGGAGTACTTGCTATGCCAAGTTTCAATTTTTTTCCTTGCTGTGGTTTCAGACACAGATGTCCAAAGTTTTTCCACACCACGTGACTATGATGTCATAATTATCATTAAAACATTCTACATGAGTAGTCGCACCAATGGTGAAAATTTAGTCTCAATCCGACAAGCGGATGCAGAGAAAAACACGAAAATTCTGTGCGGACAAACAAACAGAAACAGACAGACGGACCAAATACAATACCCTCTCCTTTGGTGAGGGTATAATAGCACCAATCCCACTGCCCCTGCCACCACAGTTTTCAAATATCCTACCAATATGTTTGGCAGGATCCAAAAGGTTCTACCACCTCTGAGACCACAACTTGCAAAGACTTTCATTTGTACATTCGACATTCAGTGCATTATGCAAACCAACAACACTGTGAAATAGGATACTGTGGACATGATCTTTACTTAAGAACCAAAACAGTACGAGCGCTGGATGTGAACCATAGAACTGAGTGGACGAGGTAGAAAAAAAAAAAAGAAGAAAGGAACGAAAACAAACAAACAAACAATTATAATCAATTACCTAGATAAAATGTATAAATGAACAGGGCAAACATACATAATATGGTTTATTGGAAAAAAACTACACACCCACACCGGGAATCTTTCCAATTCACATCCCGTGTGGGCACTATTTTCCTACAAAACGTATTATTAAATATTTGATATCGTAAGTTGATAATGAGGAATAGAGAAACTTTGTGATACATTCTCATCACCAGGGAATTAAAAGCAACAAAATAAAATTTCCGACAAACTGATTGAATCTCGCGCGCCGGTTCTCTGGGCAACCTTGGCCCCCCTTTGACTGAAGTTCTGGGGCTGGAGCTGGACAGGTTGGAGCATGGTTGCAGGAGCGCAGTGGATAGGGTGATCGACCCACCGTGCCCACGTGTTGGAGAAACAGGGCTAACCGACCGATCAGCGTAACCCCAGCTCTCCTGGACTGTTTCTCCTGGTAAAGGTACCATACACACATGCACGTCAGAACGAGGAGAAAGTAAACCAAGAACATTAATATGTTCAACTCTCAATTTGATGATAAAAATTTATCAATCAGGGTGACACTTCCGATTTTGTATTCAGGCAGCTCCCAGCGCTTGGATTGCAGGCATTGCATAAAATTTCCTCAAGTTTTACTCACATCGGTTGACTAGAGAATAGCAGCGCAAACAAAGCCAGATAAAATTGAAAGAACACCATTAAGCACATCAACAAGTCAAACTCCTCAGGAAAGAAAAACAAAACAAAGTTAATTGACAAAAAATGTACATAATAAACATGTTCCAGATAGGTAGTTTTGCTCTGGTGCTTTTACTTGCCAGAATACACAAAAACAACCTCAACAAATGATGAAAATATACAAGGTCAGTTAGTTATAAGGTCAATGCCAGAAGCGAATCAAAAACATAGTGATGCCCCTCCATGTATGTCCTAACAAAACAATTCTTTCAATTCATCCACCAGACCTAAACTGAATAAGAAAATGCTACATTAGGTTGTAAAGTAAAACTTCCTCAATTAAAAAATTGCCAGATTCGAGGTTTTCAGCTTTGGGTGTGAAGCCAAAATTACCGTAATGGAAATATTGACGAACGTACATATTTATGTACGTCTGCACGACTTTTATTAAACAGAAAATAGTAAATTTCCTACTAGTTTTTTTCTCACATCAGTGAATACGATCTTTCAACGTCAAAGAGAAGTGATAATATGTGAAACAACAGAACAGACAATAAAACGAGCATGTCCGTAACTATCTGATGATTTATTTATTTTTATTTAAAGTATACAATTCAAGGCTCCTATAAGCAGCTAGTTACACTAGAAACGTGTAACAAGGGAGAGCAGGAGACAAGAGGGATGGGAGCAGAGAGCACAAAATGCGGAATAGACCACATGAGATCTGTGAAGAGAGAGGATGGGGCGGATACACCGCGACGCTAACAAGATAGACGGCTACAGGGAGTATTCAGGAAGGAAAGCAGGGAATATGATGAAGGTGTGCGGTTTGGGTGGATTGACGGGTAGAAAAAGCATGTGTTTGGAATGGGGGAAATAAGAATGTGGTGAACAAACTATTTGAAGACCTGGGGGGAAGAGTGAATGAAGAGTGTGTGAGTTTGTTCCAAAGGGGGAAAAAGGGAATGACCGAGTGAAGTGAGCAGTGATTCTGATTTGGTAGTTAACCACCAAGAAGGGTTGCTGGGTGGCCTTGAGCGCTACTGTGGAAATATAGCGGGACAGAAAGCGGACAGAGCGCGGGGGTCGAGGCCGAGAGGAGACGGTAGAAGACAGAAAGACCACCGACCTGCCAGTGTGAGAGAGTAAGACCAAAGCTCGCCTCATTCGCCAGAGATACCTCTGTTGTTCTTAAATGCCTGGTTTCCGAAGTGATAGCGAGAAAGTGAGAGGCGGGCACCAGTCCAGACAGAAGAGCCAGCGTACTCCATCAACTTTGGATGAAAGCTTTGTGCATGCATGGCTTAGTCATTTACGGGGCGCGATCGCCTCGCCCCCGTGATCGACCCGGCGGTCGATTTTCAGGGGGCTTTCTATCGGCCCAAAAAATTAAAGCTGCTGAAAAAAAAAGCTAAAAAAAAAAAGCTTAAGCTCACCTGATGCCAAAAACAAAACATCCTTGTTCAACCATGGTCTCCTTATTGGACACAAGAAACGACAATGACCATGGTTGAAGTCATCTCCACAGGATGATGAGAAACTGTTGTGTTGGTACTTATCTTCAGTAGCTCAGGGATGAATTCTTTCACAATTATCTTATGTATGAGTCTGATGATAAGTGACTTTTATCTTCTCTCCCCTCGACGTGTTTCGACTTATGAGTAACTTACAAGTAACTTTTGTCGACGTGTGCCAACGATCCCATATCGTGCGTACAACTTGCTCACAGAGCGAGGTCCCGGTTACATCCTTTTCCGTCGGTGATGGTCCAAGTGAGGCACCTTGTTTTTGGATCTTTTATTCTCATTGCATGTAATGGATTGGCCGCGGTCCAGTTAACCCCCCCCCCCGCCCGCCCAAATTGTTAGTGACAGGCGGTTAACACGCCAGCCCAGATGGTGTCAACGGTTTTTCCTGAATAGAGAGTGTCGACACGTTGATTCGGAGATTATGCGCGGGAGGGGCAGGGCGAGTCATGGCGTGGTGATTCTTCGTACTGGTCCAGCCAGGGGTTTTACGTAGGCCGTCGACCGATGAGTAACTACGGCACACAACTTACCATGACGTTTATGGACATAGGAATGTAGGCAATTATGAATGTGAAAATTAAAGATAGCAGGAAATATCCAGTTAGGCGCTCTAAACCGACACTTATCGTATGTTAGGAGAGATAGTCTCTATTCTGATGAGGAGATAATTCCTCTGCTAACATAGAACGCAAGATGCCACATCTAGACCTTATTCTAGCTCTTATCTAGCATGCTCACTCGCTCTGCCTTTTAGCCCGGTATGGCAAGGTATCAAATGTATGTAAAACGCTGACGTACGCTTAACTATTGATGTTTTTTTCCAGTTTTGGACGTATTCATAACGAGTTGGACGTATGCATAACGTATTATACGTACACAGAACGTTTCGATAACATATAGATAACTTATATCAACGAATGCTGAGCGTGTTGTCGGCGTTCACAACCTATGCCCAGATAGTCTAACTTATGCATATCGCGGCAGCGTAATCGCGCCGATCACGTGGCATAGCCTATTAAAAGGCTGCGGCTCGACGATTCAAATCATACCGCACTAGACATCGAAGTGTCAAGCCGCTGTCACACCTTGACGTTTTAGCCAGCGTATGCGACGTATGAAAATTTGCCGAATACGCTGGCACACGTCGAATACGTTATGGGTAAGTTTTGTTACGTTAAGAGCAGACGCTGAAGCACGCTAGCATACGTCGTAGTACGCCGAGACGTGAAATTTCAGCGATGTTGAAAATTTTTCGACGTATGCCAGTGTATGACGCACACGTTCCGCATACGCTGGCCATAAGTTGTAGGCACGTTACGCGATCGTTGACATACGTCGACAAACGTACTTGTAATTACTCATCAGTCGAAACACGTCGAGTATATGTTTAGCGTACCCGAAACTTATTTCCAACTACATGAGTAACGTGCTTTGAACCTATGAGTAACGTGCTTTGAACCTATGTGTAACGTCTCTCCAAGCGCATATCGACGTTGTAGATTTATTTGACGTCTTCGGCCGACCACAGAACTTACTGAACGTGTTACTAACTTACAGCTACCGTATAATGGGCTATTGGCAGCGTTTAGGGGAATTCGTATTAAAAATGGGGTTCACACAGGAGGAACCCATCAGTGTTCCAGACTCAATGGTTTTTTTTTTTCGTTTTTTTCTTTTCTTCGGCTGACGGTGATGTTGACAATTCGATTTCTAGTGCGGTTATGATTTAAATCGTTGAGCGGCAGCCTATTAATTATACTAGCGATACCCGTGCACATGCACGGGATAGCAGTACAACAAAGCTGGTAGCAACGACAGACCGTACGAGGGAATAAGAAAATACGCATTGTGCAAAATGCAAGTGGTACTATGGAACGCCAAGCTTCCAAACATTGTCGGATGTCTGCTAAGTGCCACAGCAATTTCATGGGATCGTGTGACGGCGAGCCGAGTTTTTAGTGTGTAAGCTTGGTATTATAATAGGGATTATTATATACCGCCTAGAAATCGAAGGTCAACATCACCATCATGCCGAAGAAAAAAAAAAAACCATGGAGTCTGGAACACTGACGCTAAACATTACCTCGACGTGTTTCACTTATGGTAACTTACAAGTAACGTGTGTCAACGATCGCGTAACTGCCTACAACACGTTACTCATAGGTTAGAAATAAGTTTCGGTATGCTAAACATTACTCGACGACAATGATGTCAAGGCCTCTGTGAAGTGGTGGTTAAGTCAGCAAGATGCACAGTTCTATCGTGACGGTATTACAAAACTACTTGAATGTTGGAGGAAATGTGTGGACCACAGTGGTGGTTATGTTGAGAAATAAATATGCACCATGGTAGAACAAATATTGATGTTGGTATCTGTCTGTTTCATTCAATATCAACCTTTTTTGGAGAAAAAAATATAGGGGGCATTACTTTTAAACACGTCCTTGTATACATTAAAGTGAATAGTTAAGGTACAGGCAGACAAAAGGACAGGATTATTGAGAATTAAAAAAAAGATCATGGGTGAGGACAAGACTAAAGGAAAGCCAATAGAGTACAGGTATTCCTCGATTCATGACATTTGGTTTACATTTTTTCACAACAAAACGGACTTTTTACAGCAAGTTTTTCGATTTACATTCACATTTTTTGCTACAACGAAATAAAAAATACTGCACATGCAGTCGAATGCCATGGAGATTTCAAACAGTGCTCCACTCATTTAGTGAGCCACATCACAGCCATGCGTACGCCGTTTGTTGGGGGGCAGGGGGTTGGGGGGAGAGGGATAGATATTTCCATAGAACAGATAGAAATGTATGGAATAGCATGGTCCATGTTTGAGTAGTTAAGTAATCTCGATGTAATAAGTAGGAACACATCAGCTAAAGTTTTGCTTTGTTTAAATGTGCACCATACAAGTGGAGAGAAGGAACGTATAGAGTGAGGAAATCAGTCTGAAGAGTGTTTGAGTAGATTCATGCCTGAAGAGGAGAGAAAGAAGGTGAACCAGGGACAAAGAACGGTTACTCTGTGGTGCCTTCTTTCCTGCCTACTTGCCTTCGCCATGGTGCTGTTCTTGTCTGCCTGCTACCTGATCATCGTCCTGCCAGTCTCATCATCTGCCCCATCGCCCTGCCAAACACCTCATCCCTCATCACCTGCTCATGGCTGTTCCACACCCATCCTCCCCCTGCTACAACCAGAGCCGCGCGCGCTGACTTATGCCAGCGTATGACTCACAAGTTCCGCTACGCTGGCCAAAAGTTGTAGGCACGTTATGACGAATCGTTGACACACGTTACTTGTAAGTTATCATAAGTCGAAACATGTCGAGGTAATGTTAGCGTACCCGAAACTTATTTCTAACCTATGAGTAACGTGTTGTAGGCACGTTATACGATCGTTGATACATGTTACTTGTAAGTTACTCATAAGTCGAAACACGTCAAGGTCATGGTTAGCGTCAGTGTTCCAGACTCCCTGGGTTTTTTTTTTTTCTTGGTATGACGGTGATGTTGACACTTCGATTTCTAGTGCGGTTATGATTTAAATCGTTGAGCGGCAGCCTATTAATTATATTATAACCGCACTAGAAATCGAAGTGTCAACATCACCGTCATACCGAAGGAAAAAATAAATAAAAAAAACCAGGGAGTCTGGAACACTGACGCTAACCATACCTCGACGTGTTTCGACTTATGAGTAACTTACAAGTAACTTTTGTCGACGTGTGCCAACGATCCCATATCGTGCGTACAACTTATTCCCATCGCATGCGGAACGTGTGAGGCATACGGCAAGTAGTCGTAAAATTTTTAACACGTTTAAAATTTCAAGACGTACTCCACTTGCTACGACGTAGATAGCGTACTTTAGCATTCTATTCACGTATACCAAACTTACCCATACCGTATTCGACGTGCACCAGCGTTTTAGACGCATTTTTCAGAGGTCGCATACGCTGGCAAGATCGCCAAGGTGTGACTGCGATGTTGACATTTCCATTTCTCCGGCGGTTATGATTTGAATCATTGTGCGGCAGCCTTTTAATAGGCTACGCCACGTGATCGTTGGCGATACGTGCACGCGCTATGCATAAGTTAGACTATCGTTGGGCATAGGTTGTGAACGCCGACACAGGCTAAGCATTCGTTGGTATAAGTTATCTATAAGACAACGAAACGTTCTGTGTCTGTTATTAATATGTTATGCATACGACCAACTCGTTATGAATACGTCCGAATCTTTAAAAAAAACATCAAAAGTTCAGCGTAAGCAGCGTTTTACATACATTTTGATTATGTTGCCATTGCTGGCTAAAACGTCAAGGTGTGACTGGGCCTTAAGGAACACCTCGTGAGAACATTTTCTTCCGACAATGATGTCAAGGCCTCTGTGAAGTGGTGGTTAAGTCAGCAAGATGCACAGTTCTATCGTGACGGTATTCAAAACTACTTGAATGTTGGAGGAAATGTGTGGACCACAGTGGTGTTATGTTGAGAAATAAATATGCACCATGGTAGAACAAATATTGATGTTGGTATCTGTGTTTCATTCAATATCAACCTTTTTTGGAGAAAAAAAATATAGGGGGCATTACTTTTAAACACGTCCTTGTATACATTAAGTGAATAGTTAGGTACAGGCAGACAAAAGGACAGGATTATTGAGAATTTAAAAAAAGATCATGGGTGAGGACAAGACTAAAGGAAAGCAATAGAGTACAGGTATTCCTCGATTCATGACATTTGGTTTACATTTTTTCACAACAAAACGGACTTTTTACAGCAAGTTTTTCATTTACATTCACATTTTTTGCTACAACGAAATAAAAAATACTGCACATGCAGTCGAATGCCATGGAGATTTCAAACAGTGCTCCACTCATTTAGTGAGCACATCACAGCCATGCGTACGCCGTTTGTTGGGGGCAGGGGGTTGGGGGGAGAGGGATAGATATTTCCATAGAACAGATAGAAATGTATGGAATAGCTGGTCCATGTTTGAGTAGTTAAGTAATCTCGATGTAATAAGTAGGAACACATCAGCTAAAGTTTTGTTTTGTTTAAATGTGCACCATACAAGTGGAGAGAAGGAACGAATAGAGTGAGGAAATCAGTCTGAAGAGTGTTTGAGAGATTCATGCCTGAAGAGGAGAGAAAGAAGGTGAACCAGGGACAAAGAACGGTTACTCTGTGTGCTTCTTTCCTGCCTACTTGCCTTCGCCATGGTGCTGTTCTTGTCTGCCTGCTACCTGATCATCGTCCTGCCAGTCTCATATCTGCCCCATCGCCCTGCCAAACACCTCATCCCTCATCACCTGCTCATGGCTGTTCCACACCCATCCTCCCCTGCTACAACCAGAGCGAGTCCCCGGTTACATCCTTTCCCGTCTTGATTGAGTCCAGAGTGAGGCACCTTAGTTTCTTTGGATTTCTTTTATTCTCATTGCATTGTAATGGAGTTGGCGGTCCAGGTTAACCCCCCCCCCCCCCGGCCCAAATTGTAGTGACAGGCGGTTAACACCGCCAGCCCGATGGTCAATCGGTTTTTCCTATAAGAGGCGGAACATTGATCCTCGGAGATTATGCGCGGAGGGGCAGGGCGCTTGGCAGTGACGGAGGCACGGGGAAGCACAGCACAGGGGGGTTTATACTCGAACCCCATGACAAATACACGGACACAGCAACTTAAAATGAACACGGTATTTAATGACAATAGGAATGTTTTATAAGGGTAATTATAAATGTAAAAATTATAAATACGTGAGGTAAATTAAACTCCAAGTTGAGGCGCTCTACACACAGATTTAATACAAACAAGGGAAATGCACAAATGCAAAGCAAATCCTCCCTTTATTCTAGCACTTAAGGCCTGTCACACCTTGACGTTTTAGCCAGCGTATGGCAAGGTATCAAAATGTATGTAAAACGCTGACGTACGCTAACTATTGATGTTTTTTTCCAGTTTTGGACGTATTCATAACGAGTTGGACGATATGCATAACGTATTAGTAACGTACACAGAACGTTTCGATAACATATAGATAACTTATATCAACGAATGCTGAGCGTGTTGTCGGCGTTCACAACCTATGCCCAAGATAGTCTAACTTATGCATATCGCGGCAGCGTATGCCGACGATCACGTGGCTAGCCTATTAAAAGGCTGCGGCTCGACGATTCAAATCTAACCGCACTAGACATCGAAGTGTCAAGCCGCTGTCACACCTTGACGTTTTTAGCCAGCGTATGAAAAATTTGCCGAATACGCTGGCACACTCGTGAATACGTTATGGGTAAGTTTTGTATACGTTAAGAGCACGCTGAAGCACGCTGGCATAGTCGTAGTACGCGAGCAACATTTTCAGCATGTTGAAAATTTTTCGACGTATGCCAGTGTATGACGCACACGTTCCGCATACGCTGGCCATAAGTTGTAGGCACGTTACGCGATCGTTGACATACGTCGACAACGTTACTTGTAAGTTACTCATAAGTCGAAACACGTCGAGGTAATGTTTAGCGTACCCGAAACTTATTTCTAACCTATGAGTAACGTGCTTTGAACCTATGAGTAACGTGCTTTGAACCTATGTGTAACGTCTCTCCAACGCATATCGACGTATGTAGATGTATTTGACGTCTTCCGGCCGACCACAGAACTTCTGAACGTGTTACTAACTTACAGCTACCGTATAATGGCGTATTGGCAGCGTTTAGGGGAATTCGTATATAAAAATGGGGTTCACACAGGAGGAACCCATCAGTGTTCCAGACTCAATGGTTTTTTTTTTTCGTTTTTTTTCTTTTCTTCGGCATGACGGTATGTTGACACTTCGATTTCTAGTGCGGTTATGATTTAAATCGTTGAGCGGCAGCCTATTAATTATACTAGCGATACCCGTGCACATGCACGGGATAGCAGTACAACAAAGCTGGTAGCAGACGACAGACCGTACACGGGGAATAAGAAAAATACGCATTGTGCAAAATGCAAGTGGTACTATGGAACGCCAAGACTTCCCAAACATTGTCGGATGTCTGCTAAGTGCCACAGCAATTTCATAGGGATCGTGTGACGGCGAGCCGAGTTTTTAGTGTGTAAGCTTGGTATTATAATAGAGATTATATTATAACGCACTAGAAATCGAAGTGTCAACATCACCATCATGCCGAAGAAAAAAAAAAATAAAACCATGGAGTCTGGAACACTGACGCTAAACATTACCTCGACGTGTTTCAACTTATGAGTAACTTACAAGTAACGTGTGTACGTCAACGATCGCGTAACATGCCTACAACACGTTACTCATAGGTTAGAAATAAGTTTCGGTATGCTAAACATTACCTCGACGTGTTTCGACTTATGAGTAACTTACAAGTAACGTGTGTCGACGTGTGTCAACATCGCGTAACGTGCCTACAACTTATGGCCAGCGTATGCGGAACGTGCGAGTCATACGCTGGCATACGTCGAAAAATTTCAAGCATGTTAAATTTTGGATCGACTCGGCTATACGAGCGTACTACGACGTATGCCAGCATGCTCTTAACGCATACAAAACTTACCCATAACATATTCGACGTGTGCCAGCGTTTTAGACAAATTTTTCATACGTCGGCATACACTGGCTAAATCGTCAAGGTGTGACAGGGCCTTTAGCTTCGTCCAGAGATTGTCATTATGGAACTTGGAATCGAGCTGTTCGTAGGCATGCCCAAAATGGCGCCAAGCATCTCGCCAGCGGGA
>CM068962.1:73569359-73588639 GCA_035128595.1 Eptatretus atami | reverse complement strand
GGGTTGTGTGGTTGATGTGTGTTTTTAACCAAGCCCATGCCCACTCCCCTGAGGGGAAGAAGGGGGGGGGGGGGGGACAAAACCCCCAAAAAAACTACAAAAAAAACAAACAAACAAAATACAGTGGTGCCCCCAGAATCCGAATTTAATCCGTTCCAAGAGGCTGTTCGGATTCCAAAAAGTTCGGATTCCAAACTATTTTCCCAATAAGAAATAATGGAAAGTGAATTAATCCGTTCCTGGACCCAAGAAAACCCACTTTCAAGACCCTTTCAACTGAAAATACCCATGTTTAAGGTAAAATAGATGAGTAAATGACCTTTTCTGGGTCATGAATCTTCTTCCAGGCCTGGGGATGAGCAGGAGCGTTTGTCGCTTCTTCCATCAGTCTGGATGCAGCTCCGGCCTATCAGTGGCCATCGGATCCAAAACGTAAACTGTTCACCTGGTAGAGGTATGTTAATTAACCATGAAGCACCAAATGGTTTTTTATATCCCAGTACACTCTGTGGAGACACAAACGTGCCGTTTTCACCGCACGGTTCCACGGAGAGAATCAAGAGGTGAAGTGATTGGTGACGCAGCATGATGACACTACCATGCTCGCGAAAAAAACGTTGAGTTCGTTAAAGCCGATTCGTCAGAGGTTCATTGAATGAGTTCGCTTCACGACGGGTGTTTCGCGCTTTTATCGCTTCTTTATTTTTCAGAATCGTACACACGGTCGATTTCGGCAGCGAGATCAGCACACGCGCACCGCTCTCATGCTAAGCGATAAGTTCTTTCTTCAACTCAATTGTCGTTCTCACGGACTTCCTCTTACTCCTATTTGCTTCACTGCTCTTCTTGGGTGCCATGGTGAATGCACAAGGGTGATAATTGAAAGAAAAAAAAAAACAGCACAAATCAAGGTGAAAACACGAGAGTAAAGTAGCGATAGACACATGAGAGATGCTTTCACGAGTACTTCCACCGACGAACTGAATGAACAAAGCGCGAAGATGCGGGTCGAACAGGCGGGGAGACGCACGTGAACAAACATGAACGCCACGTTGTGTTCGGTTTCCGAAAATGTGTTCGGTTTTTAGGGCAAAATTTTCTCGAAAAAATTGTTCGGATTCCAATTTGTTCAAACAATGGGGCGTTCGGATTCTGGGGGCACCACGGTATATTATTTCATTAATTTAAACATTTTTTGCATTTTCTTCCTTGGATCTTGTGTAGATGGTTGGTGTGGTGCTCGTGCAGGCATGATGGCCTGAATGGCCTCCACCTGTGTTGGATTTCCTTGTTGTTGGTATATAATTATTTGTTATCGATTCAGTGTTCCCCCTTTATTCTCCATGTCGTCTCCTCCGTCACAATCACCATCCCTAGTTATGTTCTTTGGTTCGGAAATAAGCCCATTTGTTTTGCAAGAGGTTCTCATGCCTCTCCTCACAACCGCGCGCACGAAGTCCGCCATAATTCGGAACGCCTCACAGGAGTTAAAACCGTTCGCACATCGCAGGATTTTAATTTCCCCCGGCAACGAGCTCGATGTTAGTGGAGCCGTTGATGCGACAGTACGGTACAATAGAACTCCATGGAGGAGATGTCAAACAGCGCTCAACTCATTTTGTGAGCCACATCACAGCTATGCATACAAGCGACGCATCTCGCGCTCGTATACTCTTCACGAAGGACACCATGGATCTATCATGTCCACCAACTAATACCAGCAGATGGGACGCCTAGTTCAACGTCCATCAGGATGACACCACATTGATGGATCACCCTGCTCGTGAAACACCAGGATAACAGTTCGTTATCTGGGTCAGGATTCAAACCAGGCTTGACGGCTTAGAGGCGAGTGTGTGCCTCACTGCAACTGCATCAAAGTTCCTTGTGTATTCTGTAATGAGACACCACTAACATGGAGAAACCTTACACTCTCCAAACTTCAAGTGAAAATAGATGGAAGCAGCATCATCAGCCAGCTGAGAGATCCATATATGATTGCACTATGGATAAGGGCCTTGTTGAGGGATATAAACTGGAGAGGAAGGACTTGGCACTGTGGAGCAATCCAAAGAGATGACCAGCTTTGCAGGACAGCTTGGAGATGCATATGCCTGGTGTGGCTTAATGGTTAGGGTGGCGGGCTTTGGATCCTAGGGTCCCGAGTTCAAATCCCGCTCATCTGTTGAATTAATACCAGGTGGGGTTAACTCGGCCTGTCATCCTTCCAAGGTCGGCAAAATGAGTGCCAGCACGCTGGTATACTGTGGTGAGTGGCGACCCGTCCAGGATTGTGCCCAATAGACAAGGAGACTGCTTAAGCAGCACCAACGCTCTGCACAGAATATGGTCCCAGTCTCCTCCTTCCTCCTCCTCCTTGGAGATGCATTCTGCTCAACATAGGTGAAAGTTCATAGTTTATTGTGAGTTCAGGAGCTCCAAGGACCATACCTCTCCCAGAGACTCCAAAAAATATTTAGGATGAACAAGCTTTTCCTTGTAAAGGCTTGCAATTATGATGGTTCACTTATATATGCAAATCTCATATTTGTAAACATGTACGCATCTCCTGTAACCGGAATATTAACATACTCTGACCAGCTTGCATTCCCTCGAGGTTCATCTTTAAAAGCTTTCCAGAAAATGATCCAATATTTGGATCAATAACAATAAAGCTTATTATATGTTGGTGGAACATCAACAAGGTGTGCTGTGCCACTTACAGATTGCAGGCGAGTCCACAGAGAGCAAACAAAGCAAACAAATCAAATTCCTATGCACAACTCACCACAACTGTACAACATCCACGACACAACTTCAATAGCAGTGTGTTTTTGTACAATCAAAGCGCACACAGGAGCCTGACAGAATGCAGGATAGAAGACTTTCAGACAGGTTTAATGCATCTAGAATATAGGATCATACTTGCGGGTGGAATTGCATCCGCAAGAAGGATTTACATGGTCATGAGGCTGGATAACATTTTATCCGAATCGTCATTCGTATATTCCGAGTGATTTATCTCAACCGAAAGCAGGAGGTCAATTGCCACGAAGACAGTGTGAGAGATCCACAGCAATGATGGATTATATTGATTGGAAAAGTTGAATCTTTTAGTTTTGTGGCAACAGCACTAGGATCTTTTCCAAGAGTAGAAGCTGTCTATTCTAGAGTCGATCATATGAAAGCCAGTTTCTGTAAGCATGACCAGTTGGAAAGCTGTGCGTTGCTGCATGCA
The DNA here is from genome assembly GCA_035128595.1 of Eptatretus atami. Lineage (NCBI taxonomy): Eukaryota > Metazoa > Chordata > Myxini > Myxiniformes > Myxinidae > Eptatretus > Eptatretus atami. The sequence continues at coordinate 73,585,401 of CM068962.1, read as the reverse complement.
TGCACTGATCACTGCCAAAGTTTTATATTGAGAAGCAAGCATAGCCATTAACATGTCTATCGCAAGTTAGACCAAAACATTTTGCCACGGAACAGGGTGATATATAACTCCATAATATCACTGTATCGACAACCACAGAATGAGAAAACCAGAGTTTTTTTTATTATTATTATTTTTCAGCGAATGGATGCTGGGCCGGATTCGACAAAATTTGGCTCGTTGGTTGCATCATTACTGAGGCACAGCTGTGCAGAGCAGGAATTATGAATGTGACACCGATGTGACAGGTCGGGAATCAAACCAAGATCAAAAGCACATGCACTACCATACAACTATCCTGACAGCCCCAAAGCATTTACAACAAGAAAACAGCAATCGGAGATTGCAGACCTCACCAGGACTTGTTTTGTGTGGTGTGTTGTGTAGTTTTATGTGTTGTATTTTGTGTGGTGTATTTTGTGTGACGTTTGTGTACTGGTGTATTACATAATAAAAAGACAATTAGAACTGCCACTTTATAACTGCTTGCAGTGATGACGGTTTAGCCATTCAGAGAAGATTTTGAATAGTTTTTGTTTTTAAACAATATGGTGGCCAAATCAAGTGACCGATTATGTCATCAAAAAAATTTGTGGACCATATTATCCCTAGATGACCTCAATTTTCATACTGATCGGATGTAGCGTTCTACATATGCAATTGTGACTCATAACGAAGGCACCTATGATGTCATAAAAAAAATCACATTCCCCATGAGGAGTACTTGCTAAGCTGCCAAGTTTCAATTTTTTCCTTGCTGTGGTTTCAGACACAGATGTCCAAAGTTTTTCCACACCACGTGACCTATGATGTCATAATTATCATTAAAACATTCTACATGAGTAGTCGCACCAATGGTGAAAATTTAGTCTCAATCCGACAAGCGGATGCAGAGAAAAACACGAAAATTCTGTGCGGACAAACAAACAGAAAACAGACAGACGGACCCAAATACAATACCCTCTCCTTTGGTGAGGGTAATAATAGCACCAATCCCACTGCCCCTGCACCACAGTTTTCAAATATCCTACCAATGATGTTTGGCAGGATCCAAAGGTTCTACCACCTCTGAACCACAACTTGCAAAGACTTTCATTTGTACATTCCACATTCAGTGCATTATGCAAACCAACAACACTGTGAAATAGGAGTACTGTGGACATGATCTTTACTTAAGCAACCAAACAGTACGAGCGCTGGATGTGAACCATAGAACTGAGTGGACGAAGAAAAAAAAAAAGAAGAAAAGAACGAAAACAAACAAACAAACAATTAATAATCAATTACCTAAGATAAAATTGTATAAATGAACAGGCAAACATACATAATATGTTTTATGTGGAAAAACTACACCACCCACACCGGAATCTTTCCAATTCACATTCCCGGTGTGGGCACGTAGTTTTCCTACATAAACGTGATTAAATTAAATATGATATCGGTAAGTTGATAATAGAGATGAAGAAACTTGTGATACATTCCATCACCAGGATAAAAGCAACAAAATAAAATTTCCGACAACCTGATGAATCTCGCCGCGCGGTCTCTGGGCAAAGCCTTGTGCCCCCCTTTGACTGAAGTTCTGGGGCTGAGCTGGACAGGGGTTGAGCATGGTTGCAGGAGCGCAGTGGATAGGGTGATCGACCACCGTGCCCACGTGTTGGAGGAAGACAGGGCTAACCGCCGATCAGCGTAACCCCAGCTCTCCTGGGACTTGTTCTCCTGGTAAAGGTACATACACACATGCACGTCAAAACGAGGGAATAATAAACCAGAACCATTAAATATGTTCAACTCTCAATTTGATGATAAAATTTATCAATCGAGGGGGTGACACCTTTCGCATTTTGTATTCAGGCAGCTCCCAGCGCTTGGATTGCAGCATTGGCATAAAAATCTTCCTCCAAGTTTTACTCCACATCGGTTGCACTGAGAAATAGCAGGCAAACAAAGGCCAGATAAAATGAAAGACACCATTAACGCACATCAACAAGTCAACTCCTCAGGAAAGAAAAAACAAAACAAAAGTGAATTGACAAAAATGTACATAATAAACATGTTCCAGATAGGTAGTTTTGCTCTGGTGCTTTACTATGCCAGAATACACAAAAAAGCAACCTCAACAAATGATGAAAATATACAAAGGTCAGTTAGTTATAAAGGTCAATGCAGAGCGAATCAAAAAACAGTGATGCCCCTCCATGTATGTCCGTAACCAAACAATTCTTAAATTCATCCACCAGACCTAATACTGAATAAGAAAATGCTACATTTAGGTTGTAAAGTAAAACTTCCTCAATTAAAAAATTGGCAGATTTCGAGGTTTTCAGCTTTGGGTGTGAAGCCAAAAAATTACGTAATGGAAATATGGTACGGACGTACATATTTCATGTACGTCTGCAGCGCAATCTTTTATTAAACAGAAAATAGTAAATTTCCTCAGCTAGTTTTTTTCTCACATCAGTGAATACGATCATTTCAACGTCAAAGTAGAAGTGATAATATGGAAACAACAGACAACAGACAATAAAACGAGCATGTCCGTAACTATCTGAATGATTTATTTATTTTTATTTTAATATACAATGTCAAGGCTCCTATAAGAGCTAGTACACAGAACGTGTAACAAGGGAGCAGGAGACAAGAGGGATGGGAGAGGGAAGCACAAAAAGTGGGGAATAGACACATGAGATCTGTGGAGAAGAGAGGGATGGGGCGGGATACACCGGGTAAACAAGATAGACGCTACAGGGAGTTTCAGGAAGGAAAGCAGGGAATATGAATGAAGGTGGTCGGTTTTGGGTGGATTGACGGGTGTAGAAAATATCATGGTGTTGGATGGGAAGATAAGAATGGTGGTGGAACAACTATTTTGAAGACCTGGGGGGGAAGATGGAATGAAGAGTGTGTGGGAGTTTGTTCCAAAGGTGGGAAGAAAGAGAATGACCGAGTGAAGGTGAGCAGTGATTCTTGATTTGGTAGTTTAACCACCAGAAGGTTGCTGGTGGACCTTGAGCGCCATGTGGAATATAGGCGGGACAGAAAGCGGACAGAGCGGGGGGGTCGAGGCCGGAGAGGAGACGGTAGAAGACAGAAAGACCACCGAACCTGCCAGTGGTGAGAGAGTGAGAGACCCAAAGACTCAGCCTCATCGCCAGAGATACCTCTGTTCTTAAATGCCTTGGTTTCCAGAGTGAAGCCGAGAAAGGTGAGAGGCGGGAGCACCAGTCCAGACAGGAGAGCAGTACTCCATCAAGCTGTGGATGAAAGCTTTGTGCATGGCATGGCTTGCATTTTGACGGGGGCCGATCGGCCTCGCCCCCGTGATCGACCCGGCGGTCGATTTTCAGGGGGTCTTTCTATCGGCCCCATAAAATTAAGCTGTGAAAAAAAAAAAAAGCTAAAAAAAAAAAGCTAAGATCACCTGTATGGCAAAACAAAACACCTTGTTCAACACCATTGGTCTCCTTTTGGACAACAAGAAACGGACAATGACCATGGTTGAAGTCATCTCCACAGATGATGAGAATACTGTTGTGTTGGACTTATCTTCAGGTAGCTCAGGGGATGAATCTCTTTCACAATTATCTATGAGTCTGATGATAGTGACTTTTGGGGTTTCTGCCTGAAGATTTACATCAATACTACACCTACTAAAGTTAATTAGTATTTGGCAGAATGTACTGAACACATGTATCTGTTTATGTTATGGACTGAGAGAGAGATACTTGCAGATAAAATTAGTTTTGTTGAGACAGAATGCATCAATAAACTCATTAAATTTACGACTTCAGATTTTTTTTTTGGTCATTCAGCTTTGGCAGCGAATAAAGTTTTAAATTTGTTATGAGAATAAATTATTTTGACATATTACTATGTTACAGGTGATCCAGGTGTGGACATTCAAGTACAACCTACATGACAAGGTAATGGCAGTGAAAAGTCAAGATTTATCCCCATGTATATATTGAACACAGTGGGCTAGTCCAGCGGAGAAAATGGGTTGACTTGTGTACGTAATACTTGAATGGTCCCAGTTCAATGGCATAAATGTAATGTATTGTAACCGGAACATCATTCATGCAAATTGTCAGAACATTTGTCATTACAGGTAATAATCCACAACAACAAAGACAACTTAGTTCTAATACTTTTAATGAAAAAGGATTGTGGGAAAGTACTGTGCTTGAGCAGAAAGTTCTGTTTCTCAGAACTTTGTGTTTAGCCCCAAGAAGGGCCGTTTAAGGTACAATTTGAAATTACATAGTAAGGATTAGGCTCAGTTTATTCAGATTCTTTGGCAGTTCAGTTTGTACGGACATTGGTCAATTTGGACCACATGTTAAAACAATTTACAAAAACGAATTCACAAGATTTTGAAGCAATTTTAAAATCAAGCCCCGTGGGCAAAAATCAGCCCCTCACCCCACATGACGAGGCCGATTTATCAGCCCCGTCCGATTTTGAAAATGCAAGAACTGCATGGTCAGGAGCTCAGGTGTGCCAAGGAAGGACTTTACACGACGGAGGATGCCCAATCGGAGACTGGCTTTGGAGGCCAGCTTGAGGTGTGGCTTTCCAGGAAAGATCATGGCAGATCTGAGACCCAAAAGTTTGAATGAAAGGACTTCTTCCAGAGGATTGTTGAGAGAAGTAGATGGGGGGGGTTCCAGACGGTCCTTTTGGAGAGTCATAGTGAGTGTATGAGATTTCTGTTTTGTTAATGCTGAATATACAGTTCAAAGACGCTATTAAATCAAAAAAAAAATAATACTCCAATATCGAGCATGGTTTAATTGAAAATACTCGATGGATTCATACTGTTCCATTCGTTCGAAAACGTAACTTTAAAGACTTGCATTTAGCATTTTCTGTCTATAACAGTGTTTCTCAACCTTTTTTGTCCCACACCCCACTTGATTTTCAAAAAAATCGTACGCCCCACCATGATTGGAGACACTACAGTATATACTACATATGTATTCAAAAGGCTTTATTAAAACTTTATTGCAAATTTTATTCAAATTGCTACTCACTTCAATGGGAGCCCTGCCCTTGAAACTGGCTGCAGATTTGTTTGATTCGAGGAACCAATTTGTCAGTTTCAGCCTTTAAATCACCCACGTTTCGTGATTTCCAGTCGATTTCTCTTAGCTTTCTCTCTCGCTTTCTCTCGAAAGCGATCATATATTAATTCATTAATTCTGAATCCCCATGCCCACCAAAAACATTGCCATGCCCCACCTGAAGAAACATTGGTCTATATATTCGTAGCATTAAACCACAATCTAATGTTTCAGTTTAAAACAACTCATTAGTTTTTGGTGTTTTGCACTCACTGTTGCCAACACAAAATTTAAAGAGCAGTTTTGGGTCGCTGATGACTTTGCGTGATTCGAAGGTTGTAAGCACATTAATAATCGTTGGGTATTTATTTTCTTACATTTGAAACTCAAAATATGCTAAAATTAACTTTTAAGTCCAAAACTTTTGTCAGTGATCGAAAAACAGTCTGAAAGTACGAAAATGCTTATGACGTTCACGTTCTCCGAAAACTTCATGAACTTCGGAAAACAGCGTGTAAAACAATGGCGAGATGCGAATCAGAGAGTGATTTCAGCGGGATGAAATTGAGTGTTTTCATTCCGATATTGTCGAGGATGAGTCGGAGGATGATGGGATTTATACTATGCGAGTTTCTGGCCCTGAGCCATATAAATTTGAGCCACTTGCAAGTGCCAGAAAACGGCCTATTTCGGTACAAGTGGCAGGACTGACTGTCCGGCAGTTCACACTGACAGACTCCACCAGACAGATTGGTTTGTAGATTTTCAATTTTTTGTTCAATGCATAAAATAATGTAAAGTTTAATTCGCTCTGTGACTTGATATAATAATTTTTTTACCCTCTAGTAGCCTGGTGTTGGCTCAGTGGTTAGGGTGTGGCTTGGGATCTAGGGTCCTGAGTTCAAGCCCCGTCGCCGCTGAATTAATACACCAGGGGTTGACTCAGCCTTCATCCTTCCGAGGTCAGCAAAATGAGTACCAGTTCCAGTGTGTGTACTGGTAGAGGGGCACTGCATCAGCGACACAGTCCGCGCTTCAAGAAATGATAGCTACCCGGCAGCCAAGCTGTCATACGAGTCATATGCTGTCAAACCACCACCAACCCTCTAGTCACTCAAGAGTCAGAAATAGAATGAATCAATAATGGACCCAAATATATTATACCTTGACGTTGAAGTCTTTCTGACAGCTGAGCTTGACCCCAGTGGAAAGTGAACAGTTAGAACAAACCCCAACTTTCAAAGACTGTTGTGGCATATCTATCTATAATTCCAGCAATATCTGTGTGTGCGTGTGCGTACGTGCTGCCTGTGTCTGTGTGTGACCGCTGTTTCTCGACAACCACTGGTTCCGATCTAATTGAAACTTGCCAGGTATATTGCTGGGGCCCTGTGGATGTGCCTTTTCAAGGTTTGATATTAATCGACAAGTTGCTTCCCAAGTTATGGCCATTATTTACCAACCAATGACAGGACACGTTGCTGTGTAGGCGTGGCCGATGGGGAAGAGATTCTCAGCCACGTTCCCCATTACGGGTCACAAAGTATGGACTTCGGATAGTGTATTCTAATAATTTCTGATTACTTATGCGCATTTATAAGATAAACACAATGCCCCAATCCAGTCGTCGTTTACGAGAGCGAAGGAACGGCCTGTGTGTTGTTTGAAGTGTTTTTTTGGGGGGGGGTTCTCTTCTCTTCTCTTTGTGTTTTTCCTTGCGATGACATTGTGAAAAGGCAAAATACGCGTTGGCGCTAATTGAATAATTGGCCATTTAAACTAAATTTCGAATAATCATAGGTGACAGTGTTGAGAAGATGAAGCAGGAGCCAGCTGAGGAGGAGAAGACTGAATGGTGGCACAGCGTCACACTTCAGTCTCACTTGAGCAGTTGTTTGAAACCGAGCTCACTCATTGCGTGCCTTCGTAATCCTCGGCTGTGAAATTGTCACCACAAATGACAAGTCTATCCAAAGGGTCCTCTTTACCCGTTTTCTTTGGGGAAAAATTGCCCGTTTTGTTTGTACAAATCTTATCCACTGCGGCGAATGTTTGATTCCTTCGGGAATCGGTGAGCGATTACCCATTTTCCAGCCATTTTCACAAAACATGACGACACACGTGCGAGGCATGATGTACAAATATCAAATAACTTTGTCTACAATAATTCAAAATAAAAAAGGATAATATAGACAGTTGCAAGCTCAAAAAAAGCGAAAGAACGGCCCGCTGAACTGGACACTTCTTCAATGAGCGAGTGAGCGTCCGCTTTGTTTTGGAGACGTGACGTCCCATCCATATATGGCACACGGCTGTTTTTTTCAACAGCCTCGAGAAAAAACAACTTCGGAGTTAAATTTCATTAATTTTCCCAATAGTTAGGCAACCACAATAGTTTGCATCGAACTATTTAATGCACATATAATCATATTGATAAACTTTCAGAACATGTTTGGTGACCCGCCACCTGCTCTTTAAATGAATTCTGCATTTCAGAATGAATTTTCCAAAAAATTTTGAGTTACACATATCACCCAAACTGCTTGTATTCACTTCCTCTCTATCGAGTTGCAGCCTGTGGCTGCTGGTTGCATCATTGCGTTGGGACGTGCTATGCCGCTGATGCAGTGTCCCCCTTACCAGTACACTTGCGTGCTCATTTTGCGACCTCGGAAGGATGACAGCTGAGTCAACCTCCTGGTGTATTTTAATTCACGCGGCCAACGGGGCTTGAACTCAGGACCCAATGATCCCAAGCCGCCACCCCAACCACGAAGCACAACACCAGGCTTTTGTATTCACTGAAAGGTCTTCATCAGTTGACAAAAAATTCCCAAATTCTCGACATTAATTTAGAATTTTGTTTTAATTCCATAGCAAACCGATGGGTGCAGCCAAGTTGGATGACGTCACCAGAATATTTATGATGAGAGTATAGGTTCGATGCTGAATTTGTCTTTAGTATCTCTGGATGGAACGAAAATATTTTGATGGAGATCTAAACTAAATCGGGGTACACTGTTGTGGGTCGTTGGAGGACATTGAGAAGCTCATTATTTGACATACCTTTTATTTGACAAACCTGCTAGATATGTCTGTTATTATTACCTCCGCCACCGAAGGTGGAAGGTTATGTTTTCACCCGTCTGTGTACAGGATATCTCAAAAAAGTTGTGGATGGATCTGGATGAAATTTCATGGACAGGTTGGGTGTGTGTGACAAGGAATAATCAAATTCGATTTTGGTGAAGATCTGATTCTCACATCTGAATTCGAGAATTATTTAATTTTTAAAGTGATTTTTTTTTCACCATTGAGAGATAATGCCAAAAACGATATACAGCATGATATTTCAAAAATGTATTGGGCCTGATATGTTTCTACTGGATCAGGCATTGCGTGCAGAGGAATGCAGTCTACCAAGTGCCCTTCTTAGTTTATTTATTTGATCAGCATAGTTCTTTCTGTATGGACATCGAGTTCTGTTCTTTGTTGTTATAATAAATATTTTTAAAGATAGTTTCTTTGTGTCTTGTCGTTAAACATTCATGTACATGCATAACATCAGAAGGGTACAATCCATAACATACGACATAGACCTCTCCTTGACTACTCAGGACATGATGGCCATTGATGCATTCTTGTACGAATGATGCATCTCATGAACTGCACAAATGGTGATATTTCACAACTCTGCCTTGGTTCATTTCGCAGGAAATGGCTCATCTTTGCACATGACAAAAAGTGATTTTGGTGCGTACGTCCATAAGTCATATTTTGACTCGCCATTACAAAATAGAGGAGCTTTCATACTTCCCTCTGGGCCTGGTAGAAAACTGATTCAACTCCTTCCCAAAGGTGTCATAGAAGCCACCCACCTATTAATCTGCCATCACTGTATCTAATTGAATGTGTCCGAAATGTACGTCTAATGGTGCATTGCCCAGAAATCAAGTCACAACCTCTTGTGACAATGTCTGCAAATAAACTGGCCAAATAGCATGCAATTCCATGTCCAAATGCAAGTTACATTCTTTCCTTCCATATAAAAGTGTTTCGAGCACCAATAGAGGGCAATACCGTGGGTTTCAACTTTGCACCATCATAGGTACAACTTACCCTCGCCTCAAAATGCTTTATTTTGATTTTCTTCTCAATCAATCGGGATTCGACCAATTTCACAACGGCAGAAAATGTGATTGCAAAGTCTAGTGGGTCTCAATCTTTTGTGGTGTGGAGCAGAAATTTAACATCCTTTAATAGATTGCTCAAGTTGGCCTGTTTAGCATTCTTGCTGAGCACACAAATCACATGATGCTGGGATTCCAGGTTTAAATCTCATACATTATTGATTTGTCCATGTCTATCAATTTCATTCAATTTATGTAAAAGTACAATCATGTCCCCTAATGCCCTCTTCCATCAATGCACGCGCACAAAAAATAACAGATATGTATATGAGCCTTATACTATTAGGAGGGCTGACAGGATGGCCAGAGGTACACACATTCACCTCCGAGCTGTAGAGCCTACATTTGAATCCCGACACAGCAAAAAACTGTCATCAGGCAGGTGATTCATAAATGTGTGTGCCGTCCTCAGGTGGACGTTAAATGGGTGTCCATCTGCCAGCATTCGTGTAGAACATTAAAGATCCACGGTGTCCCCTTTTCAAAGAGTCCGTGAGTCATCATCAGGCACAAGGAATACAATTACAATATCCCTCCCATACCCAGCAGAGAGCATTGTGCATCAGTGCACAAGCCACACATCAACAATTATGTACCCCACAGTCTGTGTGCATTTTGAAAGAAGAAATTATTATTAAGAAAAAAAAAATAGGAAAAGTTGAGCAAACAGTAGCATAAATGCTCACCTTAAGCACATCAAGGTATGGTACATGGAATCAAGTGATTGAGTTTACTATGTGCCAATGGTCACGGCGATGCAGCTCAGAAGCACGTCCACGTGGGGAAGTCTCCATTTCTTGCCGATGAGGAAATGTTAAAAGCAGGACTGTTTGACAGGTCTGACATACAACACTTCCTGGGGGCCCTTCGCCATTGCCATCCGTTGTGCGCTTCTCACTGCATTTACCCAATGGGAGAATGACATGGAGGAGAATGGCTCAAAATACGAGTCGAATGCCCCATAAACGTTTACAACACTCAAAACCTCTTTAGATATACAGCTTTGACCTTGCAACATCGTTATAGATACTCCTTTAGTTTTTCTTCCCAAGTTCGATTACATGCACACACATATTTTAAACTTTGAACAATCATTATTTCCAACATGCTCATGCAGCAACGTCCACAACCATATGGATAACTAGCAAAAAGTACCCGTTCCCATATGACGAGGAAAAAGCAAGCAAAAAAGTACCCATCCTGTCCCGAGTGATGGGAAAAGTTTAAGTTACTCCATCAATTTAAATTATTTCATAGACTTTAAAAAAAGTAATTGCTGTTGCACTCTTGGTTTCACCAAAAGCAAAGCTCTAGCTACTTTCAACGCCTTGCCAAAAGTATTCAGCCCCTTCATAATGCCACATTTGATGAAATTATGAAGAAGAAACAATTTTTCCAAATGAACATACTTATTCAATTTACTGAAGTGATTCAAACTAAAAACACTATTATAGTTGGAGGTTATAGTGCCTCCGAGCTGCTAGATCCAGACAAAAATACTGCCCAGACACGTTCAGAAAGTATTCACACTCCTGACTTTTGTCACATTTTTGTGTTACATCCTGAATAAAAAATGGATTCAATTTAAATTGTCACCAATCTAATAAAATACACATAATGACAAAGTGAAAACATGTTTTAGAATTTTTTCAATTTAATTAAAAATAACAGCCTGCTCCTGAAGCTCACCTGGATCAGGAGCAAACAGCAACTCAACCACCCTCCCCCGGCAAACTCTTAGACCCTCATTTTTAATGCCGTGAACAAAACTTTGGTATATCACGGGCGATAACATTGCTGCGTCAAGTTTCATCAAAACGTGGTGTGTTAGTTTCGAAGAAGAAGAGCAAATACTATTTTGGTTCAAAACCTCTCGTAAATCCCATTAAACCTGCTGATGAAAGCAGCCACAAAACATGGGTGTGCCACCACCGATGCTTGACAGTAGGGAATTGTGATTGACTAAGTGAAGTCAGTGTTAGTCTTAGCACCGACGTTAATACTTTGAATTTAGAACAAAAAGCTTCAATCTGTACTCGTTCTTGACAACAAAGCATTCTCTACATCCTGCAGCATCATTAAGATGCTTTCTTGCAACTCCATATGAAGCTTTTAGATGCGTCTTTTTCAGTAATTGGCTTCTTTCTTGCCACCTGTCCATAGAGACCAGCTTGTGAATGAAAGGGATATTGTGATTGAAGAACGCTGAACCCATCTCGGACATGGAGCCTTGCAGATCTTTCAAAGTAGGTTCGTTGCGATTTACAGTTACGTCTCAAACCCAGTTTTCCTGCTTGCTCGGCTGCTGAGTCTGGATTGGCCAACCTGATTTGGGGGAAGTCTGGGTGTCAATACACGTCTTCACTTCTTCATGATGATTACATCGCACTCAAAGGGATGATAAGAGAATTTGAAAATCTTCTTACGACTCTCTCCTGAAACAGGTACTTCTCCACCCCATGGATGTCTGACTTATTTGGAAAAGCTCCTCGCTTCAGGGCGACGGAGCACAAAACGCGAAACGCTCGCTTGCGGCGACGAGCACGAAAGCGGAAACGCCGAAACCTCGCTTTGCGGCGCGGAGCACGAAAACGCGAAACGCTCGATCATTGCAGACGGAGCACGAAACGCGAAACGCTCGCTCGGGAGACGAGAGCCCGAAACGTCGCGGCAGATGGAACGCCCGAAAGGCGAAACGCTCACTCGCGGTGACGGAGGCACGAAACGCGTAAACGCTCGCCTCCTGCGACGGGAGCGCGAAACGCTCGCTCGCGGCGACGAAAACGGAAACGTGAACGCTCGCTCCTCGCGGTCGACGGAGCCACGAAACAGGAAACGGCTCGTGGTGACGGAGCACGAAACGCTCGCTGGCGGTGAAGAAACAGGAAAAGGCGAAAACTGCTCGCTCGCGACGACGGAAGCACGAAAACGCTCGCTCACGACGACGAGCACGAAAACGCCGCTCACGCACGACGGAGCACGAAACTCGAACGCTCGTTCACGACGAACGGAGCACGAAACGCCGAAACGCTCGCTCACTACGACGGAGCACGGAACGCGAAACGCTCGCTCACGACGAGAGCACGAAACGCGAAACGCGTCGCTCGTGGCGACTGCAGCACAAAACGCGAAACGCTCGATCTCATCGCGGCGACGAGCACGAAAACTGCGGAAACGCTCGCTCGCCGGCAACGGAGCATGAAACGCGAAACGCTCGCTCGCGGCGACGTGAGCACGAAAACGCTCGCTCGCTCGAGGCGACTGAGCACGAAATGCGAAACGCTCGCTCACGGAGCACGAAATGCGAAACAGCTTCGCTCACGGAGCACGAAACGCGAAACGCTCGCTTCGTGGCCGACGGAGGCAAGAAACGCGAAACTGCTCGCTCGCGGCGACGGAGCACTAAACGCTCGCTCGCGGCGACGGAGCACGAACGCTCGCTCGGGGGCGACGGAAGCAACGAAATGCTCGCTCGTGGAGAGGAGCACGAAACGCTCGCTCGCGGCGACGGAGACGAACGCTCGCTCGCGGCGACGGAGCACGAAACGCTCGCCGCTGGCGACGGAGCACGAAACGCTCGCTCGACGCGACGGAGCACGGAAACCTCGCTCGCGGCGACGGAGCACGAAAACGCTCGCTCGCGGCGGACGGAGCACCGAAACGCTTCGCTCGCGGCGACGGAGCACGAAACGCTCGCTCGCGGCGACGGAGCACGAAACGGCCGCTCGCAGCGACGGAGCACGAAACGCGAAAAACGCTCGCTCGGCGATCGGAGCACGAAATAGCGAAAACGCTCGCTCACGGAGCACGAAACGCGAAAACGCCTCGCTCGCTGAGCGACGGAGCAAAGAAACGCGAAACGCTCACTCGCGGCGATGGAGCCGAACGCTCGCTCTGCGGCGACGCAGCACGAAACGCTCGCTCGGCGGCGACCAGCACCGAAACGCTTCGCTCGGGGCGACGCAGCGCACAAACGGCCGCTCGGGGCGACGCAGCACGAAACGCTCGCTGGGCGACGCAGCACGAAAACGCTTCGCTCGGCGCGACGGACACGAAATGCTCGCTTCGGGGCGAGGGAGCACGAAACGCGAAACGCTCGCAGCGACGGAGCCCGAACGTGAAACGCTCGCTCGTGGCGACTGAGCACGAAACGCGAAACGCATAACGCTCGCGGTAAACGGAGCCACGAAACGCTCGCTCGCTCGAGGCGACGGAGCCCGAAACGCGAAACTGCTCGCAGCGACGCGAGCACGGAAACGCGAAAACGCTCGCTCACAGAGCACGTAACGCGAAAACGCTCGCTCGCGGGACGGAGACACGGAACGCGAAACGCTCGCCGCGCGACGGAGAACGGAAACTGTCTCCGCTCGGCGGCGGACGGAGCACGAAACGCTCGCTCGCGGCGACGGAACACGATACGGCTCGCTGCGGGCGACGGAAGCATGAAACGCTCGGCCAGTGGCGACGGAGCACGAAACGCTCGCTCGGGCGACGGTAGCACGAAACGCTCGCTCGGGGCGACGCAGCACGAAACGCTCGCTCGGGGGCGACGCAGCACGAAACGCTATCGCTTTTTTTTCCCAAAGGGGCGGGGGGGGGGGGACGTAGCGGCAGCGGTACCGCTATCGACAAATAGGCTCTCGGCAAGTGGCTTTAGCAAAACTGCCAATTCCCAATGGTTGAACAGGCTGTTGCTGCTACCCATAAAGGGATTTGCCTTTAACTTTAAACCCGGTCTTCACCTCACACACAGCAGGCTAAGAACAAAATGAATCTATAAATCCGCCATTTTTGCCAGCTCGTGTCTGTACACGTGCCACGTGGTACATCAGTTTATCTCCATGGGGGGGGGGGACAAAACCCCCAAAAAACTACAAAAAAAACAAACAAACAAAATACAGTGGTGCCCCCAGAATCCGAATTTAATCCGTTCCAAGAGGCTGTTCGGATTCCAAAAAGTTCGGATTCCAAAACTATTTTCCCAATAAGAAATAATGGAAAGTGAATTAATCCGTTCCTGGACCCCAAGAAAACCCACTTTCAAGACACTTTCAACTGAAATTACCCATGTTTAAGGTAAATAAGATGAGTAGTAAATGACCTTTTCTGGGTCATGAATCTTCTTCCAGGCCTGGGATGAGCAGGAGCGTTGTCGCTTCTTCCATCAGTCTGGATGCAGCTCGGCCTATCAGTGGCCATCGGGATCCAAAACGTAAACTGTTCACCTGGTAGAGGTATGTAATTAACCATGAAGCACCAAATGGTTTTTTATATCCCAGTACACTCTGTGGAGACACAAACGTGCCGTTTTCACCGCACGGTTCCACGGAGAGAATCAAGAGGTGAAGTGATTGGGTGACGCAGCATGATGACACTACCATGCTCGCGAAAAAAACGTTTAGTTCGTTAAAGCCGATTCGTCAGAGGGTTCATTGAATGAGTTCGCTTCAGACGGGTTTTTGCGCTTTTATCGCTTCTTTATTTTTTCAGAATCGTACACACGGTCGATTTCGGCAGCGAGATCAGACACACGCGCACCGCTCTCATGCTAAGCGATAAGTTCTTTCTTCAACTCAATTGTCGTTCTCACGGACTTCCTCTTACTCCTATTTGCTTCACTGTTTTAATTAATGAAATAATATACCGTGGTGCCCCCAGAATCCGAACGCCCCATTGTTTGAACAAATTGGAATCCGAACAATTTTTTCGAGAAAATTTTGCCCTAAAAACCGAACACATTTTCGGAAACCGAACACAACGTGGCGTTCATGTTTGTTCACGTGCGTCTCCCCCGCCTGTTCGACCCGCATCTTCGCGCTTTGTTCATTCAGTTCGTCGGTGGAAGTACTCGTGAAAGCATCTCTCATGTGTCTATCGCTACTTTACCTCGTTTTTTCACCTTGATTTGTGCTGTTTTTTTTTTCTTTCAATTATCACCCTTGTGCATTCACCATGGCACCCAAGAAGAGCAGTGAAGCAAATAGGAGTAAGAGGAAGTCCGTGAGAACGACAATTGAGTTGAAGAAAGAACTTATCGCTTAGCATGAGAGCGGTGCGCGTGTGTCTGATCTCGCTGCCGAAATCGACCGTGTATCGATTCTGAAAAATAAAGAAGCGATAAAAGCGCGAAAACCCGTCGTGAGCGAACTCATTCAATGAACCCTCTGACGAATCGGCTTTAACGAACTCAACGTTTTTTTCGCGAGCATGGTAGTGTCATCATGCTGCGTCACCCAATCACTTCACCTCTTGATTCTCCCGTGAACCGTGCGGTGAAAACGGCACGTTTGTGTCTCCACAGAGTGTACTGGGATATAAAAAACCATTTGGTGCTTCATGGTTAATTACATACCTCTACCAGGCTGAACAGTTTACGTTTTGGATCCGATGGCCACTGATAGGCCGGAGCTGCATCCAGACTGATGGAAGAAGCGACAACGCTCCTGCTCATCCCCAGGCCTGGAAGAAGATTCATGACCCAGAAAAGGTCATTTACTCATCTTATTTTACCTTAAACATGGGTAATTTCAGTTGAAAGTGTCTTGAAAGTGGGTTTTCTTGGGGTCCAGAACGGATTAATTCACTTCATTATTTCTTATTGGGAAAATAGTTTTGGAATCCGAACTTTTTGGAATCCGAACAGCCTCTTGGAACGGATTAAATTCGGATTCTGGGGGCACCACTGTATTTTGTTTGTTTTGTTTTTTTTGTAGTTTTTTGGGGGTTTTGTCCCCCCATCTCTCTTCC
>CM068962.1:73526788-73549858 GCA_035128595.1 Eptatretus atami | reverse complement strand
GGACACGTTGCTGTGTAGGCGTGGCCGATGGGGAAGAGATTCTCAGCCACGTTCCCCATTACGGGTCACAACGTATGGACTTCCGGATAGTGTATTCTAATAATTTCTCGATTACTTATGCGCATTTATAGATAAACACAATGCCCTTAGGTCCATGGGAATCAATATGCAGTTTACTATGTGCCAAAGGTCACGGCGATGCAGCTCAGAAAGCACGTCCACGTGGGAAGTCCCATTTTCTTGCGATGAGGAAATGTTAAAGCAGGACTGTTTGACAGGTCTGACAAAGAAACATCCTGGGCCCTTCGCATTGCCATCCGTGTGCGCTTCTCACTGCATACAATGGAGAATGACATGGAGGGAATGGCTCAAAATACAGAGTCGAATGCCATAAACGTTTACAACACTCAACCTCTTTAGATATACAGCTTTGACCTTGCAACATCGTTATAGATACTCCTTAGTTTCTTCCAAGTTCGATTACATGCACACACATATTTTAAACTTTGAACAATCATTATTCCAACATGCTCATGCAGCAACGTCCACAACCATATGGATAACTAGAAAAAGTACCCGTCCCCATTGACGAGAAAAAGCAAGCAAAAGTACCATCCTGTCCGAGTGATGGAAAGTTTAAGTTACTCCATCAATTTAAATTATTTCATAGACTTTAAAAAAGTTAATTGTGTTGCACTCTTGGTTTCACCAAAAGCTAAAGCTCTGAGCTACTTTCAACGCCTGCAAAAGTATTCAGCCCCTTCCAATAATGCACATTTCGATGAATTATGAAGAAACAATTTTTTCCAAATGAACATACTTATTCATGTACTGAAGTGATCAAAATAAACACTATTATAGTTTGGAGGTTATAGTGCCTCCGAGCTGTAGATCCAGACAAAATACTGCCCAGACACGTTCAGAAAGTATTCACCACTCCTCGACTTTTGTCACATTTTGTTGTGTTACATCCTGAATAAAAATGGATTCAATTTAAATTTGTCACCAATCTACATAAAATACCACATAATGACAAAGTGAAAACATGTTTTTAGAATTATTTTCAATTTAATTAAAAATAACAGCCTGTCCTGAAGCTCACCTGGATCAGGAGCAACAGCAACTCAAACCACCCTCCCCCGGCAAACTCCCTTAGACCCTCATTTTTTTAATGCGGTGAACAAACTTTGGTATATTCACGGGCGATGAACGTTGTGGTCAAGTTTCATCAAAATCGTGTGTGTAGTTTCGAAGAAGAGAGAGCAAATACCTATTTTGGTCAAAACCTCTCGTAAATCCCATTAAACTGCTGATGGAAAAGCAGCCACAAAACATGGTGGTGCCACACCATGCTTGACAGTAGGGATTGTGATGACTAAGTGAAGTGCAGTGTTAGTTCTTGCACCAGACGATAATACTTTGAATTTAGAACAAAAAGCTCAATTTCTGTCTCGTCTGACAACAAACATTTCTCTCACTGCAGCATCATTTAAGATGCTTTCTTGCAAACTCCATATGAGTTTAGATGCGTCTTTTTCAAGTAATGGCTTTTTCTTGCCACCTGTCCATAGAGACCAGCTTGTGAATGAAAGGGATTTTGTTGATTGAAGAACGCTGAACCCCATCTCGGACATGGAGCCTTGCAGATCTTTCAAATAGTTCTTGGATTTACAGTTACGTCTCAAACCAGTTTCCTGCTTGCTCGGCTGCTGAGTCTGGATTGCCAACCTGATTTGGGGAGAGTCTGGGTGGCAATACACGTCTTCACTTCTTCATGATGGATTACATCGCACTCAAAGGGATGATAAGAGAATTTGAAATCTTCTTAGACTCTCTCCTGAACGGTACTTCTTCCACCCCATGATGTCTGACTTATTGGAAAGCTCCTCGCTCAGGGCGACGGAGCACAAAACGCGAAACGCTCGCTTGCGGCGACGGAGCACGAAACGCGAAACGCGAAACGCTCGCTTGCGGCGACGGAGCACGAAACGCGAAACGCTCGATCATGGCGACGGAGCACGAAACGCGAAACGCTCGCTCGCGGAGACGGAGCCCGAAACGCTCGCGGAGATGGAGCCCGAAAGGCGAAACGCTCACTCGCGGTGACGGAGCACGAAACGCGAAACGCTCGCTCCCTGCGACGGAGCGCGAACGCGAAACGCTCGCTCGCGGCGACGAGGAACGAAACGTGAAACGCTCGCTCGCTCGCGGCGACGGAGCACGAAACGGGAAACGCTCGTGTGACGGAGCCGACAAACGCTCGCTGGCGGTGAAGAAACAGGAAAGGGCGAAACGCTCGCTCGCGACGACGGAGCACGAAACGCTCGCTCACGACGACGGAGCACGAAACGCTCGCTCACGACGACGGAGCACGAAACGCGAAACGCTCGTTCACGACGACGGAGCACGAAACGCGAAACGCTCGCTCACTACGACGGAGCACGGAACGCGAAACGCTCGCTCACGACGAGAGCACGAACGCGAAACGCTCGCTCGTGGCGACTGAGCACAAAACGCGAAACGTCGATCTCTCGCGGCGACGAGCACGAAACGCGGAAACGCTCGCTCGCGGCAACGGAGCATGAAACGCGAAAACGCTCGCTCGTCGAGGCGACTGAGCACGAAATCGAAACGCTCGCTCACGGGAAGCACGAAACTGCGAAACGGCTCGCTCACGGAGCACGAAACGCGAAAACGCTCGCTCGTGGCGACGGAGCAAGAAACGCGAAACGCTCGCTCGCGGCGAGCGGAAGCACTAAACGCTCGCTCGGGGCGACGGAGCACGAAACGCTCGCTCGGGGCGACGGAGACGAAACGCTCGCTCGCTGGCGACGGAGCACGAAAACGCTCGCTCGCGGCGAGGAGCACGAAACGCTCGCTCGCGGCGACGGGCACGAAAACGCTCGCTCGCGGCGACGGAACGAAACGCTCGCTCGCGGCGACGGAGCACGAAACGCTCGCTCGCGGCGACGGAGCACGAACGCTCGCTCGCCGGCGACGGAGCACGAAACGTCGCTCGCGGCGACGGAGCACGAAAACGCTCGCTCGCGGCGACGGAGCACGGAAACGCTCGCTCGCGGCGACGGAGCACGAAACACTCCTTCGCGGCGACGGAGCACGAAACGCTCGCTCACGGCGACGGAGCACGAAATGCCGCTCGCAGCGACGGAGCACGATACGCTCGCTCGAGCGAAGAGCACGAAACGCGAAACCTCGCAGCAACGGAAGCCCGAAACAGAAAACGCTCGCTCTGGCGACGGAGCACGAAACGCGAAACGCTCGCTCGTGGCGACAGGAGCACGAAACGCGAAACGCTCCTCGCGGCACGGAGCACGAATGCACGCTCGCCACGGAGCACGAACGCGAAACGCTCGCTCGTGGCGACGGAGCAAGAAACGCGAAACGCTCATCGCGGCGATGGAGCACGAAACGCTCGCTCGGGCGACGCACACGAAACGGCTCGCTCGGGGCGACGCAGCACGAAAACGCTCGCTCGGGGCGACGCAGCAGAAACGCTCGCTCGCGGCGCGGAGCACGAAATGCTCGCTCGGGGCGAGGGAGCAACGAAACGCGAAACGCTCGCAGCGACGGAGCCCGAAAACGTGAAACGCTCGCTCGTGCGACTGAGCACGAAACGCGAAACGCTCGCTCGCGGTAAACGGAGCACGAAACCCGCTCGCTCGCTCGAGCGACGGAGCCCGAAACGCGAAACGCTCGCAGCGACGGAGCACGAAACGCGAAACGCTCGCTCACAGAGCACGTAACGCGAAACGCTCGCTCGCGGCGACGGAGCACGGAACGCGAAACGCTCGCGCGACGGAGAACGAAACGCTCGCTCGCCGGCGACGGAGCACGAACGCCGCTCGCGGCGACGGAACACGATACGCTCGCTCGGGGCGACGGAGCACGAAACGCTCGCTCAGGGCGACGGAGCACAACGAAACGCTCGCTCGGGCGACGGAGCACGAAACGCTCGCTCGGGGCGACGAGCACGAAACGCTCGCTTGGGCGACGCAGCACCGAAACGCTCGCTCAGGGCGGACGTAGCGCGGGTATACCGCATCGACAATAGGCTCCGGCAAGTGGCTTAAGCACTCCAAATCAATGGTTGAACAGGCTGTTGCTGCATTACCATAAAGGATGCCTTTAACTTTAAACCCGGTCTTCACCTCACACACAGAGGTATGAAATAAAATGAATCTATATAAATCCGCCATTTTGCCAGCTCGTCTGTACACGTGCCACGTGTACATCAGTTTTGGGGTCTGCGCAACATTATAACTTTTTTTTTTTACAGTATTTGCTTTGATTCCCTGTCGAGCAGCTCTGATACATCAAAAATTATGACAGATCTGGCAGATGCTATGGATAGGCAGTCCCTCTGGGGACAAAACGTGCGAGGTCTTAGCAGTGGATGCATTAAATCATATCGCTTAATGAAGCTGGATAATTTTGGCATGTTCCTCAATTTTTCTTCACTCATAAAATTCTCCAAAAGAGTGGAAAACGATACGTTAATGCTTTGGGAAATTTCGCATTTCTTGTGTGTTATGGAGGGAACATAGCCTGCTTGCTTTAAGTAAATAGGTGTAATAGGCTTCGTCATAAGACTCGTTATTTCCTTAAATAATCAATTCACAACAGATTTTGACACTTATTTAGTCCGGACGTATCCGATCCTCAAAACCGAAATAATATATCGTTGATATACTTGAATTAGTCTGTGAGAGTAGATCGTGGAATCGCATCTATAATGCATGAAATCCCTCCAAGACTCCTAAATTGAAAACTATAACACTATAAAAGTGAAGTCTACAGCGATTGTAGTTTTGATGAACAGGCATTCGATAATATGAGCGAGGAAAGTGAGAAAAAAAAAGAACCTTTATCGTTATAAATCGTTGCGGCCTGTTCCAAGACAAGATATGGTTGAGTAGGCAAAAAAACATGGCGGCTTCAGACCACAGCAAGGTCACCAGGGAACGCCTCAAGACCCCAGAGAGCAAGGTGGTCGAGATCACCTGATGAAGGATATCTTATCTATCTATAATATCCAGCAATCTGTGTGTGTGTGTGTGGTGTGTGTGTGTGTGTGTGTTGTGTGTGTCTGTGACCGCTGTTCCTACGACAACCACTGTGCCGATCTAAATTTGAAATTGCAGATATAAATTGCTGGGACCTGAGGATTAGTGCCCTTTTAAAGGTTTGATATATATCGGAAAAGAGCTTCCACAAGTTATGGCCATTTATGTTACCAACCAAGACAAGACACACGTTGTGCGTGTTTAATGCACATATAATCATATTGATAAACTTTCAGAACATGTTTGGTGACCCGCAACCTGCTCTTTAAATGAATTCTGCATTCAGAATGAATTTTCCAAAAATTTTGAGTACACATATCCACCCAAACTGCTTGTATTCACTTCCTCTCTATCGAGTGCAGCCTGTGGCTGCTGGTTGCATCATTGGTTGGGACGTGGCTATGCCGCTGATGCAGTGTCCCCCTTACCAGTACACTGGTGCTCATTTTGCCGACCTCGGAAGGATGACAGGCTGAGTCAACCTCCTGGTGTATTTTAATTCAGCGGCCAACGGGGCTTGAACTCAGGACCCAATGATCCCAAGCCGCCACCCCAACCACGAAGCCAACACCAGGCTTTTGTATTCACTGAAAGTCTTCATCAGTTGACAAAAAAATTCCCAAATTCTCGACATTAATTTAGAATTTTGTTTTAATTCCATAGCAACCGATGGGTGCAGCCAAGTTGGATGACGTCACCAGAATATTTTATGATGAGAGTATTAGGTTCGATGCTGAATTTGTCTTTAGTATCTTCTGGATGGAACGAAAATATTTTGATGGAGATCTAAACTAAATCGGGGTACACTGTTGTGGGTCTTGGGAGACATTGAGAAGCTCATTATTTGACATACCTTTTATTTGACAACCTGCTAGATATGTCTGTTATTATTACCTCCGCCACCGAAGGTGGAAGGTTATGTTTTCACCCGTCTGTGTACAGGATATCTCAAAAAGTTGTGGATGGATCTGGATGAAATTTCATGGACAGGTTGGGTGTGTGTGACAAGGAATAATCAATTCGATTTTGGTGAAGATCTGATTCCACATCTGAATACGAGAATTATTTAATTTTTAAAGTGATTTTTTTTTCACCATTGAGAGATATGGCCAAAAACGATATACAGCATGATATTTCAAAAATGTATTGGGCCTGATATGTTCTACTGGATCAGGCATTGCGTGGCAGAGGAATGCACTCTACCAAGTGCCCTTCTAGTTTATTTATTGATCAGCATAGTTCTTTCTGATGGACATCGAGTTCTGTTCTTTGTTGTTATAATAAATATTTTGTAAATTGATAGTTTCTTTGTGTGTCTTGTCGTTAAACATTCATGTACATGCATAACATCAGAAGGGTACATCCATAACATACGACATAGACCTCTCCTTGACTACTCAGGACATGATGGCCATTGATGCATTCTTGTACGAATGATGCATCTCATGAACTGCACAAATGGTGATATTCACAACTCTGCCTTGGTTCATTTCGCAGGAAATGGCTCATCTTTGCACATGACAAAAGTGATTTTGGCTGCGTACGTCCATAAGTCATATTTTGACTCGCCATTACAAAAATAGAGGAGCTTTCATACTTCCCTCTGGGCCTGGTCAGAATACTGATCAACTCCTTCCCAAAGGTGTCATAGAAGCCACCCACCTATTAATCTGCCATCACTGTATCTAATTGAATGTGTCCGAAATGTACGTCTAATGGTGGCATTGCCCAGAAATCAAGTCACAACCTCTTGTGACAATTGTCTGCAAATAAAACTGGCCAAATAGCATGCAATTCCATGTCCAAATGCAAGTTACATTCTTTCCTTCCATATAAAAGTGTTTCCGAGCACCAATAGAGGGCAATACCGTGGGGTTTCAACTTTGCACCATCATAGGTACAACTTACCCTCGCCTCTAAAATGCTTTATTTTGATTTTCTTCTCAGATCAATCGGGATTCCGACCAATTTCACAACGGCAGAAAATGTGATTGCAAAGTCTATCTTTTGTGGTGTGGAGTTTCTTTTGTGGTGTGGAGCAGAAATTTAACATCCTTTAATAGATTGCTCAAGGTTGGCCTGTTTAGCATTCTTGCTGAGCACACAAATCACATGATGCTGGGATTCCAGGTTTAAATCTCATACTATTATTGATTTGTCCATTGTCTATCAATTTCATTCAATTTATGTAAAAGTACAATCATGTCCCCTAATGCCCTCTTCCATCATGCACGCGCACAAAAAAATAACAGATATGTATATGAGCCTCATACTATTAGGAGGTCTGACAGGATGGCCCAGAGGTACACACATTCACCTCCGAGCTGTAGAGCCTACATTTGAATCCCGACACAGCAATAAACTGTCATCAGGCAGGGTGATTCATAAATGTGTGTGCCGTCCCTCAGGTGGACGTTAAATGGGTGTCCCATCTGCCAGCATTCGTTGGTGAACATTAAAGATCCCACGGTGTCCTTTTCAAAGAGTCGGTGAGCTATCATCAGCACAAGGAATAAATTACAAATTCCTCCCATACCCAGCAGAGAGCATTGCATCAGTGGCACAGCCACACAATCAACCAATGATGCTACCCCACAGTCTTGTGCTGCATTTGAAAGAAGAAGATTATTATTAAGAAAAAAAAATAGGAAAAGTTGAGCAAACAGTAGCATAATGCTCACCTAAGCACATCAGGTAGGTCCATGGAATCAATGATGCAGTTTACTATGTGCCAAAGGTCACGGCGATGCAGCTCAGAAAGCACGTCCACGTGGGGAAGTCCCATTTTCTTGCCGATGAGGAAATGTAAAGCAGGACTGTTTGACAGGTCTGACAAGAAACACTCCTGGGCCCTTCGCATTGCCATCCGTGTGCGCTTCTCACTGCATACAATGGGAGAATGACATGGAGGGAGAATGGCTCAAAATACAGAGTCGAATGCCATAAACGTTTACAACACTCAACCTCTTTAGATATACAGCTTTGACCTTGCAACATCGTTATAGATACTCCTTTAGTTTTTCTTCCAAGTTCGATTACATGCACACACATATTTAAACTTTGAACAATCATTATTCCAACATGCTCATGCAGCAACGTCCACAACCATATGGATAACTAGAAAAAGTACCCGTCCCCATTGACGAGAAAAGCAAGCAAAAGTACCCATCCTGTCCCGAGTGATGGGAAAGTTTAAGTTACTCCATCAATTTAAATTATTTCATAGACTTTAAAAAAAGTTAATTGTGTTGCACTCTTGGTTTCACCAAAAGCTAAAGCTCTGAGCTACTTTCAACGGCCTGCAAAAGTATTCAGCCCCTTCCAATAATGCCACATTTCGATGAATTATGAAGAAACAATTTTTCCAAATGAACATACTTATTCATTACTGAAGTGATCAAAATAAACACTATTATAGTTGGAGGTTATAGTGCCTCCGAGCTGTAGATCCAGACAAAAATACTGCCCAGACACGTTCAGAAAGTATTCACACTCCTCGACTTTTGTCACATTTTGTTGTGTTACATCCTGAATAAAAAATGGATTCAATTTAAATTTGTCACCAATCTACATAAAATACCACATAATGACAAAGTGAAAACATGTTTTTAGAATTATTTTCAATTTAATTAAAAATAACAGCCTGTCCTGAAGCTCACCTGGATCAGGAGCAACAGCAACTCAAACCACCCTCCCCCGGCAAACTCCCTTAGACCCTCATTTTTTTAATGCCGTGAACAAACTTTGGTATATCACGGGCGATGAACGTTGTGGTCAAGTTTCATCAAAATCGTGTGTGTAGTTTCGAAGAAGAGAGCAAATACCTATTTTGGTCAAAACCTCTCGTAAATCCCATTAAACCTGCTGATGAAAAGCAGCCACAAAACATGGTGGTGCCACCACCATGCTTGACAGTAGGGATTGTGATGACTAAGTGAAGTGCAGTGTTAGTCTTGCACCAGACGTAATACTTTGAATTTAGAACAAAAAGCTCAATTTCTGTCTCGTCTGACAACAAAGCATTCTCTACATCCTGCAGCATCATTAAGATGCTTTCTTGCAAACTCCATATGAGCTTTTAGATGCGTCTTTTTCAGTAATGGCTTCTTTCTTGCCACCTGTCCATAGAGACCAGCTTTGTGAATGAAAGGGATATTGTTGATTGAAGAACGCTGAACCCCATCTCGGACATGGAGCCTTGCAGATCTTTCAAAGTAGTTCTTGGATTTACAGTTACGTCTCAAACCAGTTTCCTGCTTGCTCGGCTGCTGAGTCTGGATTGCCAACCTGATTTGGGGAGAGTCTGGGTGGCAATACACGTCTTCCACTTCTTCATGATGGATTACATCGCACTCAAAGGGATGATAAGAGAATTTGAAATCTTCTTACGACTCTCTCCTGAACGGTACTTCTCCACCCCATGATGTCTGACTTATTTGGAAAGCTCCTCGCTCAGGGCGACGGAGCACAAAACGCGAAACGCTCGCTTGCGGCGACGGAGCACGAAACGCGAAACGCGAAACGCTCGCTTGCGGCGACGGAGCACGAAACGCGAAACGCTCGATCATGGCGACGGAGCACGAAACGCGAAACGCTCGCTCGCGGAGACGGAGCCCGAAACGCTCGCGGAGATGGAGCCCGAAAGGCGAAACGCTCACTCGCGGTGACGGAGCACGAAACGCGAAACGCTCGCTCCCTGCGACGGAGCGCGAAACGCCCTCGCGCGGCGACGAGAACGAAACGTGAAACGCTCGCTCGCTCGCGGCGACGGAGCACGAAACGGGAAACGCTCGTGGTGACGGAGCACGAAACGCTCGCTGCGGTGAAGAAACAGGAAAGGCGAAACGCTCGCTCGCGACGACGGAGCACGAAACGCTCGCTCACGACGACGGAGCACGAAACGCTCGCTCACGACGACGGAGCACGAAACGCGAAACGCTCGTTCACGACGACGGACACACACCGCGAAACGCTCCGCTCATACGACGGAGCACGGAACGCGAAACGCTCGCTCACGACGAGAGCACGAAACGCGAAACGCTCGTCGTGCGACTGAGCACAAAACGCGAAACGCTCGATCTCTCGCGGCGACGGAGCAGAAACGCCGAAACGCTCGCTCGCGGCAACGGAGCATGAAACGCGAAACGCTCGCATCGGCGAGGAGCATGAACGCTCGCTCTCGAGGCGACTGAGCACGAAATGCGAAACGCCGCTCACGGAGCACGAAATGCGAAACGCTCGCTCACGGAGCACGAAACGCGAAACGCTCGCTCGTGGCGACGGAGCAAGAAAACGCGAAACGCTCGCTCGCGGCGACGGAAGCACTAAACCTCGCTCGCGCGGGAAGCACGAAACGCTCGCTTCGGGGCGACGGAGCACGAAAGCTCGCTCGGGGACGGAGCACGAAACGCTCGCTCGCTGGCGACGGAGCACGAAACGCCGCTCGCGGCGACGGAGCACGAAACGCTCGCTCGCGGCGACGGAGCACGAAACGCTCGCTCGCGGCGACGGAGCACGAAACGCTTCGCTCGCGGCGACGGAGCAGCGAAACGCTCGCTCGCGCGACGGAGCACGAAACGCTCGCCAGCGGCGACGGAGCACGAAACGCTCGCTCGCGGCGACGGAAGCACGAAACGCCCGCTCGCGCGACGGAGCACGAAACGCGATACGCTCGCTCGCGGCGACGGAGCACGAAAATGCGAAAGCGCTCGCTCACGGAGCACGAAACGCGAACGCCTCGCTCGTGCGACGGAGCAAGAAACGGCGAAACGCTCCTCGCGGCGATGGAGCACGAAACGTCGCTCGGCGACGAGCACGAAACGCTCCGCTGGGCGACGCAGCACGAAAACGCTCGCTCGGGCGACGCAGCACGAAACGCCGCTCGGCGACGCAGCACGAACGCTCGCTCGGGGCGACGCAGCACGAAACGCTCGCTCGCGGCGACGGAGCACGAAATGCCGCTCGGGGCGAGGGAGCACGAAACGCGAAACGCTCGCAGCGACGGAGCCCGAAACGTGAAACGCTCGCTCGTGGCGACTGAGCACGAAACGCGAACGCTCGCTCGCGGTAAACGGAGCACGAAACGCTCGCTCGCTCGAGCGACGGAGCCCGAAACGCGAAACGCTCGCAGCGACGGAGCAGAAACGCGAAACGCTCGCTCACAGAGCACGTAACGCGAAACGCTCCTCGCGGCGACGGAGCACGGAACGCGAAACGCTCGCGGCGACGGAGAACGAACGCTCGCTCGCGGCGACGGAGCACGAAACGCTCGCTCGCGGCGACGGAACACGATACGCTCGCTCGGGGCGGAGCAGAACGCTGCCAGGGCACGGAGCACGAAACGCTCGCTCGGGCGACGGAGCACGAAAACGCTCGCTCGGGGGCGACGCAGCACGAAACGCTCGCTCGGGCGACGCAGCACGAAACGCTACGCTCAAGGCGACGTAGCGCGGTACCGCTATCGACAATAGGCTCTCGGCAAGTGGCTTAAGCACTCCAATTCAATGGTTGAACAGGCTGTTGCTGCATACCATAAAGGATGCCTTTAACTTTAAACCCGGTCTTCACCTCACACACAGCAGGTAATGAAATAAAATGAATCTATAAATCCGCCATTTTGCCAGCTCGTCTGTACACGTGCCACGTGGTACATCAGTTTGGGGTCTGCGCAAACATTATAACTTTTTTTTTTTACAGATTTGCTTTGATTCCCTGTCGAGCAGCTCGTGATACATCCAAAAATATAGACAGATCTGGCAGATGCTATGGATAGGCAGTCCCTCTGGGGAACAAGGTGCGAGGTCTAGCAGTGGATGCATTAAATCATATCGCTTAATGAAGCTGGATAATTTTGGCATGTTCCTCAATTTTTTCTTCACTCAATAAAATTCTCCAAAGAGTGGAAAAACGATACGTTTAATGCTTTGGAAATTTCGCATTTTCTTGTGTGTGTATGGAGGAGGGAACATAGCCTTGCTTGCTTTAAGTAAATAGGTGTAATAGGCTTCGTCATAAGACTCGTTATTTCCTTAAATAATCAATTTCACAACAGATTTTGACACTTATTTAGTCCGGACGATATCCGATCCTCAAAACCGAAATAATATTTCGTTGATATACTTGAATTAGTCTGTGAGAGTAGATCGTGGAAAATCGCATCATATAATGCATGAAATCCCTCCAAGCTCCTAAATTGAAAACTATAACACTTATAAAAGTGAAGTCTACAGCGATTTGTAGTTTTGATGAACAGGCATTCGATAATATGAGCGAGGAAAGTGAGAAAAAAAAGAACCTTTATCGTTAATAAATCGTTGCGGCCTGTTCCAAGACAAGATATGGTTGAGTAGGCCAAAAAAACATGGCGGCTTCAGACCACAGCAAGGTCACCCAGGGAACGCCTCAAGACCCCAGAGAGCAAGGTGGTCGAGGATCACCTGATGAAGGATATCTTATCTATCTATAATTCCAGCAATCTGTGTGTGTGTGTGTGTGTGTGTGTGTGTGTGTGTGTGTCTGTTCTGACCGCTGTTTTCTCGACAACCACTGGTCGATCTAATTGAAACTTGCCAGATATATTGCTGGGGACCTGAGGATGTGCCTTTTCAAGGTTTGATATTATCGACAAGAGCTTCCCAAGTTATGGCCATTTATTTACCAACCAATGACAAGACACGTTGTTGCGTGGCGTGGCCGATGGGGAAGGGAACCTCAGCCGCGTTCCCCATTACGGGTTACAACGTACGGGCTTCCGGATAGTGATGACTTCGTGTATTCTAATAATTTCTCGATTTCTTATGCGCATTTATAGATAAACACAATGCCCCAAGTTATGATCGTTTTCATATTAGACGTGCATAAATTTCGGTAACATCAGAGTGAGCTGGTATGCTCCGAACCAGGAAGTAAATTTTTTTTCTCTCTTCTCTTCTCTTTTTTTTTTTCCTTGCGACGACATTGCAAAAAGGCAAAATACGTTGCACTAATTGAATATTGCCATTAAAACTAAATGCGGAATAATCGTAACTGCGAATATGCGAACTTCCGGCCACGCACGTACGGGGGCACGCGAGAGCGAAGAAACGGCCTGTGTGGTTGTTGTTTCTTGCTCGCGGTTTGAATATTTCTTTGTTAATTTGTTTTTTGTTTTTTTTTAACGGGCACGTACTAGTACTCATAGATGTCAATGTATGTTTGTGTGGGTCTCCTCCATAACTAACACGTAGCAAGCTGAAACTTTGCATGCATACTATGAAAACTCCAAGGAAGTGCAAGAGTTAAAATTGGATGTTTTAGTTAATTCAAACACCCCTTTTGAAGACAATTAACGGCCTTATTTAATTACATCCTTCATCAGGCAATCCTCGGCCACCTCGCTGTCTGGGGTCTTAACACGTTTCCTCGGTAACTTTGCTGGGGTCTGAATCCGCCACGTTTTCTGGGCTGCTCAACCCTGCCTTGATTTGGAACAGGCCGCATCGATTTCTTAACGAGTTTTTTTTTCTTTCACTTTCACTCATATCATTGAATGCCTGTTCATCATAGCTACGAATTGCTGGGTACATTGCAATGCTTATAAACGCCCGGACACATCAGCGTTCGTTGTTGTATTTCATTTCCACACATGTGATCGCCACGAGTATCTCTTAAACCAAGGATAATTGCAAAATTTAAGCTCCAGACTCGAGCTTATCAGCAGTTCCGACACCTAGAAAAGTGTTCATTTGTCCAATTCAGACACATTTGACATTTCGGGCGTCTCCGGGAGGTGTATGTTGAACATGACGGTTCGATGATTGCCAATTGCGTGCCAAGAGAGCCGTTTATCAACCGTTTCGGTGGAGTGCTTGCTTGAGTGCTTAAGCCACTTGGCAAGTGCTCTCCAAGATGCTTGGTTGTTTGTTTCGGGAAAAAGTATACGTGCTTTCAATCTCACATCATACGTTTCCGCCTTTGTTGGGTCCCGCGGTGCTGTGCGGTGGGTGCCTCGGGAGGTGTCTCATCCACTGAAAATGTGCAATTCTATTTTTACAGGACATCACTGTGTTGAACCTTTTTGTGTGATCTCCTTTTGTAATCCACCTCTCACTTCGACATCGATATATATAAAAAAACAATTGGGTCCATTTGGCCAGGTGTTCGCCACGTTTGTTTTAACTGTGAAGGCATGGACTATGGGTCGACATTTTGTGTTCTGTGGCTTGATAAATTCTTGAGTTGAATTTCGCGAATTACCCACTTTAAATCCTCTTTCAAAGAACACCGTTTCAAGGTAAATCTTTGTGTTTGTCGTTTTTATTTACTTGATTTGTGTTTATATAAGCTGGCATTTTGCACCGGTGTGTGTGTTATTGGTTATGGGTCATTGGCTATCTCCATATACTGTACGGGTTTCAGAAAGTGGAATGGAACCCTCCCAAGTCTCAAAGTATCCACCTCCGTATGAGTATGCATTTGTGCGCACAGAACTTTCGTGTTTTTCTCCACAACCGCTTGTCGGATTGAGATGGAATTTTCACCATTGGTGCGACTACTCGTGTAGAATGTTTCAACGATAATTATGATGTCATAGGTCACGTGGTGTGGCAGCCATATTGGAAAAACAGGAAAAATTTGAACCTCTATCTCTGAAACCGCACCAAGAAAAAAATAATTGAAACTTGGCACATAGCAAGTACTCCTCATGGGGAATGTGTGATTTTTCTTATGAAATCATAGGTGCCTTCGTTGTGATGTCATAATTGCATATGTAGAATGCTACATCGATCAGAATGAAAAATTTTTAGGGTCATCTTGGGATAAAATGGTCAGAAATTTTTTTTGACGACGTCATCGGTCACACATGATCCGGCAGTTATGTATATATACAGTCATCCCCGTTTATCGCGGGGGTCACGTTCCAAATCCCCCCCCCCACGATAAGTGAAAATCTGCATGAATGGATGCCCTCCAAAAAAAATCGACTCGTCTGGTCTGGTCGGCTTGGCAGTGATCGGGTTCGAGGTGCCGGAGATCGACTCGTCTGGTCTGGTCGGCTGGCAGTGATCGGTTTGAGGTGCCGGAGATCGACTCGTCTGGTCTGGTCGGCTAGGCAGTGCTCGTCCAAGCGCGGCAAGCCTTTTTCCTTCCCGAAGCATATCTAGCACCTTAACCTTCTCCTGGAGCGTCAGGCCCTTCCCCTGGCGCTTCAGTTCCTTTCCAGAAGCCTTAGAAGGTGCAGGGCATTTGTGCGGCATCGTAGGGCTTGGAGAAAAAAACGTAGAAAATATTCAAAGTTCACGAGCGAAACTTTGTCTCGTGCGTTGTGTGACTGGTCGAGCGCCACGCGTTATAATTTATTGCTTAAATAATTTATATATTATTACCGCAATTACCGGGGAAATTCGCAGAAAAATTAGTTAGGTTCCGGGAAAACCCGCGATGAACCGGGGAGCGATAGGTGAACCGCGATATAGCGAGGGATGACTATATATATATATTAAGCCATGGGCCAGATATGGTCACGTGTACCATATCCACAACCCGTCGACCCATATTTTTTCTGAAGCCTTAGGGTCCCCTGAGCATGAATTCAACTGGTAACAGTGAATAAACTGGGACTCACTATCCATTTTCCAACCATATGACGGTACCCTCAAAATGTCAACTTTTCCTCACTTTCGCACATAAATATCCCCTGACTGATAAGATCTCTGCAGTTGCCCAATAAGCATTAATATTAACAAATTATATATCAAATGAAAGATTATCACATGCAGATTTTCAAAATAATCATCTGTCAAATTTAATAGCGTTATGTTTGTCCAAGAAGTTGAATGAAGGAGTACCTCGCCTTTCCTTTTGACAACTCAGATATCTGAAATAATAACGTATATTCATGCTCATTTTACTGACACAAACAAATAAATATTTCTATGATATCACAAATTTTACTAACTTTCTATTGATACCAAATTGTCCCACACCAACTAAAGATGTACCAGGTATTACGTCTTAACATAAGTACATCACTGTTGCAACACCAACATGTAGTCACCAGTAAGATAGACTGAGAAAATATTCCTTACTTCACATAAAGAATATAAATTAGAAGTTATTTAAGAAAAACAATTGAAACTTATTATGTCATTTCCACGGATTACGCATAATATTCATTATCGCTGTTGTCATCACTCTCCAATGCCTGCTCTATATCATCAAATGCATCCATATCTGATCCTCATCAGAGTCAGTGTCGTCAGGTGTGACTTCAGCAATGTCAGCCAGTTGCCGTGGGACGGAATCCTTTCATAATAGAGGATCAAGGTTACCATCCTTTTCCTCCCAACCATGTCCCTGACTGGCCTTCGGATCTGTGGTTGTGGAATATGTGCGGTCTTCAAATCCGTACTTGGTGGCTTACTCTCCGAATGTGCTGGGTAAGAGCTCGCGTACAAGGTGGTAAGTTAGCCATATCCACATTTCCTGAAGGCACAAGACGACTTTGCCTGGCAAGAGCTGTTTATACGAATGAGTCGCAGATCATCAACTTTTGACACCTTTGACGCTTACCGTACATGGCACACGTGAAGGTGTCCAACTCATCAATGAGCTCATCAGGAATATCCCAAGCATCGCCAGTTTCTCCAGAGTAGAGATATATTTTGGAAAGCGCAGAAGAGTTTTCACAGGTTTAAGTTTGCCAATTCCTCGAAGGCACTCGTGGTGTCACAGCCATATAAGCATGGAGTGCATGAGAGCTGTGCACTTTTCCTGGCCAAAATTGTAGCTAGTTCACTGACATTACCATCTCTGCTTGTTGCCTTTACCTGTGTCAAACAGGACAGTTGTACCATGAACAGAGCAGATAGTGTAATAGGATGAAAAATACATCTGAGTCTGGACTTTTCACTCGGACAAATTGATAGTTTCTGAGTCTAGCAACTGAACATATAGTATCATACGAGAGTCAGTTTCTTCCTGGGTTGATTTCAGCAGTGGTAGCTCCTCTCTAATTGTTGTTTGGCAATCAGCAGATGTGAGCAAATATGCGATGCCTCACATACAAGATCACTCGCCTTCCATGCAACCTTGATGCATAGTTATCACCACTCCAGAGCCTAAGCAGAAGTTTGATGAGCTGTATCTTGTTCTCATCATTTGACAGTAACAATTTCCAATCAGGTGGTCTCTTCGTGGCTTCACTGTAAGTAAAAGCTTTTTTCCACAGCCCCGACGTCGCCTCTCCATCGACTTAACTGAATCAGGCAAATATTGATCAGTGCTAAATACCACATCTCCTGTTTTTCAAATGATGTCAAACACTTTGTAAGAGATCTGACTAAAATTACTTGGTATTTCTTTCAGGTAATGGAAGCAAGCATTGCCATCATACAGAGTCAATGTTTCATTGGTTGGTGGTACATCAGCATCATTACAATCCTTGATCAGGTTTTGAAATGCCTTTGCTTTGTCAGTCTTAGCAAGATATCCATCAGCTGTATGGTACGGGAGTTAATGGATATGTCAACAGTTCTTTCATATCGACTTGTAAGCCTGGTTTTGTGACTTTACAAAGAGTTGAAAGGCTACATTACCCTGTTGCTGTACTGTATGACCTTATTATTGGTTGTCTTCATCTTAGATACCTTGTTCATGTCACTCAGAGTTTTGAGGTTCAGCCTCTTCACAGGCTCAAATAAATCTTTACTATTCTTCAGTCGAGCTTCAATAAATTCATCCCGTGCTTTTTCACCAACAGCTTCAGCCTTTAGAACATCGTCTGAAACAGCATCAGATGCAGCACTTCCTGATGAGAGTATCAACATATGATCATTTGTCTCTATATTGAAAGGATTAAGAAAACTTCCGATGATATCTTTGGCCCTTTTCACCAACTTCTCTCTTTTGTGACCTCTGTCGGACGTGTATCACGATGCTTTTGTTCCCTCTCCACTGTCCAACATGTGAGCCATTCCAAGTGCAGCATCAACATAAAGGACATTGCATGTGTTGTCCTACCCATCTCTGGTAGGCCTGGTAGTTGGTGAGTAGTCCAGATGTACCTGCTGCACTGGTTCCAGCACCACCATGTGACTTAGCGTGCCTCATGAAGGTCTCCTCCATGGTTTAATCCACTGCACAACGATTGCCAAGGATAAAGGAGCGTGCGACACTGATAGCTCCTCTCTTGATCAGTGATACTGCCCTGGGTGTGAGTTGTCTATATTAGCTATGAACACAGAGAAATATGTCAGATACCTTGCATAGTTCTGTCCACGAAACTGAGAAGAGAGACGTCATGCGAATGATGGATGCAGCATACAAAAGAAAGTTGTTTGTCTTTACGGCTTCAAGGTGTGATAGAATTAAACAGACATGGTGCATGTATGACAACCACAGCTGGGCAGTCTTCCTCAAACGTCCATTTGCGACTCCTTTTTGAATTCTGCATACTGCTCTATGAATTGGACAATGAATTGTCCATCAAGACAGCATTCAAAGTATCTTGGCTGTGGGAATCTACTAGGGACGTAGCTTATCTGATGATTCATCAGAGAAAGACGAGAACAGATCATCAGTGCTTTATCTTTGAGTACTCCTCTATGAGCAATCTTTAAAGACATTCCAACTAATCTTGTGACAATGTAGGCTCTGTAGTAGTGCTTCCTGGACATCACACCACCAAAGATCCTCCACTGATTAGTCCTGCTTCTAGGAGACCATCTGATAACCCAGACCCAGCCATTTTTTGGCAATCATCTTCATACAACGCATACGAGGTGGAATGTGCCAATTAGAATTATGTGGCTCTCATACTTGTCTGGTGAGTTCCACACTAATGGGTAGGCCTTCATGCAAACTTCCAAGTCAAATGTAGTAATGACATAAGGCTGTCAACTTCTCTGATGGCTCTTCAGCAGCACGCAAGCATTCTTGTACAGTTTTTGTACTCTGTTATGGGATGGTTAATGACTGGAATGTGGATATGGATAACTTACCACCTTGTAAGCGAGCTCTTACCAGCACATTCGGAGAGTAAACCACCAAGTACGATTTGGAAGACCGCGCATATTCCACAACCACAGATTCGAAGGCCAGTCAGGGACATGGTTGGAGGAAAGGATGGTAACCTTGATCCTCTGTGGTATGAAGGAGATGTCCTCCCACGGCAACTGGCTGACATTGCTGAAGTCACACCTGACGACACTGACTTGATGAGGATTCAGATATGGATACATTTGATGATATAGAGCAGGCATTGGAGAGTGATGATGATAGCGATAATGATATTATGCGTAATCCATGCACAATGACATTTTGTGGACATGACATAATAAGTTTCAATTCTTTTCTTAAATAACTTATAATTTATATTCTTTATGTGAAGTAGGGCATATTTTCGCAGTCTTACGTCTTACTGGTGACTACATGTTGGGTGTTGCAACAGTGATGAACTTATGTTTAAGAGTAATACCTGGTACATCTTTAGTTGGTGTAGGACAATTTTGGTATCAATAGAAAGGTAGTAAAATTTGTGATATCATAGAATATTTATTTGTTTGTGTCAGGTAAAATGAGCATGAATATTGTTTATTATTTCAGATATCTGAGTTGTCAAAAGGAAAGGCGAGGTATCCTCTTCATCACTTCTTGGGACAAACATAACGCTATTAAATTTGACAGAAGACTGTATTTTGAAAATCTGCATGTGTAATCTTTCATTTGATAATAATTTGTTAATATTAATGCTTATTGGGCAACTGCAGAGATCTAATCAGTCAGGGGATTTTTTATGTGCAAAACTGAGGAAAAGTTGACATTTGAGGTAGTGATCGTCAGATATGGGTAAAATGGATAGTGAGTCCAGTTTATTCACTGTTAAGGCCCAGTCACACCTTGACGTTTTAGCAGCTTATGCCGATTTTTGGAAAAATTTGTCTAAAACGCTGGTACACGTCGAATACGTTATGGGTAAGTTTGATAACATTGAGAGCACGCTGAAACACTGCCATACGTCGTTGTATCGCTGGCCTTTAAATGTTGTATTTTCGGTTGTTCTCAAATTTCCTGCTTGAAATTTTAAGAACTTATCGCAACGTATGACTCACACGTTCCGCATAACGCTGGCCATAAGTTGTCGGCACGTCACGCGATCGTTGACACACGTCGACACACGTTACTTGTGAGTTACTCATAAGTCGAAACACGTCGAGGTCATGTTTAGCGTACCCGAAACTTATTTCTAACCTATTGAGTAACGTGTTTGTACTCACGTTACGCGATCGGTGACACACATCGACACACGTTACTTGTAAGGTGCTCATAAGTCGAAACACATCAAGGTAATGGTTAGCGTCAGTGTTCCTGGTTTTTTTCTTTCTTTCTTCCTTCCTTCGGTACGATGGTGATTTTGACACTCGATTTCTAGTGCGGTTATAAATATAATATAATTAATAGGCTGCCGCTCAACGATTTAAATCATAACCGCACTGTACACTGAACCGTCATACCGAAGAAAAAAAAAACCGGGAGTCTGGAACACTGACGCCAACCATTACCTTGACGTGTTTCGACTTATGAGTACCTTTCAAGTAACGTGTGTCGATGTGTGTCAATGATCGCGTGACGTGCGTACAACTTATTCCCATCGCATGCGGAGCGTGTGTCATACGGCAAGTACGTCGTAAAATTTTCAACATGTTTAAAATTACAAGACGTACTCCATTTAATACGACGTATGATAGCGTACTTTAGCGTTATATTCACGTATACCAAACTTACCATACCGTATTCGACGTGCGCCAGCGTTTTAGACGCATTTTTCAGAGGTCGGCATACGCTGGCAAGATCGCCAAGGTGTGACTGCGATGTTGACACTTCCATTTCTGCGGCGGTTACGATTGAATCGTTTGTGCGGCAGCCTTTTAATAGGCTACGTCACGTCATCGTCGCGATACGTGCAGCGCGCTATGCATAAGTTAGACTATCGTTGGGCATAGGTTGTGAAGGCCGCAACAGGTTCAGCATTCGTTGGTATAAGTTATCTACAACACAACGAAACGTTCTGTGTCCGTTACTAATATGTTATGCATAAGACCAAGTCGTTATGAATACGTCCGAATCTTTAAAAAAAAACATCAAAAGTTCAACGTAAGCCAGCGTTTTATATACATTTTGATACGTTGCCATTGCTGGCTAAAACGTCAAGGTGTGACTGGGCCTTTACCAGTTGAATTCATGCTCAGGGTACCCTAAGGCTTCAGAAAACATTGGGTCGAAGGGTTGTGGGGGGGGGGGGGTGCACGTGGACCATATCTGGCCCATGGCCTATATTATATATATATATACCTTCTTTTTTTATTTCTTATTTTTTACCTTCAAAAATCTTCTTCTCTGAAATGGCTGAACCAGTTATCACTGCCAGCGTTTGTTCTAATAATGTCTCTTATTAATTATGTAACACACCAGTAGACAAATACCACAAAAAAAATACACCACATAAAAGTACACAAACACCACACAAAACAAGTCCTGGCGAGGGTCTGCAATCTGATTGCTCTTTTTCTTGTTAAAAAGATTGCTTTACACAGGTTTATTACAACACTTCCAAGTTCGGGCCTCAAGCGAGTATGTTACTTCCACTTGGGATTTTCCCAGGAGAAATCGAATAATATGTTTCGTGAAGATTGTATTTTGAGGTTGCTGTGTGATTTGTTGTCAACAACACAAATTTAATTACTATGATGTTTGCATGTGTGCCTGTTATTAAAAAGATTGCTTTACACAGGTTTATTACAACATCTCCGTGTTCAGGCCTCGAGTGAGTATGTTACTTATACTGGGTGGGATTTTCCCAGGAGCGATCGAGTCATATGTATTGTGAAGATCGTATGTTGAAATTGTAGCGATTTGCTGTCAACAACACAAATTTCAATATTATAATGTTCACACATGCACCTGGTATTAAAAAAAGATTGCTCTACACAGGTTTATCATAACACTTCCGTGGTCAGGCCTCGAGTGAGTATGCATTGAATTTCCTCGGGCAGTGCTGGGTACTTCTGCTAGTCTACAATAATTGTGAAACCAACACATTAGCTCTTCAATAATGCTGATTTACTGCATGGAAAGAAAACATTTGGCGAATATTTTGATGACAGTTGCAGATGCCGTGTGTTTGTGTATATACACGTATATAATCAGACGGCCCATTGCAGTTATCGTCTGCAAACTTACTTTCTTTAACCTAGCTACTCAGCAACCCCTTCTTCCATTCCTCCCTACCCCTTCCCACATTTCCCTCAAAGCCTTCATCCACTCCCAATTATGTTCCTTTTCCCATTGCCTTCTTTACACCTGCACATTCTTCCACTTAACCCAATTACTCACTTCCCTCAATACCTTCATCACCTGGACAGATAGATTTCAGCAATTACTCCTCAGGCTCAAACACAGCAACATGTACAAGCTTCCAGAGGTCCGTGTTGGGTGTTAATTTTTATTAAGGAGTTGTGAACTGTGACAAAATGCAATGTGCTAAAGGTGGCTATTCATCTTGTTTTATGGAGGACAGTCCAGTTTTCTGCTATTCTCTCCTCTATCGACATGAAACCTGACACCTTTATGCGTTCTATTTTCCTCTTGAGCCACCCAACCTTTCGACCCACAATTTAACTTTTGATTGTTTGTCTTCATTGTTTAATATATTTGTCATTTAATTAATCAGTTTGTATTGGTCCAGCAAATCCCCAAAAAGATCCTATTTGTCACGTTCCCTAATTAAGTTTTTACGTTATGGCTGTTGCTTGATGCTGTTAAACATCTGTCTTGCCAAAAATACAAAAATGAAAGATGTTCTTCAACTCAGAATGGTCGAAAGATAATCATCTCCAACATATTGTTGTGGGACGGGGGTCGGTGGCGATAACGACCGCTAGGTGGGGAAGTTTACACCGTCTCCCACCCGTCGCCCCGGAATTATAGGCCGTCGCTCCGGATAACTCTG
>CM068962.1:73508709-73519097 GCA_035128595.1 Eptatretus atami | reverse complement strand
CCGGCCCAGTTTAATGTGTAGAATCTTGTAATATAAAGATGTTAGACGGCCGGTTATGTGTAGAAATTGTAAAGTAAAGATGTTAGAAGCCGGGTGCCCAGTTATGTTAGAACCTTGGTATATAAAGAATGTTTGACCGCCCATTTTCTTGTTATAACTTGTATAATATAACTGGGTTAGACGGCCGAGTTTCCGTGTATAACTTGTATATAAAGATGTTAGACGGCCCGGTTATGTAGAACTTGTATATAAACATGTTACCGGCCCAGTTTCTGTGTCGAACTGTATATAATACGTTAGACCGGCCCAGTTCTGTATATAACTTGTATATAAGATGTTAGACCGCCCAATTATGTGTAGAACTTGTATATAAATACGTTAGACCGGCCCAGTTCTGTAATAACTTGTATATAAAGATGTTAGACCGCCCAGTTCTGTGTAGAACTTGTTATATAGATGTTAGACCGGCCCAGTTCTGTGTAAGAACTTGTATATATAGATGTTAGACGCGGCCCAGTTCTGTGTCGAACTTGTATATAATATGTTAGACGCGGCCCAATTATGTGTAGAACTTGTATATAAATACGTTAGACCGGCCCAGTTCTGTATATAACTTGTTATATAAAGATGTTAGACGCGCCCAGTTCTGTGTAGAATTGTATATATAGATGTTAGAACGGCCCAGTTCTGTGTCGAACTTTGTATATAAATATGTTAGACCGGGCCCAATTATGTGTACCTTGTATATATAGATGTAGCCCGGCCAGTTATGTGTAGAATGTATCATAGATGTTTACCGGCCCACTTATGTGTAGAACTTGTATATAATATGTTAGACCGGCCACGTTATGTGTAAACTTGTATACATAGATGTTAGACGGCCCAGTTATGTGTAGAACTTGTAATATAAAGATGTTAGAACCAGCCCAGTTATGTGTAAGAGTTGTATATATAGATGTTAGACGGCCCAGTTCTGTGTAAAGAACTTGTAATATGAAGATGTTAGACCGGCCCAGTTCTGTGTCGAACTTGTATATAAATATGTTGACCGGCCCAGTTATGTGTAGGACTTGTATATAAAAGATGTTAGACGGCCAGTTCTGTGTAGAACTTGTATATATAAACTGTTAGACCGGCCGACAGTTCTGGTAGAACTTATATACATATAATATATATATTATATATATATATATATATATATATATAGATGTTAGACCAGCCAGTTATGTGTATAACTTGTATATAAAGATGTTAAGAACGGCCCAGTTATGGTAGAACTTGTTATATAAAGATGTTAGACGGCCCGGTTATGTGTAGAACTTGTATATAACAGATGTTAGACGGCCGGTTATGTGTAGACTTGTATATAAAGATGTTAGACCGGCCAGTTATGTGTAGAACTTGTATTAAATGATGTTTGCCGGCCCATTTCTGTGTATAACTTGTATATATAGATGTTAGACACGGCCCAGTTCTGTGTATAACTTGTATATATAGATGTAGACGGGCCGAGTTCTGTGTATAACTGTATATAAAATGTTAGACGGCCCGGTTATGTGTAAACTTGTATGTAAGA
Source organism: Eptatretus atami (assembly GCA_035128595.1). Classification (NCBI taxonomy): domain Eukaryota; kingdom Metazoa; phylum Chordata; class Myxini; order Myxiniformes; family Myxinidae; genus Eptatretus; species Eptatretus atami. The sequence continues at coordinate 73,517,521 of CM068962.1, read as the reverse complement.
TTTAGACCGGCCAGTTCTGTGTCGAACTTGTTATATAAATACGTTAGAGCCGGCCCATGTTCTGTATATAACTTGTATATAAAGATGTTAGACGGCCCAGTTCTGTGTAGAACTTGTATATATGAAGTTTAGACCGCCCAGTTTCTGTGTCGAACTTGTATATAAATATGTTAGACCGGCCCAATTTGTGTAGAACTTGTATATAAATACGTTAGACGGCCAGTTCTGTATATAACTTGTTATAAAGATGTTAGACGGCCCAGTTCTGTGTAGAACTTGTATATATAGATGTTAAGAACCGGCCCAGTTCTGTGTCGAACTTGTATATAAATATGTTAGACCGGCCCATTATGTGTAGAACTTGTATATATAGAGATGTTAGACGCGGCCCAGTTTATGTGTAGAACTTGTATACTAGATGTTAGACCGGCCCACTTATGTGTAGAACTTGTATATAATATGTTAGACGGCCAGTATGTGTAGAACTTGTATACATAGATGTTAGACCGGCCAGTTATGTGTAGAACTTGTATATAAGATGTTAGACAGCCAGTTCTGTGTAGAATTGTATATATATGCTTTAGAAACCGGCCCAGTTCTGTGTAGAACTTGTATATGAAGATGTTAGAACCGGCCCAGTTCTGTGGTCGACTTGTATATAAATATGTTAGACCGGCCCAGTTATGTGTAGGACTTGTATATAAAGATGTTAGAGAGCCCAGTTCTGTGTAGAACTTGTATATATAGATGTTAGACCGGCCAGTTCTGCATAGAACTTATATACATATTATATATAATAGATGTTAGACGGCAGTTCTGTGTAGAACTTGTATATATAGATGTTAGACAGCTCAGTTATGTGTAGTAACTTGTATATAAAGATGTAAGACGGCCCAGTTCTGTGTAGAACTTGTATATAATATATAGATGTTAGAACGGGCCCAGTTATGTGTAGAACTTGTATATATAGATGTTAGAGCAGCCCAGTTAATGTTAGAACTTGTATATAAAGATGTTAGATGGCCAGTTCTGTGTAGAACTGTAAATATAATATATAGATGTTAGACCAGCCAGTTCTGTGTAGAACTTGTATATATAGATGTTAGACCAGCCCAGTTATGTGTAGAACTTGTATATAGTGTTGGACCGCCCAGTTCTGTGTAGAACTTGTATATATAGATGTTAGACCAGCCCAGTTATGTGTAGAACTTGTATATAGGTGTTGGACCGGCCCAGTTCTGTGTGAAACTTGTATATATAGATGTTAGACGCGGCCCACGTTCTGGTGTAGAACTTGTATATAAATATGTTAGACGGCCCAGTTAGTGTAGAACCTTGTATTGAAGATGTTAGACCGGCCCAGTTCTGTGTAGAACTTGTATATAAAAATTTTAGCCGCAGTTATGTGTAGAACTTGTATATATAGATGTTAGCCGGCCAGTTCTGTGTAGAACTTGTATTTAAAGATGTTAAACCGGCCAGTTCTGTGTAGAACTTGTATGTAAAGATGCTAGCCGGCCAGTTCTGTGTAGAACTTGTATATATATAGATGTTAGACCGGCCCAGTTCTGTGTAGAATTGTATATAAAGATGTTAGACGGCCAGTTCTGTGAGAACTTGTATATATAGATGTTAGACAGCCCAGTTCTGTGTAGAACTTGTTATATAGATGTTAGACCGGCACAGTTCTGTGTAGAACTTGTATATAAAGATGTTAGACCGGCCCAGTTAGTGAGAACTTGTATTAAAGATGTTAGACGGCCCGGTTTATGTGTAGAACTTGTATATAAAGATGTTAGACCGGCCAGATTCTGTGTATACTTGTATATATAGATGTTAGACCAGCCCAGTTCTGTGTAGAATTGTATATGAAGATGTTAGACCGGCCAGTTCTGTGTAGAACTTGTATAATAAAGAGTTAGACCGGCCCAGTTCTGTGTGAACTTGTATATAAAGATGTAGACAGCCAGTTCTGTGTAGAATTGTATATAAAGATGTTAGACCGGCCAGTACTGTGTGGAAACATACGTGGCAAGTTGGAGGTAACAAAAAAAAAAGGTTGGGAGGAATCAAACCGGGTTATTTATTAATTTATTCAACGTGATCAGAAGTGATTGTGCATGTGAATCCTGGAGGATGGTATTGTGACCTTCACGTGAGAAAGTACGTGACGTCACACAGCCAATTGACTCCCTTCATAGTGCAGCCTTTTTGGCTGCTGGTTGCATCATTGGTTAGGCGCACAGCTATGCCACTGATACAGTGCCCTATTACCAGTACACTGGTGCTCATTTCATCGACCTCAGAAAGATGGCAGGCTGAATCAACCATCTGGTGGTAATTCAGCAGCCAACAGGGCTCAAACTCAGGACCCAAGGATCCCAATCCACCACCCTAACCACTAAGCCAACACCAGGCTTAGCCAATTGACTGGAGGGCATACATTGCATATCAGCTGCAGGTCGTGTGTGTTCCATGACCAATCAGCTTGCAGAACACTTGCCAGTGGCTTAAGCACTCAAGCAAGCACTCCAACAAAACGCTGGCTGCTTGGTAACTGAACACACGCCTCCAGTGATGTGTTCCATTATCATTAAGCTTGCTATCGCTTGCCAAGCCAGATGTTCCTTATCAACAGTGTCAAATGGATTCTTGCTTGAGTGCTTAAGCCACTTGGCAAGCGCTCAACATGAAACTTGGTAACAAAACGCATCCTAGGTCTATCTATCAGTCTGTGTCTCAATCCTTGCGCGTGGAATGGAAGCGAAACGTGCTTTTAAATTGATTGGACTTTCCATCCAATACAGGTTTAACTAGAGGGGGAGCACTCGGTAGAGTGCAAAACCTCCGCGCGCAATACAGCTGGGTCACTCAAGTGAACCTTATATCTTATTCATTAAATATGACGTCAACAGTGCTGACATATTTATAGTCTTTTCTCCAACATTTTTTTTGGGGGGGGGGGGAGGGTTGGAAATCATTAAAACATGTAGAAATGCAAAAAAAGAAATCGAAATTTTGTTGAAAAAAAAGTTGCAAAAATTTTTTTTCTCTAACAATTTTTTTTGGGGGGGGGGGTGGAAATCACTTAAAACATGTAGAAATGCAAAAAAAAAAAAATTTCTCTAAATTTTTTTTGGGGGGGGTTGGAAATCACTTAAAACGTAGAAATGCCCAAAAAAAATTTTCCTTTTTTTTTGGGGGGGGGGTAACAATTTTTTGGGGGGGGGTGGAATCACTTAAAACATGTAGAAATGCAAAAAAAAAATTCTTTTTTTTGGGGGGGGGGGGGTAACAATTTTTTTGGGGGGGGGGTTGGAAATCACTTAAAAGTGTAGAATGCAAAAAAAAAATAATAAAATTCTCTAACTTTTTTTTTGGTGGGGGGACCAAGTCAAAATTTAATGGCATGATCCTTGGACCATACCTAACCCCCCCCACCAAGTTTTCGTCGAAATCCGTCAAGGAGTTTTTTCCGTTATACTGTTCACAAAAAAAACAAAACAAACAACGAAAGGGGTGAAAACAGTAACCTCCGATTTCGATGGCGAGGTTAATGATACTAAAACGGTCAAACCATGAAATGTGGGTCACTTGCCATCTATGTAGAACTTGTACACGGATATGCTACACCGCCCAGTACGTGTAGAACTTGTCTACAAACATGTTACACTGTCCAGTACTGTATAGCTGTGCTCTCAAAGAAAGGGAGACGTGGTGTAATGCACATATACACATCACAGGATGTGATATGACATGGATGAGGAGTCTGGTGAGCTGAGCCAGAGGGATTGACGTGGAGTCATTTGCTCTCGATCAGAGCCTCATACCCAAGTTATGATCTGTATGCTTTATACTGTAATAAAACAGTTAACCCTTCGCTGTTGTTGAATCCTTTTAAAACACCCAACACGACATGGTGTCAGAAGTGGATAAACTTCTAGCTGGTTTACCATCCCTAGGAAACCCTCAGTTGACCATTTGTTGCTCTTCTATTGTCCTGAACTGCTCTTATTTTATCTAGGTCTGGTTTCATTCCATCTGCCGAAATGATGTACTCCAGGAATTTCACTATAAGATTTGCCAATTCACATTTGTCAGTGTTGAGCGTGATCCCTGCTTTTGAATTCTCTCTAACACTGTGTGCATTCTAATGTCATGCTCTTCCTGTGTCATTCCCCAGATGAGAACATCATCCATGTGACATGCTACACCTGTATGACCATCTGTGACTTTAATCACCATTCTGTTTTGGAAGTGTTCTGTGGCTGAGGCAATCCAAATGGCAAGTGATTAAGTAGTATCTACAAAGGGACTAATTAAGGTAGTATACTTCGCTGACTTCTTATTGAGTGGTATGTGTCAGAATCCAATGTTAGCAGATAGCTTGCTGAAAAACAGCGCTCCTGCTAGCATGTCTAGGGGTTGATCTACTGAAGGTAGAATGTACTTCTCCCTGTGTAATGCTCGTTCAATTTTGTCAGAACCACACCGATATGGGCTGATTTGTCTTTCTTGGACACGACAACCATACCTGCACCAGTCTGTGGGCTCCTCTACTATGCTGATGACCCTATGCAATGGCGGATCAGGTGGGAGGTTCACCGGGTACACTTGAACCCTCTCCTTCCACCCTTACAATTAGTCACATGATTGTCGTGCGAGGTATACTGGACAATCGACAATCACACGTTTTGCTTTCACTCGGCAATTATTCGCGACCGTGATACTTTTCTGTATTAATCAGGGACTTAGTGGTTAGTTATGTCTCCAGAGAGAAAGGCAACATTTCGGGATCATGTCCTACAGCAAAGGGCAGTACAATCCTGACTATTTCACCAGGTAATTCAAAGTTTCAGTGGCTACATCGTCCATTATTATTATTAATTATCTGATGATCCCCAATGATGAGTTAAGGTTTCATGCTCGGGGTCATTTCGCCGCATGTTGTGCTTGTCCGTTCGATATTTTCATTGATTTGTATTGGAAACATTTTGTGTATTTACATTGTTGTTGTAAAGATCCGTCGCAAAGATTCCAAAATCTTCAGCTTTTCTTTCGAATCAGTTAGTGAAGGTCTGAGGCTTTCATCAATAGCTCGATATTCCAAATTTTCCTGTGAAGCAAGTAAATTTATGGTCGGACACTGCGAGCTCTGGATAAATTACCGGTTTTTTCCTCGATGATTACATTGCTTGAAAAAGGCTTGGTGGTATATTTCACAATATGAGAACATCTTAACCTTAAGTGAACCCCCGAAAAAAATTCTGGATCCACCCTGCGTATGCACTTCATTTGCTTTATTTCCTCTTCACTTTTCCATCAAAGAGAGTAGGGTACTCCTCTCGTTGTTGTCAGTGAGAAGGGCGGCGCATCTGGCTTCAGTTTAATTGTATATGGTTGCTGAACCATCCCAAGACTGCTGCATATCTTTGGGTAAGTCTCCTTTAGCATTTCAGCATGAATGTTATCTAGTCTGCACACTAAATTAGTTTGGCTTTCGCTGGCCTGTTTAACAGAGATGTATGTAATTTCTGACAACATAAATATCCTCTTTGCAGTCTTCTCCCCATTGTGCAGTCTCGCTGGCTATCCCTATCACAAAGAGACGAACTCACCCTGGTCGAAACAGTGGTTTCTGAGCTTTGGTCAGGCAGCCTTGATACCTCCCTTGTACTTGTTACACTCCTCTGTAATGCTCTGTACACATTCTCTGGATTACCATTACGTCGGCTCCTGTGTCGATTTTGAACTTCATTTTACTATTTCTTATGTGAATTTAAACGACACGGGTCTTCTTCCACTTCTACTCTACCTAGGAAGGCTACTCTCCTCCGTTACAGCGTCGATGCTTTCGCCAATTTGCAAACTTTGCTAAGTGTCTCCTTTTCCGCACATGTGGCATGCTACTCCTTAGCTGGGCACGCCATCCCATATGTGTTGACCATTTTCCTCACGTTAGGCCATTCTCTGATCTGGCTTGCTCTGCTCTGCAGGTATGGCCTGCGCACGTGGTTTTGCTTGTATAACTGCTTGTGCTTGTTGGCCATTGCAGTGTATCACAATGTTCGCATTGCCCCTTATTCTGTCTGCTGCCATTAATTTCTCCGACTGCCTCGCTATACTTATGCTTTAGCAAGGTTAGATGCTTGTTCAACTGTATTATTTTCGACAGTGCGTGTCTCTCAGACCAACTACAAATTGCTTGTTTATTGATACTAACCAACTACTAAAGTGGACTTTGCACTGTCCCTGATCAGCTAATTGCAGTTTTCAGCGAGCACATATAGGGATGTGACAAATGAGTCTATGGTTCAGTGACCTATTGCAGTCCCTGATTAAATCTGGCCCTCTCATAAATGAGTTTTTTTTCGCACGAAAAACTTGTCAAAGCTCTCTTTCACGACGCTATACTGCGGCATTCATTCTCATCCAAGTTCAGTCCTCTAAGCACGTCATTGCTTCATCCTCGTAGACCAACGTGTTCACCTGGTTTTCCTGAGACAAAGTAAGCTGATTGCTGGCCAGTGGAAATCTCTCGAACCTTCGGAACCATTTATCCCACATTTATCCGAATAGGACAAACCACTAAGAGACCTGCTGGTAAAGAGAAACACTTGTACTGGGAAGTGAACAGCAAAAAGCATTTGACATGTTAAAACAAGATCTCTCCTCCACATCAAGTGCCCGCACTGAACAATCCAAATTGAGAGCTGAAAATCTCGGCAGATGCATCACTTTTGGACTGAGGGCAGTCCTCTGCAGAAAGAGGGCAACTTTGACACCTGTGGCATGTGCATCAAGGTCACTGATGCGGACGAAGCAACATTATGCTCAAGGTAGAAAAAGAAGCATTTAACCTAACGTTGGGATGTGAGAGGTTCAGAGACTTTGTCATCGGCAAGTACTTTCTGCTGGAAACAAATTACAAACACTTGTGAGTCTGTTCGGAGCTCAAGCTCTAGACACACTTCCACCAGGATCCAGAGATTCGGATGAGACTGTTGAGGTACATACACAATCTCACATGTACGGAGAAAAGTCTGATGACAGCAGACACAGTCTGGACTGAGAGAGCAGTCTTAACAGTGCACAACAGACTTCTGCTAAAGGAACAAAGTTAGTAATTCCCCTGTAATGAGGAAAGTGTCTTTAACAACCTACACAAGGGACATTAGGGAGTAGCAAGTGCAGGAACGTGATAGACAAGCAGTGTGGTGGTCAGGCCTAAGCTGTCAGTTGAATGAACTAGTTCTGAATTGCAGAAGATGCATTAAAGAAAGAAACACTACTTTGAGCATTTAATGCCGACCAAGCTACCTGATAGACTTTGCAGAGGTTAGGTGTAATATCTGGGTTGGCTTAGTGGTTAGCGTTGTGGCTTGGATCCTAGGGTCCTGAGTTCAAGCCCCGTTGGCCGCTGAATTAACATCAGGGGTTGATTCAGCCTGTATCTAGAACTTGTATATAAAGATGTTAGACCAGCCCAGTTCTGTGTAGAACTTGTATATAAAGATGTTAGACCGGCCCAGTACTGTGTGGAAACATACGTGGCAAGTTGGAGGTAACAAAAAAAAACAGGTTGGGAGGAATCAAAACCGGGTTATTTATTAATTTATTCAACGTGATCAGAAGTGATTGTGCATGTGGAAATCCTGGAGGATGGTATTGTGACCTTCAGTGAGAAAGTACGTGACGTCACACAGCCAATTGACTCCCTTCATGTGCAGCCTTTTTGGCTGCTGGTTGCATCATTGGTTAGGGCACAGCTATGCCACTGATACAGTGCTCCTATTACCAGTACACTGGTGCTCATTTCATCGACCTCAGAAAGATGGCAGGCTGAATCAACCATCTGGTGGTAATTCAGCAGCCAACAGGGCTCAAACTCAGGACCCAAGGATCCCAATCCACCACCCTAACCACTAAGCCAACACCAGGCTTAGCCAATTGACTGGAGGGATACATTGCATATCAGCTGCAGGTCGTGTGTGTTCCATGACCAATCAGCTTGCAGAACACTTGCCAAGTGGCTTAAGCACTCAAGCAAGCACTCCAACAAAACGCTGGCTGCTTGGTAACTGAACACACGCCTCCAGTGATGTGTTCCATTATCATTAAGCTTGCTATCGCTTGCCAAGCCAGATGTTCCTTATCAACAGTGTCAAATGGAATTCTTGCTTGAGTGCTTAAGCCACTTGGCAAGCGCTCAACATGAAACTTGGTAACAAAACGCATCCTAGGTCTATCTATCAGTCTGTGTCTCAATCCTTGCGCGTGGAATGGAAGCGAAACGTTGCTTTTAAAATTGATTGGACTTTCCATCCAATACAGGTTTAACTAGAGGGGGAGCACTCGGTAGAGTGCAAAACCTCCGCCGCCAATACAGCTGGGTCACTCAGTTTGTTTGTTTGTGAACAGTATAACGGAAAAACTCCTTGACGGATTTCGACGAAACTTGGTGGGGGGGTTAGGTATGGTCCAAGGATCATGCCATTAAATTTTGACTTGGTCCCCCCCCCCCACCAAAAAAAAGTTAGAGAATTTTATTTATTTTTTTTGCATTTCTACACGTTTTAAGTGATTTCCAACCCCCCCCCCCAAAAAAATTGTTACCCCCCCCCCCCAAAAAAAAAGAGAATTTTTTTTTTGCATTTCTAACATGTTTAAAGTGATTTCCACCCCCCCCAAAAAAAATTGTTACCCCCAAAAAAAAAGAGAAATTTTTTTTTTGGGCATTTCTACGTTTTAAGTGATTTCCAACCCCCCCCCCAAAAAAAATTTAGAAGAATTTTTTTTTTTTGCATTTCTA
>CM068962.1:73466559-73479353 GCA_035128595.1 Eptatretus atami | reverse complement strand
TTTAATGGACACCCTGCCTGATTGAAAATAATCAATTTGGCACTTTTAAAACTATTATTTGGGCAATTAATAAGAGGAAAATGTACAGTTTTTGCTTAAAATTGTGGCAAAAACTGCCAAAAATTGGGAGTATTTTGTGGATCCTTAACCACCTTAGGAGCATAAAACCCCCTGAAAACTTTTGAAAACATGGTCACATACATAGAAAAAAAACGTTGTGAAATAATCAACCATTACATGTACTTTATGCTTATTGAATAAATTAATGAATATTATTGAAACTGGCCATTTTTTTCTTTTCCCGCACTCAAGGAAGTTAATTCACAAAGTTGTGCAGCAGGATCAACAACAACAACCTCAGTTTTCGAAACATAGGCATCAATACAGTTTCAAAGACGACGGTTTCAGCTTGTTATACCACGTAGGGCAGGTGTTGACTCATTTTTCTTCTCGGTCTCGGCCACTACACTATTAGCGCTACGTTGGACTAGACAAAAACAGAACGTCTTACAATCATCTTGTGGTTTCTTCTGGGTGTCCAAATGTTGACGAGCACACATTCCTAACACTGGACGAGACAATTTTGCGTTTGGAATGTGTTTAATCGGACCTGTTAAACAATAGATATCAATATGGGACTTTCAAAAAACAATACTCCACGCCTAGAATGCTCCGCGGCACATGGCAGAAAACCACAGGAACACCGCATTCATGGCATCATAAAGTATATAGTGTTGTGCTAGATACAGATCGTTACTAAAATGGCTCACCAAGCTTCTGAAAATAAGCTGAAAATACTTGGAAAGTAGCTGAGAGAAAGGGCTGTGCCTCTGCACACAAAAGATTTGGAGACCTTCTCAGACTCGCTAAACGGCAGCTTCCCGTATTGCAAAACTCAACTGTGGGCCAGTGCACGTCCCGAGTGGACGGGTGTTTGCTATGCAAAAACCCCGACGACCAGCGACCAGCAAATGGACTTCTTATCTGGATTGGATTGCTTCTTAACACCGACGGGAAGCGCAATTCTGGGGCTTTCGAATGTACAGACCGAAGTTTAAATGATGACATTTACTATTAATCATGTGTTAGGGAGTTGTGAGGGATGTTAAAATATATTGTTTGTTTGATTCGGGGCCACAAAGAAAATATACGAGATTTTGCCTCTTTTGGCTAAAAGTTGAAGCGTTGTGCATGTGCACGTGCGTTTTAATATATCACTGCAGCCGTGCATTGTACAAACAGCGAAATATAGGCAATCAACACCTCCGAGTCTGACAGATGGTTTCTCATTATTCCTCTATATCCATGAATCCCATTTACATCCAGGAACAGAACAATTATGGTTAACCATTTTGAAATTGGCACTTGCGTCAAATGCTGATAATTATGTTTAGAAGAAATTTCACTTAGATTTTGTGCTAGGCAACGGCAGGTTAAAGTGCCGGCGAGCAGAACAGTCACTTGAAAACGCACATACAGGCACATGCGAAAAGGCCTCGTTTGCATTCATACGTCATTTTTGAAGTCACAGATTGTTTAATGCCTCAATGTAAAGGTGATGCAACCAAGGCAAAGGGAACAACACTGCATCAACATCTCACCTCATGGGTTCCCTCAATGTAATGTTTTGTGAAAAAATTTTATTACTTGTTTATTTGGCTGTTGCAGTGCAGATTATTGGTTGTTTGTGAACGTTGGGACATAGATCCTGTGTCGACAACAATATATATTTATTAATTTTTTTATTGCAGAAAGCAGTCTTGGTGAAGTAAATACAGTGCATTTTTGGAAGTGTTTGTTTCCATAGTCTGACAAGAGCGCATGCTTTGCATTGCGAGGTCAACCTATGTTGATTTCAGCTTGGGCCCAAACTTTTATTTTACAATTTGTTCTCACATAATGTTCTTTTTAAGGAACAAACTGATCTTAATTTTGAGTAGACTTGTCATATTGTGAACAGAGTAGATCATAAGCTGGCATCGTTTCACAAAGTGTGTGGGCAAAGAATAAGGAGAGAAGATGTCTTCAAATTCGAAAATAACCAATTGTCTTGCTTCCTTAAATAGAGATAAGCTTGTTGAGTGACCACCAATGTACCATGTTGGATACTATCAAGAGAAGCTTGTTAGGCAAGGCAGATTATCTAGGACGCGTCTTAAGTCACGACTTTTAGAGAAAACTGTTGGAAGGCAAGGTCAAAGGCAAGAGAGCTCCAAGTAGATAAAGAATCACTTGGATGACCATTATGAAGCAGTGGACTGGACCGGGCTATGCGGAATGTTCGAGGCTAGGGCTGGACAAACGGCTTGGAGATCCATGGAGCATATCCCGTGGATGGAGAATGTGACAACGTTTGTACCTTTCTTTCATAATTTAAAAATTTATTTGGCCGAGGCCGAGCGAAATGAGGAGGAGCCATTTATTCCCAATACGTGAAATACTCTGCAACCATGTCTACAGAAAACAGATTTTTTTTGGGGGCGGGGGGGAGATTTTTGGGGGACGCCGGTCACATTTTTCATCCAATAATCTCTGTTTTTTAAATTAATTAATTAATTTCTCTATGGGTAGGCACCCTTATGTTTAAAGTTTTGTGACAATCACACAAGCTGTTTGGAGAAACAAATTTAAAGCGAATAAAAGGTGAAAAAGTGAGGGTGGAAGAATAAATAAATATACCCATCAGAATGGGGAATCCCCCGCCATTGAAACATTTTTTTCAAGATGCCACCCCAGTCAGCCATCTTGGATCCGGCCACGCCCAAAATCAATAGGGTTCTTCCTTTTCAGGTGGTACATTTGACCCAAATTTCAAATCGATATGGCAAACAGTTTATGAGTTATCGCACTCACAGCTATAAATGTTGACGCCCAGCCAGCCGGACAGCCGGACGGACGACCCGGGTGACAACAATATCCCCCTTCCGCCACGCGGCGGGGGATAAAAAAAGTGAGGGACTCAGCCGACGTTCCACCACATGGTCAAGGATGGTTGTGGATGCCTATTACTCACATTAAACGTGTACACAAATCGGTTGAAATTACAACAAAATAACATATACTTACTCATGATAAGAAGATTGAGAGTGATAGCACCCTCCATATGAAAGGGTGGGCCATGGTTTGCTCTCAGATACACCTTGTTATACTACTTTCCTTTTTTCTATTGGAAAGTCTTGGGAGTATTATTAGCAGCGCGTCCATTCCAACTTTTAAATGCCCCGTGTTAAAACAAATAAATTGATGCTTCATGATAACGATCAAGATAAGGAGCAAAATAATAAATAAACCAGGACGTGTGTTCATTCCAATACCTGGGGAAAATCCAGCAAGCATGATTCGGTTGGAGGGATTCCATTTTTCACTTCTTGTTCCACCAAGCATCTCACTGTAATAGTGGCAGCGGCAATGAAGACATCACAACCACAACACGAATGATGGACAGTCACAGACAGCAAATGTTAGCAAAACTAGAATGGCACTCAACAGACGCATACCACCGCCAGGCTCAACAGTTTACGTTTTGCATTCACCGAAATGCCGGATTGGCATCCAACCTGAAAACCAAGATGAATATTGATCGTTCTTGTTACACACCCAACATGTCCACAAGTTTCGTCCGAATCCGTCCACAACGTTTTGAGATATCGTGCTATGTATCATTTTTTGGCCCAATCTCTCAATGATGAAGAATCACTTAAAAAAAAAAATAGTAACCAGATCTTCACTAAAAATCGAATCAATTCATACTTGTCACACACTGAACATGTCAACCAACTTTCGTCCTAATCCATCCATAATTTGAGATGTCCTGCTCACAGACAAACAACAAACAGGGGTGAAAAATATAACCTCTGCCCACCCGAGGTGGCAGAGGTAAAGATCCTACCTATGTCTGCAGCGGCCTTGATTCCAGTCTCGTTCCTCAACAGCATATGGACTGAGGCTGATGATATCAAACCTGTAAAATAAAATTAAAATTATGTCGTGAGTACAGCTATTTTGGCATCAGATCTACCTTTCAAAAGGCAAAATGGAGTGAAAACACCACTAATGCAACCTGTGCAGAGAGTCTGTTACAACAGGCCTTTTGGAGTGGATGAAACCAGAAAAATGAAAGCAAGATTGTATAACTGTTGATGTGAAAGTGTAAACCAAAAGGACATATACCATGATGGCATCGCCTGCTGCATATTCAGTGTAACAGGTATCACAGGCCTGTTCAGCACATGAGAAGAAGAAGAAAGGAATACGTACATATGGTAGTCAGGCTAATATTAACAAACTTATGTTACACTAACTTTTCATATTTCAACAAGATTTGTTCAAAAAAATTATATATATATATATATATACACACAAATATTTGAAAGAAAAACAAAAACCAAACGCTATTCATGGACCCCACGTATTCATGGTTCATAAAATGTGGCCTGCTTCTGCATTTGCGGCCCTGTGCGTCGCGTATTTGTAGTTTTTCATGGGATTTTTGATTTTCCCTTATGAGTCACGAACCGCCAGGAACCGATCCCACTTTTTCCCAATGAAACAATGCCCCGCACATTCGCGCATTTTTTCAGGAACGTATCCCCCATGGATGTCAGGGTTCGCAGTGCGTGTGTGTGTGTATATTATTGCGGGCCGGCGGGGTGGGTGAGAAGACCACTATGTAGGGGAAGCTACGTCGATTCCCACCAGACTCCCTGGAATTGTAGGCCGTCGCTCATGGATAATTCCGTGACGCGGCGGGTCGCTTAACCGACCGTAAACACTAATAACTCAACCGCGTGACCTAGGGTCCTCCCACCTATGGAATCGGGTTACCTAATTAACAACACATGTTTAACCACCGGGGACCACGCCTCGGTACGCCTTGTCCGAACCGGATCACTCTACCGGATCGGATGCAGCCGAGCGACACTGCCAAGGACGTACCGGCTAGAAGGAACGGACCGTTGGAATAAAGACCCGGCTAAACCTGGATTCGAACCATGCTGGACCAATGAGGAAAAAGACAAAGGCGAGCTGGGAACATTTCTACAACAATTATTTATTTACAATAAGCGAGGAAAGGCATGTGGGCACAACAAAAGTTTATTGGGTATGTAACGCAGGGAAAGATGAGGGGTGTGGGGGGTGCGACAATAATACAAGCAACTTACCAAAGCAGACACAGTGCAGAGTTGACGCGAAATTATTCACAGTAACAACAATAAAAGATCTTCCACAGGCTTACTTGACAGACAGTGCCAACACACTCAGACACACACCAGACAAAGAAAACCAATGAAAAGAAAAGACTTTGCCAGCCAGGGAGGAAGGGGTTTGGGGTGATAGTTTTTCGGTACTTGAGCGTTTCGGGGGAAGGGATGCTCCGTGGTGCGGTACCCGAAATGGCTGCGTAGTTTGGACCACAGCGCGCAAGTGTCGAGATCGTGTCTGTAGAGGAGCTTGAGTGGAGAAGGCGGAGCCCAGAGGGCGAGAATGGAGCAATAGGCAGGACGCTTGGTCGACGTCACGTGGTCGGAGACAAGTAGCAAGGAAACACACACTTTCCACTCCTTCAATTCACAATTCCTTCAATTCTCCTCAATTCACGGAGGACCCTCCGTCTTTATAGAGCGGGAGCTCGGGGAGGAGCCATGCCCGAACCGACGTCATCGTCCGAGCCGGGCATTCCGACTGGCTCCGACCCTTCACGTGGTCTGCCTTCCTGGGCTGGGTTTCGGCCAGACGCCGGTATACCCCGCCCACCTTGGGTGCAAAACGTACGTGACACGTCGCGCATGTCTGGCTTGGGCAAGATGGATGGTGGTGCAGCTTAAAGTGTTTGTCCAGCCAATGTGCCGCATCGGGATTTTGCCTCAGAAAACGAGACTCCGGATAGACGGTGGTACGCTGTGGTAAGTGGGACGAGGGGGTAGCAAGCGAACAAGGCACCGTGGATTGTCACACTGTGGTAAGCGAGACGAGGTAGCAAGCGAGGCAAATTTACCTCAGAAAATAAAAGGAGGGAATAAAATAAATGGAAAAATGATTTAAATAACCTAACTAAATAGCCCATCGCAAACACACTCCCTCTGTCTTCCCACTAGACAAAAGGTAGGGACCCAACTACACGTATATTAATTTGATAACTAACTCGGGGACAACTACCTGTTGTTATGCATGCGGTTCTGAGAACCGCAACAATATAATATATATTATATTCAACCAAAGCACACTGACCCGATGACACGTCATGAACATAAATTATACCAACACATCACCTCCAAACTCAGACTCCATATTGGCCACCTCAAAGCCTTTCCAGACTGAAACTAAAGTCTATGGTCATGAATAGACGAAAGCAGAGATGTCAATCTAGATTTCACCACTTGTGGGCTCATAAGGACAACATACTGCTGATCGTATATTTGTGACCACATTAGGCTCATGAATAAACAAAATCAAACCCTTGACGAGACAGCATGGCACAAATTGAGTCCCATCACAGCGCTTGCTGCATGACCTGCCATTAACAAGTGTCGCCTGCCACATGAGCACCAGTCAGGATTGTAGCCAGAAATATTAAAATCAATCAATAGCCAGGTATATGGGGGGGCGAGAGGGCGAGGGGCGAGTGTGAGAGGTGAGAGAAGGAGAGGGATTCCAGTAAATGAGACAGTTTAACATCCATCCGAGAGACGGCACACAGATTGAATAATCACCCTGCCTGTAAAACACCAGGATTACAGTTTATAGCTGGGTCAGGATTCAAACCCAGGCTACAAAGAAGCGAGCATGCGTATCTCTCAGCTTTCCTGCCCTGATGTGCTGATTCATCACGTCATAACTGAAAACACTTTTTTAACCTCCGCCATCGAAGATGGACGGAGGTTACTGTTTTCACCCGTCTGTTTGTTTGTGGAACAGTATTACGGAAAAACTCATGGACGGATTTTGACGAAACTTGGTGGGGGATTAGGTATGGTCCAAGGATCATGCCATTAGATTTTGGACTTGGTCCAAAGTCCAATATGGCCGCTATGGCGGCCATTTTAGAAAAAATATTTTAATTTTTGTTTTTGCATTTCTACATGTTTTAAGTGATTTCCACCAAAATAAATAAATTTGTTAGAGAAAAAAAAAACTTAGAACATTTTGCAACTTTTTTTCCAAAAATTTCGATTTTATTTGAATTTTTTTTTTACATTTCACATGTTTTAAGTGATTTCCAACCCCCCAAAAAAATTTGTTAGAGAAAAAAAACCCAGAAATTTTGCAACTTTTTTTTCAAAAAATTTCGATTTTATTTTTTTGGCATTTCTACATGCGCGTTCGATCTAGTTTAGTTTATTCAATCGTGGTTCAGTAGAGTCTGATCCGTTTTGACCTACAATTAATAGGATATCAGGTTCACTTAAGTGACCCAGCAGTATTGGCGGTGGAGTTTTGCACTCTACCGAGTGCTCCCCTCTAGTTACTCAATGTGATCAATATAATTTACTTTGCCTTCTACTCCAGTATCAAACTGTGGTATCACCACTGAAGTTTGAAGAACACGCACCAAGCGGATTCACCAAGCACCTCAAAAACAGATGAAGAAACTTAAAACAAAACGTTTAATTTTTATTTGTAGGGGGCGAGAGAGGGGGCGAGAGAGAGGGGGCGAGAGAGAGGGGGCGAGAGAGAGGGGCGAGGAGAGAGGGGAGAGAGAGAGAGGGGGCGGTCACAATTCAAGAGAGGGGGAGAGAGGAGGTGGCGAGAGAGGGGACGGGAGAGAGGGTGTGAGAAGGGGAGCGAGAGTGGGGGCGAGAGAGGAGGGGCGAGAGAGGAGGGGGCGAGACTAGGGGTGAGAGTGGGTGGGAGAGAGGGGGGAAGAGACAGGGTTGAAGAGAGAGGGGAGGAGAGAGGTGGAGAGAGAGGGAGAGAGAGGGTGGAGAGAGAGGTGGGGGAGAGAGGGGGGAGAGAGAGAGGGGGGAGAGAGAGAGGGTGGGAGAGAGAGGGGGGGAGAGAGGAGGGGGAGAGAGGAGAGGGGGGAGAGAGAGGGGGAGAGAGAGCGAGAGGGGGGAGAGAGAGAGGTGGGAGAGAGAGGGGGGAGAGAGAGGGTGGGAGAGAGAGGGGGGAGAGAGAGAGGGGGGGAGAGAGAGGGGGGGGAGAGAGAGAGGGGGGAGAGAGGAGGGGGGGTAGAGAGAAGGGGGCGAGAGAGGAGGGGGGGGGAGAGAGAGGGGAAGAGGGGCGGGAGGAGGGGGGGAGAGAGGGGGAGAGAGGGGGGGAGAGAGAGGGGGGAGAGAGAGGGGGCTGAGAGAGGGGGCGAGAGAGAGGGGGGGCGAGAGAGGGGGCGAGAGAGGGGGGCGAGGAGATGGGGCGAGAGAGGGGGGCGAGATGAGGGGGGCTAAGAGGGGGCGAAGAGAGGGGGCGAGAGGGGGGGAAAGGGGGCGAGAGAGGGGGGCGAGAGAGGGGGGCGAAGAGAGCAGGGGCGAGAGGAGGGGCGAGAGAGGGGGCGAGAGAGGGGGGCGAGAGAAGGGGGGCGAGAGAGGGGGCGGAGAGAGGGGGCGAGAGAGGGGGGCGAGAGAGTGGGGGAGAGAGAGGGGGGCGAGAGAGGGGGGCGAGAGAGGGGGGGCGAGAGAGGGGCGAGGAAGGGGGCGAGAGAGCGGGGGGCGAGAGAGGGAGGCGAAGAGGGGGCGAGAGGAGACGGGGGGGCGAAGAGAGGGGGCGAGAGGGGGCGAGAGGGGGGGAGGGAGGGCGAGAGGAGGGCGAGAGGGGGCGAGAGAGGGGCGAGAGAGGGGGCGAGAGAGGGGGCGAGAGAGGGGGGCGAGAGAGGGGGCGAGAGGAGGGGGAGAGGGGGGCGACGAGAGGGGGGCGAGAAGGGGCGAGAGGGGGCGAGAGAGGGGGGCGAGAGAGGGGGGCGAGAGAGGGGCGAGACGAGGGGGCGATAGAGGGGGCGAGCAGGGGGGGGGGGGGCGAGAGAGGGGGCGAGAGGGGGCGAGAGGAGGGGGCGAGAGAGGGGGCGAGAGAGCGGGGGCGAGAGAGGGGGCGACGACAGAGGGGGGCGAGAGAGGGGGGCGAGAGAGGGGGCGAGAGAGGGGGGGCGGAGGGGGGGCGAAGAGAGGGGGAGCGAGAGAGGGGGCGAGAGAGGGGGCGGAAGGGGGCGAGAGAGGGGGGGAGAGAGGGGGGCGAGAGAGGGGGGCGAGAGAGGGCGGGAGGGGAGAGAGGGGGGCGAGAGAGGGGGCCGAGAGAGCGGAGGGCGAGAGAGGGGGCGAGAGAGGGGGCAGAGAGGGGGCGACGAGAGGGGCGAGAGAGGGGGCGAGAGAGGGGGCGAGAGAGGGGGCGAAGGAGAGGGGGGGCGGAGAGAGGGGCGAGAGAGGGGGGCGGAGAGAGGGGGGCGAGAGAGGGGGCGAGAGAGGGGGGCGAGAGAGGGGGGCGAAGAGAGGGGGCGAGAGAGGGGCGGAAGAGGAATAGAGGGGCGAGAGATGGGGGCGAGAGAGGGGCGAGAGAGGGGCGGGCGAGAGAGGGGGGCGAGGAGAGGGGGCGAGAGAGGGGGGCGAGAGAGGGGCGAGAAGAGGGGGCGATGAGAGGGGGGCGAGAAGGGGCGAGAGAGGGGGCGAGAGAGGGGGGCGAGAGAGGGGGCGAGGAGAGAGGGGCGAGAGAGGGGGGCGAGAGAGGGGGGCGAGAGAGAGGGGCGAGAGAGGGGCGAGAGAGAGGGGCGAAGGAAGAGGGGGGCGAGAGAGGGCGGGCAGAGAGGGGGGCGAGAGAGGGGCGAGAGGGGCGAGAGAGGGGGCGAGAGAGGGGGGCGAAGAGAGGGGCGAGAGAGGGGTGCGAGAGAGGGCGGCGAGAGAGGGGGGCGAGAGAGGGGCGAGAGAGGGGCGAGAGAGGGCGAGAGAGGGGGGGCGAGAGAGGGGGCGAGAGAGGGGCGAGAGAGGGGGCGAGAGAGGGGGGCGAGAGAGGGGGGCGAGAGAGGGCGGGAGAAGAGGGGGCGAGAGGGGGGAAGGGGGGCGAGAGGGGGGCGGAAGAGGGGCGGGAGAGGGGGGAGAGGGGGGCGGAGAGAGGGGGGCGGAGAGGGGCGAGAGGGGGGGGAGGCGAGGGGGGAGGAGAGGGGGGCGAGAGAGGGGGCGACGAGAGGGCGGCAGAGAGGGGGGGGGGGCGGGGAGGGGAGAGAGGCGGGCGAGAGAAAGGGGCGACGAGAGGGGGGCGAGAGAGGGGGGCGAGAGCGAGGGGCGAGAGAGAGGGGGGCGAGAGAGGGGGGCGAGAGAGGGGGGCGAGAGAGAGGGGGCGAGAAGAGGGGGGCGAGAGAGGGGGCGAGAGAGGGGGCGAGAGAGGGGGCGAGGAGGGGGCGAGGAGGAGGGGGCGAGAGAGGGGGCGAGAGAGGGGGCGAGAGAGGGGGCGAGAGAGGGGGCAGAGAGAGGGGCGGAGAGAGAGGGGAGAGGGGGCGAGAGAGGGGGCGAGAGAGGGGGGCGAGAGAGGGGGGCGAGAGAGGGGGGCGAGAGAGGGGGCGAGAGAGGGGGGCGAGAGACGACGAGGGGGCGAGAGAGGGGCGAGAGAGGGGGGCGAGAGAGGGGCGAGAGAGAGGGGCGAGAGAGGGGGCGAGAGAGGGGGCGAGAGAGGGGCGAGAGAGGGGGCAGAGATGGGGGCGAAGAGAGGGGGGCGAGAGAGGGGGCGAGAGGGGCGGAAGAGGGGGCGAGAAGAGGGGGCGAGAGAGGGGGCGAGAGAGGGGCGAGAGAGGGGGCGAGAGAGGGGGCGAGAGAGGGCGCGAGAGAGGGCGGGCGAGAGAGGGGGGCGAGAGAGGCGGGGCGAGAAGAGGGGCGAGAGAGGGGCGAGAGGGGGGCGAGAGAGGGGGGCGAGAGAGGGGCGAGAGAGGGGGCGTCAATTCTTCTTCTTCTTCGTTTGATATGACATCACAATTGACGCTGGGACTTGAGTATTGTTCCCAGGTATTTCCCAATTATGGCCATTTATGATACGGTTGGTCCGATCAATTGAAAACAATCGCCCCCTACAAATAAAAATTAAACGTTTTGTTTTAAGTTTCTTCATCTGTTTTGTGAGGTGCTTGGTGAATCCGCTTGGTGCGTGTTCTTCAAACTTCAGTGGTGATACCACAGTTTGATACTGGAGGTAAGAAGGCAAAGTAAATTATATGATCACATTGAGTAACTAGAGGGGGAGCACTCGGTAGAGTGCAAAACCTCCACCGCCAATACTGCTGGGTTCACTTTAAGTGGAACCTGATATCCTATTAATTGTAGGTCAAAACGGATCAGACTCTACTGAACCACGATTGAAAAAACTAAACTAGATCGAACGCGCATGTAGAAATGCCAAAAAAATAAATCGAAATTTTTTTTGAAAAAAAAGTTGCAAAATCTGGGTTTTTTTTCTCTAACAAATTTTTTTGGGGGGTGAAATCACTTAAAACATGTAGAAATGTAAAAAAAAAAATTCAAATAAAATCGAAATTTTTTGGAAAAAAGTTTGCAAAATGTTCTAAGTTTTTTTTTTCTCAACAAATTTATTTATTTTTGGTTGGAAATCACTTAAAACATGTAGAAATGCAAAAAACAAAAATTAAAATATTTTTTCAAAAGGCCGCCATAGCGGCCATATTGGACTTTGGACCAAGTCCAAATCTAATGGCATGATCCTTGGACCATCCTAATCCCCCACCAAGTTTCGTCAAAATCCGTCATGAGTTTTTCCGTAATACTGTCACAAACAAACAGACGGGTGAAAACAGTAACCTCCGTCCATCTTCGATGGCGGAGGTTAAAAAAGTGTTTTCAGTTATGACGTGATGAATCAGCACATCAGGGCAGGAAAGCTGAGAGATACGCATGCTCGCTCTTTGTAGCCTGGGTTTGAATCCTGACCCAGCTATAAACTGTAATCCTGGTGTTTTACAGGCAGGGTGATTAATTCAATCTGTGTGCCGTCTCTCGGATGGATGTTAAACTGTCTCATTTACTGGAATCCCTCTCCTTCTCTCACCTCTCACACCTCGCCCCTCGCCCCTCTCGCCCCTCCCATATACCTGGCTAATTGATTGATTTTAATATTTCTGGCTACAATCCTGACTGGTGCTCATGTGGCAGGCGACACTTGTTAATGGCAGGTCATGCAGCAAGCGCTGTGATGGGACTCAATTTGTGCCATGCTGTCTCGTCAAGGGGTTTGATTTTGTTTATTCATGAGCCTAATGTGGTCACAAATATACGATCAGCAGTATGTTGTCCTTATGAGCCCACAAGTGTGAAATCTAGATTGACATCTCTGCTTTCGTCTATTCATGACCATAGACTTTAGTTTCAGTCTGGAAAGGCTTGAGTGCCATATGGATGTCTGAGTTTGGAGGTGATGTGTTGGTATAATTTATGTTCATGACGTGTCATCGGGTCAGTGTGCTTTGGTTGATATATATATATATTATATGTTGCGGTTCTCAGAACCGCATGCATACAACAGGTAGTTGTCCCGAGTTAGTTATCCAATTAATATACGTGTAGTTGGGTCCCTACCTTTTGTCTAGTGGGAAGACAAGGGAGTGTGTTGCGATGGGCTATTAGTTAGGTTATTAAATCATTTTCATTTATTCCCTCCTTTTATTTTCTGAGGTAAATTTGCCTCGCTTGCTACCCTCGTCTCGCTTACCACAGTGTGACAATCCACGGTGCCTTGTCTCGCTTGCTACCCTCGTCCCACTTACCACAGCGTACCACCGTCTATCCGGAGTCTCGTTTTCTGAGGCAAAATCCCGATGCGCACATTCGGCTGGACAAACACTTTAAGCTGCACCACCATCCATCTGCCCAAGGCCA
>CM068962.1:73439134-73450347 GCA_035128595.1 Eptatretus atami | reverse complement strand
TTCCCCGCCCCACCCCTCCTCCCGCCCCCCCTCTCCCGCGCCCACCCTCTCCCGCCCCTCTCCCCGCCCGCCTCTCCCGCCCCTCTCTCGCCCCCCCTCTATCCTCTCGCCCCCCCCCTCTTCTCGCCCCCCTCTCTCGCCCCCCCCTCTCTCGCCCCCTCTCTCGCCCCTCTCTCTCCCCTCTCTCTCGGTTCCCCTCTCTCCCGTATCCCCTCCTCTCTCCCCCTCTCTTCTCGCCCCTCTCTCGCCTCCGCCTCACTCCCCTCGTCCTCCCTCTCTCGCCTCCCTATCTCTCTTGGAACCCACTCTCTCGCTCACCCTCTTCTCCCTCCCTCTCGTCCTCTTCCTCCGCCTCCCCTCTCTCGCCCCCTCTTCCCTTCTGCCCCTCCTCTCTCCCCCCTTCCCCCTCCGCCCCCCTCCTCTCGCCCCCCTTCTCGCGCCCCCTCTCATCGGCCCCCCCCCTCTCCCCCCCTCTCTCGCCCCCCTCTCTCGCCCCCCCTCTCTCGCCCCCCCTCTCTCGCCCCCCTCTCTCCCCCCTCTTCTCCCCCTCTCTCCCCCCTCTCGCCCCTCCTCGCCCCCTCTCGCCCCCTTCTCTCGGCCCCCCATCTCTCGCCCCCCTCTCTCGCCCCCTCTCTCGCCCCCCTCTCTCGCCCCCCTCTCTCGCCCCCTCTTCTCGCCCCCCTCTCTCGCCCTCTCTCGCCCCCCTCTCTCGCCCCCTCTCTCGCCCCCCTCTCTCGCCCCCTCTCTCGCCCCCTCTCTCGCCCCCGTCTCTCGCCCCCCCTCTCGCCCCCCCTCTCTCGCCCCCCTCTCTCGTCCCCCTCTCGCCCCTCTCTCCCCCCCTCTCTTCGCCCCCCTCTTTCTCGCCCCCCCCTCTCTCGCCCCCCTCATCTCGCCCCCCTCTCTCCCCCCTCTCTTCGCCCCCTCTCTCGCCCCCCCTCTCTCGCCCCCCCTCTCTCGCCCCCCTCCCTCGCCCCCTCTCTCTCGCCCCCTCTTCGCCCCCTCTCTCTCGCCCCCTCTCTCTCGCCCCCCCTCTCTCGCCCCTACAAATAAAAATTAAACGCTTTTGTTTTAAGTTTCTTCATCTGTTTTGGAGGTGCTGGTGGAAAATCCGCACTTGTGTTGCGTTTGTTCTTCAAACTTCAGTGGTGATACCACAGTTTGAACTGGAGACGTAAGAAGGCAAAGTAAATTATATGATCACATTTGAGTAACTTAGAGGGGAGCCATCGTAGAGTGCAAAACCTCACCGCCAATACTGCTGGGTTCACTTTAAGTGGAACCTGGATATCCTATTTTAATTGTAGGTCAAAACGGATTCAGACTCTACTGAACCACGATTGTAAAAAACTAAACTAGATCGAAACGCGCATTGTAGAAATGCCAAAAAAATTAAAAATCGAAATTTTTTTTGAAAAAAAAGTTGCAAAAATCTGGGTTTTTTTTCTCTAACAAATTTTTTTGGGGGGTGAAAATCACTTTAAAACATGTAGAAATGTAAAAAAAAAAATTTCAAATAAAATCGAAATTTTTTGGAAAAAGTTTGCAAAATGTTCTAAGTTTTTTTTTTCTCAACAAATTTATTTATTTTTGGTTGGGAAATCACTTAAAACATTGTAGAAATGGCAAAAAAACAAAAATTAAAATATTTTTTCAAAAAGGCCGCCATAGCGGCCATATTGGTGACTTTGACCAAGTCCAAAAATCTAAATGGCATGATCCTTGCGGACCATCCTAATTCCCCCACCAAGTTTCGTCAAAATCCGTCCATGAAGTTTTTCCGTAATACTGTCACAAACAACAGACGGCGGTGTGAAAACATGTAACCTCCGTCCATCTTCTATGGCGGAGGTTAAAAAAGTTTTTCAGTTATGACGTGCATGAATCAGCACATCAGGGCAGGAAAGCTGAGAGATACGCATGCTCCTCTTTGTAGCCTGGGTTTGAATTCCTGACCCAGCTATAAATGTAATCCTGGTGTTTACAGGCAGGGTGACTTAAGGTCACTGTGGTGCCGTCTCTCGGATGGATGTTAAACTGTTCATTTACTGGAGATTCCCTCTTCTTCTCTCAACCTTCTCACCCCTCGCCCCCGCCCCTCTCGCCCCTCCATATACCTGGCTAATTGATTGATTTTAATATTCTGGCTACAATCCTGATGTGTGCTCATGGGCAGGCGGACACTGTTAATGGCAGGTCATGCAGCAAGCGCTGTGTATGGGTACTCATATTTGTGCCATGCTGTCTCAGTCAAGCGGTTTGATTTTGTTATTTCATGAGCCTAATGTGGTCACAACATATGACGATCAGCAGTATGTTGTCCCTTATGAGCCAACAAGTGTGAAATCTAGATTTGACTCTCTGCTTTCGTCTATTCATGACCATAGAACTTTAGTTTCAGTCTGGAAAGGCTTGAGTGCAATGGATGTCTGAGTTTTGAAGGTGATGTGTTGGATATTTTATGTTCATGACGTGTTCATTCGGGTCAGTGTGCTTTGCGTTTTTGATATATATATATATGTATATTGTTCGGGTCTCAGAACCGCATGCATAAACAGGTAGTTGTCCCGAGTTAGGTCTATCCAATTAATATACGTGTAGTTGGCGGTCGCCACCTTTTGTCTAGTGGGAAGACAAGGAAGTGTGTTGCGATGGCTATTAGTTAGGTTATTAAATATTTTTCCATTTTATTTTATCCCTCTCTTATTTTCTGAGGTAAATTTGCCTCGGCTTGCTACCCTCGTTCTCCGCGCTTACCACAGTGTGACAATCCACCGTGCCTTGTCTTCGCTTGCTACCCTCGTTCCACTTTACCACAGCTCTGACCACCGTCTCTATCCGGAGTCCGTTTTCTGAGGCAAAATCCGATGCGCCACATTCGGCTGCGACAAACACTTGTAAGCGTGCACCACCATCCATCTGCCCAAGGCCCAGTACATGGCGCGACGTGTGTCACGTACGTTTTGCACCCAGGTGGGCGGGGTTATACCGGCCGTCTAGCCGAAAACCCAGGCCCAGGGAAGGCAGACCACTGAAGGGTCGGAGCCAGTCGGAATGCCCGGCTCGGACGATACGTCGGTTTCGGATGGCTTCCTCCCCGAGCTCCCGGCTCTATAAAAGACGGGGGGGTCCTCCGCTGAATTGAGGAGGAAATTGAAGGAATTGTGGAATTGAAGGATGTGAAGTAGTGCTGCTTCCTGCTACTTGTCTCGACCACGTTAGACGTCGACCAGCGTCCTGCCTATTGCGTCCATTCTCGCCCTCTGGACTCCGCCTTCTCCACTCAAGCTCCTTCCTACCAGACAACGATCTCGACACGTGCGGTGTGGTCCAAACTACGCAGCCATTGTCGGGGTACCGCCCACGGAGCATCCCTTCCCCCGAAACGCTCAAGTACCGAAAACTATGCACCCCAACCCCCTTCCTCCCTGGCTCAAAAGTCCTTTTCTTTTCTTGGGTTTTCTTTGTGAGGTGTGTCTGAGTGTGTTGGCACCTTGTCTTGTCAAGTAAGCCTGTGGAAGACTTGTTTGATTGTTGTACTGTGTGAATAATTTCGCTCAACTCTGCACTGTGTCTGCTTTGGTAAGTTGCTTGTGATTATTGTCTCACCCCACACCCCCCTCATCTTTCCCTGCGTTACGATAACGGCGCAAGAAACCTTTGGTTGTGCCACATGCCTTTCCCTGCGGCTTATTAAAGTAATAATTGTTGTAGAATGTTCCCAGCTCAGCCTTTGTCTTTTTCCTCATGGGTCCAGCCATGGTTCGGAATCCAGTTTAGCCGGGTCTTTTATTCCCAACGGTCCGTTCCTTCTAGCGGTACGTCCTTGGCAGTGTCGCCTCGTAGTCATCCGATCGGTAGAGTGATTCCGGTTCGGACAAGCGTACCGGGGGCGTGGTTTCCCCGGTGGTTGAAACCATGTGCGTTAATTAGTAACCCGATTCCATAGGTGGGAGGACCCTAGCGTCACGCGGTGAGTTATTAGTGTTTACGCGTCGGTTAAGCGAACCCGCCGCGTCACGAATTATCCATGAGCGACGGCCTTACAATTCAGGGGAGTCTGTTGCGCGATCGACGTAGCTTCCCCGTAACATGGTGTCTTCTCAACCCGCCCCCCGGGCCCGCAATAATATACACACACACAGCACTGCGAAACCTGACATCCACGGGGATACGTTCCTGAAAAATGCCGCGACATGTCGGGCATTGTTTTCATGTGGAAAAGGAGTGGGATCGGTTCTCTGCGGTCGCTGACCATAAGGGAAATCAAAAAATCCCATGAAAAACTACAAATACGCGACGACAGGGCCGCAATGCAGAAGCAGGCCACATTTTATGAACGATGATACGTGGGGTCCATGATAGCGGTTGTGGTTTTTTGTTTTTTCTTTCAAATATTTGTGTGTATAATTATTTATATATAATTTTTTTGAAACAGAATCTTGTTGAAATGAAAAGTTAGCTGGTAACATAAGTTTGTTAAAATTAGCCTGGACTACCATATGTACGTATTCTCTTTCTTCTTCTTCTTCTTCTCTGTGACTGAACAGGCCTGTGATACCTGTTACCACTGAATATGCAGCATGGCGATGCCATCATTGGTAAGTTCCTTTGGTTTTACACTTTCACATCAACAGTCTAGACAATTCTTGCTTTCATTTTTTCTGGTCTTCATCCGACTCCAAAAGGCTGTTTGTAACAGACTCTCTGCACAGGTTGCAATTAGTGGTGTTTTCACTCCATTTTGCCTTTTATGAAAGGTTAGATCTTGATTGCCAAAATAAGCGTGTACTCACGACATAATTTTAATTTTATATTTACAGGTTTGATATCATCAGCCTCAGTTCCATATGCTGTTAGAGGACGAGACTGGAAATCAAAGGCCGCTGCAGACTAGGTAGGATCTTTTACCTCTGCCACCTCGGGTGGGCAGAGGATATATTTTCACCCCCTGTTTGTTTGTTTGTCTTGTGAGCAGGACATCTCAAATTGATGGATGGATTAGCGACGAAAGTGGTTGACATGTTCAGTGTGTGACAACGTATGAATTGATTCGATTTTTTGAAGATCTGGTTTACTATAATTTTTTTTTTTAAGTGATTCTTATCATTGAGAGATTGGTGCCAAAATGATACATGCACGATATCTTCCAAAACTGTTGTGACGGGATTCGGACGAACCTTGGTGGACATGTTGGCTGTAACAAGAACGATCAATATTCATCTTGTTTCAGGTCTGGATGCCAATCCGGCATTTCGGTGAATGCAAAACGTAAACTGTTGAGCCTGGCGGGTTGGTATGCGCTCTGTTGAAGTGCCCATTCTGTTTTGCTATACATTTGTTTACTGTTTTGTGACTGCCATCATTCGTGCTTGTGGTTTGTGATTGTCTTCATTGCCGCTGCCACTATTACAGTGAGAGCTTGTGTGGCAACAAGAGTGAAAAATGGAATTTCCCTCCAATCCGAATCATGCTTGCTGGATTTTCCCAGGTATTGGAATGACCACACGTCCTGGTTTATATAGTTTATTTTTGCTCCTTATCTTATCGTTATCATGAAGCATCAATTTATTTCGTTTTAAACACGGCTTTTGAAAGGTTGGAATGGACGCGCTGCTAATAATACTTCCAAGACTTTCCAATAGAAAAAAGGAAAGTAAGTATAACAAGGTGTTATCTGGAGAGCGAACATGCACACCCTGTTCATATTGGATGGTGCTACTTCACTCTTCAATCTTTCTTATCATTGAGTAAGTATATGTCATTTTGTTGTAATTTTCAACCGATTTTTGTACACGTTGTTAATGAGTAATAGGCATCCACAACCATCCTTGACCATGTGGTGGAACGTCGGCTGAGTTCTTCACTTTTGTATGCCCCGCCGCGTGGCGGCAAGGGGATATTGTTGTGCACCCGGGTCGTGCCGTCGGCTGTCCGGCTGCTGGGGCGTCAACATTTTATAGCTGTGAGTGCGATCAACTCATAAACTGTTTGCCATATCGAGTTTAAAATTTGGGGTCAACATGTACCACCTTGAAAAGGAAGAACCCTATTGATTTTGGGCGGGCCGGATCCAAGATGCTGACTGGGGTGGGCCATCTTGGAAAAAAATGTTTCCAATGGCGGTGGATTCCATCTCTGATGGGTATATTTTTTTATCTGTCCCCTCACTTTTCACCTTTTATTCGCTTTAAATTTGTTTCTCACAAAGCTTGTGTGATTGTCAACAAACTTTAAACATAAGGGTGCCTACCCATAGAAGAAATTAATTATATTTAATTAAAAAAACAGAGATTATTGGATTGAAAAAAATGTGACCGGCCGTCCCCCCAAAAATCTCCCCCCCCCCAACCCAAAAAAAAATCTTGTTTCTGCTAGACATGGTGTGCAGAGTATTTCACGTATGGGAATAAATGGACCTCCTCCTCATTCGCTCGGCCTCGGCCAAATAATATTTTTAAAATATTGAAAGAAATGGTACAAACGAGTCACATCTCATCCACGGGATATGCTGCCATTGGATCTCCAAGCCGTTTGTCCAGCTCCTAGCCTTCGGAAACATTCGCGCATAGCCCGCGTCCAGTCCACTGGCCTTCATAATGGTCATCCAAGGTGATTCTTTATCTTACTTGAGCTCTCTTGCCTTTGACGCCTTGCCTGTCCAACAAGCTTTTCTCTAAAAAGTCGTGACTTAGACGCGTCCTAAGCATAATCTGCCTTGCCTACAGCTTCTCTTTGATAGTATCCAACATGGTACATGGTGGTCCACGTCACAAGCTTATCTTCTATTAAGGAAGCAGGGACAATTGGTTATTTTCGAATTGAAGAATCTCCTCCTTAATTCTTGCCACACACTTATGTGGAAACGATGCCAGCTTATGATGCTACTCTGTTTCACAATAGTGCAAGTCTACTCATCTAATTAAGATCGTTTGTCCTTAAAGAAAGAAAATGTATGTGAGAACCAAATTGCTAAAAATAAAGTTTGGGCCCAAGCTGAAATCAACATAGCGTGACCTCGCAATGCAAAAGCATGCGCTTCTGTGTCAGACTATCGGGAAACCAAACACTTCCACAAAATTGCACTATTTACTTCACCAAGACTTGCTTTCTGCATAAAAAATTAATATAATATATATTGTTGTCGACACGGATCTATTGTCCCAACGTTCACAACACAACCAATAACTCTGCACTGCAACAGCCAAAAAAACAAGTAAATAAATTTTTTTCGAACAAAAAGACATTAATTTGAGGGGAACCCGATGAGAGTGAGGATGTTGATGCAGTGTTTGGTTCCCTTGCTTTTGCGTTGCACACCTTTACTATGAGGCATTATAAACAATCTGTGACTTTTCAAAATGACGTATGAATGGCAAACGAGCCTTTCCGCATGTGTCTGTATTGTGCGTTTTCAGTGATGCGTTCTGCTCGCCGTGGCCACTTTTAACCTGCCGTTTGCTAGCACAAAATCTAAGTTGAAATTGTCTTCTAAACATAATTATCAGACATTTTTGACGCAAGTGCCAATTCAAATGGTTAACCATAATTGTTCTGTTCCGGATGGTAAATGGGATTCATGGATAGAGAGGAGTATATGAGAAACATCTCGTCAGACTCGGAGCGAGTGTTGATTGCCTATAATTCGTGGTTTATTACAATGCACGGGCCTGCAGTGATTATAAAACGCACGCTGCACATTGCACAGACGCTTTAACTTTTAGCAAAAGAGGCAAAATCTTCGTATATTTTCTTTTGTGCCCCGGAATCAAACAAACAATTATATTTTTAACATCCCTCACAACTCCCTACCAACATGTAATAGTAAAGATCATCATTTTTAAACTTGGTCTGTAACAGTTCGAAAGCCCAGATATCGCTTTCCCGTCGGTGGTTAAGAAGCATCCAATCCAGATAAGAAGTCCATTTTGCTGGTCGCGGGTCGTCGGGGTTTGCATAGCAAACACCCGTCCACTTTCGGGACGTGCCACTGCCCAACATGTGAGGTTTGCAATAACGGAAAGCCTGCCGTTTACGAGCTGAGAAGGTTCCCAAATCTTTTGTTGTGCAGAGGCACGCCCTTTCTCTCAGCTACTTTTCCAAGTATTTTCAGCTTATTCAGAAGCTTGGTGAGCCATTTTAAGTAACGAGTCTGTATCTAGCACACACTATATACTTTATGATGCATGAATGCCGGGTTTCCTGTGGTTTCTGCACATGTGCGCCGAGCATTCTAGGGTGGAGTATGTTATTTTGAAAGTTCCATATTGAAATCTATTGTTTTAACAGGTCGATTAAACAACATCAAAACCAAATTGTCTCGTCCAGGTTAGGATGTTGCTCGTCAACATTGGACCACCAAAGAAAAAACCAACAGATTGATTGTAAGACGTTTCTGTTTGTCGAGTCCAACGTGAGCCGGCTAATAGTTGTAGTGGCCGGAGACGAGCAAATGAGGCAACCCTACGGCTGTATAACAAAGGCTGAACGGTCTCATTTGAAAACTGTGATGTTGAGCCTAGTTTTCGAAGAACTGAGGTTGTTGTTGTTGGAAATTCTGCAACCAACTTTGTGAATTAAACCCCTTTTGAGTGCGGGAACAAAAGAAAATGCCATTTCAATAATTCATTTATTTACTTCAATAAGCATTTAAAATACATTGTATAATGGCTTGATTATTTCACAGTATTTGCTATGTATTGGACATGTTTTTAAGATATTTCACGGGGTGTTTTATGCTTCCTAAGGTGGTTACAGGATCACAAAATACCCCAATTTTGGCAGTTTTTGCACAATTTTAGCAAAACTTGTACATTTTCTCTTTTAGAAGCCCAATATATGTTTAAAAGTGCCAATTTGATTATTTTTCATCAGGCCAGGTGTCTCATTAAAGAAATGTCAGTTAACTATTTATAGAAATTTCACAACGCAGGTAAATTAACCCTTTCTCTGACATGTGCGCAGTTCAAGTGAAAAATTCTCAGTTTTTCAAAATCGGCATTTTTATGCAAAAATGAACTGTTATCATGGAAAAGCTATGGAAATATCGAGGTTACTATTTAGAAATTGATATTATACAAGGTATTTCATGGACCTTTATGCTGCCAAGGGGTAAAAAGACCCTCCGGAATACCACTAATTTGGCATTTTAACGATTTCGGGGCAAACTCATTACAGTTGTAATTTTCCGATTATGGTATTTCATTGTTTTGAGATATTCTGTGCAGTTGTCATGAGCAGGGGATTAAAAGGAACCCAAAATACCCACATGTTGCATATGTTACTGTAAATAAATACAAATTATAATTGATAATATTCGTTCTTTCTTTCTTCTTCTTTCTTTCGGCTGCTTCCACGTTAGGGGTCGCCAACAGCGGATCATTCGTTATGCATCCGCCATTAATGATTTGGAACACAGTTTTACGCCGGATGCCTTCCTGACGGCAACCCTGGTCGCCTCTTACGACACGATGGATATGGCACACCTATTCTAACCGGTGCATACACGGGCGCCAGTACATGGTACTACTTCGCGACCTCGGAAGATGACAGCTGAGTCACCTTCCTTGGGTTGTTAATTCCAAGCGGCCAACGGGGGCTTGAAACTACAGGAGCCTTGGTATCGCCAAGCCAGCTACCCTAACCACGGACGCCAAACACCAGGCTAGACCAATTAATAATGTTATATTGTTGCACAGTGAACCCACTCATGAATCTGCAGTCGAATCAAGGGGTTAATTTCACATATGTTTCAACAATTAATAATGATAATGACAGTTGGAACTTTTCTCCCATGATGATATTATTAGTTAACCAAGACACCATAGGTGGCGCATTGCCGCTGCTGATCTTTTGTTTTTTGGCATCATGAACACATGTGCCTCTGTCATGCATGGCTCAAACATGTCAAATCTTCTTATCAACTTCAAGACCACTGACCTCAAGAAGAGGATCATCACTCATTGTATGTCAATTAGGCCTTATGAACAGGTAGGATCTTAAAAAGAAAACCAAAGATGTTCTCATAGTACAAGATCACAGGATTAATGAACTATTGCTGCAGGAACGCATCAACTATTGCTTGCTACACTTCAGCGTATATTGCAGAAGAATGAAGCAGTTGCGAAACCAAACTCAGTAAGAATGTATTGACAACATGATGCAAGGGGATTTGTTGTGCGAAGATTCCCAATTAGTAACATTTAATTGCTGTTGCCAACTGACCAAGCCCTGGGAACAAACTATAAATACAAGAAGTGAAGAGTCGAGGAGGCATCATCGGCTTCACCATTCGTAAAGGGGCATTTCTGCGCTGGCTGATGGACACGACATGTCACTGATAATACTCGGAGTCTTTCAAAGACCTTTGCCAAATCTGGTTCAAAAGCAAACCTTCATGCAGAGCTTGGAAATGCACGCAATGAACAAGGACAAAAACGATCTGAAGAATATGAAAAGAATACATTGTCAGCCAGTGTCAAAATCTGTTTAATCTTGATGAGTACCAGAATCGCTTCTAAAACATTCACCACCGGATCCAAATGGCATCTCAAGAAGTTGAGAATTCTCTGAAGTGATATCCAGAAAAAGGAAAAGCAGCCATGAGGACTTCGTCAAAGAAACAATTGCGGGACCGAACATTCTAAGAGTTTCTGGACCCCCCTTTTGAGAAAAGAAAACTTTGTTTTGGGGGGAAACATTTTTCAAAGGGTATTGAAGAAGGCACTCACCATGACAAGGACCGGAAGCTGATCATTGATACTGGAGGTGTTGTTTCAGGTGGCTATTGGCTGGTTTCCCAGAGTCGTTTAATGTCGATTTGAGGAAGATACTTTGTTACGAACTGGCCGCCGTGCCACAGTACTCTTCCATGAAGATGGGGATCGATGAAGATAACTGCCAAAAGCTGAAACCTTACCAAGAAGGCTTGAGGCAAATTGTGTTGGACGTTCTAGCAGAGCTGCCACATAATCTTCGGCAAATACCTGAACCCACATCATCCGCATACATAATTGCATAGGATGCCTATGATTCAGAGTTTGTTGGATGAAAATCACTTCACAACATTCCAAGATTTAGCTACAATAGTTCAGAAACGACTATTACGACTTTTTCTGGATTCCTTCATTGGATATCAGTCGCATTACAGTAATCTTTGATCGTTATGACGTCGAGACATCAATGAAATCATCCAAAAGGCAGCGGAGGGGTGCCAA
>CM068962.1:73427200-73438985 GCA_035128595.1 Eptatretus atami | reverse complement strand
TTCCCCGCCCCACCCCTCCTCCCGCCCCCCCTCTCCCGCGCCCACCCTCTCCCGCCCCTCTCCCCGCCCGCCTCTCCCGCCCCTCTCTCGCCCCCCCTCTATCCTCTCGCCCCCCCCCTCTTCTCGCCCCCCTCTCTCGCCCCCCCCTCTCTCGCCCCCTCTCTCGCCCCCTCTCTCGGCCCCCTCTCTCGGCCCCTCTCTCTCCCCTCTCTCTCCCCCTCTCTCTCCCCCTCTCTCGCGCCCCCTCTCCTCGCCCCCTTCTCTCGGCCCCCTTCTCCGCCCCTCTCTCGCCCCCCTCTTCTCGCCCCCCCCGCCTCTCCTCGCCCCCCTCTCTCGCCCCCCTCTCTCTGGCCCCCCTCTCTCGCCCCCCCTCCGCCCCCCTCCTCTCGCCCCCCTTCTCGCGCCCCCTCTCATCGGCCCCCCCCCTCTCCCCCCCTCTCTCGCCCCCCTCTCTCGCCCCCCCTCTCTCGCCCCCCCTCTCTCGCCCCCCTCTCTCCCCCCTCTTCTCCCCCTCTCTCCCCCCTCTCGCCCCTCCTCGCCCCCTCTCGCCCCCTTCTCTCGGCCCCCCATCTCTCGCCCCCCTCTCTCGCCCCCTCTCTCGCCCCCCTCTCTCGCCCCCCTCTCTCGCCCCCTCTTCTCGCCCCCCTCTCTCGCCCTCTCTCGCCCCCCTCTCTCGCCCCCTCTCTCGCCCCCCTCTCTCGCCCCCTCTCTCGCCCCCTCTCTCGCCCCCGTCTCTCGCCCCCCCTCTCGCCCCCCCTCTCTCGCCCCCCTCTCTCGTCCCCCTCTCGCCCCTCTCTCCCCCCCTCTCTTCGCCCCCCTCTTTCTCGCCCCCCCCTCTCTCGCCCCCCTCATCTCGCCCCCCTCTCTCCCCCCTCTCTTCGCCCCCTCTCTCGCCCCCCCTCTCTCGCCCCCCCTCTCTCGCCCCCCTCCCTCGCCCCCTCTCTCTCGCCCCCTCTTCGCCCCCTCTCTCTCGCCCCCTCTCTCTCGCCCCCCCTCTCTCGCCCCTACAAATAAAAATTAAACGCTTTTGTTTTAAGTTTCTTCATCTGTTTTGGAGGTGCTGGTGGAAAATCCGCACTTGTGTTGCGTTTGTTCTTCAAACTTCAGTGGTGATACCACAGTTTGAACTGGAGACGTAAGAAGGCAAAGTAAATTATATGATCACATTTGAGTAACTTAGAGGGGAGCCATCGTAGAGTGCAAAACCTCACCGCCAATACTGCTGGGTTCACTTTAAGTGGAACCTGGATATCCTATTTTAATTGTAGGTCAAAACGGATTCAGACTCTACTGAACCACGATTGTAAAAAACTAAACTAGATCGAAACGCGCATTGTAGAAATGCCAAAAAAATTAAAAATCGAAATTTTTTTTGAAAAAAAAGTTGCAAAAATCTGGGTTTTTTTTCTCTAACAAATTTTTTTGGGGGGTGAAAATCACTTTAAAACATGTAGAAATGTAAAAAAAAAAATTTCAAATAAAATCGAAATTTTTTGGAAAAAGTTTGCAAAATGTTCTAAGTTTTTTTTTTCTCAACAAATTTATTTATTTTTGGTTGGGAAATCACTTAAAACATTGTAGAAATGGCAAAAAAACAAAAATTAAAATATTTTTTCAAAAAGGCCGCCATAGCGGCCATATTGGTGACTTTGACCAAGTCCAAAAATCTAAATGGCATGATCCTTGCGGACCATCCTAATTCCCCCACCAAGTTTCGTCAAAATCCGTCCATGAAGTTTTTCCGTAATACTGTCACAAACAACAGACGGCGGTGTGAAAACATGTAACCTCCGTCCATCTTCTATGGCGGAGGTTAAAAAAGTTTTTCAGTTATGACGTGCATGAATCAGCACATCAGGGCAGGAAAGCTGAGAGATACGCATGCTCCTCTTTGTAGCCTGGGTTTGAATTCCTGACCCAGCTATAAATGTAATCCTGGTGTTTACAGGCAGGGTGACTTAAGGTCACTGTGGTGCCGTCTCTCGGATGGATGTTAAACTGTCTCATTTACTGGGAATTCCCTCTCCTTCTCTCACCTCTCACCCTCGCCCCTCGCCCCTCTCGCCCCTCCATTATACCTGGCCTAATTGATTGATTTTAATATTTCTGGCCTACAATCCTAGACTGGTGCTCATGGGCAGGCCGACACTTGGTTAATGGCAGGTCATGCAGGCAAGCGCTGTGATGGTTACTCATATTTGTGCCCATGGCTGGTCTCGTCAAGCGGTTTGATTTTGTTATTCATGAGCCTAATGTGCGTCAACAAATATACGATCAGCAGTATGTTGTCCTTATTGAGCCAACAAGTTGTGAAATCTAGATTTGACATCTCTGCTTTCCGGTCTATTCATGACCATAGAACTTTTAGTTTCAGTCTGCGAAAGGCTTGAGTGCCAATGGATGTCTGAGTTTTGGAAGGTGATGTGTTGGTATTAATTATGTTCATGACGTGTCAATTCGGGTCAGTGTGCTTTGGTGATATATATATATATATATATATATATATTAATATTGTTGCGGGTCTCAGAACCGCATGCATACAACAGGTAGTTGTCCCGAGTTAGTCTATCCAATTAATATACGTGTAGTTGGCGGTCCCACCTTTGTCTAGTGGGAAGACAAGGGAGTTGTGTTGCGATGGGCTATTAGTTAGGTTATTAAATCATTTTTCCATTTTATTTTATTCCCTCCTTATTTTCTGAGGTTAAATTTGCCTCGCTTGCTACCCTCGTCTCCGCGCTTACCACAGTGTGACAATCCACGCGTGCCTTGTCTCGCTTGCTACCCTCGTCCCACTTACCACAGCCTACCACCTTCTATCCGGAGTCTCGTTTTCTGAGGCAAAATCCCGATGCGCACATTCGGGCTGGACAAACACTTTTAAGCTGCACCACCATCCATCTGCCCAAGGCATACATGGCGCGACGTGTCACGTACGTTTTGCCACCCAGGTGGGTCGGGGTTTATACCGACCGTCTGGCCGAAAAACCCAGGCCCAGGGGAAGGCAAAGACCACGTGCAAGGGTCGGAGCCAGTCGGAATGGCCCGCGCTCGGACGATGACGTCGGTTTCGGATGGCCTCCTCCCGAGCTCCCGGCTCTATAAAAGACGGAGGGGGTCCTCCGTGAATTGAGGAGACAAATTGAATGAATTGTGGAATTTGAAGGATTGTGAAGTGTGCTGCTTCCTGCTACTTGTCTCCGACCACGTGACGTCGCACCAAGCGTCCTGCCTATTGCTCCATTCTCGCCCTCTGGACTCCGCCCTTCTCCACTCAAGCTCCTTCCTACCAGACAACGATTCTCGGAACGTGCGGCTGTTCGGTCAAACTACGCAGCCATTGTCGGGGGTACCGCACCACGGAGCATCCCTTTCCCCCGAAACGCTCAAGTACCGAAAAAACTATCAACCCCAACCCCCTTCCTCCCTGGCTGCAAAAGTCCTTTTCTTTTCATTGAGGTTTTCTTTGTCTGAGTTGTAGTGTCTGAGTGTGTTTGGCACCTTGTCTGGTCAAGTAAGCCTGTGGAAGATCTTTTATTGTTGTACTGTTGAATAATTTCGCTTCAACTCTGCACTGCTGTCTGCTTTGGTAAGTTGCTTGTATTATTGTCTCACCCCCACACCCCCCTTTCATCTTTCCCTGCGTTACATAACCCAATAAACCTTTGCTTGTTGCCACATGCCTTTCCTCGGCTTATTAAATTAAATAATTGTTGTAGAAATGTTCCCAGCTCAGCCTTTGGTCTTTTTCCTCATTGGCTCCAGGCCATGGTTCGGAATCCAGGTTTAGCCGGGTCTTTATTCCCAACGGTCCGTTCCTTCTGCCGGTACGTCCTTGGCAGTGTCGCTCGGGTGCATCCGATCCGTAGAGTTGATCCGGTTCGGCACAAGCGTACCGCAGGGCGTGTTTCCCCGGTGGTTAAACCATGGCGTTAATTAGGTTAACCCGATTCCATAGGTGGAGGACCCTAGCGTCACGCGGTTGAGTTATTAGTGTTTACGCGTCGGTTAAGCGAACCCGCCGCGTCACGAATTATCATGAGCGACGGCCTTACAATTCCAGGGAGTCTGGGTTGCGCGAATCGACGTAGCTTCCCCTACATAGTGTCTTCTCAACCCGACCCCGCCGGGCCCGCAATAATATACCACACACACACGCACTGCGAAACCCTGACATCCACGGGGATACGTTCCTGAAAAAATGCCGCGAATGTCGGGGCATTGTTTTCAGTTGGAAAAAGTGGGATCGGTTCTCTGCGGTCGCTGACCATAAGGGAAAATCAAAAAATCCCATGAAAAACTACAAATACGCGACGACAGGGCCGCAAATGCAGAAGCAGGGCACATTTTATGAAACCATGAATACGTGGGGTCCATGAATAGCGGTTTGGTTCTTTTGTTTTTTCTTTCAAATATTTGTGTGTATAATATATATATATAAATTTTTTTGAAACAGGAATCTTGTTGAAATGAAAAGTTAGCTGTAACATTAGTTTGTTAAATATTAGCCTGACTACCATTGTACGTATTTCTTTTTCTTCTTCTTCTTCTCATGTGGACTGAACAGGCCTGTGATACCTTGTTACCACTGAATATGCCAGCATGGCGATGCCAATCATGCGTAATGTTCCTTTTGGTTTTACACTTTCACATCAACAGTTATACAATCTTGCTTTCATTTTTTCTGGTCTTCATCCGACTCCAAAAAGGCTGTTTGTAACAGACTCTCTGCACAGGTTTGCATTAGTGGTGTTTTCACTCCATTTTGCCTTTTATGAAAGGTAGATCTGATTGCCAAATAGCGTGCTACTCACGACATAATTTTAATTTTATTTACAGGTTTGATATCATCAGCCTCAGTCCATATGCTGTTAGAGGACAGACTGGAAATCAAGGCCGCTGCAGACATAGGTAGGATCTTTACCTCTGCCACCTCGGTGGGCAGAGGTATATATTTTCACCCCTGTTTGTTTGTTTGTCTGTGAGCAGGACATCTCAAATTATGGATGGATTAGCGACAAAAGTGGTTGACATGTTCAGTGTGTGACAACGTATGAATTGATTCGATTTTGTAGTGAAGACTGTTTACTATTAATTTTTTTTTTTTAAGTGATTCTTATCATTGAGAGATTGTGCCAAAAAATGATACATTTAGCACGCATAATCTCCAAAACGTTGTGACGGATTCGGACGACTTGGTGGACCATGTTGGCTGTAACAAGAACGAATCAATATTCATCTTGTTTCAGGTCTTGGATGCCAATCCGGGGCATTTTCGGTGAATGCAAAACGTAAACTGTTGAGCCTGGCGGGTTGGTATGCGCCTTCTGTTGAGTGCCATTCTAGGTTTTGCTATACATTTTTAAACTGTCTGTGACTGTCCATCATTCGTGCTTGTGGTTTGTGATGTCTTCATTGCCGCTGCCACTATTACGTGAGATGCTTGGTGGCAACAAGAAGTTGAAAAAATGGAATTCCCTCCAACCGAATCATGCTTGCTGTGATTTTCCCAGGTATTGGAATGACCACACGTCCTGGTTTATATATTTATTTTTGCTCCCTTATCTTGATCGTTATCATGAAGCATCAATTTTTATTGTTTTAAACACGGGCATTTTGAAAGGTTGGATGGACGCGCTGCCTAATAATACTCCCAAGACTTTCCAATAGAAAAAAGGAAAGTAAGTATAACAAGGTGTCTATCTGGAGAGCCAAACCATGCCACACCCGGGTTCATATGATGGTGCACTATCACTCTTCAATCTTTCTTATCATTGAGTAAGTATATGTCATTTTGTTGTAATTTTTCAACCGATTTGTGTACACGTTTAATGAGTAATAGGCATCCACAACCATCCTTGACCATGTGGTGGAACGTCGGCTGAAGTTCCCTTCACTTTTTTTTATTCCCCGCCGCGTGCGCGGCAAGGGGGATATTGTTGTGCACCCGGGTCGTGCCGTCCGCTGTCCGGCTGCTGGGGCAGTCAACATTTATAGCTGTGAGTGCGATTAACTCCATAAACTGTTTGCCCATATCGATTGAAATTTGGGCGTCAACATGTACCACCTGAAAAGGAAGAACCCTATTGATTTTGGGCGTGGCCGGATCCAAGATGGCTGACCTGGGGTGGGCCATCTGAAAAAAATGTTTTCAATGGCGTGGATTCCCATCTCTGATGGGTATATTTTTTTATCTTCACCCTCACTTTTCACCTTTTATTCGCCTTTTTAAATTTTGTTTTCTCCACAACAGCTTTTGTGATTGTCACAAACTTTAAACATAAGGGTGCCCTACCCATTAGAGAAATTAATTAATTTAATTTAAAAAAAACAGAGATTATTGGATTGAAAAAAATGTGGACCGGCCCGTCCCCCCCCAAAAAATCTCCCCCCCCAACCCAAAAAAAATCTTGTTTCTGCTAGACATGGTTGCAGAAGTATTTCACGTATGGAATAAATGGCCTCCTCCTCATTCGCCGGCCTCGGCCAAAATAATATTTAAAATATTGAAAGGAAATGCGTACAAACGATGTCACATCTCCATCCACGCGGATATGCTGCATTGGATCTCCAAGCCGTTTGTCCAGCTCACTAGCCTTCGGAAACATTCCGCAAGCCCGCCGTCCAGTCCACTGCCTTCATAATGGTCATCCAAGGTGATTTTTATCTTACTTGAGCTCTTCTTGCCTTTGGCCTGCCTTCCAACAGCTTTTCTCTAAAAAGTCGTGACTTTAAGACGCGTCACTAAGCATAATCTGCCTTGCCTAAACAAGCTTCTCTTGATAGTATCCAACATGGTACATGGTGGTCCACTCACAAGCTTATCTTCTATTTAAGGAAGCAGGGACAATTGGTTATTTTCGAAATTTGAAGATATCTTCTCTCCCTTTTCTTGCCACACACTTTATGTGGAAACGATGCCAGCTTATGATCTACTCTGTTTCACAATATGACAAGTCTACTCCTAAATTAAGATCGTTTGTCCTTAAAAAAGAAAACCATGTATGTGAGAACAAATTGCTAAAAATAAAGTTTGGGCCCCAAGCTGAAATCAACATAGCGTGACCTCGCAATGCAAAGCATGCGCTCTGTGTCAGACTATCGGGAAACCCAAACACTTCCACAAAATTGCACTATTTACTTCACCAAGACTTGCTTTCTGCAATAAAAAAATTAATATAATATATATTGTTGTCGACACCAGGATCTATGTCCCAACGTTCACAAACAACCAATAACTCTGCACTGCCAACAGCCAAAATAAACAAGTAAATAAATTTTTTTTCAAACAAAAAACCATTACATTTGAGGGAACCCGATGAGAGTGAGGATGTTGATGCAGTGTTGTTCCCTTGCCTTTTGCGTTGCATTCAACCTTTACTAATTGAGGCAATAAACAATCTGTGACTTTTCAAAATGCGTATTGAATGGCAAACGATGCCTTTCCGCATTTGCTTGTATGTGCGTTTTCAGTTGACTGCGTTCTGCTCGCCGGGCCACTTTTAACCTGCCGTTTGCTAGCACAAAATCCTAAGTGAAATTGTCTTCTAAACATAATTATCAGCATTTTTGACGCAAAGCTGCCAATTTTCAAATGGTTAACCATAATTGTTCTAGTTCCGAATGGTAAATGGGATTCATGGATATAGAGGGTATATTTGAGAAACATCTCCGTTCAGACTCGGACGAGTGTTGATTTGCCTATAATTTCCTGTTTAGTACAATGCACGGGTCCTGCAGTGGATATATAAACGGCACGCTGCACATTGCACAGACGCTTTCAACTTTTAGCAAAAGAGGCAAAATCTCGTATATTTTCTTTTGTGGCCCCGGAATCAAACAAACAATTATATTTTTAACATCCCTCACAACTCCCTACCAACATGATAATAGTAAAATCATCATTTTTAAACTTGGTCTGTAAACATTCGAAAGCCCAGATATCGCTTTCCCGTCGTGGTTAAGAAGCATCCAATCCAGATAAGAAGTCCATTTTGCTGGTCGCGGGTCGTCGGGGGTTTGCATAGCAAACACCCGTCCACTTTCGGGACGTGCCACTGCCCACATGTTGAGTTTGCAATAACGCGGAAAGCTGCCGTTTAGCGAGCTGAGAAGGTTCCCAAATCTTTTGTTGTCGCAGAGGCCACAGCCCTTTTCTCTCAGCTACTTTCCAAGTATTTTCAGCTTATTCAGAAGCTTGGTGAGCCCATATTTAAGTAACGATCTGTATCTAGCACACACTATATACTTTATGATGCATGAATGCCGGTGTTTCCTGTGGTTTCTGCCAACTATGTGCGCCGAGCCATTCTAGGGTGGAGTATGTTATTTTGAAAGTTCCCATATTGAAATCTATTGTTTTTAAACAGGCCGTCGATTAAACAACATCAAAACCAAATTGGTACTCGTCCAGGTTAGGATGTTGCTCAGTCAACATTTGGGACCACCAAAGAAAAAACCAACAGATTGAGTGTGTTAAGACGTTTCTGTTTGTCGAGTCCAACGTGAGCCGGCTAATAGTTGTAGTGGCCGAGACTCCGAGAAATGACACCCCTCGGCTGGTTATAACAGCTAAACGTGGTCTCATTTAACCGTATTGATGCCTAGTTTTTTCGAAAACTGAGGTGTTGTTTGCTTGGACAATTCTGCAACAACATATGGTGAAATTAAACCCCTTGAGTGCGGGAAAAAAGAAAAATGGCCAATTTCAATACAATATATATTTACTTCAATAAGCTAAAATACATTGGTAAATGGTTGATTATTTCCTAGTAATTTTCTATGTATTGGACAGGTTTTAAATAATAGATATTTCAGGGGTTTTTATGCTTCCTAAAGGTGGTTAAGGATCCCACACAAATACCACTCCCTGCAATTTTGGCAGTTTTTTTGCACTTTAATTTTAGCAAAACTTGTACGTTTTCTCTTATTAAAGCGCAATATATGTTTTTAAAAGGTGCCAAATTTTGATATTATTTTCAATCCAGGAGGGTGTCTCATTAACAGAAATATGTCAGTTAAAACGATATGATAAAAATTTCACAACAGGTAATTAACCCTTTCTCTGACATGTGGCAAGTTCAAGCTGAAAATTCTGCATTTTTCTAAAATCGGCGCATCTTTATGCAAAAATGAAATGTTATCATGGAAAACTTGGAAAATCAGGGTTTCTATTAGAAATTGATATTTAAATATACAAGGTATTATTCAAATGGACTTTATTGCTGCGAAGGCAGGTTCAAAGACAGACCCTCCGGAATACCACTAATATATGAGAATCTTTTAAACGATTTCGGGGCCAAACCATTACATTTCGTAATTTTCCGATTATGGTATTCATATTGATTTTGAGATATTTCTCGTGCAGTTTGTCATCGAGAGTGCTGATTAAAAGGAACCAAAATACCCCCCATGCTTGCATGCTAACGTGTAAATATTAACAATATAATGATAATATTCTTCTTTCTTT
The DNA here is from genome assembly GCA_035128595.1 of Eptatretus atami. Taxonomy (NCBI): domain Eukaryota; kingdom Metazoa; phylum Chordata; class Myxini; order Myxiniformes; family Myxinidae; genus Eptatretus; species Eptatretus atami. Next base: position 73,429,516 of record CM068962.1, on the reverse strand, counting down.
CTTCTTCTTCTTTCGGCTGCTTCCCGTTAGGGTCGCCAACAGCGGATCATTCGTTATGCATCCGCATTAATGATTTGGAACACAGTTTTACGCCGGATGCCCTTCCTGACGGCAACCCTGGTCGCCTCTTACGACACAGTGGGATATGGCACACCTATTTCTAACCGGGGCATACACGGGGCCAGTACATGGTACTACTTCGCTGACCTCGGCAAGATGACAGGCCTGAGTCAACCTTCCTGGTGTGATTAAATTCACAAGCGGCCAACGGGGCTTGAAACTCAGGACCTTGGATCCAAGCCGCCTACCCCTAACCACGACGCCAAACACCAGGCTAGACCCAATTAATAATGTTTATATTGTTGCACCAGTGAACCCACTCATGAATCTGCATCAATCAAGGGGTTAATTTCACAATGTTCAACAATTAATAATGATAATGACAGTTGGAATTTTCTCCCATGATGAATATTTATTAGTTGAACCAACGCGACCCACCATAGGTGGCGCATTTGCCGCTGCCTGATCTTTTGTTTTTTGGCATCATGAACACATGTGCCTCTGTTCATGCATGGCTCAACATGTCAAATCTTCTTATCAACTTCAAGACCACTGACCTCAAGAAGAGGATCATCACTCATTGTATTTGTCAAATTAGGCCTGTATGAACAGGTAGGATCATTAAAAAGAAAACCAAAGATGTTCTCATAGTACAAGCATCAGCAGGATTAATGAACTATTGCTGCAGGAACGCAATCAACTTATTGCTTGCTACACTTCCAGCGTATATTGCAGAGAATGAAGCAGTTGCGAAACCAAAACTCAGTAAGAATGTATTGAACAACATGATGCAAGGTGGAATTTGTTGTGCGAAGATTCCCCACATTAGATAACATTTAATTGTGTTGCCAACTGACCAAGCCCTGGGAACAAACTATAAATACAAGCAGTGAAGAGTCGAGGAGGCATCATCGGCTCACCATTCGTAAAGGGGCATTTCTGCGCCTGGCTGCATGGACACGAACATGGTCACTGCAATAATACTCGGAGTTCTTTCAAAGACCTTTGCCAAATCTGGTTCAAAGCAAAACCTTTCATGAGAGCTGGAAATGCACGCATGAACAAGCGACTCAAAAACGATCTGAAGAATATGAAAAGAATACATTGTCAGCCAAGTGTCAAAATCTGTGTTAATCTTGATGAGTACCAGAATCGCTTCTAAACATTCACCACCGGATCCAAATGGCATCTCAATGAAGTTGAGAATTCTCTGAAGTGATATCCAGAAAAAGGAAAAGGCAGCCCATGCAGGACTTCGTCAAAGAAACAATTGCGGGACCGAACATTCTAAGAGGGTTTCTTGGGGACCCCCCTTTTGGAAAAGGAAGAACTTTTGTTTGTTGGGGGGGGAAAACATTTTTTCAAAAGATTATTGAAGAAGGCACTCCACCAATGACAAGGACCGGAAGCTGATCATTGATACTGAGGTGTTGTTCAGGTGGCTATTGGCTGTTCTCCCAGAGTCGTTTAATGTTGATTGAGGAAGATACTTTGTTACGAACTGGCCGCCGTGCCACCAGTACTCTTCCATGAAGATGGGATCGATGAGGATAACTGCCAAAAGCTGAAACCTTACCAAGAAGGCTTGAGGCAAATTGTGTTGGACGTTCTAGCAGAGCTGCCACATAATCTTCGGCAAATACCTGAACCCACATCATCCGCATACATAATTGCATAGGATGCCTATGATTCAGAGTTTGTATGAAAATCACCTTCACACATTCCAAGATTAGCTTACAATAGTTCAGAAAACGACTTATTACGACTTTTTTCTGGCATTTCCTTCATTGAATCCAGTCGCATTACAGTAATCTTTTGATCGTTATGACGTCGAGACATCAATGAAATCATCCAAAAGGCAGCGGAAGGGGTGCCAACAACATGGTACTAACATTACCAGATCAAGGAGGCAGACAGGCGTCCTAAACTACGCCAGTTTTCTGAAAAGTGGAGCAACAAGTCCAGCCTTGCAAACTCATCTCACATTATATTGGACAATTACGAACAATTACCAAACGAGCAAATCAATTATTCTGGCGGGTGTTCGTGATGGCAAGCTGGTGAAAGAAGTTACAACCACTCGGAGTCTCATCCATTGAACTCTCTATTGACTCTCTTCAGAGTACACAGGAGGAAGTGGATACTAGGATAATCCTCCATGCCGTCAGTCTCTCACATGACCATTCAAGAGTCATTGTTCGCTGTGATGACATGGATGTCCTGGTACTGTTGATCTACTATTCTAGTAGAAAACAG
>CM068962.1:73390115-73403447 GCA_035128595.1 Eptatretus atami | reverse complement strand
GCATCCGATCCGGTAAAGTGATCCGGTCCGGTCGAGTGATCCGGTTCAGACAAGGCGTACCGAGGGAGTGTTCCCTGGTAATTAAACCACGTGATTAATTAGGTAACCCGATTAACCCAAAGACGGGAGGATCCTAGGTCACGCGTGTTGAGTTATTGGCGTCCACGGTTGGTTAAGCGACCCGCCGCATCACGGAATTATCCTGTTGCGACGGCCTACAATACAATTCCGGGGAGTCTGGTGGGAACCGAGATAGCTTCCCCCACCTCATGGTCTTCTCACCCGACCCCCGGCCCGCAACAATACGTTCTAAAATTGCCTCTCTCTCTTATTCCTGAAAACGGAAACCTTATTATTTTATTTATTTATTTATTGAGCACAGGCCCCTTGATGGCCTGGACCCTCAGTCGATGCCCAAATGCTCAGTCCACCCCTGCTGTGGAATCATTTTATTCTGCATTGTCCATTGGAATGGATGGGGACACCAATCCAATCACCATAAAAATCTGCCGCTCATTTTGCGTCACAACTTATTCCTTATGGTTGTTATGCGGTATTTTCCCCTCGTCACACTGACTGGTTACGAGGACACCGACACAAAGCCAGAGCCAGACATCCTGCCAGAGTGCAAGCTGAGAGAGATGGGGTTCTTGGTTTTCATCAATAATTCAAGCAATTATCAAATTTACAGGAAGATTAAAAAAGTTCCACATTGATAAGTTTAAAAAATATTCCAAATGTGGCACATTATTTTCTGGTAGCCTGGTATGCAGAGTAGTGCATCAGACGAAGTGCGAGATTGTAGCCATATGGTAGCACCTCGTACAATTTTACAACCTTGCGCATTTACCTTTTAGGATGTGGAAGGAAAGGAATCAATTTAAATACACGAGACAGACATTCATTTATCAATGACTATTACGATGGACATGCTAAGTATTAGGATGGTTAAACAACTAACCTGTTGGATATAATCTCACCTCACCTCACCTGTCGGATCATAACAGTAGTTTGTCAGATAATCTTGCTGGGTATCGAACCCAGGAGGAGATGGTGCAGAGGAAATATGCTAGCAATGAAGTGGGAACTATGAAGGTACTGGGGGTGAGGAGGAGGGAGGAGGAGGTTGAGGAGGAGTGGGGGGGGGGATAAAAGGTTTCTCCCCTGATCCTGAAGCAAAATGGGATACAGATGTTGGTCCTTTTCTAGCCTATGTACTTTCCAGCCACTGTTGAAGTCCAACAGGATGGTATGTCAGATTTGTACCACATCAGCACATTGCATGAAAGTGTGCCATCCATTAAATGGACACCAAGTTCGGTGACTTATCTTCTCGCATTTGTTGGTGAACGTTGAAGATCCCACAGCATCTTTCACGAAGAGTAGGCGAGAGTCATCTCCAGCACCCTGAGCAAAATAAATTCCTGCCCAAATCGCCTTCAGTCAAACAGCAGGCCTGGCCAGCTGGTTCTGAAAGACTTGGGACAAAAACATTTCTTGGCCGATCTCACAAGGTGGTAGGAATCATAGTAGTAGTAATTTCCAGTCGGTGTTACACATCGTTCTCAGCGGGGAGTTTCCTGATGTCATATTGGAATAAAAGTCACGACCTTTTCTCCAAAACCCGGGTACAGGGGAGAAACCTTTTTGAATCCCCCTCATAAACAGGTGGGGTCAGGCAGAAGAGACAAAGACAAACCTGTGCTATGTAGGGCATCAGGTTGTTGGGGATTCCCTGGGGATCCTCCCCAATCTGTCCAGAGCTGTGCGCACCAATGGGGTTAAAGTACCGCAGGATGACAGCATTCCAGTCCTGTGGGTAAAAGTGGGAAATAGTGGGCAAATATAAATAAATAAATATAAAAAATTTGAAGTTACAGCAAGTCTCATTTCCTGATGGAAAAATATATAAAATATCAGCGTAGAGAGAAATGACATAATTGGTCAGTATAGGCAGAGATAGGATGAAGAGAACTCAGGTGGGAGAGAAAACTCGTGAGAATGGACTAACAAACCGATTCAGCAGCGCACACATCTCGCACAATCTCCTCGATGAAGTACTTGCTCTTGCCATACGGGTTAGTGCAGCAACCCACAGGGTGGGCCTCATCGATCGGAAGGTACCTTGGATTCCCGTACACGGTGGCGGAACTGCTGAACACGAAGTTCTTGACACCAAACTCCTTCATTACCTGCATTTGAGCAGTGCCAGTATACACAGTAAGTGCTGGCATAAAATACCGGATGGGAAATCGAAAAGTTTGTGGTGACTACGATACCTTACCTCGAGCAAGGTGATGGCACCGCATACGTTGACACGGTAATACAGCAATGGCTTCTCCACTGACTCTCCCACGGCCTTGAGGCCGGCGAAGTGCATAACGGCAAAAAAGTTGTGCTGTTTGGCAAAAGGCACGGAGATCCTCTCGAACCCATCTCAAAAGCTATTGGCATCCCGTCTAAGATGGATCTCCATCACATTCTTGTTTTGGGAGATACCAACCTCTTTGAAGATCTTTCGCAGAGCCGGTTTGTCCAGAATATCCACCTCGTAGAACGATACATCCCCAGGAACCAGTTGTCGCACACGAGAGATGCTCTCTGGCTCCGCAGAAGAACCTGTTGAAGTATGGTGAAGAACAGGTCTTTGATAAAGTGCCTCATCTCCTGGACTCAAAGTCTTTACAAGAGCGGTCCAAACTAGAAGAGCTGCAGATCATGACAAATGGGCGGTCAGGTTCTCATACCTCGAATGGCGTTGTGGAAATTGTCCATCACGACAGCAGAGTAACCAGCACTGAGGAGCTCCAGAAGCGTGTGGCTGCCAATGTAACCCGCTCCACCCGTCACCAGCACCTTGCGAGCCATACTACAGGTTGTGTCAATCTGCAGGGCGACCCAAACCCGAAGAATCGCTCGAAAACCAATGAGGTCGTTTATAAACCAAGGTTGTGCCTCAAGGTAGTCTGGTAAAGGCCTACAGGGTTGGCCAACGGCAAACGGAAGAGGGCAGAATACGCCAACGTGGTGGATGCCAAGATGTTACGAAAAGAACCGGGCCTCTGTTGAATGACACACCGACAAGCTGTTCATTGTTTCTCTTTGGACAGTCGCCAGGAAAACAAATCAAAAATAACAGGCCACAGTTTCCTTACCCAAAGGCCCAAACTACCAAGTGCTCATGGGAGTCAATTTTGATTCTTCCAAAAGCACAGTGAACAGCTCAGATGGGAACAACTACATCCTTCAATTAATATCTGGACGCGTCTTGACACACACATATGAACACAGACCATTCATATTTACATTCATGGCAAGTTTAACAAAGTGCAAGCTATTCTCGTCCAAAATTTCACAGGTAAATGGTTTATAAGAACAGGTACACCTTTCATGGTGAAACGTGAAGCTCTCAGTAGGGATCATTACGATGGACTAACAGACTTGACATTTCTGGAATCAAACCAAATTGCTTTCATGTTAATCGGTTGACCCCCACCCAATAATGGACCACAGTGACAGAGTGTACGCAGCAGCTATGGTGTCATCGGTTGCTCTGTTCTCCAAAGTCGACTTTAACCAGGCATTCCTCAAGGTTTGTTGAGCAAGTTTTCAAAAAGTAACACAGATGGTTCAAAACACGTTTGTTTTGACTGTTCACGTCATCACACATTTTACACGTCGGATTTATCTCGGGAGACTCCGTACCGTGTTCCTGTACACTCGACTCAAAGTTGATGTTAAAACTTTCTTTTTCTTTTACTCCTACATTTCTGTCGCTCAAACCACAATTAGACTTCAACAACACAATCTATAATCGCGCTCCATTAGCCTGGCAAGAAGGCACAATGGTAGTGTACCAACCTTAGAACCGTCGTCTAGTGTAGTCTGGGTTTGATTTGCCGCCCGACTCGGTTAACCGTCATTCAGATGGTTGTTTGTGGGTTGGGAACCGTATCGATGGGTGCGCCATCCACCGGAGGAATGTAAAGGCGGCTTCCCTGTCTACGAGCATTCGCTGATGGCCGTTGAAGATCTCACTGTGCCTTTCGCAAAAACAACAACAGTGTGTGCTGGTATCCTGACCAAATCCCAAATTCCTGCCCGAACCAACTCGGGTTACTGCTGTGCCGCAGTAAATACTGCAACCAGCAGAGTCCGGTGTATGTGTCGCTCACAGTGGGGTGCTCGGACCTTAACAGCTCAGTCATTTCATGTTGGTGCAAAATTTTACTTTTCGACATCACCTTGAAGGTTGGGGTCTATAGAACAATTTTGGTCCGAGTGGACAACGATGAGCACCCAGGGGGGAGGGGGGGGGCATGAGGATACCCCCCTCCCCCAACCACCTCTCCCAGGCGGCTAAGTGAAATATTGAAACCGTTGCAACTTTTGATCCGATTATCCGACCTGAACATAGGAGGTCTCAAAATTTGGGATGAGTAGTAGCAACTTTTATATAGCAGTTATATTGCCACTAGAAGCTGCCATTTTGACGGTATCGGCGTTGATGTGTAAAAAAACAACATGTTACTCGAGAATCTTTTCACAAATATTTGGACATGAACGAACATTGAAACTTTTTAGCGTTAAATGGGAGAACAAGTGTTTGGTTGGGTTGTGAAATGTGTCCTGAACACTAAAACTGAATCCACCGGTGGTGAACAACTGCTTGAACAGTATAATGCAATCCAAAAACGACTGAAAAACAAAGGGACCATATATTTGCTGCCATTGGAAAATGTTCAAACTCACCTGTTTAGCACATTGGCACTTACAGACGTGTACATTTCAAGTTGGCCTTCTTGCACGACGAACAGACTTTTGTACAAGTTCACTCCATATCGAGAGTGAGGACGTCCTTGGCAAGGGGCAGCATGGTCCAAATGTGAACCAGCTTACCGTCCTCTATGCCTGGTGTTGGCTTAATGGTTTGGGTGGCAGGGCTTTGGATCCTAGGGTCCTGAGTTCAAATCCCGTTCAGCTGTTGAATTAATACCAGGTGGGGTTAACTCGGCCTGTCATCCTTCCGAGGTCGGCAAAATGAGTGTCAGCATGCTGGTATACTGTGTCGGAGTGGCGACCCGTCCAGAAGTGCCCAATAGCCAAGGAGACTGCTTTGGCAGCACCAATGCTCTGCACAGAGTCTGGTCCCAATCTCCGCCTTGCCGTCCTCCATCCATCCATGATTCCTGGGGTTCTCGACAGGCACCAATGGCTCATTGGCTGTAGTCAAGATGCTCGCTTGAAAGAGACTCCTTTTGAGATGTTGGCCCAATGAGTCACACATTGGGGGTGGGGGGAGGGGAATTCTCTCCACGTCTGTAATCCCCTGGCAGAACACCCTCATTCATACGATGTCAACGTCAGTGTCATTGGCGATAGACTCATTTGAATGCAGCCTGCATACAAATTGCATCGCCGACGTATGGAGCAGGGTCCTAGCGAGTGATAATTTTTATATGTGGGATGGTACTTCGTCCTTAAACAGTATCGTTCACCCTTGAATTTGAATGAAGATGTGGTGTCTGAGCCAGCGAACGTGTGGAGGAGGGTCATGACTTTGCACGTTGTCTGTCACTCCCAAGCTCGAGGCGATGGTGTTCAGGAAGATCATTCTGGTCATCTTTCCCAATTTGAAGAAAATCCAGATTTTTGCAACCGGGTTCAAGGCCATGATGTGGTGGAAATTACTCAGAAGTATTATGACATCTGTCCCCAGTGTGAACCGTCCCAAGCGATGAATATTAGACGGCGTGGAGATGTACGAGGACTGTAGGACGTGAGTGTCTGCTTCCTTGTGATTGCATGGTCCATTCCCAACATTGAGGACTTGATCACCTGAAATGATACGGACATCCTTGTCATCTGGGAACTGGACTTGCACAATCTTTGTTGACAGCAATGAGACCAGTTCCTTCTTGTCATCTGGATTTGCCCAAAAAAACTCCACCAATTCCTCGGGGCTTTGACAGAAGCAGACACGCGATTTCGGGAACCCATTCCTCATTTTTCCCTTGTGGTCCCTTTGATTGTCATTGCACGATACTGATCCCAGACAATGGGCGCGGATTTACACCAAAACAGTCAAAATGGCGGCTTCCAGTGACAATATACCTGAAGTATAAAAGTTGCTACTCCTCCTCCCAAATCTTTAGAGACCTCATTTGTTCAGGTCGGATCATTGGTTCAAAAGTTACAAGTTTCAATATGTCACCTAACCGCCTGGGGGGGGGGGGGTGGAATGGGTGGGTCGGGTACCCCCCCAATGCCCCCCCCTGGGGGATGAACGTTGTCTACTCGGACCCAAATTGTTTTATAGACCCAACCTTCTAGACTAGACCATCCTGAAAAGTAAACTTTCGCATCAACTTTAAATAAAAATTAACCCATGCCCCGCATGCCCCACCATACCCCCCCATGCCCTCCATACCCCCCCATGCCCCCATGCTCCCCCCATCAGTGAAAGGACCCCTCTCGAAGCCGCGGGTAATCCCCCATTACCACGCAGTCATTTTTCGGGGAAGATGGACGCTGGGTCCGCAGGAAACCGCCACCACGTTCCACATTAACCACAAAGCCGCGAATGTTCGTTCATCGATCGCATCGGACATCGAACCAGCTCGAGAACAGGAAACTCCGGCATCCCGACGTCACCAGACGTGAAGCGATCGACGCCATCGACTCGGATTAATCACATGAATCTCCATCTCGTCCAAACAAACTTCCCGAACAATCGGCACAACACGAATCGACAACACTCACCAAAACTACAGTCGGACCGAACGTGGAATCACCTGCCCGGTGACACGTGTGCGCGCCGCCACTTCCTGGTGACGTCACGCCTCCTCGCTGGCGTCTGAATTATTAATGAGGAAACACGTGGAACCCGAGAAAAGGGCGCGATGGGTGAGAGCGGCGGGTCATGGACAGGTGACTGTGCTGGTACCAAGTTTGATCGGTCTCACTGGTTTCAGTTCGTTTTAATTGTCCCAATGATTTGTGAGGGACTGAGGGATGAGGGCATGAGGTATGTGGGTATGAGGGTATGTGGGTATGAGGGTATGAGGGTATGTGGGTTATGAGGTATGAGGGATGGGTATGTGGGTATGAGGTATGAGGAGGTATGAGGGTATGAGAGGTATGTGGTATGAGGGTATGAGGTTATGAGAGTATGTGGTATGAGAATGAAATCAACAAACCCTTTCCCAAGATAACGCTGCCATTTGTAAAACGGAGTTTAATTCCATAATGTGAATAACATCAAGTCGGAAAATCGAAAAATGTACCAATTGGTACAAATTACATGAAAAATGGTGGGACGAGGTACAACGGTCCTCTCGCATCACCCCCCCCCCCCCCCCCCCTTCCAACAATATCACATCCCGTCCCGTTTATTAATGTTCTCAACATTCCATCCAACCCCCCCTTCCTCACCGATAAATCTCACTTTAACACTCCCCTTCCTTACCGCTATAATCTCACTTTAACACTCCCCCCTTCCTTACCGCTATAATCTCACTTTTAACACTCCCCCTTCCTTACCGATATAATCTCACTTTAACACTCCCCCCTTCCTTACCGATATAATCTCACTTTACACTCCCCCCCCCTTCCTTACCGCTATAATCTCACTTTAACACTCCCCCTTCCTTACCGCTATAATCTCACTTTAACAATCCCCCCCTTCCTTACCGCTATAATCTCACTTTAACACTCCCCCTCCTCACCGATATATCTCACTTTAACACTCCCCCCTTCCTTACCGCTATAATCTCACTTTAACACTCCCCCCTTCCTTACCGCTAAATCTCACTTTAACACTCCCCCCTTCCTTACCGCTATAATCTCACTTTAACACCTCCCCCCTTCCTTACCGATATAATCTCACTTTAACACTCCCCCCCTTCCTTACCTATATCTTCACTTTAACATCCCCCTTCCTTACCGCTATAATCTCACTTTAACACTCCCCCCCTTCCTTACCGATATAATCTCACTTTAACACTCCCCCCCCTTCCTTACCGATATAATCTCACTTTAACACTCCCCCCCTTCCTTACCGTATTAATCTCACTTTAACACTCCCCCCTTCCTTACCGCTAATCTCACTTTACACTCCCCCCCCTTCCTTACCGCTATAATCTCACTTTAACACTCCCCCCTTCTTACCGATCTAATCTCACTTTAACACTCCCCCCTTCCTTACCGCTATATCTCACTTTAACACTCCCCCCCTTCCTTACCCTATAATCTCACTTTAACACTCCCCCCTTCCTTACCGCTATAATCTCACTTTAACACTCCCCCCCTTCCTTACGCTATAATCTCACTTTAACACTCCCCCCTTCCTTACCGCTATAATCTCACTTTAACACTCCCCCCTCCTTACCACTCTAATCTCACTTTACAACACTCCCCCCTCCCCCTCACCCCTCACCACTCTAATCTCACTTTACAACATCCCTCCACCCCCTCCTTACCACTCTAATCTCACTTTACAACATCCCCTCCACCCTCACCACTCTAATCTCACTTTACAACACCCCTTCCCCCCCCTCCGCCCCCTCTAATCTCACTTTACAACACTGCCCCTGCCGCCCCCACCCACCCCCATGTGAATGCAAAAGCTCCACTCGGTGAAGTTTTAATTTAGATTTACTTGCTGCATAACTGTCAACCCACACCTGCTTGAAGGAGTGAGAATATTTCGTAACCGGGGTCAGGTTCGCAGCCCGATCGGTCCAGGGTGATGCCCTGCCAGGGAGCAGAGCCCCCCTGCTCAGACCAAATAAAATAAAATAGAACCCAAATGCAGATCTTCGTGGCTATAAATATTATAGCAGCAAAAGGAGAAGGAAGAAAAAAATTATTCACAATTCGACTGAACTCCTCAAACGAGTGTTCCAAACTAGTATTCAGATATGGATTTACTTCATGAGATATTTTGACAGTGAAATTAACGATTTCCAGTCGAGAATCAAAAACAATAAGAATGCACATTTATACTGGTCATGCTCAACAAGATTCAGATTTTCCATCATCATGGTTATGAATAATATCACTGATCGATCGTCGGTCACTTCTTGTGGGGTTTGTTGTTTTCCTTTGTGGCACTCTTTGCTTTGGTCAACAGTTTCTTGGAGGGTTTCCACCGACCCTGGGCTGGCCATTTTATGTCAGCAAGGACAGACAATTTCTGACGTCAGTTTTGTTTTCTCTGACCATGCTATGCCTGGTGTTGGCTTAATGGTTAGGGTGGTCGGCTTAGGATCCTAGAATCCTGAGTTCAAATCCCACTTGGCTGTTGAATTAATACCAGGTGGGGTTAAATCGACCTGTCATCCTTCTGAGGTCAGCAAAATGAGTACAAGCATGCTGGTATCCTGTGTCGGAGTGGTGACCTGTTCAGGATTGTGCCCAATAGCCAAGGAGACTGCTTAGGCAGCATCAACGTTCTGCACAGAGTGTGCTCCCAATGGATGTCCATGCTGAACACTCTTTCTTCCACAGCATTTGAATGGAAGATAACAGGAACCAGTTTTGACACCTACACAAGTTTACAATTTGCAAGATGTCCTCAAATCTTGTCCATCCTGTGTGTAACATTATCATCATCAATCTTAATGACTGCATCATTCCATACCTCCCAAGGAATATCCATCTCATCCAAGAGTTGGTATTCCATGAACTGCTCTTGCAGTAGATCCACATGATGGGTAGACTGGTAGGGTACGAGGTGGGAATATCTCATAACAAAAAACAAAAGGACATCCTCAAATGTTGATGACTCTTGCCACAAAACTGAAACCTTGCATGTCTCAGTATGTCATGATCATCATTCCATGGAAGCTTCTTAATTGCTTCTGGGACAGAAGTGGTGTAGAATTTTCTCACACCTTTGAAGGTTTTCCGCTGCTGTACAGATATTAAGGTTGGCGAGTTTTTCTCTTGTAGCTTGACCGATGAATATGTTTGGCATCAGGCAGTTGATTGTAGTCTGGTGTGAAGTCCACATCTGTCACAACTGGCAACTCATTTCTTGTCTCAACAGTAACAACCTTTGCATATTGCTTCCTCTTGAAAGACACCATTTATAGGTACAGAGTAAAGATGCACGATTCCTCCTTTTTTTCTATTTCTTTTTAATTAAAAAAAATTTAAAACGTGAGATTTCAGTCGTTGGGAGTGAGAGCGTGACCCAAGTTGAAAAAGCACGAGTCATACCAAATGCGTGAGGGTTGACAGGTAAGTTGCTATTGTACTTTCCTTACAATTGATCATATTGCAACTTCTCTTCCTCCAAATCCACAATGATCCCAATTAAGCGCACCATATTATTGGGTGGGCTTGAGGAGTGAGATTAGCCCAAGTCTTTCAAGAACCAATAGGCTCAGATTGACATTCAACTTGAGCTGCTTTGGAATTGATAATTTGTTCAGGGTGCAGGTGATAACTCACCCACTCTTTACAAAAGACACGTTGGATTTCCAGAATCAAAGCCAACTCAACAACCGGAACCGAACTACCTGCCTCATTTTCTGGCCAGTCTGCTGCAACTGCCAGAAATCTGACCAACAAAGGCTACAGCGAGCACCATCGTTCAAATGGAAACGTTGATGCTTTTCATTAGCAGATGGACCAAAAACCCTTGGGAGGAGGAACAAGATGATCGATAAACGACACATTAATACATTTGATGTGAGGTTTATTACAGGAACAGAGAACAAGTGTCATTTGATGAATTGAAAGAAAGGACAGTTCAGAGATGGGAAAAGAGATAGACAGAAAAATAAAAGATTTCCTTCCAGTTCCATCTCCTATACAATAATCTCTTGTAACCGTGTATTGATACATGTGGGGCGTTCAAAAAGAGCTACAAACAAGATCAAGATCATTGGTCAAAATCGAACACGACACCAAACAGAAGTACCTGTATATTAAAGAGTGCATACAGCAAATATAATTTATTTAATTATTATCTCATGAATCATATATAGAAGAAAGTTCAATGAAAAACGTTAGGTGTTACGAACTATCGCAAGAATCTTGTTCCGAGAGCTTTTTGAACACCCACCCCCCCCCCCCAATCATGTTCCAAAAGCACATTTAGTTCTTCACTCTCAACATGTTACAATGGCTTGTAAAATGAAATAAAAACGTGGAAAATTGCTAGCGGAGCAGCAACAACCACACGCGATGGAAGAAAATAATGGGAGCAAAACTTTTGTGCAAAACAGCAAATTGGGTGTAAAAAAGTGAACTTGAAGACAAAGACAAAGCATTGGATGGTCCCAAATGGAGTCTTGCCGCTCAAGTGCACCAAAAGGTCTCGAGGACATGAACACGGTGCTGAAAACAGACCAATTCTGATGGCCTCTTGTTAGAACTGTCCAAAACCACGGTCGTCCACCAATCACATCTGTACCCTTGTACCGATCATCAATCATAACTTTCAGCTGCAACCCGGTGAGCAACTACATCCAGGTGTTGCTCCATCACAAGTCAGGCCTAATGCTGGCTGCTTGCCTTCTCTCGCTCAAACTCGGCGATCTGTTGCAGAACAGCATCCAGTCCTAACCCCTTTACTCCCCTGGCTGCCCCCAAACCCCTACCTCTGCTGGGCACACCTGATGCTTTGGCTGCCGCTAAAGCCCTCGGATTTGCAGTCGCACTCCTACCTTTCCCAAGATTTGTTTCTTCAATTCCCCTTTGGCTACACAAACCTTTTTTGATTACAAGCTTCTGTTGAAAATTTAATTCAGATGCTTTTGCCCTCCTTGAACTGCCATGGCTCTTTGAGGAAGAAGCGTGCTGTGAACGATGACTGGGAGGAGGGCTATTTGAGAGGTCCGATTCATATGATGCGCTCACCAGTCTGAGTCCACCAGGGGGCTGCAAGGTGAGATGTTTATGAGGGCTACGAGCTATGGGTCGACCAACAGGAGCTTTTTCTGAACCTGCAGATCTTTGCACCGAGCTGGAATGGTGATTCTGTGAAGGTGGTGAATAATGGTTTGAAGACAGTGACCTGTTACGTGACAGATGCTCATGGGTCGGTGACCATTTTTGTGACGAACTTGTCTTTCGTCGTACTGGTGAACGACTGTGAAGCGTGCCTGCCAAACTTCGAGACTTTTGGCTATTCTGTGGTGACTCGTCCCGAAAGGTTGACCGATATCTACGTCTTACTGGCGACTTGCCTCGAGATGAACGCCGGCTGCATGGTGATGCCGATTCGCTGCTGCTTGATAGATGCCTATGTCGTGACCCACGACTTGACGATCTTTTCGATGATAATGAGGAACCGCGATCCAATGACCGACTACTTGACGAATGGGTGGTGGAGGTTTCATGTGGAGATTGTGGTGCTCGGTATACTTGTTTTGGGAGGAAGGATGCACTAGTTTGAGGTGGAGTTGTAACATCAATTTGTGCTTCTGATGTTTGCTCCCTTGGTGGGGTTTTCTCAAAAGATTCGTGCTTTGGACAAAACTTTGTGCTCAACTTTTGTCGTTGTGACTGATAAATCTGCTTAAAATTATCCTTCGATTCTGAACAACCTTTTATCAACTCCGACTTCCTGGAAGTTTTACATGTAAGACTGCATTCTTCCTTTCGGTTGTCCGGATCGGAATCCAAATCAGAGTTATCTCGATCAATTTCATACCACCTGCCATTATCTGACGTTACTGGGCAGCCTCCTCTTACTTTTTCTGCTCCCAGCAGCTTTTCGGAGCTCACAGCCTGGGAATTATGCAAAGCATCACCATCACCATCTTGGTCTCCCTCAGAACTTGACCCTCTGTAATCTCGAGCCCTCTGTTGGGGACGTCTGGGTGTACGGCACACTCGAGGAGATGAATCGGATGGAGAAACAGAAGGGGAGAGACTGGGTGATGGCAAAGATCTTTTGCGTTTTCTCTTTTTTAATCTGAAAAATGGAAAAGATGAGGTTAAAAAAAAAAAGTCCCAGCAACTTACTTGGCCAGCTGGTGTACCAATCACCAAGAGAACGTTGAAGACCAACACCAAATGTGATTTTGAATCACACAGCATGTATACAAACAAAAAGGAGAAGGCACATTGTGCTGGAGTAAAATTCCTCTTGCAATACAAAAGGCAACAGAAGAATCACCCCCAAAAACCACAGCAAACACATTCACGAAGCGAATGACTCACCTTATCTCAGCTTTGAGTAACCGCCGTAGCTTTTTAGCACTTGACTCCTCGGTGCCGTCCTTGTGCTCTGCAACACTTGACTCACCTGACTTGGTCTCAGTTTCAGCCTCCTCGTAGGTGCCATTAGGAAGATCATGAATCATAGTTTTGTAC
>CM068962.1:73370499-73389422 GCA_035128595.1 Eptatretus atami | reverse complement strand
GACAGCAGGAGTGGCGCAGGACCGAGACAGCCATAAGGGCACCAGGAAGAATGATGAAAGTTATCAGAAATCCAGGAAGCGTATAACAATTTGGTGCACCATGGAATTGTAAGTGCATAAAAGCGATGTGGTTATTGAAGAGTATTTTATATGCAAAATAGCAACATGTCGTGATGGATAGATGTAATAATGTACGTGAAGCAGTGTATGTGCAGGGTAAAATAATCACAAATGCACAGAGCCGTATTTTAAAATAGTCAAAAACAGACATATTTAAATATACATATATTTGAATGCCAGTATTCATAGGCATTTCATATTCAGGTTTGTGTTTTTGTGGTTTATTTGAATAACAGGGTTGAAAGATGTTGTTTGTGTGTATGAGAGTACAAACATTGATGTTTTTCATTTAAATTAGTATTTGAACGGTTTTGACCGGTTACAGTTAGTTACAAACACGTGGACATGCGAATTGAAAGGCAAAAACAAACAAACAAACAAAACAAGTGGAATAACAACCAAGCCAAAAGTTGTTCATCACATTCACCATAAATGCAGATTCAGTGCAACAGTTTGCAACAACAAAAAGTTATTGGAGATTTTGCAGCAAAGAAGCGGATGTGAGACATTACAGCAAGCGTCGAAATGCAAACCAGTGCGGTGTTTTTGTTGTTTTATATTTGGAAAGTTGATGAAAATTAAAGTTTTTCAAAGATTTTTGTAAATGCATCCATCCACATTAAATTTGATGAGAGTTCAAAATATATTTTAAAAATAAATAAATAAATGCTCCATTGTGGTCGACAAAGACAACGAAAGGAGTGAATTTTCACATTCAATGGTCACAATAAACAATTATTGCAATTCAGGCCCAGAAGAGAAACAAAATGACATCCGTACATGACACACATTTGAGGATCGTAAAAGGAGGGCATATCAAAGGAAAATTGGTGTTAAATGGGTAGCGGAAAGTGAGCAGAATAATTTTAAAATAAATAAAACAGCACAGGGTGCAGCAAAGCAGGAAGAAGAGTTGATATGTGGAGGAGAGTGGAGGGGCGAGGGAAGAGTGGGGGAGGGGATCGAGGAGCGAGGTAAGGGAGTCGAGGGGTGATGGAATGGTGGGGTCGAGGGGCGAGGGAAGGGGGGGGTCGAGGGGCGAGGGAAAGGGGGGGGGGATCGAGGGGCGAGGTAAGGGAGTCGAGGAGCGAAGGAAGGGAGTCGAGGAGCGAAGGAAGGTAGTCGAGGAGCGAAGGAAGGGAGTCAAGGGTGCGGAGGTGAGAGGATGCGGAGGCGAGAGGGTGTGGAGGCGACAGGGTGTGGAGGGTCGAGGAGAATTTTTGTTAAAAGGAATTATCTCGACAAAAAGCACACCGGTTAGCACAAACAGGATAAAGGCAAGAAGAACACACCCAGCAAACAGGCACGGTTTCACAGTCAAAGGGCAAGGTTCAAACAATAATTACAATAGCAAGTTGAGGCAATATCGGAGTGCATCAGTAACAATGATTTCAAACAATGACATCCATAGAGAATAGACAACCACACAGTTATGGCAAAATTTTAGAGAGAAAAAACACGGGACATTTCACAGCCATTGTGGAATATTCCCAATATGTAATTACACACAGTACAATGGGAAGGTTTATAGTTGTACGTCCAATGGAGGAGGCCCAAAGAATGGTGCGATGATTTTGGATGCAGTGTTAGAAGGCAATACAGAAAACAGAATTACGAATGACATGATGATGTGAAAACGATGATTGTATCGGTTGTCAACAAAATAATGCGCAACGTCATTGGGAAGAAACGGCGAAATTGGTGGTGAAGGTAGGAGGTGGGACAAAAAGGCAAGAAACAAAGGGCCAATATCATGGTCAAAGCAAGTTAATGGCGTCAAAATAGACAAATTAGGAAATCAAGAAATTGTGGGGGTCAAAGAGAAGGTTAAATAATATACAGCAATACAATGTGACAGTGCGGTGTGGTGAAGGAAAATGATGATGGAAGCATTACCACATCATCAGTTGGTCCAGCCCCAGCGTTTCCACAAGTTGTGGTCGAGGTCGAGGTCGAGGTCGAGGTCGATGACACAGCATCCCACCATGCCCACCAAGCCGGGAACAGAGAGCAAACGCTCAGCCTCGGACGACAGCTACCTCTACATAATTATTTCATGTTAACCAAATATACTCCTGAAAACTAATTATGTTACTTTTGTAAACTAGGCCACAAGGTTAGATGTAGAAAGTTTGGGTGCAGACTGGGGAGGTCTAAGTGGAAAGCAGCTGATGTTGCTAACTCTCTCCCAAAGTACAAGAACATTTTGTCCCACTGCGGGCAGAGAGGCACCTGCAGCTCTTTGCGCAGTTGGACAGCACTGCGGGAAGCTTCCTCATTTCCGGGATCCAATCTGCAAGCTCTGTCATAGTTAGTGAGGGCTTCCTGGACCTCGCCGTTCGCTTCAAGCCTGCACGAGTCATGGTGGGAGCAAAGACGAGCCATTAAAAGAGAAAACAAATAATTACGGAAGATTTAGTGAAAGAGTGATACAGATGGATTAGATGGCAATAAGAGTGTGAGTGTGTGTGACAAGTGTGCGGAGTGAGGTTTACTGGACTGCATGAGCGATGAGCGTTTGGATGAGATAGCGGCGTGCGTTGCGATGAGATGGTCCTGCTTTAACCGCCTCTTCAAAGTCCTTGATGGCACGAGCCAAAGCTCCTTTGTTGGCATACCTGCCAGAGAGCACATTCGATGAAGATTGAAAAGTGACTGAATGCCAATTAATGGTTATGGTAAAACAAAACACCATCGGAGTGGTTAAACGTCACATTATCTTGTGTAAACATCCTTTTACAATAATCATGAGCAGAAGCACAAAGCGCACACCAAAAGCATGTGGTTTACGTACAATGCACCACGAGCAACCAGAGCATCCACATTATCCCGATCTATCTCCAAGGCCTCCGTGTATGCAGTCATAGCCTCAGGGAGGCGGCCAGCTCTGAAATGGGCCACACCTGTTTGTACACTTCACACAAATGTCTGATTAACATATTGTATCAATTCCCTTTGTTTATCATGCAAAATTTGAGTTTTACAATCTGTGCCCACTGTTAGGGAGTGCAATAAATAAATAAATCAAACAAATAAGTATACAAAAAAACCAACAACAAAAAAAACCATTAAAAAAAAGACATATTTGGCAACTTGGCTCAATGTGTATGTTCTTTTAAAATCGTTGAGACTCGTGTCAGAACTAGTACTGCTCATACACTGATGGATCAGGATGTAACAGGACAAAAGGAACAGTTGAAAGAGAGGAGAAACACCAACAGCAGAGTTGAAGGCTAAGATAGAGGCAGACTTGGACAAATTATGGGGGTGTGGGGAGGAATGAGGGGCAAGAGAGGACACATGGGGTGGACAAGATGGATATAGAAGGAAACTCTCAGGAAGGAAAACTGGAAATTTGGAAGGAGGGCTTGGCATGGGGAAGTGGGGGGGGGGGTTAATGACAGAAAAAAAGATGATTGTTTTGGATTGGGGAAGATCAGGGGGGGGGGAAACAAGGTTAGAAAAAGAACATGGTTTTGGAATGGGGACGATCTGAGATGGTGGTGAACAGCTGTCTTGAAGACCTGAAGGGAAGAATGAGATTGAAAAAGAATGTGGAAGTTAATTCCACAGGTGAGAAAAAAAAAACCAGAGGAATGAATGAGTTTCCTCAATTTCCCATTGTAAGATTCCACATGTTAATGTGGTATCTCAAAGCAGATCAAGTAACATAAAGGAAAGCCAACCAAGAGAAGGGCAACATAAACAGTCAGGGATCCCCACAAGTAACCATGTATGGTGAGGTGGGGGATGGCAGGCAAGGGGGAAACAAATTTATCAAAACAAACCTATATCTGGAAGAGATTGAAAATAAGGGCATAATGGGAAATTGAGAAAAAAAAATTTTTTTTCAAATAAATGCTTCAAATGATCGAGCTGATAAAGCAGACATTTCAAATGTCCCTTCGCAGGATGACAATGCGTACCATTTCTGAGCATAGCGTTCGGATTGGTGGCTTCTTAAAGATTCCGCAAAGTCATTGGGCATGAAGCAATCCCTGTGGATACAAAACATGAGGGTGGAAGGAGAAATAGTAAGAGGAAGTCAAGATTTGGGAAAATATTCCAAATGATGATCATAAAGGTTTATTGGGGTGATTATTACGATCCTTTAATTTAAATTTATGTATTTATACAGAATACATCTGTTTTCTTCTTCAGAGACTCACAGAAGAGTAACAAATTTCATCTTATGCCCCATTCCCCCTCATCCAGTATCTTATGGTCAACATGCAAAATGAAATGAAAATGATTTGAAGCACTGACAGTCAAATTCAGGAATCCATCATTCTAAAATATGCAATTTGGTGTCTGTCTCTATCTGTCTGTCTGACCGTGATATACTGAAACGCAAAAGAAACTTACCACTTGTTTGAAATGTAATAAAATTGTAACAGTTCAAAATAAAACAAACCAACAATTGCTAATTTAAACATTGGCATTTTATTGATGACATGTCAAGTTTTTGACCAAGATACACCATCTCATAAGTTTGTTCTACAGTACAGAACAGCACAGGGTGCAATGTCAGTCCCCTTTCAATAGCGTGTGTGGCCACCATTGTTTTGGATACAGGCAGTGCATCGTCGGCGCATACTGCCTACCAGTCTTTGGATGGATTGCTGCTGGATTCTGTCCCACTCAGTCCTCAATGTCTGAAGCCATCTGACTTAGGACCATCTGCCTGTCCTGCCTTGCAGTGGTGAATCTTGGCCTCCCTGATCGAGGTCTGACATCTGCAGAGTTGTGGAGGGTGTCTCTGTCCACCAGGGCCGATATCGTCTGGTGTGAACAGCCAAGGCGACGTGCCACCTCACGGTAGCTCAATCCGCCTTGCAGTATGCCCAAGGCACACTGCCGTTGTCCCTTGACAATCGTGGCATGTTGATTGAAATGCCCATTTTGCACTGGCCTTTTTAAAGCCAATATCAAGACATCACGTGCAGCTCATTAAAATCATCCCGTACCCTTGGCTAATCACTGACAGTCAAAACGGCTGTTCAACAGCTGTGCTATGAAGTGACCATTGAAGGTTCAAGTGACCATCCGTGACCGTTTTGTCTGACAGTGAGGACACTATTGTCCACAAATAAGTTCACACATTTACACAACGCAGTGTTATTGTTGATATTTGAAGGTTTAAAAGGTGGTAAGTTTCTTTTGCGTTTCAGTATATATTCGGTCATTACTTATCCAATCTCAACCAAATTTTACAGGAGGACTAAGGTCATATGATGGAGGTTGTACCGACCATTTCCCACCACCCTCCCTAAGGTGGTTTTTCACCTTTGGAGAAATCCATGTTAATATGCATGTATATACAGAGTGTTCCAAAAAGAGCCAGACAACTTTTGTTGTTAATATATTTAGAATCACAAATGATACAATGATGCCCTTTGATTTATATGATAAAGAAACTCATAAGGTTTTGTGCATACGATCAATACACTTCAATGTGAGCTCTGTTTGTTACGCACAGGACATCAAGGCGGTACATGAGTTCTTGCCATGTTTGGCTCAGCATGTTTGCGTCCACCAATGCACATGCAGCTGTGATCTGAGAACGAAGATCCTGCAGGTTTGCCACCTTGGTGTTGAAGGCAACATCTTTAACAAACACCCACATAAAAAAAAATCAAGGGGGTTATGTCTGGTGATCGTGGTGGTGAGGCGGTTGGTCTGTCTTGGCCAATCCAGCGACCTGGAAAGTTTTCATTCAGGACAGCTCGAACGACTAAGGCCCAAAGAGGGAGAGCACCTTCTTGTTGAAAAATGATATCGGGTTGCAGGTTTTCAATCTGTTGAAGGCGAATCCTTCCATAAAGGAAAGCCAAACAACATGTTCTTGTAAATTGATGAGATCACTGTATCCTCCACAAAGAAAAACGGACCCACCAAGCGGTCATGGAGAAGGCCAAACCACACAATGACCTTCGGACTGTCACGTATGTGTTCAATTACCACCTTGACCTCAAAAATAATTGGTGGTTGAATTCAGTGACCTGATATGCAATCCTTCTGAAATTTGAGGTTAATGGGATGAAAATTGAAGATTTTAGAAATACCACCTGGGTTGTTGACCTTGGGACTATGTTGACCTTAAAAATAATTGACCGGTTGATTTCAGTGACCTGAAATATAAATCCTCTTCAAATTTCAAGTCAATCGGATGAAAAGTGAGGATTTTAGAAACACCACCTTAGTTGTTTACATCGGGCCTATGTTAACCTTTTGGTCAAAGTTGACCTTAAAACAATTGGCTAGTTGAATTAATCGACCTGAAATATAACTTGTTTTCAAATTTCAAGTCAATCGGACGAAAATTCAGGATTTTAGAAATCTCACCTAAGTTGTTGACCTTTGGCCAATGTTGAGCTTTTGACCCCAAAAACAATATGCTTCTTCCTGATGACAAACTCTACCATGTGGTGAAGTTTCATGAAGATCGGTTTAAAATTGCGACCCGTAGGTGACAGACAGACAGACAGACAGAATAACACTAAAAAGACGTCGTGCAGAGCACGATACTTGTAAAATCCACCCCCCTCTCCAAAGGTTGCCATGGATATATCAAATTGTCCATTTGATTAAGATTAAAATTCACAATATTAATCAAAGTTCAGGTCAATCAGATGAAAATTGATGATTTTTCAGATGAAATTTGATGATTTTAGAAGTTTGACATTTTGACCTCAAAAATAGTTGCTTTCCCAATTAAGTGATGGACTATGCAAATCCTGGTCAACTTTCAAGTTAATAGGATGTAAATTGACGATTTTTCATTTGAAAATGGATTTTAGAAGTTTGACCTTGAGTTGACCTTTGACTTTTTGATCTAAAAAATGGTTGGTTTCCCAATTCATTAATGAATTAGCAATTACTGTTTAATTTTCAAGTCAATCGGATGAAAATTGACAATTTTTCAAATAAAATTTGATGATTTTAGAAGTTTGATCTCGAGTTGACCTTTGACCTCAAAAGTAGTTGTTTTCCCAATTCAGTGACGTAATATGCAAATCTTGTTCAAATTTCAAGTCAATCGGATGAAAAATGACGATTTCAGAAATTTGACCTCAAGATGACCTTTGACCTCAAAATCAATTGGCTTCTCAGTTGAGACTACCTTTACAACTTGGTAAAGTTTCATGATGATCGATTTAGAATTGTGACCTGGAGGCGACAGACAGACAGAATAACAAAATTGACTAACCAATATACTGTTGCGAATTCGCGCCGTCGGCGTGTGCGATCGGCCACGTGACTCGAATCGCGACCGCCTCGCCCACCGGACGGACAATTCAGTCGTGACCTCCCGGCTAACGCCGGGATCCAGTCACGGGTGGACCTTTCGGCCTACCAACCCAGTCCGCATTCTACCCGCGCGGAATAGGGTGAATCGCCGAAAGTCGATATACCTAAGTACCCGCGCGGGTAACCTACCGAGGGATATGTACCTCGCCACAGGCCGACTTCGGACACCGATCCGCTTAAGCGGCTCGTTCCGGGCTAACGGGATAACGAGCGTGTTATCGTCGGCCTTGACGGTTCAGATTAATTATCGGGCGGCCGCGCCCACGACGAACCCTTTACATGAAACAAGATGGAGACCCAACGAAGGAAGGACGCAGCGACACGGGGGAGAATTCAACAAGGACGCATTTATTTACACAGACGGACACAAATAGACACATAAAACAACAAGAAGAAATGCACATATATCAAATAGAAAACAAAAGAAATGCACACAAAGAAAACAACGACGCAGAGCTACGACCGATTACGCGACACACGGACCACTTAAACAATTCTACTTCACGGACTTGGCGCCGACACACACGTTCACACAAAACCCCAAAAGAAATGGAAGTCGCGACTTCCTTAGGTGTTGAGTCCTCGGCGACCGTCCTCTGCCGTGACTCCCCGCTCGAGCGTGGTCGGCGAGCCTCTCCGGCGCGCCTCGCGCCTGACCGTACTGGCCTTCCGACGCCACGGACCCAGCCGACACAGAGAGCACACGCCGAAACCCAGAGAGCCAGAACGCCGAATAAGAACGAGCACGAGCCGAAGCTCACCGAACAGAGAGAGCGCAATAACCGAACGAAGAGGAAGAGAACCTCATGCGCCTCCGACTCTTATACGCCCGGCGCCACGCCCCGTTCTCGGCTCCACCTTCCTTCGAGGCGCTTCGAGGAGGGGCGTTCCCTCTCGTTCCCTCCCACCTGCGTCTTGTGGGGGGCGAGGCGAAGCCGTTCGACGGCCTTCAACGCGCAAACCGTCGTATGTAGACCGCTGAGGATGGCGTTCGATGGTGTAGGTAGCGTGGTTGAGATGGTGGCGTGGTTGTGAGGGTGGCGGGCTGGCGTTGTTAGAGTGGTGGCGTGGTTAGCGTTGTTGTTGTGGTTGGCGTTGTTGACGTTGAAGTGTGGTTGGTTCGAAAATAAAGCAGAACAGAAAAAACGCCTAACTCAAAGGATCGCAGCCCGAATGAATCACATTAATTCCCTCTAGACAATGGGTTTGGGCTAACTACACATGTACTTAAGAACTATTTCTCACCTACGGACCTGGATGGTGCAATGCGAATTTCCACAGCCGTAACACTACCCCCTCCCTTTTTTACAGACTCGTCCCGAGTCGTCAAATTATCGTGTGCCATCATGTGTAGTTCTCCCCTAGTACGTTTTACCTACGATCCCTGAGTGCGACATTCATGGTATTCGTGTCCCCAAAATAAATAACCTGAGGGCTGAGTAACTAACTAAACAAACTCACTCACACGGACGACTTAAATAAAATTGCCGGCGCTAACACATACATGCCGGGGCGCACTCATATTTACAATACAACTTAACACTTAACTTACAAATTTTACACTAAACCATGGCCAGGATCAATGAACTCTGCAGGAAAAAGGCAAAAGTTAAAAGAAAACCGGTGCACGGGCCCCACTGCAGGCCCGTGTTGCAGCTGCCAACAGGACAGTTCCTGCAGCTTGCAAACTGTTCTTGCGGATCCTGGCGCGCATGGAATGAACAGGGGGGCAAAGCAAAATTGAACGGGGCAAACGCAGATGTGGGCAGTGGGGCATGGCATGGCAAAAACAGGCAGGCAAACACAGCCTGCAGAAAAAGGCCGTTGCAGGCAAACACAGCCGGCGGATGGACTGGCGGCACAGGCCTTGCAGAAAAACAGCCGTCGGACGATCCGACCGGCACAGGCCTTGCAGCAAAACAACTGCTGACGATCGGCCGGCACAGGCCTTGCAGCAAACAACAGCTGCCAATGAAGTGGCCGGCACAGGCCTTGCAGTACAGGTTGGTGGGGGAGTGCGGTGGTGCTGGCCACTCGCAGAAGGCGGGCTCGGACCTACCCTACGGTCTCCCTCCCACCTATCGCTTTGCCTGTCACTGTCCATACCCACCCCTTAATTTGTCAAAACCAATTTAGCCCCCAACTTATTTTTTTGTTTGTTTTTATTTTCATCCCCTCTATAATTCGTCCCCTAACCCCTTTACTGTCTCTGTCGGCTAACCTATCGTCACCTAGCCTACTCCCAACCCCTACGTTCCCTTCCCGGAGGGGAATGAGGGAGAGCTAGCGTCCTGTGCCGAGGCCCAACCAAGCCTCAGGATGCCTCCCCAGATCTCAGCGATCTAACCCAAAGTGGGTCCAGCGGCCCACAACGAGAGCGAAGGATGGATGGTGCGGGAGGGTACACTTCCTATCTACCCTAACCATTTACTATTAAACTACCCGGGGCTTTCAACAAGCGCCTCTCGCTTAAGCTATTGGTTCTAACAACCCAGATTCCCGTCGCCTGTGTTGGTGTCCTTACAGTTTCGGGCCTCGCCTCGATTTTCCCTCGTGCCTTGCACGGTCTCATGGCTGGGACGCGTGGCTCCCTTTGGCAGGCACGACCCTCTGCCGAATCTCCAACAATGGCACCCCCGGGCACTACACTGCCTCCGACCTACCAGCTCCCTAAACACCGGGAGTGCCCCCATGGCAACTCCCCTGAAACGCACACGTGGCAGGCTGGCGCCCGGGCCCCTTTCCGAGGGTCACCCGTGCCCACGACACTGCCCACGCGGCCAACGGCGCTCCGGGCCCCGCACCAAGCGGGCGCACCCGTGCCCACTACGCTAACCCGGCCCCCCATGGGCCCTTGGCCTACCACGGCCGACTAGCCCGGTGCCCGGGTACCCACTCAGCGATACTCACCTTCCGCAGCCACGCTCCCAGCCCGTCAACAGGGCTCCTGCACCCCTCCAAACGGGTTTCGACCTACACTCCCACCAACAGCAAAACGACCTCCATTTTTCAATTTGTCTAACCCAGCTAACTCACTCTACACTGACCCCGGGTCCTTGGGCGGAGTCACTCCTCCCCCCAATCACTCATCGCACCATGCATTCCACATTCGCTCCACTCACACAGACCCGCTGGCCTCACTCACTCAACATGTTTCCACACAACTCACCAACTCTTACACACGCACACCGCTGAACTCTGCCATCCTTCTAACTACCTCCCCTAACTACCTCGTGCTCCCACGTCGTCCCTTAAACTACAGCACGTTCTTTTAACACTACGTAGCTAAGCTACGTCCCCTCTACACACTCAAAGTCGTCACCGTCTCCAAATCTTATTTCCCATCTCCCATCCTAAATCTGACTACAATCCCTCTACCTAATCCATTCCACGGGCCCCATGAGGACTTACCCCTGCCCCATGGAGCCGGTCTAACTAAGCTAACCCTTCCCCCTAGCTAGTTCCATCCTGTTGCCCTGGTAAGGGGGTCTTTCACCCCTTGCCAGGGAATCCTGTCCACCGAAAGCGAGGCTTGCTTTCGTTAATTTTGTATTGCCAAATACGCGCAGCACCAGCGCGGCAACTCACAGCCTGCGCTCTTGCACCTTGCCCGTGACATCATGCAGCTGCACGCGTACCTCGTCCCTCTTGGACGGTACACATCGGCAGGGATTCACCCTCCTGCCGGATTCCAACCCACGTGCAGCCATGACGTACCCTCCGCACCCGTAAAAGCAACCCTCGCACTCCGAGGGCTCCCCACGCGAACACATGTGCTCTGCCGTTGGAGCCTAACACACGCTCGCGTGGAGAACCCATCGGTCCAAATCCGTATCCTGCCTAAACTTTGTCCGTCCGCGGGATCGGCAAATCCACCGCTGGCGTTTCCGGACCGGGCTTCACTCCCGCAAGCGAGCACGTGGGGGTCTCGTGCGCTGCACAGCACGGACCTCGCGCTCGCTGCTGGGTGAACCCGGCACGGTCCCCAAAACAGCTACGGCGCTACCCGCTTTTGTCCCTCTGTCGCCGTCGTCTCCGTTCCACCCACGCACACCTGCGTGTCACGACGCACATACTCCATCCAACACACTCACACCGGAGACGCGGCTGCGTGCTCCCGCATGCGACCGACATCTCCCTCACATACAGAGACCTTACGCACACGGTCTCCCTCACACGGACCCTCTCACTCACACCAACCTTCCACTTGCACAGGGGTCTCACTCACACCATGCGTGCTGGAAAGCACGCATCTCCGCACACTCGCAAACACACACCCCTGCACCACCACACTGGGGATTCGTGTCCCCACAAGGGTTCCAGGGCCTCTATACCCCCCAAGCTACACGTGCACCTATCCACAGCACTCGTCCTTCAACTCCGCTTGGCACGACCGAACCCACCTGGTCGTGATTCGCTTCAAGGGGCATACTTCCTCCCCTCGTTCCTGGAGGCAGCCATCCAGCCGCTCGCACCGGGTCTCCACACGCTCCGCGAGCTCACCCCCATTATCCTCCACTACCTGTGTGTGTGTGTTTCTGTTCCGTTAACCCCGTCATTATCATGCAGTCTCTCCTCTATTTTCTCTACCTCCCGCGTCTCTGTACATTTGTTAGTTTCTGTTGTCTCCTCGTGTCTATTAGACTCTGCTTCTTTCTGGCGTCTTTCCCTTATCTTTACGTAGGTCAACCTTGCTTTCTCCTTAAGTCGCTCCCGTCCTTCCCTCTGTTTCACTCCTTGCTCCTTCAGGATCTCCGCGTACCTCATCCTTGCTTTCCGTCTTAATTGTTCTTTCTCTCCCTCCCAATTCCTTTCACCTCGTGTCTTATACATTTATTAGTTTCTGTTGTCTCCTCGTGTCTATTAGACTCTGCTTCTTTCTGGCGTCTTTCCCTTATCTTTACATAGGTCAACCATGCTTTCTCCTTAAGTCGCTCCCGTCCTTCCCTCTGTTTCACTCCTTGCTCTTTCAGGATCTCCGCGTACCTCATCCTTGCTTTCCGTCTTAATTGCTCTTTTTCTCTCCCTCCCAATTCCTTTCACCTCGGTGTCTTATACATTTATTAGTTTCTGTTTCTTTCTGGAGTTTTTCCATCTCTCTGGATTTCAATTTTACTCTCTCCTTCAGTTCATTAATTTCAAACTCGTATAGTTTTTGTTTCTCTCCCACAGTTTCTCCTGCTCTTCATTTTCCAATCTCATCGTTTCTTTCAATTGGCCCATTTCCTTCCTGTTTTCATTCGCTGTTCTTTGTCTATCTCCTCACACTCCAGCCTCGCCTTTTCTTTCAATTGGTCAACCTCAGCTTCATTTCTTTTTGTTTTCTATCCCATTGTTCCTCTCGTTCTTCCCTCTCCAATCTCGTTGTGTCCTTCAATCTCCTCATTTCTCCTTCCTGCTTCATTCGTTGCTCCTTCAACTTCTCGTATTCCAACCTATTTTTTTCCTTTTGTCGTTCAGTTTCAAATTCATACTCTTTCAGTTTTTTATTCCACTGTCTTTCTTGTTCCTCGTTCTGCAATCTCATTATTTCTTTCAACTGACAGATTTCTTTCTCCTGTCTCATTCCTTGTTCTTTGTATTCCTATTCACTGTCTTTCTTGTTCCCATTCTGCAATCTCGTGGTTTCCTTCCATTGATCGATTTCCTTCTTCTGTCTCATTCGTTCTTCCATCATTACTCTTTCTTGCATCTCATTCTTTAATCTGGCCTTCGCTTCCAGCTTTCGATCTTTACCGTGTGGTTCCTTAACGTTTCATTTCTCTGCCGTCGTTCTTTCTTCTCTCACCATCCTCAGCTCGTTTTGTAACTCAGAAGTTTTTGTTTCTAATTCCTCCTCCATTTGCATGCTTCTTCACTCATTTCATCTCTTCTTTCCACTGCTTCCCTCCTCAATTCGTCCCTTTTTTTGCTGTATTTCTTTAGTTTTTTCTGCCATTCCTTTCCCATTCTTATTCTCCCTTCCAGGATTTCTATTTCAAAGTGACTTTCCTTACCTCTTGCTTCAGTAGTTCCAATTCCTCATCTTGTTTGCGTTTTTCTTTTCTAGCTTTGTTTTCCTTTCTCCTTCCTCCCCAATTCTCCCTGCAGTTCTTTGAACTGTTCAGACTTTTCCAGCAATTCTTCCGTCCTTTCCTCCAGCTGTCTCTCTCTCTTTTTATCTTCCATTCTAGGCTTTCCCTTTCCTGATTGCCTGTTCTTATCTCTTCCTTCAATTGTTCCAACTCCCATCATGTTCACATTTTTTTTCTTTCCAACTGTATTTCCCTCGTGCACGTCTCCGTCACCCCAATTAATTTTTCCCTCTCGGTTACCGTCACTTTTCCGTCACCTCCACGCTTCTCGCCCAACACGTCTCCCGAATTATTTTTTCTCACCCGCCTTCACCGTGGGCCTGACAACCGTTGCACCCCCTCCCAGCTCGTTCGCTCCCACACGTGGCGTCGGCATTACGCACTTGCTGTTGTTGCCTTCATGCCCGCCTGCAGGCTCCGGCCCATTTGCTGCGTTTCACCCGCATTTTCTTTTATTTCTTCCTTCATTCCTTGTGCATTTGTTTCCATATTCTCGTTTATTTCGTTTGTGTTTGTTTCCATGTTCGTTTTCATTTCGTTCATTTGTTGCGTATTTCCATCCATTTTTTCGTTCAATTCGTTATTCATTCCTTCCATTTTGAGTGCGTTTCCATCCATTTTGCTTCCCATTTGTTGCATATTCGATTTCATTTCCGTTTCATTTCGTTTTTCATTTGTTCCAGCATGGCGAATAGCCGGGCCATGTCGGGTGCACTCAGCTGAGCCGATGCGGCCAGGATCGGGGGTTTTGGTGGAGAGGGGGAGGGGAGGTGTTATACACCACGGCCTCTGCCGCCGCCGCACCCATTTCGGGCCCTGGATTCGTTGGGGGGAAACTGTTCCTGCACACCAATGTCCTGCATGGGGTCTACATCTGGACCATGGATTCTACATCACTACACATATACATTTCTATTACCCCCGGCTCCGCTCGCCTTGAGACGCCATCTTATTCCACGTAAGGGGTTAATTTTAATCGCTCGTAATTTAGAGGGAATCGGGGGACGCTCCTCTCACCCCTGGACCGATTCCCTATGAATTTAGCTGGGAGACGGAGGGGATTAGAATCACACTCCTGTACACCAGTGTTGCGAATTCGCGCCCGTCGGCGTGCGATCGGCCACGTGACTCGAATCGCGACCGCCTCGCCCACCGGACGGACAATTCAGTCGTGACCCTCCCGGCTAACGCCGGGATCCAGTCACGGGTGGACCTTTCGGCCTCACCACAACCCAGTCCGCATTCTACCCGCGCGGAATAGGGTGAATCGCCGAAAGTCGATATACCTAAGTACCGCGCGGGTAACCTACGGGGATTGTACCTCGCCACAGGCCGACTTCGGACACGATCCGCTTAAGCGGCTCGTTCCGGGCTAACGGGATAACCGAGCGGTGTTATCGTCGGCCTTGACGGTTCAGATTAATTATCGGGCGGCCCGCGCCCACGACGAACCCTTTACATGAAACAAGATGGAGACCCAACGAAGGAAGGACGCAGCGACACGGGGGAAGAATTCAACAAGGACGCATTTATTTACACAGACGGACACAAATAGCACACATAAAACAACAAGAAGAATGCACATTATCAAATAGAAAACAAAAAGAATGCACACAAAAGAAACAACGACGCAGAGCTACGACCGATTACGCGAACACGGACCACTTAAAACAATTCTACTTCACGGACTTGGCGCCGACACACACGTTCACACAAAACCCAAAAGAAATGGAAGTCGCGACTTCCCTTAGGTGTTGAGTCCTCGGCGACCGTCCTCTGCCGTGACTCCCCGCTCGAGCGTGGTCGGCGAGGCCTCTCCGGCGCGCCTCGCGCCTGACCGTACTGGCTTCCGACGCCACGGACCCAGCCGACACAGAGAGCACACGCCGAACCCAGAGAGCCAGAACGCCGAATAAGAACGAGCACGAGCCGAAGCTCACCGAACAGAGAGAGCCAATACCGAACGAAGAGAGAGAGAACCTCATGCGCCTCCGACTCTTATACGCCCGGCGCCACGCCCCGTTCTCGGCTCCACCTTCCTTCGAGGCGCTTCGAGGAGGGGGCGTTCCTCTCGTTCCTCCCACCTGCGTCTTGTGGGGGCGAGGCGAAGCCGTTCGACGGCCTTCAACGCGCAAACCGTCGTATGTAGACCGCTGAGGATGCGCTTCGATGGTGTAGGTAGCGTGGTTGAGATGGTGGCGTGGTTGTGAGGGTGGCGGGGCTGGCGTTGTTAGAGTGTGGCGTGGTTAGCGTTGTTGTTGTTGGTTGCGTTTTGACGTTGAAGTGTGGTTGGTTCGAAAATAAAGCAGAACAGAAAAACGCCTAACTCAAAGGATCGCAGCCCGAATGAATCACATTAATTCCCTCTAGACAATGGGTTTGGGCTAACTACACATGTACTTAAGAACTATTTCTCACCTACGGGACCTGGATGGTGCAATGCGAATTTCCACAGCCGTAACAATACTTTAAGAATCTTCGATTTTGCAAGTAACAAACAAACAAACAGAGAGAAGGGTGAAAACAACCTCCTTCATCTCGTTGGTGGTAAAAAGGCGGCTTCAAAAAAGGAAGCGGGCGGGGACGATCAACTGGTACTTTTTAAAATTATTATTTGGCCTTACAAAACAATATTAATACTAATAATACCCCCCCCCCCTCCCAAAAGGGTTTTTTCCTCCTTGGACAAACACCATGTTATAGTGTATAAAAATATTATAGTGGTGTTTCATGGAGCACCCACCCCTACCAAAAGTAAAAAAATATTATAACCCACAAACACGTATGATTACCTTTTCAAACAGTCGCAACTGCTGTTTAGCAATAAACTCAAAGGGAGGAAACCCGACGTTCTTGAGGCATTATAAAATGATCACGTCCCCCACAGACGAACGGACTCAGCCTAGATCTACTGTAATCTATATACCCCAGAGAGGATAAATCACATGACCCTTCCTGCCACCCCATAGGGAGCAAGTGTAATCGTCCTATAAAAGTGTGAATGGTGTGCGTGATCTTTTGTTTGCCCTGCAGGTTTTGGCAGATCTCATTCAAATCTGGAATGCATATTCAAGGGCCCCATTGGTGTCCTAAACAGGTTGTGTTACAATTTTGCCTGGAATGGGGGTTCACGATGAAGGTTCAAACCATCACTGGAAGTGAGGAGGGTGTAATGTGCAGCTGTAGAAATGATCCACAAGCAACAATGAGATTAGACAATGTCCATTGGATGAAAGGCGTTAATGGAAAGGTCAAAAGATGAAAAGCCTTGTAATTCCATCGATGGACAGAGCCCTAGAAAAGACAAGCTTTTAGAACTTCGAAAAATGTGCGCAGCACCCGTTTCATCAACGCTTTCAAATACAGTAGCTGCACCATAAAGTACAATTTAGTATGCATCCCTGATCGCCATCTCCTCCAAATTCAATCCCATCTCCTGTACCACGGAAACTACATTTGTTGGTATATTAGTAAAGTGACAAGTTTTATTCAGACAATTTGTTCTCCATTCATTCGTGAGAATTCAACTTTTTGCGCTTCATTATCATCCAAGCATCAGCAAACCACTGAAATTTGGTCAGAGAAACCAAAGACTTCTCTACCTGGTATATACCTGGTTTATCAATGATTGGTCACAATCACAGTATTTGCTGGACACTCACAACCACATCATGAAGGCTGCAGAGGACTAACCAAAGCATGTTAAATTTGAAAGCCATTGAAGTGCTTTGTTTCATTATTAATGATTGATCGTCAGTTTTGCAGTCATCGGTTCTAGTTATGCATACCTCTTGATCGGAATGGCATGCACATGATGAACATCAGAGCAAATGTTTCATTCACACGACAATCAAAATGGACACTCGAGGTTGCGAAAACTAGATTTTCTGCATTACCGGAAACATTCGATGGAAAAACGAGGCGATCCAACGAAATGATTCGTTGCACAAAGGTGACTAGTCATTGTTATACAGCGATTTCAATCACATTGATATAGTCTTGGCATGCCGATGCAGAAAGATCTAACTTTGAATTGTATTGGCCAAAGTACATCTCAGTATTGGGCTGATAGGATGGCCGAGAAGTATGCGCACTCGTTGCCTCTGAGCCGTCGAGCCTGGGTTTGAATCTCGACCCAGCTATAAACTGTTGTCCACGTGTTTCACAGACAGGGTGAATAACCAATGTTTGTGCCATCCTTTGGAAGGATGTTAAACGAGCGTCCTGTCTGCTAGCATTTGTTGGTGGATGTTAAAGATCCCACGGTGTCCTTCACGGAGAGAAGGTAAGCTATCTCAGCATCCTGAACAAATTACAAATTTCTGCACACTCGGTCAAGTATTCTGTGTCGGAGTGGTGTAACCCAAGCTAATAAACTGCTTTGGTAGCGCTGACACTGTAAAGAGACATGACAGAAGTAAATAGACACCATAATTTAAAAATAATTTATTTATTTAACATTTTAAGTATATTTGATCCATTTTAATACGAACACTAGTATTTGGTAGACTTGCCATTTGCAGATTTCAATGCTCTTACTCTTTCAGGCATAGAACTAACGAGTTCTGAATTTTTTTCTTGTGGGATTTCTGCCCGGGCTTCCCGCAAACGGGTTAGCAATTCTGCTCGTGATGTTGGTTTCCTGGAATTTTTCCGCACGATCCAATATTGTCCAGAGGTGTTCAATGGGATTCGTGTCAGGAGACTGACTTGGCCATGGAAGTCGCTTGATCCCATTTCTGTCCTGCCATTCTTTGGTCCTTTTTGCAGTGTGGCATGAACAGTGTTGTTTTGACCATCTGACCAGTGGAAAAGACAGGGAGACTTCCATCCTCAAGGATAGAAATGTGTGTCGTAGTGTTGATATTGCCAACACACTCCACAAGCTCTGACTAACCAGCACTCCAGATTTCTCCCCACACCATCACTGAAAAACCACCGTGTTTGACAGTTGGCTGCAATCGGTTCAAAGAAAACTCTTGAGTGGGAAATCTCCAGACCCATACACATCCACTGTCAGAAAATTGAGTAAACAGGGACTCATCTGAAAAAAAATGACAGTTTGCCAAAACTCCAAGGGTCTGTTGGCCATCTTGTCAGCCCACTTCTTTATCCTTTGAATGTTTGCTGGTCTTAGAAGAGGTTTTCTCCTAACTGATCTCCCATAGTAGCCCAGTTGAGCCCACCCAGTTCTTGACCCACCCATAGTAGCCCACGGCAGTTCTTGAGCTAACTTTGATCTCCTCCCCAACATCTGCTGCCTTGCAACGGGGAGTTTTCTCAATGGATTGCTTGAAAGCTCGAAGACATCTTTCTGAGGGTCCAGATCGACCTGAACGGTAAGCTGTGGATTCCTTGCCTTCGCTGCTGAATTGCACAATCACCCCATTGACCGTAGAAAGTGGAATGCCAAGGTTC
>CM068962.1:73352103-73363964 GCA_035128595.1 Eptatretus atami | reverse complement strand
GGTCGGAGAGAGAGAAGAGGTGGGAGAGAGGAGAGAGGGTGGAGAGAGAGAGGGGGAGAGAGAGAGAGAGAGAGGGGTGGGAACGGAGACGAGAGAGAGGATGAGAGAGAGGTGGGAGAGAGACATGGGAAGTGAGATGAGAGAGAGAGAGAGGGGTGGGAGAGAGAGTGAGAGAGAGGGTGGAGAGAGAGGAGAGAGGGGGGAGAGAGAGCGAGGGTCGTGGAGAGAGGAGAGAGAGTCGGGGGTAGGAGAGAAGAGAAGGGGCTGGTAGGAGGAGAGACGAGGGTGGGAGAGAGAGAGGAGGGTGGAAGGAGAGACGAAGAGAGAGGGTGGGAGAGAGAGAGAGAGGAGAAGATGGGGAGAGAGAGAGAGAGGAGAGAGAGGAAGAGAGAGAGAGAGGAGAGGGTGGGAGAGAGGAGAGAGAGGAGTGGAGAGGGAGAGAGGAGAGGGAGGTAGAGACGAGAGGGTGGGAGTGGAGAGATGGAGAGAGAGGGGTGGGAGATGAGAGAGATGAGAGAGAGAGAGAGAGGGGAGGCTGGAAGGAGACGAGAGAGAGGGGTGGGAGAGAGAGAGAGAGAGGGGTGGAAGAGAGAGAGGGGAGGAGAGAGGGGGAGGAGGGGAGTGGCTGGAAAGAGGAGGGTGGGAGAGAGAGAGGGGTTGGAGGGAGACGGGTGGGATCGAGAGATGAGGAGAGGTGGGAGAGAGACGATAATGAGAGGGGGTGGACGAGAGAAGAGAGAGGAGAGAGCAGAGGGGTGGAGAGGTAGAGAGAGGTGGTGGGAGAGACGAGGAGAGGGGTGGGAGAGAGACGGGGGTGGGAGAGAGAGAGAGGGGTGGAGAAAGAGAGACGGTGAGAGAGAGAGAGAGAGAGGATGGAGAGAGAGAGAGAGCGAGAGGAGACGAGGAGCGAGAGAGAGAGAGGATGGGAGGCGCGAGAGCGAGTAGAAGGAGGGCGACGAGATGCAGAAGCAGGGCGAGAGAGAGAGAGAGGGCGAGAGGGAGGCGAAAGAGGGGGTGGAAGGAGGAGGTGGCTGAGACGAGAGAGAGGGTGGGAGAGAGAGAGAGGGTGGAGAGAAGAGAGGGGTGGGAGAAGAGAGAGAGGGAGGGAGTGCAGAGAAGAGTGGGAGAGAGAGAGGGGTGTGAGAGAGAGAGGAGGGTGGGAGAGTAGAGGAGGAGGGTGGGAAAGAAGACAGGGAGAGAGAGGGTGGGAGAGAGGAAGAAGAGCGAGGAGGAGAGAGAGAGAGGGGTGGGAGAGAGAGAAGGAGGCAGGAGGGGTGGGGAGAAGAGAGAGAGGGTGGGAGAGAGACGAGAGGAGTGAGGAGATACGAGAGGGGAGAAGAGAGAGAGAGCTGGGCAGAAGGAGAGAGGGGACCACAGGAGGAGAGACAGAGAGAGAGTGAGAGGGTGGGAGAGAGAGAGAGGGGTGGAAGAGAGAGAGAGGGGTGGAGGAGAGAGAGTGGGTGGGAGAGAGAGAGAGGGTGGAGGAAAGAGGAGAGGGTTGGGGAGAGAGAGAGGTCGTGGGGAGAGTAGAGACGAGGGGGGTGGGATGAGATGAGAGAGGAGGGGTGGGGTATGACATGACCGAGAGAGAGGCAAACGGTGCCGCATATTATGGAGAGAGACGAGCAGGGTGGAGGACTGCAGGAGAGATGGAAAGAGAGGAGCAGACGCAGAGAAGGGAGGTGGATGAGAGAGAGAGAGGTGGGAGACCGAGAGAGAGAGGGAGGCGGTGGGCAGAGAGAGGAGGTGGTGGACCCAGAGAGAGAGAGGACAGGTATGCATCCCCGTGGAGAGAGAGAGAGGGGTGGCGAGAGAGAGAGAGGGTGGTGAGGAGAGAGAGAGGGCGGTGTGCGGAGAGAGAGAGAGGGGTCGGAGAGGAGAGAGGGGTGGAGAAGAGAGAGGGGTGGGAGATGAGAGAGGGGGTGGGAGAAGAGAGAGGGGTGGCAGAGAGAGAGAGAGGGGGTTGGAGGAGAGAAAGGGTGTGTGACAGAGAGAGAGTCGGTGGAGAGAGGAGAGCAGGTGGCAGAGAGAGGATGAGAGGTCTACGCGGTGGGGAGAGAGAGAGACGAGCTGGGGACGAGAGAGACGAGACCGAGGGAGACCGATGAGCAGAGGAGCAGAGCTACGACGATGAGACGAGCAGAGGTGGACTCTAGCACGATGTGACGATCCATCGAAGGATTGCACCACACCTGTGATGAAGAGAAGCTCGCGCCCCTGCTTTTGTTGAAAACACTGGGATGAGAGGTTTAATAGCCTTGATTGGAGATTCAAACCCCAGCCGCTAGACAGCTTTAGGTAGCACGAGCATGCCTAGTATGCCTCTGCGGCAATTAAGCTTCTGCTGTTTGTATTAACTAAAACTATACCATCAGAGATGGGCGACTCCCCCGCCATTGACACACATAATTGAATCAAGGATAAGCGGTTTTCGCATTTATTACCAACCAAACCTTTGTTTCAAGATGGTCGCCCCAGTCGGCCTATCTTGATCCGCCACGCCAATATTCATAAGCGTTTCTCCTTTCATGTGCGTACAAGTGTGACCCCAAATTTACAAAATCGAGCTTATGGCGAAAAAAACATTTTTTTCAGAGGCCGCCCCATGTCGGCCCATCTTGGATACCGGGCCAGCGCGCCAAACCATCCAATAGGGTTCTTCCTGTTATCATTGGAGTCTGTACATGTGTTGACCAGAAGTTTTCAACTATCGTAATCTCACGACTATGCATGCGAAACAGTTTCTAATGAGTTGATCCGCACTGCACCAGCTCATAAATGTTGTTACCCGCTCAGCCAGCCCGGCACACCCGGCCTAGCGGAACGGGCCAGCCAACCCGGGATACACGTAGGACGACTCCGGCCGTGATACTTAATTTCCCCCATTCCGCCACGCGCGGGGGCGCTGATAAAAACCATTATTGTTACTCATTGTATTATCTAATTATCTTGCTTTCCTAACTCTGGAGTGTCCCACGGAGAACTGCGCCACGGATCGCCATGGAAGCTTGTAGAGATCGAAAATTTAATTTGAAGAGCGCTCCAAGCAAGCACTCCAACAAAATGGTTGAAGAAACTTTTAAAAACAAAACGTTTAATTAAAAAAATATATATCTATCTATCTCTGTTAAAGTGACAGGTCGTATAATGAAAGAAGATTGCACAAAAAGGGGAAACGTCTAAATAAAATTGCACATTTTCAACGAGCAAGCCACCGCCCGAGTGATCGCACGATAATGCAGGGCTAAACACAGGCAAGTAGGGCCTGGTCTTTGTTCAAGTTGAATGACATGACTTGACACAAATAAGGCAAAGCTGGAGAGCAGCTATTAGAAAGGGTGCATTGATTGCAAAGGCAGCCCAGCAGCGTGAGAAATTGCACAGATGGCTACAGTGTCACCCATCGTCACAAGTGTCAGGGACATACTGATTGATCGACATCACCAGCAAACTTGGTTGGTGTCCGTGTGGCACTCATGTCGCTGAAGACTGAGATTTATGCCTTTATGGTCACGAATAAATGAAAGCTAACAGGTCGTGCAGCAAGTGCTGTGATGGGACATGATCTGTGCCCTGCTACCTACCTCATTTAGTTGGGGGGTTCGATTTGTGCACGTATATATATATATATATATGGAATTTTTGAAGTGCTCTGAACTTGGACCAATGGAATGATGGCGATGATATCTGTCCTACGAGGATGATGTCATCACAATGTCATGACTGCAAACCCCAACAGGCCTCCAGCAGTTCAAGAATGCAAAGTGAAAAGCTGTCACCAAGCAGATGAAAGGCAAAGCTACCGACCGGTTTCGCCCTTATTGGCAGGGCCGGATTTAGACATGTGGTGGCCCCTGGGCAGCCTTCAGCAGTGGAGGCCCACCCTATCTTAAAATACTAAAAAGGTGACAAGACATATTTACAGTCATCCATCGAGTATATTTTTCAAGAACAAAGAATCTGAATAAAAAATGGAACATCCTATTAAATCAGGATCAATCTATATACAGTGTAGAATCTAGTTCCTATGTTTCAAGTATAAAGAATCTGAAAAAGCTAGCACATGATCAACTAGCATGATTATAAGAATCTGGAAGTTCCTATTTCAAGCGATAAACAATTTGAAAGAAGCAAGCAGGCACATCTTTAACATCATGATCAAACGATAAGAATCTACAAAGTTGGAAGTTCCCATGTTTCAAGTATAAAGAATCTGAATAGTGTAGTGAATAAGCAAACAGGCCGGTAATACATGATCAATCATAGAATCTACAATCTAGTACAGTAGCTAATACCTATATTTACAGACCACTGATGAGACCACCAGGCACTTTTCGAGACTTGACCCTTGCAAAGTCTTGGATCAATTTGTCGAAGTCAATCTCTCTGAGAATGTCACATTCAATGCTCATCAAGGCCAGGTGACTGAGCCAATCATGACACATTGTAGTACTTAGTCTGTTTTGAAGAATATTTATATCGTATTGAAACGAGTTGTTTACGTCAAAATTGATGATGCTACGAAGACAAATTTGAATGTTCCTTATGTAAATTTATTAATCTCAGTCTCACATAAGATATCTGTTCACATAAGATACAAGTGAGCACGCGTGACGCGCATCCACTATTTCTCGCCATGATGTGAGCTGATATACCTCAACAGTTTTGTAGAGCAAAGTGCAAACGGCTAAAGCCGGGTTAACCAAACGTAAGCTAACTATTAAAGTAACCTTAAAAATGCAAGGACCATAAATGTAACCTGAAAATTCGAGGATAAAAATAGTAAAGAGCCGTGCAAAGTCCTATACTCCCGTAGAAGTCAACTGACTTCTATATAAAATAGAGAACGAGGTAAGATGAATACTTGTATCTGTTCACTAACTACCAACTACATTGAGGCACTCACAATACATTTTTCCTTACAATTTTTTTTCATGAAATATGTGAGGCCCCCCTGGTTGTGGAGGCCCCTGGGCAACTGCCCAGCTTGCCCATGCCTAAATCCGGCCCTGCTTATTGGGGCTCGTCAGGGTAACACATCACCGTTTCAGCTACATGAACTTTGAAGCTTTTCGACTTGTATACTGGCCGATTCACCACGAACTGATTGTTGAGGCCAGATTGTATTTGGAACCCACAAGTGCCATCTGCCACATGGACACATTGTTTCACCCACCAATAATAATCACAACCAGGAAGCATCATTGTTATTATTATGCCGTTTGTAGATGTACAAATGGGATTATTTAAGTGCTCCGAAGTTGGACCAATGCCATTATGATGTCATCATGACACTGCCATGACTGCAAACCCAGAAGCGCCTCCAGCAGTTCAAGAATGCAAAGGCAAGGAAAAAAAATATGTATATATGATCATACGAGGAAACGATGATGCAAACAAATATGAAGGGTATGGGATTTATGAGACTTACAATGAAAGAAAAACACAAAATGACATTTTTTGATGACAACATAATAATGCATGAAAATTGGTCGAAAAGTTTTTTTTTGTATACATAGTCGAGACTCGTGGAAGAGCTAGCACACCAAACGGATGAGGATGCAACAGACAAAAACACGACACAAAACAAGCATACATGGAGAATACACGCACGCACGCACGCACACACGCACACACACACCTGAAACAGCTTTGATGTAAACACCAGTTAGGCTTGCCAACATTCTTGGTAAAATAGGTCAAGTCCCCATTGAATAGTCATTGGAAACTGTAACAAAGTTTAGGAAGATGGATATTTCCACGCTGGTATATGACACTAAATTTTGGCGTTTTGAAGGAACAAACCTGCAATAAAAACCAATAAGAAAGAGGTGACGAGGTGAGAATATTTTAACCCTCGGGACAACAAACAGTAACATTTTTATTTGTAAAGGCAATTTTGCCGGTGTGCAAGCAAAAGGCTGAAGGCCTTGTCCAGACGATTATTCATAAATGACAAATGAAACCCAAAACTGACGGACGGGGTGCAGTCGTTTCCAAAATGCTTCAAGTTAACACCTTTAGTTTTGCCCTGACTTTTGTGCTAAACTGTTGTGCGATGGCTCTTCATGGACAAAATTTTTTTTGAACAACGAGCATTATTTAATTAGGGCTCATGTGATTATGAAAGCAATTTATCACCCATCCATCCTCCCCTGGCCTGCCAAGGTTGCATGCATTCTTCCAGAATTCCACACCTGGTTAGCCTCCTGAATTCCAAGCTGAATGCTAACTTCCATTCCTTCAAGCTTATATTCTCTCGTCTTATGTAACAGACGCACTGTATCTGTTGTTTCATGCCCCTGCTTCCAGTCCTTCAAGAATGCTGCCCATTAACACCTCAGGCTTCTGACTATACCTACCAATGCTCTTCCTTCCTTGATGACCCCTTTTCCTCCCCACCTTAGCCCCTTTGCTTTTATTTTATTATACAAAGTCAAGGCTCGTTAAAGAACTAGAACACAATGTGTCAGAACACGACAGAACAAAAGGAATAGTAGAAAGAGAAGGGGAAAATGAAACAGCAGGGTTGAAGGACAAAATAGAGGGAGACTTGGACAAATAATGGGTGTGGGGGGGATAAAGGGAGGGAAGGACGCATGGGGTGAACAATATGGAAACAGAAGCAAGCTCTCAGGAATGAAGAACTGGATATTTGAAAAGAAGTGGGTTTTTGGGTGGGGTGGTAGGGTATGGATGGGGGTTGTTTACAGAGGTAGAAACATCATGGGTTTGGATTGGGGATGAACGAGATTGTGGTGAACAGCTGTCTTGAAAACCTGGAGGAAAGAATGAGATTGAAGAGAATGTGGAAGTTGGTTCCACAGGTTTGGGGGAAGGTGGGGGAACAAAAAAAAAAACAAAAAAAGAGGAATGAACTAGTTGAGGTGAGCAGCGATTCTGGAACCTCAGGTTTTCGCCCATATCCACTAATGCTCTCTTCCTTCGTCACTGACCCCCTTCCTCCCCACCTAGGCCCCTTCGCTGTATGCAACTCATTCACTCACATGTGACGTCTTTGCTTCCCTGTTCCCCTTTGATTCTCCATTATTCTATGAACCTGCTCTCATCTGTTGCTTAGCTCCTCCATGAACCTACAATCTATCATACAAAATTTGGTGTCTGTCTGTCTGTCTGTCCACGATACATCCAGTCATTACTTATCCAATCTCAACCAAACATGACAGGAGCACAAAGGGTCACACGATGGAGGTTGCAGTGACTTAATTTGCCCCTCCCCCCTCCCCAAGGGAGTTTTCCGCCTTGGGCTAAGTCCATGTTAGGGTGCATGTCTGTGTTAAGATAACTAATCATGGCCTCAATAACTATGTCGACATCGAGTGAAATCAGAAAGATTTTCGGAAAAAGCTATTTTTTTTTTCTAATCCGATACAATTAATTATTAGGCTCCACAGGACGTGAGGTGAAACGGCTCCAAACAGAAGTGTTATATTCATCATCACCATGACTTCCCTTCAAGTTCTCTCTTCGGTGTGAAAAAGACCAAAAGTGACTATCAAAAGCAGCATCAAATGTTGAAAGGTTGCAGCGCATTGGCGTCACAGGCGTTCTGGGGCACACAGTTCATGTAGGCCCCAGGCTTCAAGGCCGAAGAGTACAATTCCTTCATAGCCCAGTGGAATTGGAGTCTATCGAAGCTATATAAACACAATGTATAATATATTGTTCCGGCTGTGGAAATTCGCAGAACACCATAAAGGTTCCTTAGTTCAGTTATCCCGGTAAGTGAGTGTTCAGATAGGTTTCCCCACCGTTGTTTAGAGGGAATTTCTTCGTGTTCACCGGGCTGTGACCCTTTGAGGTAGGTTTTTCTGTTGCTATTGTTATTTTGAACCGACAGATCACGCTACGACCCTTTTCGTCGCGTCGAAAAGGGGTCCGAGCATGCGGAGTGAAGAACAACAAGGAAACCTGCGCTAGTGCGCAGGTTTTCGCGCCCTTTCTTCTCCGCGGCTGGCACAAGAAGGGGCGAGTCAGCTCGCTCCCAATTGGTGGATGCGCGGTGTGACGCGGTAGGAGTCGAGGAACGCCCCTTTGGGAGAGCTACTGGAAGGAAGGTGGAGCCGAAAACGGGGTGGGGCGAAGGGGGGAGCCCCGTGTTATTTAAGGCGGACGGCAGCGAGGCTCGAGCGGTCTCCCTGTGGTCCAAGCTCTCGCTGCTTTCTCTGCTCGTGGTTCACTCGCCTCCCGTCTTTGTGGTTCATGACTCGCTTGTCTTTGGTGGTCCGGTGGAGCGACCTGTGCATCGGAGACGCGGACTGAAGGCGCAGCTCTGCCGGCTGTGTGGTGCGAACCTGCGCGTCCGGGCGAGGAGCGCCGGAGAGAGCTTGCCGGCCACGCGGGAGGCCCGGAATCAGGCGCGCAACGCTAACTGCCGCGGGGACGGGACGTACCGACTCGCCGACCGAGGGGGGGGGATGGCAGGTAACCTGCATCGGTCTCGTGGGCCTATTCGGTCAGCCAAGGCTCACGGACATAAAGGTCCTCCTTGTCTATGAGGGGGTCTTTTCCTTTGTTTTGGAGTGCATGCTGTGGCGCCGTGTCTATTAAGTAGACCTGTCTAAGTAACTGTGCCTGTACATTGATCCTTGCTCATATTCGGTTGTATTGCTTTCTATTTGCCTTGTTTGTACATACGTGCATGATTCCTGCTTGTGTTGTGTTAAATATAAATGTACTTGCTTGTGAAATGTATCCCTTCGTTGCGTCCTCTTTCCCTATTGAAAGTGCCATCTTGCATCGTGGAATAATTAGTTGGGTTTTAAACACCCGGTAAGGAGAATCGGATCCGTCGAGGTCGGCGATAATACCCGCTCGTTTATCGTGTAGAACGGAACGGACCGCTTAAGCGGTTCGTGTCCCAAGCCGACCTGCGGCGAGGTACGGCCCTCGGTAGGTTACCCGCGCGAGTACTTAGGTATACGACATTAGGCGAGTGACCCTATTTCGCGCGTGGTAGAATGCGGACTGGGCTGTGGTGAGGTTAAACCCACCCGTGACTGGTTTCTGGCGATAGTTCAGGAGGGTCACGACTGAATTGTCCGTCCGGTGGGCGACACGGTTGCTATTAGTGGAAAGCGGCCGATCGCACGCCGGCAGGGGCGCGAATTCGTAACAATATGTACATAAGCAATAGCCATGTTCTGGCTTCATTACATAACCCAAGTTTGTCATTTTTATTTTCAAGGCGTCGATCAATCAAACCAGCGTTCTGTGCCTATACACTGCATGCATTTCTTTTTTTTCATGACTATTATTTTGGAAGCGAATGAGGCTGTGCTTATACATTGCCAGAGTTTATTTTTATTAATTGAATTTTGGGAGCAACCGAGGCTGTACTTATACTCCATATGTTTGTGCATTTCACATTAATTCCTGAACACATCAAAGAAATTCCACCTAATGTTTTGACCCGTTAATTTTTTGTGTGTC
This sequence comes from Eptatretus atami, assembly GCA_035128595.1. Taxonomy (NCBI): domain Eukaryota; kingdom Metazoa; phylum Chordata; class Myxini; order Myxiniformes; family Myxinidae; genus Eptatretus; species Eptatretus atami. Next base: position 73,354,511 of record CM068962.1, on the reverse strand, counting down.
CCATTTCGACCCACTCCCCATTTCCTTAATGCAAATATTTAAATCAGACATAACCCATAACTTTGTGTGTACAGACAGTCGTTGACTTGAATAAGGGTTCCGTTCCTGAGACCTTTACGCAAGTCGAATTTCATAGAGTAAAATCTGGAAAAAAATAAAAGGATTGGATAATTAATTGAACATTTACACGTACAGTACTAACATACGAGGGGAAAAAAGGAACACCGAAAGACAGAGGAGGGAGGCTGAAATACGGGCCTACTCTCCGAAAATTATTGATTGTAGAAGCTCTGAAGGAGAAGGAGAAGGGCAGAGAAAGGCTGAAAGATTCGAAGCTTTGCAGCTTGAGAGGGTTGTGGATTCTGTTTGGGGCTCGATTGATCCTTCTTGTAATTATTATTATTACTGGTACGTGCCCGTATGTGCGTGCACATACGTGCGTTGCCATACGTGCAAAAAAAAAAAAAAAAAAAATTTTGTGACGTCAATCGTGAAGTCCAATCGTGACGTCAATCGTGACGTCATAGCACCGTGTCCTGTCAACGGTTTGGTAAATAAATGGCCATAACTTGGGAAGCACTTGTCCGATTAATATCAAAACTTGAAAAGGCACATACTCAGGTCCCAGCAATATAGCTGGCAAGTTTCAATTAGATCGGACAGTGGTTGTCGAGAAACAGCGGTCACAGACACACAGACACACAGACACACACACACAGAGATTGCTGGAATTTAGATAGATAATTAATTATTCGCAAGAAAACGTATACTCATGTCGTCCTCCTCTCCTCTCCTCTCATCCTTTCCTCTTTGAGTCCTTCTCTCTGTCATTCCTTTCACTTCACGAACATTCCTTCTTTCACTCTCCTTCACGCTTTGCCGCTTAATTTCTCATCACACCATTAGTCTTTGTCATTAATTATTTCCCGCAACTTCAGTCTCCATCCTTTTGCTCTCTTCCTCATTTCTTTGCCTTCCACCCTTGCACACCGGCGATTTCATGTTCCTACGTCCGAGATGTTGCAGGAGATGCATTAAATATATGCCACGAGTGACGTCACTGCTCCATGGGAAAATAACGGTGCTGCAGTTGTGCTCGAAGCAGGAGGGGAGCAAGCTTGGAGAGTCCCAGTTTCAGTAAGGATGTGGGAGCAGAGTCGACAAGTGTGAGGTGTGCATGACGTCCGTGCTGACCCCCTGTACACATGACAAGTCACAATATAATTGAAATATATCGATGTGATATGTGAGCAGTATACGTGAAAAAAGCTATAGACCAATTCTGATGAAACTTTGTGGACAGATTGGGTGTGACAAGGACGAATCGATTCAATTTTGGTGAAGATCTGGATCCAGATCCGAGAATTTTTAAGGCTATTCTTCACAATTGAGAGGGCCAAAGACAAAATACAGCACAATATCTCAAAAGGTTGTCAATGGATTTTGACAAAACTTGGTCGAAGAGTTTGGAAAGTGACAATAAGAAGCAGATTATATTTCGGTTCAGGTCCAGGTGCAGATCCTGCCTATCAGTGGGATAGAAAACATAAACCGTTCAGCCTGGAAGATGTATGCGCTCCACTGAGTGTCGTTCTAGTTACACCTGTCATTCAAAGAAAATGGCAGTTTTATGTCAAACTCTATCCTTCATACCTATCAATTATAAATATTTTCAGGTTACAAAGGACAGTCTTGATGCGACAACACCCACCACGATTCCAAGGGCGCTGATATCCCGCGGCAGGTCCACTGAGCAGGTGAGCCGGAGGAGAAGTCCAAAGTCCCGCACGGCAGAGACACTGCCCAAGAAGAGTGCACCGGGTTTTACAGCAGACCACAAAGCCTGCCTGCAAATCACCAATGGGACCCCCATAACTGTCTCCAGCGGTGGGAGCATCGGAATCTTGGCTGAAGGGAGGGACAAACAGTGCATCATTTTCTTGTATGGCCATCTATATTATATACCGAATATAAATGCAAGTTGCGCAATTGTGTCTGAAGGGGGGAAACGTCATAACCACAGCACATATAATGCTGAATTATACCTCATTTAAGAGCACTTGGGTCTGGACAGTGCATCTGGAGGTCTTCTTTATTCATATGCAGCACAAAGCCACAGGGCAGCATCATTGGCTGAAGGTACGGCTGTGTCACTGATGCAATGCCCTCTGCTGGCTAGGGCAGGAACTTGGAATTTGACCATGGTGCCGGCGATAGCTCACCTACTCTTCATGAAGGACACCATGGTATCTTTAATGTCCACCAGTACGTGTTTGACGTGAAAGATCATATCATGCAATTTCGAGTTATGTGCATCTTTGTGGCGAGGTTGCACACACGAGCAGTGTACAAGCTCAGTCGCTAGTTTGCACACCTCCCGGAAGTTAAAAAAATATATATATAAATAT
>CM068962.1:73338188-73350205 GCA_035128595.1 Eptatretus atami | reverse complement strand
TGTTTTCAGAAGTCAAGATGAGACAATTGATAATGTTTGACCAAGTTATAAAAATAATCAACATGATGTGGTACGAGTGACAGGTTATTAGCTGCAAAAGTCGAAACCCGGTTTCGTTCAACAACTTTAAAAATTTGACCTTTGCATACCTTTAAAGGTCACAAAACAATGTTGTGGACATTAAAATAAGGAAACAGGATACGTGCTATAGCTTATTGGAGTTAGTTCGTCGAAGAAGGTCGAAACCCGTTCGATTCCCACAACTTTGAAAATTTGACCTTTGTGAACTTTAAAGGTCAAAGTCAAGGATTATGACCTTTGGTGCAAAACTTCCTCTGGAACATTCCAGGAACAATATAACGTCATATAGCTATATGGCATTTCGCACTCCTCGGATTATTCATACTTTGATGAAATCAGCATCAAAACAAACTTGAAGGGCGCCACGGGCAAGGTTTCAAGATAGAGCAAAATGGTTTCAAGACTCTAAGGTGGGAATGACCTCAAGATTATGCATAAAAAATATTGTCATCCTAGCTCTCAAAGTTTGGGCGGTCGTATGATTTTATGTCAAAATTCGAAATTTCTAAGTTCGTGACCTTGTGACCTTGACCCTGGACGAAAATGAAAAATCGAGCTCCGTGGGGCTATGCAGGTGCCATTGGGCTAACCAAATACCGAACCCCTGTCAGATTCGACAAACCCCCTAGAGAAGATGCAAATTGAAATCGGCTACCCCTAAAAACACGTTTTTTGGGCGTGACTCCGCCCATAATGGCGCACCACGCCCATTCTCAGGAAAACACAACTAGATCATGATATAAACCTCCCACCAAAATTTTATCAGGATCGGATCAAAACCCACGAAGCTATGCTCGGGACAGACAGACAGACAAGCCGTAGGCGGACATGGTAGTCCCTACCAATAGAACCTGACGCGATGGGCCCGTTCGATGGGGAATGACCTGAGGATAAGCACAAGAAAATTCATTGATTCCAGCTTCAAGAGTTAATGCTGCAGATTGTTTTTTCGTTAACATACACCCACATTTAGAGGTTTTTTGGCCGTTGCTAGGCAACGGAGGGGTCCATAGCAACGGTTCTTTCTCACACATAACTAGGACATACCATGAACCTACCATACCATTCATTATATCTGACTCATAGTCTCTGAGATATAACGAACTTCGTATTTTATGTTTTCGACCAGGGTTCATTCAAAGTCTATCTTCTCCGACAGGTTTCATAGATCCGCTGAAATTTTTGACAATATGGCTGAATGTACTGCCCACAGTCGCTCATGGCCCGATTTTTGATTTTCGAAAAATAATTTTTTTTGATTTTTCAAAAATTTCAAAGTCCCGTTGCTAGGTAACGGTGGTGTCCATAGCAACGGTTCTCATTTGCACACAACTAGTCATGGTAAACCTACCCACCAAGTTTCATCAAAATCGCCACTGTATTAACGGAGCACTGAGCCGAACAGACAGACAGACAGACAGACAGACAGACAATAATCGACGGAAAAACTGATAAGGAGAACAAATTTCAAAAAAAATTTTCGACTGGATCGACTACCCAAAGCGACAGACACACAACCAATAACGAATATAGTGGTCACTTTTTTTTTTGTGAAATATTTTTTCGTGAACCAAAAAACATCAAAGACACAGGAAGTAGCAGAAGTCATGTGAAACGCAATGTAACCTCATGATGCAAGAATAGGAATTGACATTCCGCTTCAAGCTGGTAGATCGCAGGATAATTGAAAGCACGTTACAGGGAGTGAATTCCAAAGCGAGACAGCATGAAGGATAAACTATCTCCAAACCTTTTGTTCTGCATTTTGGATCAGCTACAGTACATGGGTGTGCAGAGATGCAAACCGATCTTGCGTCCAACACTCGTTACAGGAAGAACCAAAACTAAGAGTGCAAATACGATGTGACGAGACGATGAAGAGTTGAACCCATCTCCGCACCAACAGGTTAACTATGATTTCTGGAGCTATCAAGCAAAGATAAGTGGCAAGCCGGTGCTCCAGCACAAACGTGGCAACAGTACTCCATGATTGGACGTATAGTTGTCTTATGCAGTATAAAAACAGCAGGAGGTAAATAGGTCTGGCTCGAGCAAAGACAACCAACTCGCTTGGAATCACTCTTAGCAATACCAAATGTACTTTCCAAAGGAGGTTGGAGAGGTGTTCAGACAAGAAGTCAAAGTTCAGATGATTCTGTTAGGGTTGAAGACCCCATGTGCACAGAAGGAAGAACTGTTTCTGGAGCAGAACATGGACAACAATTTAGTTTTCTTTGCATTGAGTTACAGCCAGTCATACCCCACTTCAACCTTCTCTAAATAATGGTCAGTGAAACTCCAACCTCATGACGATATGTTGAGTGAATCAGCAGATGTACATCAAGAGGAGTCATCAGCATACATGGCTAGTGAGACCGAACATTATTCAGGATATCAATGATATAAACAAGGAACAGAGTGGACCATGACAAAGTCTGTGGAACACCAACTTGATGGAGCAAGTAGAAGATTGACCTCAGTATCACCTTCTCTTTGATTTGTAAAGAAGCTGAAATGATTGAACACATCACTCTAGATACACCATACGACTGAAGCTTGTGAGCTTTCGGTACCACAACTGTTCTGAAAATTATCAATATGTTATATGTGCATTAATAGTTCGATGCAATCATTGTGGTTGCCTAACTATTGGGAAATTAATGAAATTTAACCAAAGTTGTTATTCTCGAGGCTGTTGAAAAAAACAGCGCATCCATATATGGATGTGACGTCAGTTCTCCAAAACAAAGCGGACGCTCACTCGCTCATTGAAGAAGTCCAGTTCAGCCGGCCGTTCTTTTGCTTTTTTTGAGCTTGCAACTGTCTATATTATCCTTTTTATTTGAACTATTTTAGAACAAAAGTTATTTGGATATTTGTACATCATGCCTCATACGTTTGTCGTCATGTTTGCGAAAATGCTGGAAAGCGGGTAATCGCTCCCACCGCTTCCGAAGGAATCAACATTCGCCGGCAGTGGATAAGATTTGCACAAACAAAACGGGCGAATTTCCAAAGAAAACGGGTAAGAGACCCTTTGGATAGACTTATTTTGTGGTACCATTTCACAGCCGGGATACGAAGGCATTAAACCATCTGATCACCACTCTGTGAATACGAGTTGTTGGTTGCAAGTTCCTCCAGATACTGCTCTGTCACAGAATCAATTGTGAGTTTAATGAGAAAAATCTTGAAATGTATTCTTAAGAGTACATGGAAACACATATACATAGTAAAAGAGTACAACACATAAATAAACTTTCTGAAAAACACAAAGCATGAAAAAATTTCTCAACAAATAACTATTGTTGATTGAATTACTTTTTTACAGCATCAGCAAATTGCCTATTTCATTTCAATTGTAAAAAATTAATCAATTTTCCACTTTTTTTTCTAAATTTGGTAGAATATTTCCAATGAGGCTAAACATGTTTTGGTATTTCTATGTCACAACAGTCTTGGAAAGTTGCGGTTTTGGTCTAACTGTTCACTTTCGCTGGGGTCAAAGCTCAGCTGTTCAGAAAGACTTTAACGCCAAGCTACGGTGAATAATATATTTGGATCCATTATTGATTCATTCTATTTCTATCTTGATGACTAGAGGGTAAAATTATTATATCAAGTCACAGACGATCAAACTTTACATTATTTTATGCATCGAACAAGAAATGACATCTACAAACCAAATCTTCTGGTGAGTCTGTCAGTGTGAACTGTTTTTTTTTTTTTCCGCTTCAAGCTGGGTAGATCGCAGGGATAATTGAAAGCACGTTACAGGGAGTGAATTCCAAAGCGAGACAGCATGAAGATAAACTATCTCCAAAAATCCCCCGTAAAATTAGTGCATATGCTTCAGATTCAGTCCTGCACTTGACACAAAATAGGCCGTTTTCTGGCACTTGCAAGTGGCTCAAATTCATATGGCTCACGGCAGAAACTCCAGAGTATAAATTCCACATCTCAGACCTGTCCTCGGCAATATCGGAATGAAAACACTCAATTTCATCGCCGCTGAAATCACTCTCTGATTCGCATCTCGCCATTGTCACACGCTGTTCCGAATGTTCACGAAGTTTTCGGAGAACTGACTCATAGCATCTTCGGTAACTTGCGGTCTGTTTTTCGATCACTGACAAAAGTTTTGACTTAAAAGTTATTTAGCATATTTTGAGTTTCAAATGTAAGAAAATAATTGCCCAACGATTATTAATGTGCTTACAACCTATCGAATACGCGAAGTCATCAGCGACCCAAAACTCTCTTTAAGTGTTCCTCATCAGCACTGCTCAACCACCTGTCTCTTTTGCTTCTTAGTTTTACACCTCATTGAATGTACTTACTCTGTACTCTACACATTTGCTCCTTAAGTTTCCATTTCTTCTTGATGCCGATTGTCTTGTTTTAGAGTCCCCAATCTCTCCTCATACCCTCAAGGTTTGCCTTCCTGAAATCTAACAGCCTTACCCTACTATCCTGAACTCAAACCCTTAACAGAATCTTTATCAAACAATGTTTATGGTCATTGATCCTAATGCTCCCCCTACTCCACCATATTGGGTCGTACTTAAAAGGAGTCGGAACACTGTTCTCTCCCGAATGGCTATCTACAAACTGAGTTTAAAAGCAATCCTGAACAAAAAAGCAATTTTTTTTTTCTATTGTTATTTGTCAGACATCTGAAAAATAAGATAATAATGATAAAAAAATCACACCATGGCGAAGAAGCGCTGTGCAATGAAGCGGCTGCACGCTTAAAAATAGCATGTGGGGACTGACGGTGACTTCCGCAACAGGTGGAGTGAACTAATGCAACTAAAGAATAACACAAAAAAAAAAACTAACAACAAACGAGTAACGAACGAAAATGGTGGTTAGAAGGTTTCTTCTTCAGTTTTGACGGACGGAAGGAAGACATACAATATTGAAGCAGTTTGCACCACTTTTTAAACTAGGACCACCTATCTGAATCTCACCTGATCAGGAGCAACAGTCAAACCCCGCAGACCCCCTTTTTCCTGAACTTATGTGTGAACAAACTTTGATACATCAAGGGTGATGAAGGTTGTGGTCATTGTTAAATTCTGTGTGTGTTCAGAGAATAGAGCAAATACCTTATTTTTTTGGAGGGGGGGGGGTAGGAACCCCTTGTAGACTCCCTTATGAGCGCAGATTTTGGATTCAGTGAATAGACTTTGGTACACCATGGGTGAAGAATGTTGTGGTCAAGTTTTCATTGAAGTCGTGTGTGTAGTCTAGAAGAGCAAATACTAGTTTTTTGGGGCGGGGGGGGGGGGTCAAAAAAAAACCCGTGACACCGTTTAATGAGCACAGATTTTGATACGGTCACAGCACTTGGTACAACATGCGTGATGAGCTTGTGGTCAAGTTTCATCAAAATGTGTGTGGTAGTTTCGGAGAAAGAGCAAATACTATTTTAGGCAGGTCAAAAAAATCCCCCGTAGACCGATTAATGGCACAGATTTTGTGTGGCCGATACACTTGATCTCATCACGGGTGATGAATATTATTGATCAAGTTTCATTGAATTGTTGTTGTGTAGTTTTGGAGGAGAGAGAAATACCATTTTGGGGGGGGGGCGTCAAAAACCCTCCCCCCCAGTGCAGATTTTGATGGCGTCAATAAACCTCATTAAGGCATCATATACGAAGTTGTGGCCAAGTATCATCAAATCGTTGTGTTGGTTCAAGTGATAGATGAAGTGTTTACGGACTGACTGACTCACTCACTCCACTCATTCACCTCCGACATAGCTCGCCTGACTAAAGTCATATCTTCGTGTGACGAATCTTGCCACTTCTTTGAATTGATCATTTCCCGATGTCAATACTGAGTGTGTTTTTATAGTTCTGGCGAGCCGAGCACAAACTGAACTTCCACTTTCCGTCACTGCCGCTTCCCATTTCCGTGTCGCGATATTGTGACAAGATACTATCCGTGTACAATGTACATATCTGCATACGTAAGTTCCACTTCAGCCACTGCAGTAAAATCAGTGCATGCTTCAGATTAAAATGATGGCAAATATGAGTGGTTTTAAAACGAGCAAAGTGCGTGACGGATGTAGAATGCAGACAAATTGTGTAAAACGGACAAAACATTTTCATGATTTAAGCATCATTTTTAACCTCCGCCATCGAAGATGACGGAGGTTACTGTTTTCACCCTGTTTGTTTGTTTGTTTGTGAACAGTATTACGGAAAAACTCCTGGACGGATTTCACGAAACTTGGTGGGGGATTAGGTATGGTCCAAGGATCATGCAATAGATTTTAGACTCGGTCCAAAGTCCAATATGGGCGCATATGCGGCCATTTTTGAAAATATTTGAATTTATGTTTTTGCATTCTACATGTTTTTAAGTGATTTCCAACCAAAAAAAAAAAAAAATTGTTAGAGAAAAAAAAAATTTGCAACTTTTTTCAAAAAATGTAGATTTTATTTGAAAATATTTTGAATTTTTTTTTTGATTCTACATGTTTTAAGTGATTTCCACCCCCACAAAATGTGAGAAATTTTTTTTTTAGAAATTTTGCAACTTTTTTTTCAAAAAATTTCGATTTTTTTTTTTTGCTATTTCTAATGCGCATCGATCTAGTTTAGTTTATTCAATCGTGGTTCAGTAGAGTCTGATCCGTTTTTGACCTTACAATGAATAGGCATATCAGGTTCACTTAAGTGACCCAGCAGTATTGACGCGGCAGGTTTTGCACTCTACCGAGTGCTCCCCCTCTATTAAAAGATGTTTTCATCTGTTTGCAAATTCGGACATGAGGCATTTCTTGATCTGCGACACTCACGACGTGATGTTTTCTCCAGTTTCGTGAGTGGGAGCTGCAGTGAGCGCAGGTGAGTCCACATCCACAAATGTAAATCTGATATGAAGTTTACTGTGATTATAAATCGAGAGATGGCATCGCAATTATTTTAATATGCTTGAAGTTGGAGTTTTTTTTGTGTTTCATCATTATCTTATCTATATATTTTTTAGAATGTGTTGTATTTTTAGATAGTTCTGTATCTTATGTGAGCTTCTTGAATACTGTCAGGTATATGACCCACGTCATATTTGTTTGGGGAAAAACAAACATATTGGGAAGTGACTTGTTAATTTTTTGGGGGTAGGGAGGAAAAAAAAAAGAACTGGCGTGTCGGTATATGTCGGGTACTAAAGATAGCAGACATTTTGAAAAAATATAACATATATATTATAAACTCTCATCTTGTATATGTATGTAGTTGTTCTCGAATAACAGCCAAAACGGTAACGATAGCGCAAAATTTTAGGGCCACTTACTCACCATTCTCCTGCGTAGCCAGTATCAAGTTTCGTTCAATCGGGCAACGAAAAAAATATTAAAAATCAATTCCGATTATGTAAGTACTCTTCGGAGAATTTTATCAATGATGCAAACAATGTCAGCGTTTGTTCGCTGAGCTATCTTTTTTTTTTGAATTTTTTTTTTAATCAAACGCTGTCACAAGGGAACCCAGTTCACGGTCGTCAGTAATAAATAAAAAAGCCCTCTTCCTTCCTTTTTTTAAAAAAAAACCGGACTATTCAACTGGTGTTTTTTATTTATTTATTTGACCTTACAGACTGTTCTGCTTTCTTATACAAATCCAAAGATGGTAAGGACATTTACAAATTCCGAATCCTCATGAACTGAGATTACATTTAATTTTCAAAAAGTTGCAACGGACCGTTTGCAACTAACTCTCTCTACCGTCATGGAATCGTTTTACGTTATAAATAACCACGATGGAGTCACAGGTCACCCATCTTCACTCACCCTTTCTCGCTGTTCGGTTGCGTCACCTCTCTGGACCCCTTTCCTGAAGCCGAGAATAGGAGGTCGCTTTCTCGCCACAAGCTCCAGCATACGGTTTTTACACGACCGGCGCCGCTGTGGTAGCCGCTGGCTCTGACTCTCTCTCCGAAGTTGGGTACCGGGGAATTCCTGCCTGCAGGCAACAACGTGGACCGGAGACGCTAATCGAAGGGAACGGACACGCTGAAGCAACAACATTGATCGTGCCGCTGAATCACGAACTTTTTTGAATCTACGCAAACAAGGGTCATAAAAGGGGTTAAATGGGGTCTAAAAAGGGGCGTCTAAAAGAGGCGTCTAAAGGGGCGGTCTAAAGGAGGTATAATAGGGTCTAAAAGGGGGTCTAATGGAAGGGTCTAAAAGGGGGTATAATAGAGGGTTAAAGGGGGGTTCTAAAAAGGGTCTAAAGGGGCTCTAAAAGAGGGCTCTGACAAGGGGGTGTATAATAGAGGGGAGTCAAAAACCGGGGGCTAATAGAGGCGTCTAAGTAGCATGTCAGTAAAAGGGGTATTACGCTTATATAGAGGGGTCTAAAAGGGTGGTCTAATAGAGGGTCTAAAGGGGGTATAATAGGGTCTAAAAGGGTCTAAAAGCGGGGTCTAAAAAGGGGGTTAAAAGGGGTCTAAAAGGGTCTAAAAGGTGGGTATAATAGAGGGTTCTAAAGGGGGGGTTTCTTTAAAAAAAGGGGTCTAAAAGGAAGTTCTAATAAGTGGTCTAAAGAGGGTCTAAAGGGGATTCGTGCTCGATTTGCCTGCGACCTGTTCGCATTATTTAACTAAACATTCCACGTTGTGTTCATTTTAATCTGACCGGAGCGGCGGAGGCGGCTGGTGAGGGGAGATGACCATGTCTGGTTGTCCTTGTTTCTCCTCCGCTGGGCGGACCAGCCTGTCGTTCATGGTGATCATAGCACCGCTGACACTGCTCTCGATCATGCTCGACAATTCCGATCACTGCTCTTCTAGATCCGATTAAAGAACTCGTTGCGAGCAAACAAACCCCAAGCGCAGCTCGCAGGAAATTGACGTTCGGGCCCAAATGTTTCCAATGTGTAAATTATTCTTGCAATTAAGTTTTCGAAACAACTGCACGCGTACATTTTTCATGGGGAGCAAGCAGGCTCGGTAAAAATATCTCTGAACATTAACGCTATTTTATTGTTGATACTGGCGTCGAAAACTGCAGAGAGCATCCACCTTCGGAACTCGTCACTTCGCGCTTCGATGCGTCACTGTACGCCCAAGGAAGAGGACAATAAGCGACAATTGTTTTAGTTCGGAAATATTATTCTCATAGGAAGACAAAGACTTTGTTTGATTGATACTATGACCAATATTATTCGTTTAACGATAATATTCAAACAAGACTTTGCATCAAGCTCATCTTAGTATTATATATATAGGCAGTGCTATAATATGTATATAGAGTATATATATTATATATTGGATGAGTTTTGAGGTTTGTTTTGTTTTGTATTGATTTTCTGTCGCACGATTAATTCTCGCTCCTGAACTCTCGGTGAAATATTAGGAGGAAATACCTGCTAGAAAGCAAAGACGAGATTTGGACGGGCCCCAGGACAGTTTTACTGCTTGCCCAGCGCTGTGCCCCCTCACGGCCCTCCTCCCCTCTCTCCCTTACTGTCGGGCCTAGGATGGCGGTAGACGCCCCTCGGCCGGGGAGGGGGGCGGGGGGTTTCCCCTCACCGACCCCGCTGCGCGGATGATGCCGGTGGCACCAAAGATAGGGAAACCTGATAATGGGCTTCGATCAACCTATGTACAACGGGAACATTTAGAATGTCATTATAAACAAAAGTTGAGTGCCGCGCGGGACGATACGCCGTGAGACACATCTGTACGAGTTCTTACGCTACAGGAAATAGGGTTAACAGGGTGAATAAAGTATTACTTTAATTTGTTATGTAGTGAGAATTGACCGAGTTGTTGCATATTTGATTCACTTTGATAGCCATATGTTTATGTCTATTTATTTTATATTACCATCCCTTATTGGAATTGACAATACGCTTATTTTAAATCCAACAGATCTAGACAAGTTGGCGTCAGCAACAATCGCAGCTCTCGAATGGAAAGATTAATATAAGGGGCCGTGAAAGGTGTATAATAGCAAAATCTGCATACCGGTTTAATTTTGAAGTGTCTCTCAGTGCGGGACACGACAATCCGAGATAGGTTTATTGTTGGAAATATGCGCTGGATCGCACTAATAATTCATTTCTGTGGAGATCGGCGGACAAACACTCAATCGCTCAGCGAGCATGGCGAGCTCTGTACATGTACTTATTGTGGAAGTAAGAATAGTATATATTTTTTTAATAATATTTCGTTTATTTATTACATTCTTCTGTATCGCACGTGTGTATCTGTAGACGGCGGAGTAAAAATACCGCTTTTGAGTGTTATATATTACTATGTAATTTTATTGTTTGTCGTTTATTGAAGCTCATGAAAGTGCGAAAAAATAAAATGTTGGACGGTGCACTATTTATTGGCGGGAAAGCGTGTTCAATGAGCTTTGAAAGGAAGGAAGAAGCAAAGAAAAAGGAAATAAAGAGAAGGACGACAGTCCAGTCGATCGTCATTCTAGGGTAAATGCTGCGTGAAGACCTTTTTCGTGCGTTGTGCGACGGGAGGATGTTTAAATTAATTGAATTATTGTTGCTGCGGCATTGCAGTGCGCCGCCCTTTTGGAGCACCTTGTGCCGTGGAGAGTGAAGGAAACCAGCGTGTTCTGTTTATTTTTCAGTTGGCCAGGTGTTTTGGTATCAGATCGGCTTACAGGTTCTTGACTTTCGTTGCTCCGGAACATGCTTGGCGTTGAACAAGTATTTAGTGGCTGACTGTCACGGAGTGTAAAAAATACAGTTTATTAAATCTTCGGGTTCACCTGTGAGACTTGGTAACGTTAACAAAACGTCACAAGCTTTTTCGATGTACGTGGATATTTTATCAGCACGTCATCGGTCACCATGACTTGCAGCTATCGAGCTGTCCGTTTTGAATCGGAGGTGCCACTCCACGCTCTGCGAATAAACCGAAACGTGATTATCGTTACCTCCCCACCGAAGGTGGAAGAGGATTATGTTTTCACCCTGTCTTTGTCTGTGTGCAGGATATCTCAAAAAAGGTTGTGGGACGACATCCGAGGGATGAGAAGCTTGGTGGACACGTTGGGGGTGTGACGGAGGTCTCAGGATACTGGTTCGATTTATGGTGAAGGATTCGAATCGGCATTCTGGATATGATGAATTATTGTAATTTTTTAAGTGATTCGGTTTTCACCTATTGGAAATGGGATGGGCCAAAATACTCCGATATGTCCTGTAGGAAAGAGTTCTGGTCAGCATGATCATTTCAGAAAATGGTATTGGCGGCGCCGATATGTTATCTCGTGATATTCAGATATTAGAGTGGGTCGAGAGTATGCGCTCTACCAAGTCCCTTTCTAGTTGATCGCAATATTGTTAATTATATGGGCTTACGCACAATGAGGGTGCCAACCTGTGGCGATAAATACATGTAATTAAAGGGTACATGTGGCATTTCATTTACATTAGCCTAATCATATAATGAAATGCTCGTCCGTTGTGGGCGAATGTGTTCATTAGGGACCAACGTGGAAGCAATCCATCTCGGTACCGGCCGTTATGTTCATCTCAGGCGCATCACGGCGTTGCACCTTCGTCGCATTGACTGGTATTGCACCACGCGAATCTTAGTAGCTTGGGGAAATGGCGATGTGCACACCGTCGAATCGGGTTCCTGTATTTTCCCTCTACTCTGAGAGACATTCATTAGTGGGTTCTGTCCTGTCGGCTGGTTACTGATGGGTCATGCGTGACGAAGCAAGTATAGTGGTCCGCAGTGATGTTAAGTTTGGGGCATTACAAATTCATTTTAGGAAGGGAGGGGGAAAGAGAGGATTAAGCACAAGAAAATTCATGATTCCAGCTTCAAGAGTTAATGCTGCAGATTGTTTTTTCGTTAACATACACCCACATTTAGAGGTTTTTTGGCCGTTGCTAGGCAACGGAGGGGTCCATAGCAACGGTTCTTTCTCACAC
>CM068962.1:73299141-73320989 GCA_035128595.1 Eptatretus atami | reverse complement strand
CAACGGTGGTGTCCATAGCAAAGCGTTTCATTTGCACACAACAGGTCATGGTAATGAACTCCAACCAAGTTTCATCGAATCACCACTTGTATTACGGAGCACTGACCGAACAGAAACCAGCAGACAGTACATATCGACGGAAATCAAGCATAGGCGGAAAAAAATGGCTTATGTTCTTGACGATGATTTTTCGTTTTTCACCGCTATGACTAGCCAACAAACAAGCGTCGGACACTGGTAAGTCGGTTCTGAGGGTCATGCAACGTACTCAACATACGGAATAGCATAAACCGACAGTACCAGTTTCATGTATATCTGACTCATAGTCTTGAGTATAACAAACTTTCGTTTTTATTGTTTTCGACCAGGGTTCATTCAAAGTCTATCTTCTCCGACAGTTTTCCATAGGATCCGGCCTGGAAATTTTTGACATATGGCTGAATGTACTGCCCACAGTCGCTCGTGCCGATTTTTGATTTCGAAAAAAATTAATTTTTGAAAATTTCAAGGTCGTTGAACTAGGCACGATGGTCCATAGCAACGGTTCTCATTTGCACACAACTAGGTCATGGTATGAACCTACCAACCAAGTTTCATCGAAATCGCATTGTATTTACGGAGCATGGACCGAACAGACAGACAGACAAACATATCGATAGGAAATACTGATAATAAGGGTAGACTAGATTGACTACCCAACATATCGATGGAAATACTGATAATAAGGGTAGAAAAAAAATCTCAATTTTTTTTTCGACTACATCGACTACCCAACACTGGTGAAAGTATAACGTCCGTACACCTGCGGTGGCAGAGGTAGTTACATTACATGGAAACTAGCACTCAGGTGTTCTGCACATCCCTCATGCCAAAAAGTCACTTGGAATAAACACTGGAACAGTCCTTGAACAATTACATTACCATGTTTTACATGTTCTGTGTTTTTTATGGTGGAGAGTGTGGATCCAAAATTTCCTGAATTCCCATTTTCCTAAATCTGGAAATCGATTTCAGCTACTCAATACGACTCAAATGCACTTGTACTTAAATACGAGGACATTGCACTCGTACTCCGGTTCATGCTCTCACAATGTCCCGCTTGGATTACCTCAATCGCTGTTTGGCTTACTGCCTTTTCTCATGCCCTTATCACCTGATCCAGAATATGGCTTCCAGGCACATAACGTTGATCTTGTCGCCCAATTCTCAAATACTTCACTGGCTTCTAGAATGTCAAGATATTTTTATAATATTGTGGGTAACCTTTAAATATATGCATAAATTTGTTCCCGACTACATTTCTAACCTTTAAGCACACATTCTACTGGGTCATTCCGTGCCAACTCACCTAAGGTCCCCAGGTCACCTCCTCAGATTTTGCTGGAAAAATTCGTAAATGTAGATCTATACGGCTCTACCCACCATGCAAAAGATTCGCTTTCAATTCCTCATATTTAAAAAATATCTATCTCTAGAGACCTTTGAAATTTGGCCCTAAAAATGCCAAATGTGAAAAACGAGCATTTTTTTTCCAACTCCAGTGGCTTATAATTTTATAATGGACTCCTCTAGAAAGCTAATATTGCAAAATATTTACTAATTGGCATCCAAATTTTTCAATTATGGCATCAGATAGCTTCTGGGATGCATATCTCACTCTATTACTATAGAAAGCTAGAAATGGCTTTTTGGCCAAAACGAGCTAAAATAAGGTGAAACTATAGGAGCCCTCCTGAAAATATGGAACTTAGAATTTTTTCCTCATAACACAGTGATTATAGGGTCATTATCTATCCATAGATACATTTTGCTGGGATAATATAGTGAGGTGATGAATTATAAAAGTTTTAACATAAGCCTTGCTCCGAGGGCTCTAAAATGGACCAATTTTGTCCCCTGATTTGACCATGTGGCTCGGGGTTTAAGATCTTCATTTTTTTCTAAAGATTGCCTCATATAAGATGTGTCTACTGACCGAATAATTTTATCTAACGCCATGGCTTCATAGTAAAATAATTTTTATTTACATGCACGTTTTTTTTTATAATTATTACTTTTTCATATTCAGAAGTTTTATAATCGTAAATGGAACTATCCAGGAAAGAGTTACTGCAGAATTTTATAAACTGGTATACAAAATTTCAGAATGTCTCTAGAAAGCACATACTCCTAGTTTTAGGAAGCCAAATATGGCAATTTGGCCCACTTGGTACAAAACAAGGTGAACTTGCAGGGGTGCGCATGAGGCTAAGTTATGCTTCTTAATTAGACATTAGTGATAAGGATGTTATTTATTCATAAATACATGCTAATGATTACTTTCGTAAGTGATTGCAAATTATAAATTAGAACAATTTGATTTGTTGAGTAGCAGCTTTTTTATTTACAGATATACAGAGACAATGAATATTAGTAATTTTAAGATTCTAATCTCCATGAAATCAATTCTTGTGACTTCTTCTCCAAAGCAGCAACTTGTTTTAGCCAACCTTCCTTGTATAATAGGTCTTGTGACACTCCTGGTCTAATTTGGTTCCAACAGTGCATCTACTTGTCAAACTTGTGCCACTGGGCCCAGGTTTCTGCATCCATTTCCTTTGTTTCCTCCTCTCCTTTGTTCTCCAAACAGAACAAACAGACAGACAGGTTGACTGTGCTGCCCCTAGTGTTGTGACAGACCATTACTCCATCTAGTGGTGTATGTCATAACTATATGACTTCAAATAGAGAACTGTAGGACATGTTTTTAAATTAAAACCCAAGCATATGTTTGGATATCATTACAAAGAATTTATTTTTGAATAAAAATGTACTTATAATTATTAATTTATGAGAAGAATAATCTAAGTTGTTACATAACCTCAGTTAATGCCCCCCTGCATATTCACCATTTTTGGTCAAAGTGCATTTCAACTTCTTCAGATAGAAACATATGCATTTATCAGGCATTCTGATAACAGATCCTTAAATTTCATAATGCCAGTTTATAATGCTAAGTTGTTCAATATAATGCAAATTTCATATGCTAAGTTGTCCATATTTTCAGGAGGGCTACTATAGTTTCACCTTATTTAGCTCATTTTTGGCCCAAAAGCCATTTTAGCTTCCTATATAGTGAGAAATATGCATCCCAGAAGCTATCTGATGCCAATAAATTGAAAAATTTGGATGCCAATTAGTAAATATTTGCAATATTAACTTTCTAGAGGAGTCATTATAAAATTAATAGCCCCTGAAGTTAGAAAAAAATGCGTTTTTCACATTTGCATTTTTAGGGCCAAATTTCAAAGTCTCGAGAGATAGTATTTTTTTAACTATGAGGAATTGAAAGCTAATCTTTTGCATGGTGGTAGAGCCGTATAGATCTACATTTAAGATTTTTTCCAGCAAAATCTGAGGAGGTGACTTGGGGAGTTTTTGAAATTTAGGTGAGTTGGCACGGAATGACCCTACTTCAACAAAAGTTGCAGTCCATTAGTCTAACAACGAGAATCTCCTGGTAAATCCTCCAATGAGATAGACTTTAGTAATCGAGCTATCCTTTGAGTCGTTCTCATTGTGATACACTCTGCTTTTAAAATTTGCACAATGTCATAAATTCCTGTTTTTAAAATCTCTTAAATTGCACTTTTTATGCAATGTTGAGGCTCGTAGAGGAGCGACAACACAGAATGGATGTAATAGAATGAAATACTGTAGAAAGAGAAGGGGGGTGGGGGCACACCAATAGCAGGATTAAGGGAGAAAAAGATAGGACACCTAGAAAAATGAGGCAAGGGGACGATACATTGGGTGAACAAGATGGATTGGGTGAACACAAACTCTCAATCACAGAAGTGGAAGGAAGGGTTGGGCTTGGCAGGTTAATGGGGGTAGAAAAGATCATGATGGTGGATGACCTGACATGATTGTGCACAGCTGTCTTGAAACCCTGGATGGAAGAATGAGATTGAAGAGACTGAAGAAGTTGGTTCAACAGGCATGAAAAATGAATGAAAGAGTGGAGGTGAGCAGTGAGTCTGGATTTTGAGCGTTTCTCCAGAGAGGCGAGAGTGTTACTGGCAGACCACCTGCACGCTGCAGAAATCTGGGAAGGTGGAATGGGGGGGGGGGAGGGAGGGTTTGACCAGTTTTTTCAAAAATTAAGAGTTAAAACATTGACCCCCTCCCTCTTCATTTTAGCGGGCAAAATAACAAGGTGCAAATTTTCTTCTGGTCCCGGTTCCCCGGGATGCTTCGGGTCCCGATTCTGCTATTTGTTCACGAGGGATGGTACATGACATGGGTTGATCAGTTGCTATCAGTCTTGTACGATCTTGTACGAGAGAGACGCTGCTGGGTTTTCTGTAAAACTATACGACTGGCTGAGGTCGACACGGGACACTGGAACCAGCTCAGGTTTGTAGAGACGGCCTGTGTGTCCCTATAGCTTGCCTTGGTTTTTGCCAGGAATGTGTGGGGAAACAAAACGCCACTTGGGGAGAGCTTGACCAATTTTCTCATCCGCCAACGTTCCTCGCGAAAGCGACCTGTGGAGCCCGCTGCTCCAAGTGGCGTTGGGCCTCGTCTCATCCTATTTCGCCTTCTCTTTTTATGCCAAGGGCAATTTAGACCCACAGTTTTTAATACCAAATTACAGTATATGATCACACAAAGCAGCAGCTTGTAATCCCAGTGGTCATGTGTTTCAGTCGATATAGTCCCGGTGTTATTCATTTTAGGCTCGATTCAGCACCTACGGCACAGGTATTAAGTAACACATTTCATAGATATGCTTTTCCCAAGTAGTTTATTTACCCGTCAAGATGTATAAGAATCTTTGGTATCTTTTCTCTATTTTGTATATGTTTTTGACTTCTACTGGAGCAAAGTGCTGGCTGCACGCAATCATGAGGACGCCCTGTAATCCACTTGCCTCTCATTTCTAGATTCCAGGAAACTGTAAGTACAATCACCTGGGTTTCTAGATCAGTATGAGATCCTACTGCACACAGCAGACCTAACTGACAAATATTGAGTGGTTTTGCTCCGGTTATCAACACAAAAGACAGGTTGGCTTGATCGGCAATGTGCAGTGTAGATAAAGCCAGGTGATTGATGAGTCAAATGCACAAGGTGGACAGGTTTTAAAAGTGGCGATTTTAGGACCATTCACTTGGATTACAAATTAGTTGTTGTGGGTTTACATGACCCACTGACGTCATGAGAGGAAATGCATAATGATATCCTTTGGTTTTAGCTGCAGTTGTAATCATCCAGTATAAGCTCGACATTCATGCAGTTTCATGGAACCTTATGGTGGTCAGAGACGCGTGGTGGTCGACCGAATGAGCCAAAGCTGATAAGCCTATGAAACATCACTGTACATAAATGTTGATTTAAATGATTTTTTTTTTTCTGTTGGTTTGTGGAACATCCAAGTTGTGCAGTAAAAGGTGTTTAGAAACTTTTTACACAGCAGGAAACAGCAATAGCAAAAGTGAGTAAACATGTACCTTGGTGAATATATTATCATGTTATTTCTCTGTGTCATAATGCCTTGTCTAAGCTCCTCGGAGCTCATGACACCAAACACAGGAGGAAATGGATTTGCTACATTTTTCAAATCTGTAATTAAGCTCCCCTTTATAGGATATTGGCTGTATCAATTTCCGAGCTGTATCTCAGAGTCGGCTGGGACTTTTCAGAATGAAATTTTGCATTACTAATGGAATAGAGAGTATGTGGGGTTAAGGTAATTATTTGACCTTGACCTAATTTTAAGTTCACCTCCCCACCTAAGACATTATAGACATTTATACATTTCACCATACTCAAACTAAGTTTGTCCGATCAGACAAATTGCCCTATCAGATAGGCAAGAGCACGGTGCATTTACGATTATTTTACATCATACCCCTCTGGTTAAAGGTCAAGGTCTTACACACTTGGAGTACTAAAAAACCACCATTAGGTTTTTCTCCTTTTTTTTTCTGCCAATTTCGAGCTGTACCTCGAATCCGGCTGAAACTTTCAGAATGAAATTTTGCATCAATAAATGGGATGGAATAAAATTTTGCATCAAAGATTGTGGTTTGACATAATTTTAAAGTATGACCCAATTATAATATTTTAACATTTTTTCACCATAATTCAACTATGTTGTCCGATTGGAACAAAATTAACACTCCTAGATGCCTTCAGCAAGACGCATTTAATATTAATTTACAACATACCCTCCGAGTAAAGGTCAAGGTGAACGGCAGTCCGAATAAAATACATGCGGTCACGATCAATGGCAGTCTGAAACAAAAAATGCATTTATCAAAATATAATTTTGCCAATGCAGATCTCAGACTGCTGGCCTTCAAAGATGTTCTTGCATCATAAATGGTGTGTCTGCATGAAGTTGTCACCTGATATTGATTCGTGTCCTTGACCTATTTTTTTTGGATTGTGACCTAAATAACAAAATGCACCTTTTTGATCATAACTTGAATAATTTTCCTCTGATTTTCATGATGTTGTGTTTTATTGGATAGATTGTAGATGGGGAACACATTTCCTTAATATACATTCTATCCATAAATGTTGAAGGTCAAGGTCATATGGCGGTCTGAACAAAATATGCATCGTGGGCCAAGGGTAAGTCACGGGAGATCGCCACGGTAAGGGCAGGGAGGTTTACCCTTGGCGATCAGTTTGTGATCGCAGATATTTAGTTATACTAGTACGTGGCCGTACGTGCAAAAAAAAAAAAAAAAAAATTTCAACCGCGAACCAGAAACACAAACCACACAGGCCGTTCCTTCGCTCTCAGCGGTGCCCGTACTGCAACACCCCCCCCCCCCGCCCAAAAAAAACTTTCAAACCACGAGCCAGAAACAAATACACAGGCCGTTCCTTCGATCTCGTAAACGACGACTGAGATTGGGGTATTGTGTTTATCTATAAATGCGTATAAGAAATCGAGAATTATTAGAATACATTGTCATCACCATCCGAAATAGTGCGTGCCCGTACGGAATGTTCACATGCATTCCACGAATTATCGCTTTACCATTGAAGTACAACTGCTGGTGATACTTCCACACAGAGTTAATTAAATCAAGTTTACCTCCCTGTCTTTGCTTGCCATGACATTCGCTGCCCATTGACCATGCCCTCCACGCCACGGTACACTAAGGCAGCCGATCGATCCCATCGTACGGCACGGCAAGTGACGTAATCGTCGGCCGGCCGCGCATCGGCCTACGCGAAGTTAAGTCTACTGTCCGGAAGTTCGCATATCGCAGTAACAATTATTTCGCAATTTAGTTTTAATGGCCAATTATTCAATTAGCGCCAACGTATTTGCTTTTCGCAATGTCATCGCAAGGAAAAACACAAGAGAAGAGAAGAGGAAAAAAATATAAAAAACGTACGTGCAAAACAAAACAAAAAAAACTTTCAACCACACAGTCTGTTCCTTCGCTCTCTGCGTAAACGACGACTGGATTGGGGCATTGTGTTTATCTATAAATGCGCATAAGAAATCGAAAATTATTAGAATACACCAAGTCATCACTATCGGAAGTCCGTACGTTGTAACTGTAATGGGACGCGGCTGAGGTTCTCTTCCCATCGGCCACCGCCTACACAGCAACGTGTCTTGTCATTGGGTTGGTAAATAAATGGCCATAACTTGGGAAGGCACTTGTCCAATAATATCAAACTTGAAAAGGCACATACGAGAAACAGCGGACACACAACAACACACCACACCCACACACACACACACACCACACACACACACACAACACCCTGCTGGAATTATAGATACCAGTACGTGCCCGTTAAAAAAAAAAAAAAGAATAAATAAATATTTTCAACGCGAGCAAGAAACACAACCACACAGGCCGTTTCTTCGCTCTCGGCGTGCCCGTACGTGCGTGGCCCGGAAGTTCGCATGTCACAGTTACGATTATTCGCAATTTAGGTTTAAGGCAATTATTCAATTAGCGCCAACGTATTTTACCTTTTCGCATGTCGTCGCAAGAAAAACAAAAAGAGAGAGAAAAATGTACTTCCTGGTTCGGAGCATACCACACTCTGATGTACCGAAATTTATGCACCGTCTAATATGAAAACGATCATAACTTGCGGCATTGTGTTTATCTATAAATGCGCAAAAAAAATCGAGAAATTATTAGAATACATGCAGTCATCACTCTCCGGAAGTCCGTACGTTGTAACCCGTATGGGACGCGGCTGAGCTTCCCTTCCCCCATCGGCCAGCCCACGCAACAACGGTCTTGTCATTGGTTGGTAAATAAATGGGCATAACTTGAGAAGCACTGTCCGATTAATATCAAACCTTGAAAAGGACATCCTCAGGTCCCAGCAAATATACCTGGCAAGTTTCAATTAGATCGGACAGTGTTGGCGAGAAACAGCGGTCAAGACACACACACAACACACCCACACACATCATTGCTGGAATTATAGATAGATATAGTAAACGGGTCTCAAAAGTCATGGATGAGAACCGTGTTGAAAGCAATGCCCTCATATTCTCTTTCTCCAAAAACAAGTAAAGATATTTGAATGAAACAAAGATACTAACATCATCTTTATTCTACTTTGGTGCATATTTATTTTTTACATAATCACCACTGCGGTTCATACATTTCTGCAACGTTCAAGAGATTGTGATCATACTCATCACAATCGAACTCTGCATCCTGCTGACAGCATTTCACAGCGGCTTTGACGTCATCATCCGAGAAGAAAACTGTTTCATGAAGCAGGTCTGGTGACATCGATATTCCGGTTATATCGGTATAATTTTTTATATTGATATACCGATATTCCGAAAAATTTGGTATGAACAAAAATCGGTATATCCATCAAAAAAAAATCTGTTCATACTTGTCTGGTCATGTGAAAAGCAAGTTTTATACAAATAGAGTACAGGGGGTCCCAGGTTACAAAGGGATTTGGTTCTGAACAATCAGGTCAGGTCAAGTATGGGAGCATGTGCGGAGCAGCGCGTCATGCGTCCACTTTCCACCAGCACTCCAGGGGCCTCCGTCTGGCATCCCCAGGCAGATGCCTGGCCCAACCCATCTCCTTGAGATGCCGATCAACCTGCTGCACCCGAGGGAACGTGATCGGCCATTGGCCTCCTCCATCACGAGCTCCCTCACTGAGAGAATCTGGTGAGCAGGATCAGCGCTCAGGAAAACTAGCCACATGTCATACAGCCACAGCTGATGCTCACATCATCCGTACGTAAGTAAAATGATTGGCCGTTGACTCAGTGTTTGTTGCAGCGCACGATAGTGGTATCAGCACAAGAGTGGGGTCTACTCACCCGGTGACCTCCAGTCAGTATCCCAACTCTTCTCATCTCCATCATTTCATGCTTCACAACACTGACAATATTATGCCTGCTTCTCCATTTGACTAATGTAGACAGAGAGATGTTAGTGTCAGAATCACGAAATTTCACACCTAGTGGTGGGAATAAGTAACTAATGTGCGGACTGCCCTTTTTTTCATTCGGATATCTTTACCTGTTTGGAAAAATGAATAGTGGACATTATTTTTCAACATGTCCTCTATAATCAGCATTGTATGTGTATTCACAATGCCTAGTCATCTTAGGAACTCTCCCCCCACAACCACTCCATTTACCCTTATCCTAACTCTACTCATAAATATGTCATTACCCCTACCATTGCCTAATACATCACCCTTGTCATTGCTTGCTTCGCAACGGCTGCTAAACCCTCTCGTCGTGCATTTGTTACAGAAAGGAACTTATGATGAAGCCCTGAGCAGTTTTTTCAGGAACGTGGACCCACGGTATGGAGGGTTGTGCATGTGGTTATCAAGTCCCATGTGGGAGTAAAATGTCAAACATTTCAGGAATATGGGAATTAATTGCCCGTTTTGTGTATGCCTATGTGCAAACGGCAAGGAGATGGTTCCAGTGATGAATGGTAGCACACCAGGCGTGTTTTACACAGCGTAGATGCTTTCCTGATGAACTGGAACGGCCCGTATATTGCTTCGATTGCGATGTCAAACATGTTTATGGGTGCACGAGGGCTTTGATTATAATGTTTTTGATTGCTGAAGCTCAAAGACAATTCCATGGTTTCCAGCTGGCCGCCTTTCCAAGCCGGCACTTCTGGAAAATAATCCTTAGGGGCTTCACATATGTTGAACTGAAGGATTTTATTTGCATATTTGGCAGAGGTGGCAAGCATTGCGCTGAGGTTATTGGAGGAAGAAATTCCAAAATATCTATTTGAAGGCTCGGGTAAGTAAATTTCTATTATTTTTAGCTCGTTTTCTTGCATACGCATCGAGGCTCATGGAGAAGCAGTTTATTTTACAGGGGCTTCTCTGAGCTGAACTGTAAACATTATCAGTGCCAGTCCTGTGGATTATAAAGGATTCACAACTTTGAGGTGTTGCCCAAAGTGGAGGTGACCCAAAGGCTCTCTTTCACTGCTTCTACCACTTGGTATGCCGCTGTTATCCACATATTAACTGTTGTTGATCTCTTACTCCCAGCATACTGGTTACTCATATTGCATCCTCGAAAGGATGACAGGCTGAGTCGACCTGTTTAGTGTTTTTTGGCCCAGCTATGGTTTGAACTCGGGACCGAAGATCTCAAGCCAACCGCCAACACCAACCACATGGTGGCATAATACAATTATTGATGTAAGAACCTGGCTGATATGATTGACCCATGTAAAATTGTTTGGAAGATATTTCCAGCAAATATCCCTTAAATTTCTTGAAAATATGTTGGCCGTATTAGACGGGTGAGAATATTATGTAGGACCACGTGATGCAGGTTTCACTGCAATGCAAAGTGCTTCAATTAAAGTCACGAGCTTACTGTTTTGTTTTTTATTTTACTAATTGATGAGAGCAGTTCACCGTGTCCCAACACTTCCATTGGTGATGGCGATGCCTCCTTCCAGGCCGTGGCTGGTTGATATGGAGGAGGGTGTCGTGAACCATTTGGGCAAAGTCCACTTGGCGAGATTTTTTGACCAGAAATGCACGATCACAGACATGCCCGGCTCAGGAAACAAACTGTGCGTGCAGCGGTCACCACTATCTGAGATGGCCATGGTAGTTTGCAAGGTGAATTTGTACAAATAAATAGTTACTTATTTTTTTTCTTGTAGGGCTGTTGGGCATGAAGTGTATGGGCCTCGGCACCACGAGGAGATTTTACAGAAGGTGCGCGCATCGGTGGAGCTTTGTGACAGCCCTGCAGTGTTCTTCCTCATGCCATTCCATGGGAGGAGGTAGTGCTAGAAATTAGTATGAGAAAAGATATTCATTTTTTTTTTTTTTTGTCTGTACTTATTTCATTATAGTCCTCCCCCCGAGTCACCCTGCCCCTCCCTCCTGCGACTGACTCTGGCAACAGGCATCCATTTCTAAAGATTTTATGTGTTTCCAGTATAACTTCTTTGTCTTGGTCACATGTTCATTCACCTGAGCATCTGCACCAGAGCTGATCGTAAAACGGGCAATTTCAAATGATATGTTCAGTATTCTGACAAGAGTACTGACATTTACTTTTGCGTGGAGAAGGTAGTTTTTGATATACTGTCTCCTTGTCTGACGCAGGGACTGGAGGAGGTCTCGGAACGTACATCCTTAGCCTACTTGAGAGAAACTTTCCCTTGGTTTACCGCTTCGTCATCGCCGTCTATCCTCCGCCGATGACGACGTCGTGACTTCCCGTATAACAGCGTGCTGGCGATGCGCGAGCTCACGGAACTGCACACTGCGTAATACCTGTGGAAAACCAGGTGATGCCTTCAACATAAAATGTTTTTTGATTGTTTACATTCATCACTTGTCATTTGTGGAATGACCAGGTACTGGATACTTTTGCATGCTCACGTCATGTGACCACTGGATATATTATAAAAGGTGAAGTCCAAATGTCCAAATACTTATTCATATCCACCTGATGAGCGTGACATGATTACCACGTGCACAATGAACTGCATTATATCCAAATTGATATCAGTAATCTTTGGCACAGGCATTGATTGACATTGTGAACAAGATTGGCCGGGCAGCAGGGACAGGGAGCAGGCGTCAGTTGTGGACTGAGAGCCGAGGCTGCTTGCTGCCGAACCCAAAGGCATTTGACACGATGAATACATTGTTGCCAATCTTCTGCTCAATATGACAAGGTGAACAGGCTGAAGTTTATTGATGCATGTGCGGATCGGTATATCCCTCGACTCGGACTCTTCAGACATGGCAGTCATCTGCTTATCCACTCTGTCTGTTACAAGTTTCCTTTGAAAGAAATTGATGGTTCACAGCAATGTTTCTCTTTATATCCCTGTGGTAGTTCTGCAAGGTTTGAGGGCTCCTTGAATGTGACCTCAGTGAAATCACATGAACCTGGTGCCATTTCCACGTCTCCACTACCTGTTTCGAGCATGGCTTCCGCTGTATGCCCTGGCAGATGTGAACATGCCTCCAAGGAGGTAGGAAGTGTTGATTGTGAGGTTTTATCACTGCACAAGGTGCCAGATCAGGCCAGATCAAATCTGTGCCTTGTAACCTGTACTCACCTGTTTCATGGTCCGGTTGTCAGCGACTAAACTGTCTCTCCCACCAGGTTTCCTGGTGAGGAGTGTGTATGGATATGGACACCTAGCGGTACTAAAACAAAACCTGTCAAGGGTGGAGGAGCTCCTTGTGAGCCAACAGACATTTATATCAGGTGCCAACAGTGTCTGGCGGATGTCCTCCTGCAGTTGGTTACCTCGATCTAGGAGTTTGATGGGCAGATTTGCACTCCAGCAGCCATAAAACCTTCATTCCGCAACATACACAAAAACACAAATAAAACTAAGAAAACTCATTCCGTAGGAGTACCACCTGTGCAGATGCCTTTCACAGACAGCTCAGCGGATGACGGCATTGGGGGAAAGACTTCGGGAGATAATAGGAGGAAGACTTTACTGGGTGGGTTGTGGTGATGTGTCAGGGTGTTGCTGAGGGTCGTCCATCAGACGGCGGTCTCCTCGTGTTTACTTGAGGCGGTCCTTTTGGGTGGTACCTGGAATGTCTTCACTCTAAGAGAGGATGATCAACCTATCTCTGCTGTCATTTGAGGTTCAGAGATCAGATCGTGTGAAGAATCATAGTGGGTCATTACACCTACTACTGGTCTAGTCACTCTGATGGTTGCTATGCAAAGGAGTTGCTGAAGCTGTTGTCTAATAAGCTGACTCCATGATAATTGAGGTACACTGGTCAACGAGGTATTATGAGACTGAGGATTCATCACTCTAATGGGTGGTCATGTTCCGACTGAGGCGAGTTGTCTCACTGTGAAAGAGACGTTCTATGCTGCGCTCGAGTCTGTGGTTGACCAGTGCCCCAGGCGAGTACTCTTCAAGTCTTGAGGGATTTCATTGCATCGACTGGCACTGATAGGGATGGTTATGAGGCATGGTGTTGGTCCCCATCGGTCTGGAACTGTGAACCAGAAATAGCACTAAGTTCTTGACTTTGCAAGATGTCATGAACTTAAGGTGGTTGGTTCATGTTTCATTGCCCACAGGCTCATCGCTGGACTTGGTATTCCAATGTTGGTGGTGTGGAAAAGGAGATGGACCATGTACTCGTTGATGGTCACTGGAGGATGCTCCAGAACTGCAGGGTCTACCGGAGTGCTCAGTTCCTCATACTGACCACAGGCTTGTTGTTGCAACTCTGAAGCTGCAGCTCAAATCCAGGAGAATGGTACCATCCAGCCTCGCCTCGATGTTGGCAAGCTCAAGGATGAGAGGGTGGCTGAGGCGTTTGCAAAAAATTGAGTGGGGATTTGAGAGGTCTGGGTGTTTCGTGGAATCCTGGAGAGTTGTGGAGTGCCTTCAAGACTACCATCCTTGAGTTGCCAGTGGTTGTCTTGGAATCCACCATCAGCAAAGAGGAACTTTGTCTCCCAGGGGACACTAGATACCATTGACCAGAGTCCGCAGGGCCAGGCTTAATGGCAGAATTGAGCTATTTAGGGAGCTGAGGCATAAAACTGTACGTTACTGAGGGCAGACAAGGAGGCCTATGTGCGAGGAATCTGTGAAGGAGTAGAGCATCACCTGTGGTCAAGTGATTCTCGTCCTGCTTACAGAAGAATTTGTGCATTGCGTTCCTCAAAGCCTGTACCTCGGTGTACTGCTGAACAGAGCAGAGGGTGGTGACTCTTGACAAAGGGTCTGAAGTAGGGCCGCTGGGCTGGTTTACTTTGAGCGGCTGTACAGAACTGACCCACCAGCTGTTGAGTTAGATTGTCATGAGTATAACTATCCTTATGACCTTTTTTTTTCGACTACATCGACTACCCAACACTGGTGAAAGTATAACGTCCGTACACCTGCGGTGGCAGAGGTAGTTACATTACATGGAAACTAGCACTCAGGTGTTCTGCACATCCCTCATGCCAAAAAGTCACTTGGAATAAACACTGGAACAGTCCTTGAACAATTACATTAACATGTTTTACATGTTCTGTGTTTTTTATGGTGGAGAGTGTGGATCCAAAATTTCCTGAATTCCCAATTTTCCTAAAATCTGGAAATCGATTTTCCAGCTACTCAATACGACTCAAATGCACTTGTACTTAAATACGAGGACATTGCACTCGTACTCCGGTTCATGCTCTCACAATGTCCCGCTTGGATTACCTCAACTCGCTGTTTGGCTTACCTGCCTTTTCTCATGCCCTTACACCTGATCCAGAATATGGCTTCCAGGCACATAACGTTGATCTTGTCGCCCAATTCTCAAAATACTTCACTGGCTTCTAGAATGTCAACAGATATTTTTATAATATTGTGGGTAACCTTTAAATATATGCATAAATTTGTTCCCGACTACATTTCTAACCTTTAAGCACACATTCTACTGGGTCATTCCGTGCCAACTCACCTAAGGGTCCCCAGGTCACCTCCTCAGATTTTGCTGGAAAAATTATTGCCCCATATACTTCTGAGGAGTCATATAAATTATAGCCCCTAAGTGAAAAAAAAGCGTTTTCACATTGGCATTTTAGGGCCAAATTTCAAAGTCTCGAGACGATAGATATTTATTTAACTAGAGAATTGAAAGCTAATCTTTTTGCCATGGTGGTAAGCCAGTACTAATCTACATTAAAAATTTTTCCAGCAAATCTGAGGAGGTACCTTGGACTTAGAATTAGGTGAGTTGCAACGGAAATGACCCAAAGTGCTTCCTCGCCCACGACTCCTTGACCACAACCAACAAAGCTTCGCCGCAACGTGATGGAGTAAGCCCCCGCTGTGCTCCTGCCTCCAACCTCCGCCCAACTGTGAAACCAAAGCATTTTCGATCAATTGGCACCTCCCGCGATGAAGGCTATCTTGGTTCTACTCTCTCACGCAGGCTGATCGGTGTCTTCGTCTTCCCAAATCTCCCAGCCTCACCACCGCCCCCCCCCCTGCCCGTCTCGATTAACACCCTACCCGACAATTCCCGTATGGCACCAGTCCGCCAACAACCCCTTCTGTAAACACCAAAATCACGAACACTGCTCACCTCACTCTTACATTCCTATCCCTGCCCATTGAATACCCCCTCACTCAATCCAATCGTCTCCTCCAGGCCTTCAAAACACTGTCACTCACCAACCTTATCATCCCCCATCCAAAGCCTCATCTTCTACCCCCCGATAACCACCCAATCCCCCTTCTTCAAATTCCACGTGCTTCCTCCTGAAAGCCATCGAATGCCACTTGAGCCCCGGTTCCCCGCCCCATCCTCTCCCTCCACAGATCCCCAATCTCTGTTCCCCGCACGTGTCCCTTCTGTTCCTTCCACCCTTCCCCTCTTGGTCCATTCCGCCCCCTTGCGTGCGTTGTGTTAGCTCTCATACAGCCCGAAACAAAGGTACCAAAAAAGGGGGTGAATCCGGGACCCGGGGAAAAAGGTTTGGAACCGGATCCCCGGGGAAAAAGGGTTGGACCGGACCGCCTGGGAAGAAAAGGGTTGAACACGTACCACTGGGGAAAAGATGTTTGAACCCGACGCCGGTGAGAAAGGGATGACCCGGGACCCCGGGAGAAAGGTGTTTTGAACCGGACCCCCGGGAAAGGGGTGGGACACACGGGAGAAAGGGTTTGGAAACCCGGGACCTCCCAGGGGAAAGGGTTGAACCCCAGGGGAAATGGGGAACTCGGACCCCGGGGAAAAGTGAAACCCGGGACCACCTTCCGGGAAAAGGGTTTGGACCCGACCTCCGGGAGAAAGGGTTGGAACCCGGACCTCCGGGGAGAAAGTGAACCCGGACCTCCGGGAGAAAGAGTTGAACCCCGACCTCCGGGGAAAAGACGTTGAACCCGGGACTCGAGGGAAAAGGCTTAACCTCCGGGACCTCCAGAGAAAGTGAACCCGGACCTCCGGGAAAAGGAACCCGGACCTGGGGGAAAAGCTGATCCCGACCACGGGGGGGAACGGGCTTGAAACCCGGGACCACCGGGGGGAACCGGCTTGGAACCCGGGACCTCGGGAGAAAAGGGGCGGAACGATCTTCTTCCACCCCCCCCCCCCCCACCTCCCGAATCCCCATGTATGTTGCTGGTACAACCCAACCCCCCCCCACCACGAAAACACTGCGTTTCCTCCCTTGGCATTTGATTGATTTGCGGAAATTATCTTTCCCAAAAAGAAAGTTACTTAATCATTATAAATAAATCATGTCGATTTCCAACCTTCCGGTTTGTCCTGCCTTCCATTGTTGCATTGTCAAGAGACAAGAGAATAACATGGATGTTTACCGGAGCGCGCTCTCCCGCCAGGTAACCACGGACCTCAGGAAACGATAATGACTGACCTGAACTCGTTCACGTGAAGCGGTGGGGTTAAAAAAAACCTCCACCGAACCACAACTAATGTGATGGTGCCCCAAGCGCTCTACAGAGGACAACCGGGATAAATCCCCCGATGACAAGCTGGTCCGGACCCGGCGCAACAAACAACCACAACCCACATCCACATCCCATATACCCACATACCATATATACGCCGTTAGAGGAAATGGCGATAAATACAAAACAAAATAAGAACCTTGCTACGGAGGAAAACATCGATACCGAACTCGATTTTCCACTTTCAACAACCGAAACACAAAACAATCTTAAACGAACGTCAATCTTTGATATTAAATCATGGACAGTGAGGCGGAACGCAACAACGCGCATCCTCCGCGGCTTCCCAAACCTCGCGCTCTTCACTCGACCACATGGCGACCGGGGTCCTCAACCCACAACGACGCGTCCACCATGACCCGAGATCCAACGAACCCCGTGATCCACGACGCTCCGGGGGATTGGAAGATACTGCCGCCGGAGGTTCCCGGAAACCGGGCGCCATGGCGGTCACCCCGGTAGGACAAGGGTCGACCCGTACCGACGTCACACCGTCCGAAACTTGTTCCCGGGGACCTGCTGTTACAACACAGGAACTCAGATAGGAGCAACGAGTCTGGGCGGAGCCGAATGAATGTGAATGAAATCCACATGGGACATACCCCCCCTGTACATTATGACCCAAAATATCTCACACTTCATTCATCATTCGATTCCCTTAATCTCGTTACAACAAATCAATGAAAGTTATTGTGAGATGGCCCTTCATACCGCACACAAGGCCCTTATTGAGACGGGGGCGGGCATCTACCGCCCTTGAGAAGTCAACTGGAGAACGAGCGAACCTGCCTTCAGAGAAGGAGCCACTGATGCAACCACCTCCCCATCACCAGTGGGATTATAGCTGTCATACCTAACCTCATCGGCCAAATTAAGTCAAAAATTAAAGAGTGAGGGAACTAAGTAAACCACTAACTAGTCGCGTTGTGAAGCGGATGGTGAGAGTTCACCAGAAACTAATTAATCTGCCTCATGAGGAATCCAAAGTCAAGGTCAAATTGACCCAAAACATTCACGAAATGACGAAAACGGACCTCGACCTGACCTCGTAGAACTGTATAAAACAGGCCACGGGGATAGTGTTACCGACACGTTTGGGTAAAATACCCTAAAGGCCGGTTGGTTTAATGTGAGGTGTGGACTTGGTTACTGGGTCCCCAGTTCAATCCCACCACCTGTTAAATGACCAAACCAGGTGATGTTGACTCCAGCTGCACCTACGAGGTTGGCAAAGTAACACGAGCTGGAAAGATTGAGCCGTGCGTATCCTGTCAGAGTGCACCTGCCAGATGTTCCAATAACCCAGGAACGCGTGCAGCACGCCCTCTGTACAGAGGCTTCAGGAAGATAAAAGGACACGGTACAACAACCAGCAGAGGTCAGGGGCTGAACTCCATACACCTGACAATAAATAATTTTAAGTATAATCATAACCCTAATGAAATGAAAATTGTATATCGCTATGCCGTGTTTAACTGTTTACCCAGCAATTTCCTTCGCTTTCGCGTGACATCAGGGAAGGAGAAGGAGTAGGGAAAAGGAGAAGAGTAGGGAAGTAAGAGGAGGGAACGAGGAAAGGAGGATGGAAGGAAGAAGAGGAGAGGGCAAGGGAAAGAGAGAAGAGAGAGAAAGATAGAGAGAAGAGGAAGAGAAGAGACACGGTGAGAAAGAGCAAAGGAAATAGAAGGGAAGGAAAGTGGGAGGGATGGAGGGATCCAGGTAGATGTGAACGCAATTAACACCCATCGAGAAAACAACAACACATAGAACACCGCTCCGTGAAACCCATATACATTTAGCTGTCGAATTGAAACCCAGCAGACAGCGAAGCGACATGCTACCTCTTGCTATCCCCGTACTGGGTATTCCTGCGGTGGAGGAGGGGCGAAACAAGGATGGAAGCAGCATGAGGGAAAGAAGGCACGCAAGAGAGAAGGCAGCACCAGAAGGGAAATTTCATTCACCATTCAAGCGGATCAAACACCAAAGCAAACAACAATACCAAAGCGAACGAGGTCATTTGCTCAGGCCATACAAATTAACCAGCAGGCTAAGAAGAGATCCGCTGACTCAAGTAAGAGGGAAGATGACCCCGAAAAATGAATGAATGACCAAAGTAAGAAAAACATGCCGCGAAAAATCCGAGGGAAACGAGGTTCTCTACTGGGAATACAAAAGCTCAATTATATATATTTGTTTGTGCCGGCCACACGAATGAAAGTGTAGTTAAACATTGTCACTTGCTTCCTCACGCGAGAAACACAGTAGTCAGAACAACTCCATTCATTAAATTAATTAAACATTAACGAAAACAAACCTGATACAACTTGGCATGAATCCTCATCACACATGCACGGAAGGAAAATAATCTAATCTGCCCCAAAATTGAAACAAAATGAAAACCATCAAACAAAACTACCAGTTAAGGATGTAAAAGGACACACAAACAACATGCCGTCCCACCTCGAAGCACGAATCGATGCAACCATTTACCACCCGAGATCACGGCCGAAAAGAAAATAAGACACAAGCCTGTGGGTTTATGTAAACTCTACAATGCTTCACAAGTACACACCCCCGACTTTCAATGGTGTGTTACAGCCGGACTCAAAATGATTAATTAAAGTTGTTACGATCACACAAATACCCCTGATGACGAAAAACAATGAATTCAAAGAAAACTAAAGCCTGAAATGTCCTCTCAAGCGGATTCAACCCTCAAAGCAATACCGTCGTGTTGGCAGTGGCTTTGCTGTATAAAACTTGGGGTAATGTCCCGTTGGAACATAAATCTCGCCGCGAGTCAAGGTTGCTTGCCACTCTGAAGCCCAATTCCCCCAAGAGGAGGAAGGGACCTAGACTCGTAAACGGGCTGCTGAACAGTCCCCCTGGCTATGGCACAACCTGGACGGCCACCCGACCAGTATAAAAGCATCTGCACCACTTGCACCCTCAAAGATGGCAGGCCGAAGTAACCCCAGCCCCTACCTGGATTGAACACTATGGATTAAACGCAAACCGGACCAAAGCCGCACCCCAACCATAAATCCAACAGCAGACAGCCAACTCCTCAACGATGCAATATTTTGGCTCATTCATGTTGCCTCACCTTGCAAGTCTTCCCAGTCCCTGCTAAAAGCATCCCAAACATGAGCCCCGCCACCATGCTCACGGTCGAATGGTTTGAAGGTATAGCTGTGCTCAGTTATGAAATGTATAACCTCATTCAGTACCAAAGAGTCCAACGTCCACAACCCAACGGGCCTCTTGCCCAAATCCTGTCATGCCTTAACAAAAACCAAGAACGTGCTGTCACGACCCTGTTCTCATGAGTGCTTCCGTCCGTCCATCTCGCAATAAACCTCTGGATAGGGCGGCAGACCTTGTCTTCCGCAGGTTCTACAACCATCTCAAAAAATAACTCGTATTTCTGTCAGAGGGTCGTGTTCTCTTACCCTTCCCTACAAGCCTTCTGTCCGCGGCTCATGTCGGAGGCGCCGAACCGAGAAGAGTTTGGGGGTATTATATATCTTCCATTTCCGAAAGAGCTCACTGGTGCCTGGGAACCTTCAACAGGAGAAATGTTTCACACCCCCCCAGATCACCTCCTCTACAATTTATCTCAAGTTATATCGGACATCCTCGACTTAGGAAGTTCTGCTACTGACCCACTCAACGGACCCTCATCGGAAAGGTGGTTCTTTCGATAAATCATGTCCAATCATTGAATTGGCCCCAGGGAACCCAATCAATTGTTTTTTTTGTACACCATACGAGACTCCTATGAGAGCGAACACACAAAACGCAACAATCAAGGGCAGGAAAGAAAGACAAAACAATGGAACAAGGCATTAGAACTGTATGGGAGAGGGCGGAACACGGGGAAACAGAATGACAACACAACAGGACGTTCAGAAGGAAAGCCAGAATTGAATAGTTGTTTTTGGTGATAACGGGAAAAGAGAACATGTCTTGGGATGGAAAAAGAGGTGTGGTGAACAGCTGTCTTGAACTGGAGGAAGATATGGGATGAAAGAGAGTGTGGAGTTGTTTCCAAAGGCGGGAATAAAAAGAGGAATGAAAAGAGTGAGGTGACAATGATTCTGCTTTGCACAGTTTTTTTTTTTGGTTCACAGATGCGGGTTTGTTGAGGACCTTGGGGCCTATCGGGCAATATATGTCGGGGGGGGCGTGCGACGAGGTCATTGGGGGACCACCCTCTCTCCACCGGCCGACAGAGCAAAGAGACGGCCGGGCGTGACGAGTAGACCGGAGAGACGGGTAGATAGCAACAGCAAGAAGCCACGCGGCTGCGTGCGGGAGAAGCGCTGATGAGGTCCAAAATTACTCAAGTCTCACGCGCAGGATCCAAGATTCCTAAATGCCTGCTCCACAGCGGAAGCCCGACAAAGGAGAGTCTAAGCACCACCAGAGATGGACGACAGACTATCAGTTGCGGAATACTTTCGCATGTGTCAGACCTCAGGTGGCCGAGGAAGACTTGCCACGACGGAGGAGTGCCCGGAGGTCACGCACACTACTTGGCAGTTGAAATGTGCTTTCCCGGAAAGATGATGGCAGATAGTTGGTAGAGCCAGAAGCCGTTGAGTGAAGCTTCTTCAAGATATCTTTTTGAAAAGAAAAGCTAATGGGCCAAACGGCCTCTGAAGAGCATCGGAGAGGTGTGAGATTTGTGCCCCCAGGAAATTTGAAAGACATGTTCCACGTGTTTGGACCATGTTTGTGATTGTATCCAAGATCTCAGAGAAGCAAAGAACGCTCATGCTAGTCAGGAGAGAGATGTAGCGGCAGTGGTGAGCATCACGCAAGAGATAAAAGGATTTACCAAGAGGCGGAGGAAGATCATTGATGAAT
>CM068962.1:73282573-73299116 GCA_035128595.1 Eptatretus atami | reverse complement strand
TTTTTTTTCTTTTAAAACTCTAGCCTTTTACGTGACGTCACCACTTACTCCAACTTTATGACGTAGATCACGTATCTGGCAAGACGCAGTACGACTGCAAATGCAATATGGCCGGTTGGAACCCACAACAAACTTCAGGGCTGCGCCGGTTTACGGAGAGGTGGTTGCCTGAGGACACAGCACGACTGACGACACGAAAACCCGCACTAGTAGGATGGACTAAGCATTCTGCCATGATGTTGTTACTTCCGCCCAGCGAACGGTGGAAGGAGGTATGTTTCACCCCTGTCCGTCTGTTTGGTGTGCAAGAGTAATCTTAAAAAGTTGTGAACGGATTCGGACGAAACTCGGTGGACAGGATTGGGTGGTGTGTCAAGGATGAAATGATTCGATTTTGGTGAAGATACGAATACGATTTTTTTTTTTAATTTTTAAGGTGGATTCTTCACCAGTGAGAGCATGGGACGAAAAACGATGCATCACAGTGAGTGTGTCTAAAAAAATGATTTGGGCCCACATAATGCTTCGACTGGATCGGGCTTGCGTGCGGGAGCGTATGCTGCTCTGTCGAGTGCCCTTCTCACTTATTAACTGGAGATCACACACGTGATCACAGAAGTCAGTGTGCTCTGTCAGCTTTAATTCCAACTTTCTTCTCTTTTACGACCACTTGTTGCTCGGAAAAAGAAGTACGTTGAAACTGATGAAGCATTATGTGTGAAACTGTCACAACAAATGTCCTCTCGTCTGTTGAAAAGGAGTGTTAATAAAGCACACACTCTTTTCGATCCCAATTTGACATTTCACCTCGAGTTGTCAAAAGGTGAACCTGTGCTTCATGCAATAACAAAACATCATCAACATTGCCAAACCTCCAAGGTTAAATGTCAAGTTGCAATGAAGTAACAAAAGGCATGTTCTCACACAATACTGTGTACTGGCAGTCTGGCACAATGAGCAGACGTGCAACATTGTAGGACATTGACCATCACATGCAACACTACCACCACCGCTAGGACATACTTTGAACTACAACTAGTGTCTTCGGATAAAATGAACACCCCTCGTGTTGGTATTGTAATTCACAGGCAATGTTCATTCACAATATAACTCCAGTTCCTCTTGAACAAATCTTCAAATAAACGACAACAAGCAATTCGAAGATTCAGCCACCTTCTTCAGCGCAGGTCAGGTATGGGAGCACGCGCTGGACATTGCGTCACACATACGCTTTCTGCCATTTACTCAGTAGGAGCTTCCATATGGCCATCGCCCCCAGCAGAGATGACCTGGCCTATCCCCATCTCCTTGAGATGCCAAACAAACCTGCTGCAACCATGAGGCCAAAAAAACAATGGGGGTTTTCGGGGGGGGCCCGTTGGCCTCCTCCACTTCATGAGGCACACTTTGCTGAGAGAACATGGTAAGCAGGGTCAGCATCAGGAAAATGAGCCACATGTCCAGACAGCCCAGCCGACTTCACGGACTTATACAGTAACAAATCTCATCTGAGTCTCCTCAGCAAACGCTGTTGGACACAAAGTCTGACCAAGATAGCCAAGGATTCTCCAAGAGAAATGTACCGGAGGCAGTTAAGTCTCCATCTCAGATCCTTGGTCCAGCAGTCCAAGTCTGTCACAACTGTAGAGGCAAGACTTGGAGGAACCAAGGACTAAAAGACTCGGACTACATCTCCTGCATAGTACCAACAGGCACCACACCCATGATGCAGTTGAATCCATGACTCCACAGGCCCAGCCCAGACATCTATTGTCCTCAGCTCACAACATGGGGAGAAATGAATATCAACTGCCAGATAAGTGAATCTTCCATGACCAAACAAGTACAGACAAGATTAGGCAGCAATCCAAGATGTCTGAAAGCTATGGATCTAATTTTGTACCCAGGGAATCCGTAATCCCAGGGCTCAGATGACTCCTTCAGCACCCTGGAGGGCGCCATCAAGATATCCAGTCTCTGCAAAGATACTGCCATCTGTGAAATCAAGGTAAGAGAGCTTAACATTCCCAAATAATGCACCGCAGACTTGAATCTCTCAGACATCCTCCCAAAATCCAGTCCATATAAAGCGCTCAAAATTGTGGCGGCAGCACACACCCTGACGCAACTCCCATTAACAACTGGAAATAAATCAGAGATAGTAGTCACCACATCTCACAGCACTATCATTACAGAGTATAGTTCAGACAATCAGATTGATCAGATTTTGTGGCACCCCATGAAGACGAGAATCCACAGAAGCATCCCGATTTCACTGAATCGAACACTTTGCGGAGATTCAATCGGCTACAAGCATCCCCGCTGAAACCCTCTCTGCGTTCGGTAAGGACCTGAAAGAGCAAGGATACGGTCAATCGTTGACCTCTTTGGTGCAAAGGCCAGACCGCTCTGGCACTGATTGCTCAAGCAGAATGGTGGAAAACCTTATCAGAATGATCCGAGAAAGACCTTGCCCGGCACCAGAGCAGTGTCACCCGTTGGTAGATTGTTGCCAGTCCTAGTGATCACCCTTCCTTCCAGGAGAGGGACAACAAGGCCTATCTTCATTCAGTTGGGGACGATTGCCTGTTGCTCCAAACAGAACAAAAGAACTGTATGCCAACGATACGAGTACAGCATTTCACGAGCCTTGAGAAGTTCAGCAATGATACCACAGATCCCAGGAGCTTCACCCTTTCAACTTGGTCCCACAGCCTGCGTTTCCACAAACAAAGGCGCGTTTTCACAGTTGATTGGAGGCGCAGTAATAGGGATAGTTTAACTCATGCACAATCTAACTCAACAGCTGGTTGGGTCAGTCTGTACAGCCCGCTCCAAAGTAACCAGCCCAAAGCGGCCCTCACTTCAGACGTCCTGTCAAGAGCTCACCCCCTCTGCTTCTGGTTCAGCAGTACACCGAGGTACAGGCTTGAGGAACGCAATGCACAAATCTTCTGTAAAGCAGGACGAGAATCACTTGACCACAGATGCTCTACTCCTCAAGATTCCTCGCACAAGCCTCCTTGTCTGCCCTCAGTGAACGTACATTTTTATGCCTCAGCTCCCTAAATAGTCTCATTCTGCCATTAAGCCTGCCCGCGACTCTGGTCATCCGGATCTAGTTGTCCCCTGGAGACAAAGTTCCTCTTTCCTGATGTGGATTCCAAGACAACCACTGGCAACATCAAGGATGGTAGTCTTGAAGGGCACTCCACAACTCTCCAGGATTCCACAAACACCCAGACCTCTCAAATCCCCAACTCAATTGTTTGCAAACGCCTCAGCCACCCTCTCATCCGTGAGCTTGCCAACATCGAGCCGAGGCTGATGGTACCATTTCTCCTGGATTTGAGCTGCAGCTTCAGATTGCAACAACAAGCCTGCTGGTCAGTATGAGGAACTGTAGCACTCGGTAGACCCTGCAGTTCTGGAGCATCTCCAGTGACCATCAACGAGTACATTGTCCATCTCCTTTTCCACAGCCACCAACATTGGAATACCAAGTCCAGCGATGAGCCTGTGCGGCAATGAAACCATGACCAGACCACCGTTAAGTTTCATGACATCTGCAAAGTCAAGAACTAGTGCCTATATCTGGTTCCAGTTCCAGACCGATGGGACCAACACCATGCCTCATAACCATCGCCTATCAGTGCCAGTCGATGCCAATGAAATCCCTCAAGACTTGAAAGAGATCTCGCCTGGGGCACTGGTTCAACCACAGACTCGAGCGCAGCATAGAACGTCTCTTCACAGTGAGAACAACTCGCCTCAGGTCGGAACATGACAACCCATTAGAAGTGAGAATCCTCAGTCGTCATAATACTCTCCGTATGACCAGTGTGTACCTCATTAATCATGGGAGTCAGCTTATTAGACACAGCTTCAGCAACTCCTTGGCATAGCAAACCATCAGAGTGACTAGACCAGTAGTAGTGGAATGACCCACTATGATCTCACCACGATCGATCTCTGAACCTCAAATTGACAGCAGAGATAGGTGATCATTCCTCTCTTAGAGTGAAGACATTCCAGGTACCCAACCCAAAAGGACCGCCTCAAGTAAACACGTAGAGACCGCCGTCTGATGGACGACCCCTCAGCAACACCCTGACACATCACAACAACCCGACCCAGTAAAGATCTTCCTCCTATTATCTCCCGAAGTCTTTCCCCAATGCCGTCATCCGCTGAGCTGTCCGTGTGAAATGCAATCTGCACAGGTGGTACTCTACGCGAATGAGTTTTTCTTAGTTTTTATTTGTGTTTCTTTGTGTATGTGTGCGGAATGAAGTGTGTTTTATGGCTGGCTGGAGTGCAAACCTTGCCATCAAACTCCTAGATCGAGGTAACCAAACTGCAGGAGGACAGCCGCAGACACTGTTGGGCACCTGATTATAAATGTCTGTGGCTCACAAGGAGCTCCTCCACCCTTGACAGTTTTGTTTTTAGACGTAGGTGTCCATATCCATACACACTCCTCACAGGAAACCTGGTAGCGGAGAGACAGTTTATCGCTTGAACAACCGGACATGAAACAGGCTGAGTACAGGTTTACAAGCACAGATTTGATCTGGCCCCCATGATCTGGCCACCTCTGTGCAGTGATAAAACCTCACAATCAAACACTTCCTACCTCCTTGGAGGATGTTCACATCTGCCAGGGCATACAGCGAGCCATGCTCGAAAACGAGGTAGTGGAGACTTGGAAATGGCACCAGTCATGGGTGATTTCACTGAGCGTCAACATTCAAGGAAGCCCTCAAACCTTGCAGAACTACCACAGGATAATAAAGAGAAACATGCTGTGAACCATCAATTTCTTTCAAAAAGGAAACGTAACAGACAGAGTGGATAAGCAGATGACTGCCATGTCTGAAAGAGTCCAGTCGAGGGATATACCGATCCGCACATGCCATCAGTAAACTTCAAGCCTGTTCACCTTGTCATATTGAGCAGAAGATTGGCAACAATGTTATCATCGTGTCAAAATGCCTTGGGTTCGCTAGCAAGCAGCCTCGGCTCTCAGTCACAACTGGACGCCTGCTCCCTGTCCCTGCTGCCCGGCCAATCTTGTTCACAATGTCAATCAATGCCTGTGCCAAAGATTACTGATTATCAATTTGATATAATGGCAGTTCATTGTGCACGTGTAATCATGTCACGCTCAGCAGGTGGATATGAATAAGTTATTTGGACATTTGGACTTCACATTTATAATGATAGTCCAGTGGTCACATGACGTTTGAGCATGCAAAGTTATCCAGTACCTGGTCATTCCACAAATGACAAGTGATGAATTGTAAACAATCAAAAAACATTTTAGTTGAAGCG
Source organism: Eptatretus atami (assembly GCA_035128595.1). Taxonomy (NCBI): domain Eukaryota; kingdom Metazoa; phylum Chordata; class Myxini; order Myxiniformes; family Myxinidae; genus Eptatretus; species Eptatretus atami. Next base: position 73,293,782 of record CM068962.1, on the reverse strand, counting down.
TCACCTGGTTTTCCACAGGTATACGCAGTGTGCAGTTCCGTGAAGCTCGCGCATCGCCAGCACGCTGTTATAGGTTAAGCACGACGTCGTCATCGGCGGACGGATAGACGGCGATGACGAAGCGGTAAACCAAGGGAAAGTTTTCCTCAAGTAGGCTAAGGATTGTACGTTCCGAGACCTGCTCCAGTCCCTGCGTCAGACAAGGAGACAGTTATATTCAAAAACTACCTCTCCACGCAAAAAGTAAATGTCAGTACTCTTGTCAGAATACTGAACATTTAATTCATTTTGAAATTGCCCGTGTTTTACGATCAGCTCTGTTGCAGATGCTCAGGTTGAATGAACTGCTGACCAAGACAAAGAAGTTATACTGGAAAAACACATAAAATCTTTAGAATGGATGCCTGTTGCCAAGATGTCAGTCGCAGAGAGGGAGGGCAGGGTGACTCGGGGAGGAAACATACAGAAATAAGTACAGACAAAAAAAAAAAAAAATGAATATCTTTCTCAATACTAATTTCTAGCACTACCTCCTCCCATGGAATGGCATGAGGAAGAAACACTGCAGGCTGTCACAAGCTCCACCGATGCGCGCACCTCTGTAAAATCTCCTCGTGGGTGCCGAGGCCCATACACTTCATGCCCAAACAGCCCTACAAGAAGAAAATAAGTTAACTATGTTATTGGTACAAATTCACCTTGCAAACTAACCCATGGCCATCTCAGATTGGGTACCGCTGCAGCACCAGTGTTTCCTGAGCCGGGCATTCTGTGATCGTGCAATTTCTGTCAAAAATCTCGCAAGTGGATTTGCCCACCAAATGGTTTCACGACACCCTCCTCCATATCAACCAGCAACGGCCTGGCAAGGAGGCATGGCCCATCACCAATGGAAAGTGTTGGGACACGGTTGGAAAAACTGCTTTTCCTTCAATTTCAAATTAAAGCTTTTTTTTTTAAAAATTTAAAAAAAACAAACAGTAGCTCGTGGACTTTAATTTTCGAATCACTTTGCATTGCAGGAAACCTGCCATCACCGTGGTCCACATAATATTCTCACCCGTTCTAATACGGCCCAACATATATTCAAGAAATCTGTAAGGGATATTTGCATGGAATAATCTTCCAAACAATTTTACATGGGGGTCAATCATATCAGCCAGCGTATTCTACATCAATAATTTTGTAGTTATGCCACATGGTGGTTGGTGGTTGGCGGTTGGCTTGAGATCTTCGGTCCGAGTTCAACCATAGCTGCGGCCAAAAAAAACACCTAAACAGGTCGACTCAGCCTGCATCCTTTCGAGATGCAATATGAGTATACCGCAGTATGCTGGGAGTAAGAGATCAACAACAGTAATATGTGGAAACAGCGCATACCCAAGTGTAGAAGCAGTGAAAGAGGAGCCTTTGGGTCACCTCCACTTTGGGCAACACCTCAAAGTTGTGAATCCTTTATAATCCACAGGACTGGGCACTGATAAATGTTTACAGTTCAGCTTCAGAAGAAGCCCCTTGTAAAAATAAACTGCTTCTCCATAGCCTCGATGCGTATGCAAGAAAAACGACGCTAAAAATAATAGAAATTTTACTTACCCGAGCCTTCAAATAGCATATTTTGGAATTTCTTCCTCCAATACCTCAGCGCAATGCTTGCCACCTCTGCCAAATATGCAAATAAAAATCCTCAGTTCAACATATTGTAAGCCCCTAAGATTATTTCCAGAAGTTGCCGGCTTGGAAAGGCGGCCAGCTGGAAACCATTGAATTGTCTTGAGCTTCCAGCAATCAAAAAACATTATAATCAAAGCCCTCGTGCACCCATAAACATGTTTGATCATCGCAATCGAAAGCAATATACGGGCCGTTCCAGTTCATCAGGAAAAGCATCTCGCTGTTGTAAAACACCGCCTGGTGTTGTGCTACCATTTCATCACTGGAAACCATACTTCCTTGCCGTTGGCACATAGGCATACACAAAAAACGCGGCCAATTAATTCCCATATTCCTGAAATGTTTGACATTTTACTCCCACATGGGACTTGATAACCCACATGCAACAACCCTCATACCGTGCGGTCACGTTCCTGAAAAAACTGCTCAGGGCTTCATCATAATGTTCCTTTCTGTAACAAATGCACGACGAGAGTTGGTTTTAGCAGCCGTTGCGAAGCAAGCAAAGTGACAAGGGTGATTATTAGGCAATGGTAGGGGTAATGACATATTTATAGTAGAGTTAGGATAAGCGTTAAATGGAGGTGGTTGTGGGGGGGAGAGTGCCTAAGAACTAGCATGGAATACACATACAATGCTGATTATATGAGCGACATGTTGAAAAATAATGGTCCACTATTCAATTTCTCAAAACAGGTAAAGATATCCGAAATGAAAAAAAGGGCAGTCCGCACATTATTACTTATTCCCACCACTAGGTGTTGAAATTTCGCTGATTCTGACACTACATCTCTCTGTCTACATTAGTTCAAGATCGGAGAAGGCAGCGATAAATATTTGTCAGTGTTGTGTTGAGCATGAAATGATGGAGATTGAGAAGAGTGGAACTGACTGGAGATCACCGACGTGAGTAGACCCCACTCTTTGCTGATACCACGATCGTGCGCTGCACAACACATGAGTCAACGGCCAATCATTTTACTTACGTACGTATGATTGTGAGCATCAGCTGTGGCCTGTATGACATGCTGGCTAGTTTTCCTGACGCTGATCCTGCTCACCAGATTCTCCTCAGTTTGAGGGAAGCCTCGTGAGTGGAGGAGGCCAATTGGGCCGATTCACGTTCCTCGTGTGCAGCAGCGTTGATCGGCATCTCAAGAGATGGGGTTGGGCCAGGCATCTGCCTGGGGATGCCAGACGGCAGGCCCCTGGAGTGCTGGTGGAAAGTGGACGCAGTGACGCGCTGCTCCGCACATGCTCCCAATATTGACCTGACCTGATTGTTCAGAAACCAAATCCCTTTGTAACCTGGGGAACCCCCTGTACTCTATTTGTAGTAAAACTTGCTTTTCCACATGACCAGACAAGTAGGAACAGATTTTTTTTTGAGGAGTATACCGATTTTTGTGTCATACCAAATTTTTCGAATATCGGTATATCAATATAAAAAATTATACCGATAGTTAACCGGAATATCATGTCACCAGACCCTGCTTCATGAAAACAGTTTTCTTCCGATGATGACGTCAAAGCCGCTGTGAAATGCTGGTCAGCAGGGATGCAGAGTTCGATTGTGATGGCTATGATCATACCAAATCTCTTGAACGTTTGCAGAAATGTTATGAACCGGCAGTGGGATTATTGTTAAAAAGTAAATATGCCACCAAAGTTGAATAAAGAGGATGTTAGTATCTTTGTTTCATTCAAATATCTTTACTTGTTTTGGAGAAAGAGAATATGAGGCATTGCTTTTCAACACGCGTTCTCATCCATGACTTTTGAGACCCTGGTTTACTATATCTATCTATAAATTCCAGGCAATGATGTGTGTGCTGTGTGTTGTGTAGTGTGTCTTGACCGCTGTTTCTCGCCAACCACTGGTCCGTCTAATTGAAACTGCCAGCGTATCATTGCTGGGCCTGAGGATGTGGCCTTTTCAAGGTTTGATATTAATCGGACAAGGCTTCTCAAGTTAGGCCATTTAGTTACCAAACCAATGACAAGACCACGTGTTGTTGCGTTGGCGTGCCGATGGGGGAAGGGAAGCTCAGCCAGCGTCCCCATTACGGGCGTTACAACGTACGGACTTCCGGAGAGTGATTGACTGCAGGTATTCTAATAATTCTCGAATTTCTTTTTGCGCATTTATAGATAAACACAATCCGCAAAGTTAATGATCGTTTCTCATATTAGACGGTGCATAAATTCGTAACATCAGAGTGCTGGTATGCTCCGAACAGGAAGTACATTTTTTCTACTCTCTTTTTGTTTTTCTTGCGACGACATTGCGCAAAAGGTAAAATAGTTTGCGCTAATTAATAATTGGCATTAAAACCTAAATGCGAATAATCGTAACTGTGACATGCGAACTTCCGGGCCACGCACGTACGCGGCACGCGAGAGCGAAGAAACGGCCTGTGTGGTTTTGTTTCTATGCTCGCCGTTGAAATAACTTTATTTATTCTTTTTGTTTTTTAACTGGGCACGTACTGGATCTATAATTCCAGCAGTTGTGATGTGTGTGGGGCTGGGTGTGTGTGGGGTGGTGTGTGTGTGTGGTGATGTGTGTGTGTGTGTGTGTGTCCGCTGTTGTCTCGATGTGCCTTTCAAGGTTTGAATTATGGACAAGTCTTCCCAAGTTATGTGCCAGATTTATTTACCAACCCAATGACAAGACACGTGCTGTGTAGGCTGTGGCCAGATGGAAGAGAACCTCAGCGCGTCCCATTTACAGGTACAACGTACGGACTTCCGGATAGTGATGACTGCGCTGTTATTCTAATAATTTTCGATTTCTTATGCGCATTTATAGATAAACACAAATGCCCCAATCCAGTCGTCGTTTTGACGAGAGCGAAGGAACAGACTTGTTGTGCGTTGAAAGTTTTTCTTGTTTTGTTTTGCACGTACGTTTTATATTTTTTTTCCTCTTCTCTTCCCCTTCTTTTTTATTGTTTTGTGTTTTTCCTGCGATGACATTGCGAAAAGGCAAATACTGTTGGCGCTAATTGCAATAATTGCGCCATTAAAACTAAATTGCGAAGTAATTGTTACTGCGATATGCGAACTTCCGGACATTGAGACTTAACTTCGCGTAGGCCGATGCGCGGCCGCCGACGATGATCGTCACTTGCCGTGCGTGTTACTGAGGGATCGAATCGGCTCCTTAGTTACGTGGCGTAGGAGTGGGCAATGGTCAATGGCAGCGAATTCATGGCAAGCAATCAGGCGAGGTAAACTATTTTAATTAACTCTGTGTGCGAAGTATCCAAGCAGTGTACTTCAATGGAAAGCGATAATTTCGTGGAATGCATGTGAACATTCCGTACGGGCACGCACTATTTCCGGATGGTGATGACAATGTATTCTAATAATTTCTCGATTGTCTTAGTACGCATTTAATAGATAACACAATACCCCAATCCAGTCGTCGTTTACGAGATCGAAGGGAACGGCCTGTGTATTTGTTCTGGCCTCGGGTTTGAAAGTTTTTTTTTGGCGCGCGGGGGGGGGGGGGGGTGTTGCATGTACGGGCACGCCGGAAGAGCGAAGGAACGGCCCTGTGTGGTTGTTGTTCTGTGTAGCGGTTGAATAGTTTTTTTTTTTTTTTTTGCACGTTACGGCCACGTACTAGTATAAACTAAAATATCTGCATCACAACTGATCGCCAAGGTAAACCTCCCTGGCCTTTACCGTGGCGGATCTCCCGTGACTTACCCTTGGCCCACGATGGCATATTTTGTTCAGACCGCCATATGACTTGACCTTCAACATTTATGGATAGAATGTTATTTAAGAAAATGTGTCCCCATATACAATCTATCCTAAAACACAACATCATGAAAATCAGAGGAAAATTATTCAAGTTATATCAAAAAGAGTGCATTTTGTTATTTAGGTCACCAATCCAAAAAAAGTTAGTCAAGGACACGAATCAAATATCAGGTGCACAACTTCAGTGCAGACACACCATGTATGATGCAAGAACATCTTTGAAGGCCAAGCAGTCTGAGATTCTGCATTGGCAAAATTAATTTTTGATAAATTGATTTTTTGTTCAGACTGCCATTGATGTCGTGACCGACATTATTTTATTCGGCGACTTGCCGTTCACCTTGACCTTTAACTCGGAGAGTATGTTGTAAATTAATATGTAAATGCGGTCTTGCTGGAGGCTATCTAGGAGTGTTAATTTATTTCCAATCGGACAAACATTAGTTGAATTATGGTGAAAATGCTTAAAATATTTATAATTGGGTCATGACTTTAAATTATGTCAACCACAATCTTTGATGCAAAATTTTATTCCCATCCCATTATTGATGCAAAAAATTTCATTCTGAAATTTCAGCCAGGATTCGAGGTACAGCTCGGAAATGGCAGAAAAAAAAAGGGAGAAAAAAGCCTAATTGGTGTTTTTTATACGCCAAGTGCTGTAAGACCTTGACCTGTTTAACCAGAGGGGTTTATGATGTAAAATAATCGTAAATTGCACCGTGCTCTTGCCTATCTGGATAGGGCAATTTGTTCTATCGGAACAAAACTTTAGTTGGAGTTATGGTGAAATGTATAAATGTCTATATTGTCTTAGGTGGGGAGGTGAACTTAAAAATTAGGTCAAGTCAAAATACAATTACCTTAACCCCACATACTCTCTTATTCACATTAGTAATGCAAAATTTCATTCTGAAAGTCCCAGCCGAACTCTGAAGAACAGCTCGAAATTGAATACAGCCCATATCCTATAAAGGGGGAGGCTTAATTACAGTATTTGAAAAATGTAGCAAATCCATTTCCTCCTGTGTTTGGTGTCATGCAGCTCCGAGGAGCTAGACAAGGATTATGACACAGAGAAATAACATGGATAATATATTCACCAAAGGGGTGACATGTTTACTCATCTTTTGCTATTGCTTTTCCTGCTGTGTAAAAAGTTTCTAAACACCTTTACTGTAAAGATGGCAACAACTTGGATGTTCCACAAACCAAACAGCAAAAAAAAAAAATCATTTAAATCAACATTGATTACAGTTGATGGTTTGCATAGGCTTATCAGCTTTGGCTCATTCGGTGGACCACGCTCTGGTCTGCTGATCACCATGCAAGGTTCCATGAAACTGCATGAATGCTCAGATTTATACTGGATGATTACAACGTGCCAGCTAAAACAAAAGGATCATTATGCATTTCCTCTCATGACGTTCAGTGGGTCATGTAAACCACAACAACTAATTTTGGTAATCCAAATGTGAATGGTCCTAAAATCGCCACTTTTTTAAACCTGTCCACCTGTGTGGCATTGACGGTCATCAATCACCTGGCTTTATCTAGCACTGCCACATTGCCGATTCAAGCCAACTGTCTTTTGTTTGATAACCGGAGAAAAACACTCAATATTGTCAGTTTACGGTCTGCTGTGTGCAGGTAGGATGCTCATACTGCATCTTAGAAACCCAGGTGTTTACTACAGTTTCCTGGGAAATCTAGAAATGAGAGGCAAGTGATTACAGGCGTCCGTTCATGATTGTTGCAGCCAGCAACTTTGCGCCACGTTAGAAGTCAAACAGATACAGAATAGAGAAAAGATACCAAGATTTCTTATTTATTTTTTTTTTTTTTTTTCCATCTTGACGGCTGTAAATAAACTACTTTGGGAAAAGCATATCTATGAAAATGTGTTACTTTAATACCGTGTGCGTAGGTGCTGATCGAGCCAATAAAATGAATAACACCGGGACTATATCGACTGAAACACATCGACCACTGGGATTACAACTGCTGCTTTGTGGTCTTGATCATATACTGAATTTGGTTTAAAACTGTGGGTCTAAATTGCTTTGGCATAAAGAGAAGGCGAAATAGGATGAGACGAGGGCCCAACGCCACTTGTGAGCAGCGGGTCCACAGGTCGCTTTCCGTAGGAACGTGCGCGATGAGGCAAAATTGGTCAGCTTCTCCCCAGTGGCGTTTTTGTTTTCCCCAGCACATTCTTGGCAGAAACCAAGGCAAAGGCTATAGTGGACCACAGGCCGTTTCTACAAACCTAGGCTGGGTTTCCAGTGTCCGATGTCGACTCGTAGCCAGGTCGTGATTTTTGACAGAAAAGCCCCTAAGCGTCTCTTTCGTAAAGATCGTACAAGATGATAGTAACTGTTCACCCCAATGTCATGTACCATCCCTCGTTGAAAATACAGATCGGGACCCGAGCATCCCGGGAACCGGGACCGCAGGAAGAAAAATTTTTGCTTTGTTTATTTTGCCCCGCATAATTAAGAGGGGAGGGGGTTCATGTTTTAACCTCGTTTTTTTGTAAAAAGCTGGTCAAGACCTCCCTTCCCCGTCCCCATTCCACCTGTCCCAGAATTTCTGCAGCCGTTGTGCAGGTGGTCTGGTCCAGTAACACTTTCTCGCTCTTGGAGATAACGGCTCAAAATGCAGACTCATGCCTCAGCCTCCTTTTTCATCATTTTGCATTTGCCTGGTTGACTCAACTTTCAGTCTTCTTCAATCTCATCTTCCATCCAGGTTTGCAAGCAGCTGTGCACTAATGCGGATTCAGGTCATCCACTCATCGATTCTTTTCTATCCCGTTACTTGCGCTGCAAGCCAACCAACTTGTTACCGTTCTTCCCTGTCGTGTGATTGAGAGTGTTTGGTGTTCACCATTCCATCTTGTTCACCATGTATTCGTCCCGCCCTGTCATTTTCTTAGGTGTCTCCTATCTTTTCTCTGTAATCCTCCTATTGGTGTGCCCCCAGCCCCCTCTCTTTGCTACGTTATTCATTCTATTAATCCATTCTGGTGTTTGCGCCTCTACGAGCCTCAACATTGATATAAAAAGCTGAAGTTAAGAGATTTTAAAAAACAGGAATTATATGGAATTGTGCAAATTTTTATAAAGCAGGTGGTATCACAATTGAGAAACGACTAAGGTATAGTCGATTACTTAAATGTCTATCTTGTCATGGTAGGATTTACCAGGAGATTCTCGTTGTGTTATGACTAATGGACTTGCAACTTTTGTTGAGTATGGTCATTCCGTGCCAACTTTTCATCCTAATTCGAAACTTCCCCAAGCACCTCCTCAGATTTGCTGGAAAAATTCTAAATGTAGATCTATACGGCTCTACCCACCATGCAAAAGATTGCTTTCAATTCTCATAGTTAAAAAAATATCTATCTCTGAGAATCTTTGAAATTTGGCCCTAAAAATGCAAATGTGAAAAACTGCATTTTTTTTCTACTTCAGGGCTTAATTTTATAATGGACTCCTCTAGAAAGTTAATATTGCAAATATTTACTAATTGCATCCAAAGTTGTTCAATTTATGCATCAGATAGCTTCTGGATGCATATTTCTCACTATAGTATGGAAGCTAAAAATGGCTTTGGGCCAAAATAGCTAAAATAAGGTGAAACTATAGTAGCCCTTCCTAAAATTGGAAACTTTAGCATATGAAATTGTGCATATTATATGGAACAACTTAGCATTATAAACTGGCATATTTGAAGATTTATAGGATCTGTTATCAGAAATGCCTGATCATGCATATTTGTTTCTATCCTGAAGAAGTTGAAATGCCCGTTTGACCAAAAATGGTGATATAGCGAGGGCGCATTTAATGAGGTGTATGTAAAGACTTAGTGTATTCTTCTCATAAATTTAATAATTATATTGTACTGTTTTTTATTCAAAAATAAATTCTTTGTAATTGATTATTCCAAACATATGCTGGGTTTTATATTAGAAAAAACATGTCTTACAGTTCTCTATTGTTTGAAGTTCATTAGTTAGTTGACATACACACTTAGATGGAGTAAGTGGTCTGTCACACACTAGGGGCAGCACAGTCAACTGCTGTCTTTTGATTCTGTTTGGAGAACAAAGAGATAGTGAGGAAAACAAAGGAACATGGATGAGGAAAACCTGTGGCCCGAGTGGCACAAGTTTGACAAGTGTTTGCACGTGTTGGAACCCAAATTTAGACCAGGAGTGTTACAAGTACCTTATTATAGCAAGTGAGTGTTGGCTATAACGAAGTTAGGCTGGCTTGGAGAAGAGAGTCTACAAGAATTGAGTTTCAATGGAGTGATTAGAATTACTTATAATTACTTAGATATTCAATTGTCTCTGTATTATCGTGTAAATAAAAAGCTCTAGCTCAACAAATCAATTTGTTCATAATATTATTAATTTGCACATCACTTACGAAGTAATCATTAGCATGTATTTTGAATAAATAACATCGCTTATCACTAATTGTCTAATTAAGAAGCATAACTTAGCCTCATGCGCCCCCTGCAGTTCACCTGTTTGTACCAAGTGGCCAAATTGCCATATTTGGCTTCCTAAAAACTAGGAGTAGTGCTTTCTAGAGACATTCTGAAATTTTGTTATACAGTTTATTAAAATTCTGCATAACTCTTTCCGGATAGTCCATTTAACGATTTATAAACTTCTGAATATGAAAAAGTGAATAATTATAAAAAATAACGTGCATGTAATAATAAATTTATTACTAATGAAGCCATGGGCTTAGATAAAATTATTCGGGTCAGTAGACACATCTTATATGAGGAATCTTTAGAAAAAAAATGAAAAGAATCTTAACCGAGCACATGGTCAAATCAGGGGACAAAATGGTCCATTTTAGAGCCTCGGAGGCAAGGGCTATGTTAAATTTTTAGAATTTCATCACCTCACTATATTATCTCCAGCAAAATGTATCTATGGATAGATAATGACCCTATAATCACTGTGTTATGAGGAAAAATTCTAAGGTTCCATATTTCAGGAGGGCTCCTATATGTTACCTTATTTTAGCTCGTTTTGGCAAAAAGCCATTTTAGCTTCCTATAGTAATAGAGTGAGATATGCATCCCAGAAGCTATCTGATCCATAATTGAAAATTTGGATGCCAATAGTAAATATTTGCAATATTAGCTTCTAGAGGAGTCCATTATAAAATTATAGCCACTGGAGTGGAAAAAAAATGCGTTTTCACATTGGCATTTTAGGGCCAATTTCAAAGGTTCTAGAGAAGATATTTTTAAACTATGAGGAATTGAAAGCGAATCTTTTGCGATGGTGGGTAGAGCCGATAGAGCTACAATTTACGATTGCAAATATTTACTAATTGGCATCCAAATTTTTCAATTATGGCATCAGATAGCTTCTGGGATGCATATCTCACTCTATTACTATAGGAAGCTAGAAATGGCTTTTTGGCCAAAACGAGCTAAAATAAGGTGAAACTATAGGAGCCCTCCTGAAAATATGGAACTTAGAATTTTTTCCTCATAACACAGTGATTATAGGGTCATTATCTATCCATAGATACATTTTTGCTGGGATAATATAGTGAGGTGATGAATTATAAAAGTTTTAACATAAGCCCTTGCCTCCGAGGGCTCTAAAATGGACCAATTTTGTCCCCTGATTTGACCATGTGGCTCGGGGTTTAAGATCTTCATTTTTTTTCTAAAGATTGCCTCATATAAGATGTGTCTACTGACCGAATAATTTTATCTAACG
>CM068962.1:73262012-73282548 GCA_035128595.1 Eptatretus atami | reverse complement strand
GCCCCTGGCTTCATAGTAATAAATTTTTATTTACATGCACGTTTTTTTATAATTATTCCTTTTTTCATATTCAGAAGTTATAAATCGTAAATGGACTATCCAGGAAAGAGTTACTGCAGAATTTTAATAAACTGGTATACAAAATTTCGAATGTCTCTAGAAAGCACATACTCCTAGTTTTAGGAAGCAAATATGGCAATTGGCCACTTGGTACAAACAAGGTGAACTTGCAGGGGTGCGCATGAGGCTAAGTTATGCTTCTTATTAGACATTAGTGATAAGGATGTTATTTATTCATAAATACATGCTAATGATTACTTTCGTAAGTGATTGCAAATTATAAATTAGAACAAATTTGATTTGTTGAGTAGCAGCTTTTTTATTTACAGATATACAGAGACAATGAATTTAGTAATTTTTAAGTAATTCCTAATCTCCATGAAATCAATTCTTGTGACTTCTTCTCCAAAGCAGCAACTTGTTTTAGCCCAACCTTCCTTGTATAATAGGTCTTGTGACACTCCTGGTCTAATTTGGTTCCAACAGTGCATCTACTTGTCAAACTTGTGCCACTGGGCCCAGGTTTTTCTGCATCCATTTCCTTTGTTTCCTCCTCTCCTTTGTTCTCCAAACAGACAAACAGACAGCAGGTTGACTGTGCTGCCCCTAGTGTTGTGACAGACCATTACTCCATCTAGTGGTGTATGTCATAACTAATGACTTCAAATAGAGAACTGTAGGACATGTTTTTTTAATTAAAACCCAAGCAATGTTTGGATTATCATTTACAAGAATTTATTTTTGAATAAAAAATGTACTTATAATTATTAATTTATGAGAAGAATAATCTAAGTTGTTCATAACCTCAGTTAATGCCCCTGCATATTCACCATTTTTGGTCAAAGTGGCATTTTCAACTTCCTTCAGATAGAAACATATGCATTTATCAGGCATTCTGATAACAGATCCTTAAATTTCATATGCCAGTTTATAATGCTAAGTTGTTCCATATAATGCAAATTTCATATGCTAAGTTGTTCCAATTTTCAGGAGGGCTACTATAGTTTCACCTTATTTTAGCTCATTTTGGCCCAAAAGCATTTTTAGCTTCCTATATAGTGAGAATATGCATCCCAGAAGCTATCTGATGCCATAATTGAAAATTTGGATGCCAATTAGTAAATATTTGCAATATTAACTTTCTAGAGGAGTCATTATAAAATTATAAGCCCCTGAAGTTAGAAAAAAAATGCGTTTTTCACATTTGGCATTTTTAGGGCCAAATTTCAAAGGTCTCGAGAGATAGATATTTTTTTAACTATGAGGAATTGAAAGCTAATCTTTTGCATGGTGGGTAGAGCCGTATAGATCTACATTTAAGAATTTTTCCAGCAAATCTGAGGAGGTGACTTGGGGAGGTTTGAATTTAGGTGAGTTGCACGGAATGACCCTACTTCAACAAGAAAGTTGCAGTCCATTAGTCTAACACGAGAATCTCCTGGTAAATCCTCCAATGAGGATAGACTTTTAGTAATCGAGCTATCCTTTGAGTCGTTCCTCAATTGTGATACACTCTGCCTTTTAAAATTTGCACAATGTCATAAATTCCTGTTTTTAAAATCTTCTTAAATTGCATTTTTTAAGCAATGTTGAGGCTCGTAGAGGCGCGACAACACAGAATGGATGTAATAGAATGAATAACTGTAGAAAGAGAAGGGGGTGGGGGGCACACCAATAGCAGGATTAAGGGAGAAAGATAGGGACACCTAGAGAAATGAGGGCAAGGGGACGATACATTGGGTGAACAAGATGGATGGGTGAACACAAACTCTCAATCACAGAAGGGAAGGAAAGGGTTGGGCTTGGCAGGGTTAATGGGGGTAGAAAAAGATATGATTGGTGGATGACCTGACATGATTGTGCACAGCTGTCTTGAAACCCTGGATGGAAGAATGAGATTGAAGAGACTGAAGAAGTTGGTTCAACAGGCATGAAAATGAATGAAAGAGTGGAGGTGAGCAGTGAGTCTGGATTTTGAGCGTTTCTCCAGAGAGGCGAGAGTGTTACTGGCAGACCACCTGCACGCTGCAGAAATCTGGGAAGGTGGAATGGGGGAGGGGGGAGGGAGGGTTTGACCAGTTTTTTTACAAAAATTAAGAGGTTAAAACATTGACCCCCTCCCCTCTTCATTTTTGCGGGGCAAAATAACAAGGTGCAAATTTTTCTTCTGGTCCCGGTTCCCCGGGATGCTTCGGGTCCCGATTCTGCTATTTGTTCACGAGGGATGGTTACATGACATGGGGTTGATCAGTTGCTATCAGTCTTGTACGATCTTGTACGAAGAAGACGCTGCTTGGGCTTTTCTGTAAACATACGACTGGCTGAGGTCGACCGGGCACTGGGAACCAGCTCAGGTTTGTAGAGACGGCCTGTGTGTCCCTATAGCTTTGCCTTGGTTTTTTGGCCAGGAATGTGTGGGGAAACAAAACGCACTTGGGGAGAGCTTGACCAATTTTTCTCATCCGGCCAACGTTCCTCGAAAGCGACCTGTGGAGCCCGCTGCTCCAAGTGGCGTTGGGCCTCGTCTCATCCTATTTCGCCTTCTCTTTTTATGCCAAAGGGCAATTTAGACCCACAGTTTTAATACCAAATTCAGTATATGATCAGACCACAAAGCAGCAGCTTGTAATCCCAGTGGTCATGTGTTTCAGTCGATATAGTCCCGGTGTTATTCCATTTTATGGCATCGATTCAGCACCTACGCACAGGTATTAAAGTAACACATTTCATAGATATGCTTTTCCCAAAGTAGTTTATTTACCCGTCAAGATGTATATAAGAATCTTGGTATCTTTTCTCTATTCTGTATTGTTTGACTTCTACTGGGCAAAGTGCTGGCTGCACAATCATGAAGGACCCCTGTAATCCACTTGCCTCTCATTTCTAGATTCCCAGGAAACTGTAAGTACAATACACCTGGGTTTCTAGATCAGTATGAGATCCTACTGGCACACAGCAGACCGTAACTGACAAATTATTGAGTGTTTTTGCTCCGGTTATCAAACAAAAGACAGGTTGGCTTGATCGGCAATGTGGCAGTGTAGATAAAGCCAGGTGATTGGATGACGTCAATGCACAAGGTGGACAGGTTTAAAAAAGTGGCGATTTTAGGACATTCACATTGGATTACAAATTAGTTGTTGTGGTTACATGACCCACTGACGTCATGAGAGGAAATGCATAATGAATCCTTTTGGTTTTAGCTGCAGTTGTAATCATCCAGTATAAATCGACATTCATGCAGTTTCATGGAACCTTCATGGTGTCAGAGACCAGCGTGGGTCGCACCGAATGAGCCAAAGCTGATAAGCCTATGCAAACCATCACTGTAATCAATGTTGATTTTAAATGATTTTTTTTTTTTGCTGTTGGTTTGTGGAACATCCAAGTTGTTGCATAAGTAAAGGTGTTTAGAAACTTTTACCAGCAGGAAACAGCAATAGCAAAAGATGAGTAAACATGTCACCCTTTGGTGAATATATTATCATGTTATTTTCTCTGTGTCATAATGCCTTGTCTAAGCTCCCTCGGAGCTCATGACACCAAACACAGGAAGGAAATGGATTTGCTACATTTTTCAAATACTGTAATTAAGCCTCCCCTTTATAGATATGGCTGTATTCAATTTCGAGCTGTATCTCAGAGTCGGCTGGGACTTTCAGAATGAAATTTTGCATTACTAATGTGAATAGAGAGTATGTGGGGTTAAGGTAATTTATTTTGACCTTGACCTAATTTTTAAGTTCACCTCCCCACCTAAGACAATTATAGACATTTATACATTTCACCATAACTCAACTAAAGTTTGTCCGATCAGAACAAAATTGCCCTATCCAGATAGGCAAGAGCACGGTGCATTTACGATTATTTACATCATACCCTCTGGGTTAAAAGGTCAAGGTCTTACACACTTGGGTACTAAAAACACCAATTAGGTTTTTCTCCCTTTTTTTTTCTGCCAATTTCCGAGCTGTTACCTCGAATCCGGCTGAAACTTTCAGAATGAAATTTTGCATCAATAATGGATGGGAATAAAATTTTGCATCAAAGATTGTGGTTTGACATAATTTTAAAGTCATGACCCAATTATAAATATTTTAACATTTTCACCATATTCAACTAATGTTTGTCGATTGGAACAAAATTAACACTCCCTAGATAGCCTCAGCAAGACCGCATTTAATATTAATTTACAACATACCTCCGAGTTAAAGGTCAGGTGAAACGGCAGTCGCCGAATAAAATAATGCGGTCACGATCATAATGGCAGTCTGAACAAAAAATCATTTATCCAAAAAATTAATTTTGCCAATGCAGAATCTCAGACTGCTTGGCCTTCAAAGATGTTCTTGCATCATAATGGTGTGTCTGCACTGAAGTTGTGCACCTGATATTTGATTCGTGTCCTTGACCTACTTTTTTTGGATTGTGACCTAAATAACAAAATGCACTCTTTTTGATCATAACTTGAATAATTTTCCTCTGATTTTCATGATGTTGTGTTTTAGGATAGATTGTAGATGGGGACACATTTTCTTAATATAACATTCTATCCATAAATGTTGAAGGTCAAGGTCATATGGCGGTCTGAACAAAATATGCCATCGTGGGCCAAGGGTAAGTCACGGGAGATCGCCAACGGTAAGGCAGGGGAGGTTTACCTTGGCGATCAGTTTGTGATCGCAGATATTTTAGTTATACTAGTACGTGGCCGTACGTGCAAAAAAAAAAAAAAAAACTTTCAACCGCACCAGAAACAACAACCACACAGGCCGTTCCTTCGCTCTCGCGTGCCCGTACATGCAACACCCCCCCCCCCCCCCGCGCCCAAAAAAAACTTTCAAACCACGAGCCAGAAACAAATACACAGGCCGTTCCTTCGATCTCGTAAACGACGACTGGATTGGGGTATTGTGTTTATCTATAAATGCGTATAAGAAATCGAGAAATTATTAGAATACATTGTCATCACCATCCGGAAATAGTGCGTGCCCGTACGGAATGTTCACATGCATTCCACGAATTATCGCTTTCATTGAAGTAACAACTGCTTGATACTTCCACACAGAGTTAATTAAAATCAAGTTTACCTCCCTGTTGCTTGCCATGCAATTCGCTGCCATTGACCATTGCCACTCTACCCACGGTAACTAAGGACCGATCGATCCCATCGTAACCGGCACGGCAAGTGACGTCATCAGTCGGCGCGTCCACGCGAAGTTAAGTCCTCATGTCCGGAAGTTCGCATATCGCAGTAACATTATTCGCAATTTAGTTTTAATGGCCAATTTATTCAATTAGCGCCAACGTATTTTGCCTTTTCGCAATGTCATCGCAAGGAAAAACACAAAGAGAAGAGAAGAGGAAAAAAAATATAAAAACGTACGTGCAAAACAAAACAAAAAAAACTTTCAAACCACACAAGTCTGTTCCTTCGCTCTCGTAAACGACGACTGGATTGGGGCATTGTGTTTATCTATAAATGCGCATAAGAAATCGAAAATTATTAGAATACACCAGTCATCACTATCCGGAAGTCCGTACGTTGTAACCTGTAATGGGAACGCGGCTGAGGTTTCTTCCATCGGCCACGCCTACACAGCAACGTGTCTTGTCATTGGTTGGTAAATAAATGGCAATAACTTGGGAAGCACTTGTCCAATAATATCAAACCTTGAAAGGCACATCGAGAAACAGCGGACACCACACACACACACACACACACACACACACACCCCCCAAACCCACACTCATGCTGGAATTATAGATACCAGTACGTGCCCGTTAAAAAAAAAAAGAATAAATAAATATTTCAACCGCGAGCAAGAAACAACAACCACACAGGCCGTTTCTTCGCTCTCGCGTGCCCGTACGTGCGTGGCCCGGAAGTTCGCATGTCACAGTTACGATTATTCGCAATTTAGGTTTTAATGGCCAATTATTAATTAGCGCAACGTATTTTACCTTTTCGCAATGTCGTCGCAAGGAAAAACAAAAAGAGAGAGAAAAATGTACTTCCTGGTTCGGAGCATACCAGCACTCTGATGTTACCGAAATTTATGCACCGTCTAATATGAAAACGATTCATAACTTGCGGCATTGTGTTTATCTATAAATGCGCAAAAGAAATCGAGAAATTATTAGAATACATGCAGTCATCACTCTCCGGAAGTCCGTACGTTGTAACCCGTAATGGGGAACGCGGCTGAGCTTCCCTTCCCCCATCGGCACGCCACGCAAACAACCGTGTCTTGTCATTGGTTGGTAATAAATGGCCATAACTTGAGAAGCACTTGTCCAGATTAATATCAAACCTTGAAAAGGCACATCCTCAGGTCCCCAGCAATATACCTGGCAAGTTTCAATTAGATCGGACCAGTGGTTGGCGAGAAACAGCGGTCACAGACACAACACACAACACACAGACACACATATTGCTGGAATTTATAGATAGATATAGTAACAGGTCTCAAAGTCATGGATGAGACCGTGTTGAAAAGCAATGCCTCATATTCTCTTTCTCCAAACAAGTAAAGATATTTGAATGAAACAAAGATACTAACATCATCTTTATTCTAACTTTGGTGCATATTTACTTTTTAACATAATCACCACTGCGGTTCATACATTTCTGCAAACGTTCAAGAGATTTGGTATGATCATAGCCATCACAATCGAACTCTTGCATCCCTGCTGACCAGCATTTCACAGCGGCTTTGACGTCATCATCGGAAGAAAACTGTTTTCCATGAAGCAGGGTCTGGTGACATCGATATTCCGGTTATATCGGTATAATTTTTTATATTGATATACCGATATTCGAAAAATTTGGTATGAACAAAAATCGGTATATCCAAAAAAAAATCTGTTCTACTTGTCTGGTCATGTGAAAAGCAAGTTTTACTACAAATAGAGTACAGGGGGGTCCCCAGGTTACAAAGGGATTTGGTTTCTGAACAATCAGGTCAGGTCAATATGGGAGCATGTGCCGGAGCAGCGCGTCACTGCGTCCACTTTCGCACCAGCACTCCAGGGGCCTCCGTCTGGCATCCCCAGGCAGATGCCTGGCCCAACCCCATCTCCTTGAGATGCCGATCAACCTGCTGCAACACGAGGAACGTGAATCGGCCCATTGGCCTCCTCCACTCACGAGGCTCCCTCAAACTGAGGGAATTGCGTGAGCAGGATCAGCGTCAGGAAAACTAGCAGCATGTCCATACAGCCACAGTCTGATGCTCACAATCATCGTACAGTAAGTAAAATGATTGGCCGTTGACTCAGTGTGTGAGCGCACGATCAGTGGTATCAGCAAGAGTGGGTGTCTACTCACTCGGTGATCTCGCAGTCATTCCCACTCTTCTCAATCTCCATCATTTCATGCTTCACAACACTGACAAATATTATGCTGCCTTCTCCGATCTTGAACTAATTGTAGACAGGAGAGATGTAGTGTCAGAATCACGAAATTTCAACACCTAGTGGTGGGAATAAGTAATAATGTGCGGACTGCCCTTTTTTTTCATTTCGGATATCTTTACCTGTTTTGAGAAAATTGAATAGTGGACCATTATTTTTCAACATGTCGCTCATATAATCAGCATTGTAGTGTTATTCCATCGCTAGTACATCTTTAGGGGACACTTCTCCCCCCCCCCACAACCACCTCCATTTACACCTTATCCTAACTCTACTATAAATATGTCATTACCCCTACCATTGCCTAATACATCACCTTGTCACTTTGCTTGCTTCGCAACGGGCTGCTAAAACCACTCTCGTCTTTGCATTTGTTACAGAAAGGAACTTATGATTGAAGCCCTGAGCAGTTTTTTTCAGGAACGGACCGCCGGTTGAGGGTTGTGCATGTGGGTTATCAAGTCCCATGTGGGAGTTAAAAATGTCAAACATTTCAGGAATATGGGAATTAATTGCCCGTTTTTGTGTATGCCTATGTGCAACGGCAAGGAGTATGGTTCCAGTGATGAAATGGTAGCACACACCAGGCGGTGTTTTACAACAGCTTAATGCTTTCCTGAGTGAACTGGAACGGCCCCGTATATTGTTCGATTGCGGATGATCAAACATGTTTATGGGTGCACGAGGGCTTTGATTATAATGTTTTTTGATTGCTGGAAGCTCAAAGACAATTCCCGAATGGTTTCCAGCTGCCCGCCTTTCCAAGCCGGCAACTTCTGGATAATAATCCTTAGGGGCTTCACATATGTTGAACTGGAGGATTTTTATTTGCTATTTGGCAGAGGTGGCAAGCATTGACGGCTGAGGTATTGGAGGAAGAAATTTTCCAAAAATATGGCTATTTGAAGGCTCGGGTAAGTAAAAATTTCTATTATTTTTAGCGTCTTTTTCTTGCACTACGCATCGAGGCTATGGAGAAGCAGTTTTATTTTTACAGGGGCTTCTTCTGAAGCTGAACTGTAAACATTTATCAGTGCCCAGTCCTGTGGATTATAAAGGGATTCACAACTTTGAGGTGTTGCCCAAGTTGGAGGTGACCAAAGGCTCCTCTTTCACTTGCTTCTACACTTGGGTATGCGCTGTTTCCACATATTAACTGTTGTTGATCTCTTTACTCCCAGCATACTGGTATACTCATATTGCATCTCGAAAAGGATGACAGGCTGAGTCTGACCTGTTTTTAGGTGTTTTTTTGGCCGCAGCTATGGTTGACTCGGACCCGAAGATCTCAAGCCAACCGCCAACACCAACCACCATGTGGCATAATAAAAATTTATTGATGTAGAATACCTTGGCTGATATTGATTGACCCCCATGTAAAATTGTTTGGAAGATTATTCCATGAAATATCCCTTAAGTTCTTGAAATATGTTGGCCGTATATTAGACGGGTGGGAATATTATGTGGACCACGGTGATGCAGGTTTCACTGCAATGCAAAGTGCATTCAAATTAAGTCCACGAGCTTACTGTTTGTTTTTTATCTAATTTTTAAAAAAGCTTAATTGAATGAAGGAAAGCAGTTTTTCACCGCTGTCCAACACTTCCATTGGTGATGGGCCATGCCTCCTTGCCAGGCCGTTGCTGGTTGATATGGAGGAGGGTGTCGTGAAACCATTTGGTGGGCAAATCCACTTGCGAGATTTCTTGACCAGAAATTGCACGATCACAGACATGCCCGGCTCAGGAAACACTGGTGTGCAGCGGTACCAATCTTGAGATGGGCCATGGTAGTTTGCAAGGTGAATTTGTACCAATAACTAGTTAACATTATTTTTTCTTCTTGTAGGGCTGTTGGCGCCATGAAGTGTTGGGCCTCGGCACCACAGAGGAGATTTTACAGAAGGTGCGCGCATCGGTGTGAGCTTCTGTGACAGCCTGCAGTGTTTCTTCCTCATGCCATCCATGGGAGGAGGTAGTGCTAGAAATTAGTATTGAGAAAGATATTCATTTTTTTTTTTTTTTGTCTGTACTTATTTTCATTATGTTCCTCCCCGAGTCACCCTGCCCCTCCCTCTTCTGCGACTGACATACTGCAACAGGCATCCATTCTAAAGATTTATGTGTTTTTCCAGTATAACTTCCTTTGTCTTGAGTCACAGTTCATTCACCTGAGCATCTGCAACAGAGCTGATCGTAAAACGGGCCAATTTCAAATGAATTAATGTTCAGTATTCTGAACAAGAGTACTGACATTTACTTTTGCGTGGAGAAGGTAGTTTTTGAATATACTGTCTCCTTGTCTTGACGCAGGGACTTGGAGCAGGTCTCGGAACGTACATTCCTTAGCCTACTTGAGGAAAACTTTCCCTTGGTTTACCGCTTCGTCATCGCCGTCTATCCTCCGCCGATGACGGACGTCGTGCTTCCCTATACAGCGTGCTGGCGTATGCGCGAGCTCACGGAACATGCACACTGCGTAATACCTGTGGAAAACCAGGTGATGCTTCAACTAAAATGTTTTTGATTGTTTACAATTCATCACTTGGTCATTTGTGGAATGACCAAAGGTACTGGGATACTTTGCATGCCTCAACTCATGTGACCATGGACTATCATTTATAAAAGGTGAAGTCCAAATGGTCCATAATAACTTATTCATATCCACCTGGATTGAGCGTGACATTGATTACCACGTGCACACATGAACTGCATTATATCCAATTGATAATCAGTAATCTTTGGCAAAGGCATTGATTGACCATTGTGAACAAGATTGGCCGGGCAGCAGGGACAGGGAGCAGGCATCAGTTGTGACTGAGAGCCGAGGCTGCTTGCTAGCCGAACCCAAGCATTTTGACACGCATGAATAACATTGTGCCAATCTTCTGCTCAATATGACAAGGTGAACAGCTGAAGATTTACTGATGCATGTGCGGATCGGTATAAAAATCCTCGACTGGACTCTTTCAGACATTGGCAGTCATCTGCTTATCCACTCTGCTGTTACGTTTCCTTTTGAAAAGAAATTGATGGTTCACAGTCAATGTTTTCTCTTTATATCCTGTGGTAGTTCTGCAAGGTTTGAGGGCTCCTTGATGTTGACCTCAGTGAAATCACCCATGAAACCTGGTGCCATTTCCACAGTCTCCACTACCTCGTTTTCGAGCATGGCTCGCCTGCTTATGCCCTGGCAGATGTGAACATGCCTCCAAGGAGTAGGAAGTGTTTGATTGTGAGGTTTTTATCACTGCACAGAGGTGGCCAGATCATGGGCCAGATCAAACTGTGCCTTGTAAACCTGTACTCAGCCTGTTTCATGTCCGGTTGTCAAGCGATAAACTGTCTCTCCGCTACCAGGTTTCCTGTGAGGAGTGTGTATGGATATGGACACCTACGGTACTAAAAACAAAACTGTCAAGGGTGGAGGAGCTCCTTGTTGAGCCACAGACATTTATAATCAGGTGCCCACAGTGTCTGCGGTGTCCTCCTTGCAGTTGTGGTTACCTCGATCTAGGAGTTTGATGGCAGGTTTCACTCCAGCCACCATAAAACACCTTCATTCCGCAACATACACAAAAAACACAAATAAAAACTAGAAAAACTCATTCGCGTAGGAGTACCACCTGTGCAGATTGCTTTCACACGGACAGCTCAGCGGATGACGGCATTGGGGCAAAGACTTCGGGAGATAATAGGAGGAAGATCTTTACTGGGTCGGGTTGTGTGTGATGTGTCAGGGTTGCTTGCTGAGGGTCGTCCATCGACGGTCGGTCTCTACGTGTTTACTTGAGGCGGTCCTTTTGGGTTGGGTACCTGGAATGTCTTCACTCTAATGATGAGGAATGATCACCTATCTCTGTGTCATTTGAGGTTCAGAGATCGAATCGTGGTGAGATCATAGTGGAGGTCATTCACACTACTACTGGTCTTAGTCACTCTGATGGTTGCTATGCCAAAGGAGTTGCTGAAGCTGTGTCTAATAAGCTGACTCCCATGATAATTGAGTAACACTGGTCAACGGAGAGTATTATGACGACTGAGGATTCATTCCAACTTCTATGGGTTCATGTTCCGACCTGAGGCGAGTTGTTCTCACTGTGAAGAGACGTTCTATGCTGCGCCGAGTCTGTGGTTGACCAGTGCCCCAGGCCGAGATACTCTTTCAAGTCTTGAGGGATTTCATTGGCATCGACTGGCACTGATAGGCGATGGTTATGAGGCATGTGTTGGTCCCCATCGGTCC
Organism: Eptatretus atami; assembly: GCA_035128595.1. Taxonomy (NCBI): domain Eukaryota; kingdom Metazoa; phylum Chordata; class Myxini; order Myxiniformes; family Myxinidae; genus Eptatretus; species Eptatretus atami. The sequence goes on along the minus strand of CM068962.1, from coordinate 73,270,827 downwards.
TGGAACTAGTGAACCAGATATAGCACTAGTTCCTTGACTTTGCAAGATGTCATGAAACTTAACGGTGGCTGTGGTCATTGGTTTCCATGCCCACAGGCCATCGCTGGACTTGGTATTCCAATGTTGGTGGTGTGGAAAAGGAGATGGACCATGTACTCGTTGATGGTCCACTGGAGATGCTCCAGAACTGCAGGGATCTACCGGAGTGCTTCAGTTCCTCAATACTGACCACAGGCTTTGTTGTTGCAATCTGAAGCTGCCAGCCTCAAATCCAGGAGAATGGTTACCTCAGCCTCGGCTTCGATGTTGCAAGCTTCCAGCGGATGAGGGAGGGTGGGCTGAGGCGTTTTGCAATGCACAAAAAATTGAGTGGGGATTTGAGAGGTCTGGGTGTTTGTGGAATCCTGGAGAGTTTGTGGAGTAGCCCTTCAAGGACTACCATCCTTGATGTTGCCAGTGGTTGTCTTGGAATCCACCATCAGGCCCAAAGAGGAACTTTGTCTCCAGCGGGACCACTAGATACCGGATTGACCAGAGTCGCGGGCAGGCTTAATGGCAGAATGAGACTATTTAGGGAGCTGAGGCATAAAAATGTACGTTCACTGAGGCAGACAAGGAGGCCTATGTGCGCAGGAATCTTTGAAGGAGTAGAGCATCACCTGTGGGTCAAGGATTCTCGTCCTGCTTACAGAAGATTTGTGCATTGCGTTCCTCCAAGCCTGCTTACCTCGGTGTTACTGCTGACCAGAAGCAGAGGGGGGTGAGCTTTGACAAGGACGTCTGAAGTGAGGGCCGCTGGGCTGGTTACTTGGAGCGGCTGTACCAGACTGACCCACCAGCTGTTGAGTTAGATTGTGCATGAGTTAAACTATCCCTTATTTACTGACGCCTCCAATCAACTGTGAAACCGCCTTTGTTTGTGGAAACGCAGGCTGTGGGACCCAGTTTGAAAGGGTGAGCTCCTCGGATCTGTGGTATCATTGCTGAAACTTCTCAAGGCTACGTGGAAATGCTGTACTCGTTATCGTTTGCATACAGTTCTTTTGTTCTGTTTGGAGCAACAGGCAATCGTCCCAACTGAATGAAGATTAGGCCTTGTTGTCCCTCTCCTGGAAAGGAAGGTGATCACTAGGACTGGCAACAATTACCAACGGGTGACACTGCTCTTCGGTGCCGGGCAAGGTCTTTCTCGGATCATTCTGATAAGGTTTTCCACCATTCTGCTTGAGCAATCAGTGCCCAGAGCGGTCTGGCCTTTTGCACCAAAGAGCGTCAACGATTTGACCGTATCCTTGCTCTTCAGGTTCCTTACCGCAACGCAGAGAGGGTTTCAGCAGGGGATTGCTTGTAGCGATTGAATCCCGCAAAGTTGTTCATCAGTGAATCGGGATGCTTCTGTGGGATTCTCGTCTTCATGGGGTGCCACCAAAATCTGATCATCTGATTGTCTGAACTATACTCTGGTGCATGATGTGCTGTGAGATGTGGTGCATACTATTCTGATTTATTCCAGTTGTTATGGGAGCGTCAGGGTGTGTGCTGCCGCCACACTGAGCGCTTGTATTGGACTGGATTTTGGGAGGATGTCTAGAGATCAAGCTCTGCGGTGCATTATTTGGAATGTTAAGCTTCTTACCTTGATTTCACAGATGTGCAGTCATCTTTGCAGAGACTGGATTATCTTGAATGGGCGCCCTCCAGGGTGCTGAAAAGGATGTCATCTGAGCCCCTGGGATTACGGAATTCCCTGGGTACAAATTAATCCAAGCTTTCAGACATCTGGTTGCTGCCTAATCTTGTTGTACTTGTTTGGGTCATGGAAGATTCACTTATCTTGGCAGTGATATTCATTTCTCCCCATGTTGTGAGCTGAGGTACAATAGATGTCTGGGCTGGGCCTGTGGAGTCATGGATCAACTGCATCATGGGCGGTGTATGTGGTTGCTGTTGTACTATGCAGGAGGATGATAGTCCGAGTCTTTTAAGTCCTTAGGTCCTCCAGTCTTGCCTCACAGTGTGACAGACTTGGACGCTGACCAAGGATCTGAGATGGAGACTTAACTCCTCCGGTCACATTTCTCTTGGAGAATCCTGGCTAATCTCTGGTCAGACTTTGTGTCCAACAGCGTTTGCTGAGTAGACTCAGATGAGATTTGTTACCTGTATAAGTCCGTGTAACGTCGGCTGCGGCGTCTGGACATGTGGCTCATTTTCCTGATGCTGCACCCTGCTTACCATGTTCTCTTCAGCAAAGTGTGCCTATGAGGGAGGAGCCAACGGGCCCGAACCCATGTTTTGCCTCATGGTTGCCAGCAGGTTGGCATCTCAAGGAGATGGGGATAGGCCAGGTCATCTCTCGCTGGGGGGACCATATGGAAGCTCCTACTGAGTAATGGCAGAAAGCGTATGTGTACGCAATGCTCCAGCGCGTGCTTCCCATACCGACCGACGCTGAGAAGGTGGCTGAATCTTGAATTGCTTGTTGTCGTTTATTGAAGATTTGTTCAAGAGGAACTGGAGTTATATTGTGAATGAACATGCCTGTGATTACAATCACCAACACGGGGCGTGTTCATTTTATCGAAGACACTAGTTGTAGTTCCAAAGTATGTCCAGCGGCTGGTGGTAGTGTATGCATGTGATGGTCAATGTCCTACATGTTGCACGTCTGCTCATTGTGCCCAGGACTGCAGTACACAGTATTGGTGTGAGGAACATGCCTTTTGTTACTTCATTGCAACTTGACATTTAACTGGAGGTTGGCAATGTTGTAGATGTTTTGTATTGCTGAAGCACAGGTTCACCTTTTGACACTCGAGGTGAAATGTCAAATGGGATCGAACAAGAGTGTGTGCTTTATTAACACTCCTTTTCAACAGAACGAGAGGACATTTGTTGTGACAGTTTCACACCATATGCCTCATCAGTTTCAACGTACTTCTTTTCCGAGCAACAAGTGTCGTAAAAGGAGAAGAAAGTTTGGAATTAAAGGCTGACAGAGCACACATGACTTCTGTGATCACGTGTGTGATCTCCAGTTAATAAGTGAGAAGGGCACTTCGACAGAGCGCATACCTCCGCCACGCCAAGCCCGATCCAGTCGAACATTATGTGGGCCAAATCATTTTTTAGAAACATCACTGTGATGCATCGTTTTTGTCCCATGCTCTCACTGGTGAAGAATCACCTTAAAAATTAAAAAAAAAAAATCGTATTCGTATTTTCACCAAAATCGAATCATTTCATCCTTGACACACACCCAATCCTGTTCCACCGAGTTTCGTCCGGAATCCGTTCACAACTTTTAAGATACTCTTGCACACCAAACAGACGGACAGGGGTGAAACATAACCTCCTTCCACCGTTCGCTGGGCGGAAGTAACAACATCATGGGCAGAATGCTTAGTCCATCCTACTAGTGGGGTTTTCGTGTCGTCAGGCTCGTGCTGTGTCCTCAGGCAACCACCTCCCGACTAAACCGGCGCAGCCTGAAGTTTGTTGTGGCCGTTCCAACCTGCCATATTGCATTGCAGTCGTACTGCGTCTTGCCAGATACGTGATCTACGTCATAAAGTGGAGTAAGTGTGACTGTCATCGTAAAAGGCTAGAGTTTTAAAAGAAAAAAAAAATTTGATTTGTTGAGTAGCAGCTTTTTTATTTACAGATATACAGAGACAATGAATATTAGTAATTTTTAAGTAATTCCTAATCTCCATGAAATCAATTCTTGTGACTTCTTCTCCAAAGCAGCAACTTGTTTTAGCCCAACCTCCTGCTATATAGTCTGTGACACTCCTGGTCTAATTTGGTTCCAACAGTGCATCTACTTGTCAAACTTGTGCCACTGGGCCCAGGTTTTTCTGCATCCATTTCCTTTGTTTCCTCCTCTCCTTTTTAGAACAGAGACCAGGTTGACTGTGCTGCCCCTAGTGTTGTGACAGACCATTACTCCATCTAGTGGTGTATGTCATAACTAATGACTTCAAATAGAGAACTGTAGGACATGTTTTTTAAATTAAAACCCAAGCATATGTTTGGATTATCATTACAAGAATTTATTTTTGAATAAAAAATGTACTTATAATTATTAATTTATGAGAAGAATAATCTAAGTTGTTACATAACCTCAGTTAATGCCCCTGCATATTCACCATTTTTGGTCAAAGTGGCATTTTCAACTTCCTTCAGATTAGAAACAAAATGCCATTTATCAGGCATTCTGATAACAGATCCTTAAATTTCATATGCCAGTTTATAATGCTAAGTTGTTCCATATAATGCAAATTTCATATGCTAAGTTGTTCCATATTTTCAGGAGGGCTACTATAGTTTCACCTTATTTTAGCTCATTTTGGCCCAAAAGGGAAAAAATTCTTAAATGTAGATCTATACGGCTCTACCCACCATGCAAAAGATTAGCTTTCAATTCCTCATAGTTAAAAAAATATCTATCTCTCCAGACCTTTGAAATTTGGCCCTAAAAATGCCAAATGTGAAAAACGCATTTTTTTTCAACTTCAGGGGCTTATAATTTTATAATGGACTCCTCTAGAAAGTTAATATTGCAAATATTTACTAATTGGCATCCAAATTTTTCAATTATGGCATCAGATAGCTTCTGGGATGCATATTTCTCACTATATAGGAAGCTAAAAATGGCTTTTGGGCCAAATGAGCTAAAATAAGGTGAAACTATAGTAGCCCTCCTGAAAATATGGAACAACTTAGCATATGAAATTTGCATTATATGGAACAACTTAGCATTATAAACTGGCATATGAAATTTAAGGATCTGTTATCAGAATGCCTGATAAATGCATATGTTTCTATCTAGAGGAAGTTGAAATGCCACTTTGACCAAAAATGGTGAATATGCAGGGGCATTAACTGAGGTTATGTAACAACTTAGATTATTCTTCTCATAAATTAATTATTATAAGTACATTTTTTATTCAAAAATAAATTCTTGTAATGATAATCCAAACATATGCTTGGGTTTTAATTTAAAAAACATGTCCTACAGTTCTCTATTTGAAGTCATTAGTTATGACATACACCACTAGATGGAGTAATGGTCTTTCACAACACTAGGGGCAGCACAGTCAACCTGTCTGTCTGTTTGTCTGTTTGGAGAACAAAGGAGAGGAGGAAACAAAGGAAATGGATGCAGAAAAACCTGGGCCCAGTGGCACAAGTTTGACAAGTAGATGCACTGTTGGAACCAAATTAGACCAGGAGTGTCACAAGACCTATTATACAAGGAAGGTTGGGCTAAAACAAGTTGCTGCTTTGGAGAAGAAGTCACAAGAATTGATTTCATGGAGATTAGGAATTACTTAAAAATTACTAATATTCATTGTCTCTGTATATCTGTAAATAAAAAAGCTGCTACTACAACAATCAAATTTGTTCTAATTTATAATTTGCAATCACTTACGAAATAATCATTAGCATGTATTTATGAATAAATAACATCCTTATCACTAATGTCTAATAAGAAGCATAACTTAGCCTCATGCGCACCCCTGCAAGTTCACCTTGTTTGTACCAAGTGGGCCAAATTGCCATTATTGGCTTCCTAAAACTAGGAGTATGTGCTTTCTAGAGACATTCTGAAATTTTGTATACCAGTTTATAAAATTCTGCAGTAACTCTTTCCTGGTAGTTCCATTTACGATTTATAAACTTCTGAATATGAAAAAAGTGAATAATTATAAAAAAAAACGTGCATGTAAATAAAAATTATTTTACTATGAAGCCAGGGCGTTAGATAAAATATTCGTCAGTAGACACCATCTTATATGAGGCAATCTTTAGAAAAAAAATGAAGATCTTAAACCCCGAGCCACATGGTCAAATCAGGGGACAAAATTGGTCCATTTTAGAGCCCTCGGAGGCAAGGGCTTATGTTAAAACTTTTATAATTCATCACCTCACTATATTATCCCAGCAAAAATGTATCTATGGATAGATAATGACCCTATAATCACTGTGTTATGAGGAAAAAATTCTAAGTTCCATATTTTCAGGAGGGCTCCTATAGTTTCACCTTATTTTTAGCTCGTTTTTGGCCAAAAAGCCATTTCTAGCTTCCTATATATATAGAGTGAGATATGCATCCCAGAAGCTATCTGATGCCATAATTGAAAAATTTGGATGCCAATTAGTAAATATTTGCAATATTAGCTTTCTAGAGGAGTCCATTATAAAAATTATAAGCCACTGGAGTTGGAAAAAAAATGCGGTTTTTCACATTTGGCATTTTTAGGGCCAAATTTCAAAGGTCTCTAGAGATAGATATTTTTTAAACTATGAGGAATTGAAAGCGAATCTTTTGCATGGTGGGTAGAGCCTATAGATCTACATTTACGAATTTTTCCAGCAAAATCTGAGGAGGTGACCTGGGGACCCTTAGGTGAGTTGGCACGGAAGATGACCAGTAGAATGTGTGCTTAAGGTAGAAATGTTAGTCGGGAACAAATTTATGCATATATTTAAAGGTTACCCACAATATTATAAAAAATATCTGTTGACATTCTAGAAGCCAGTGAAGTATTTTAGAATTGTGGCGACAAGATCAACGTTATGTGCCTGGAAGCCATATTCGGATCAGGTGTAGTAAGGGCATGAGAAAAGGCAGGTAAGCCAAACAGCGAGTTGAGGAATCCAAGCGGGACATTGTGAGAGCATGAACCGGGGTACGAGTGCAATGTCCTCGTATTTAAGTACAAGTGCATTTGAGTCGTATTGAGTAGCTGAAATCGATTTCCAGATTTTAGGAAAATTGGGAATTCAGGAAATTTTGGATCCACACTCTCCACCATAAAAAACACAGAACATGTTAAAACATGTTAATGTAATTGTTCAAGGACTGTTCCAGTGTTTATTCCAAGTGACTTTTTGCATGAGGGATGTGCAGAACACCTGAGTGCTAGTTTCCATGTAATGTAACTACCTCTGCCACCGCAGGTGTACGGACGTTATACTTTCACCAGTGTTGGGTAGTCGATGTAGTCGAAAAAAAATTGAATTTTTTTCTACCCTTATTATCAGTTATTTCCATCGATATGTTGGGTAGTCATCTAGTCTACCCTTATTATCAGTATTTCCATCGATATGTTTTGTCTGTCTGTCTGTTCGGTCCAGTGCTCCGTAAATACAATGGCGATTTCGATGAAACTTGGTTGTTAGGTTCATACCATGACCTAGTTGTGTGCAAATGAGAACCGTTGCTATGGACCCATCCGTTGCCTAGCAACGGACCTTTGAAATTTTCAAAAATTAATTTTTTCGGAAAATCAAAAATCGGGCCACGAGCGACTGTGGGCAGTACATTCAGCCATATGTCAAAAAATTCCAGCCGGACCTATGAAAACTGTCGGAGAAGATAGACTTTTGAATGAACCCTGGTCGAAAACAATAAAAAACGAGTTTGTTATATCTCAGAGAACTATGAGTCAGATATACATGAAACTGGTATGGTAGGTTCATGTATGTCCTAGTTATGTGGAGAAAGAACCGTTACTATGGACGCTTTTGTATGGCTAGTAACGGCTGAAAAACGACAAAATTCGACTCCGGTCGACTACCCATGTCGCCTACTGGCTTGTTTGTCTGTCTGTCTGTCTGTAAGTATGTCTGTTCGGTCCAGTGCTCCGTTAATACAATGGCGATTTCGATGAAACTGGTTGGGTTCATATACCATGACCTAGTTGTGTGCAAATGAGAAGCGTTGCTATGGACACCACCGTTGCCTAGCAACGGGACTTTGAAATTTGGAAAATCATAAAAAAATTAATTTTTTCGAAAATCAAAAATCGGACGAGCGACTCTGGGGAGTACATTCAGCAATATTGTCAAAAATTTCCAGCCGGATCCATAATACTGTCGGAGAAGATAGACTTTGAATGAACCCTGGTCGAAAACAATAAAAAAACGACAGTTCGTTATATCTCAGAACTATGAGTCAGATATACATGAAACTGGTACGGTCGGTTTTATGTATGTCCCTAGTTATGTGTGAGAAAGAACCGTTGCTATGGACCCTCCGTTGCCTAGGCAACGGCCGACTACCCATGTCCGCCTACCGCTTGTTTGTTGGGTAGTCGATCTAGTCGGAAAAAAAAAAATCTCAAAAAAAAAAGATTTTTTTTTTTCTACCCTTATTATCAGTATTTCCGTCGATATGTTAGTCTGTCTGTTCCCTCTGTTCGGTCTCAGTGCTCCGTAATACAACGGTGATTTCGATGAAACTTGTTGGTAGGTTCATACCATGACCTTGTTGTTGTGTGCAATGAGAACCTTGCTATGGACACCACCGTTGCCTAGCAACAGGACTTTGAAATTTTTTGAAAAATCATAAAAATTCATTTTTTCGAAAATCAAAAATCGGGCCACGAGCGACTGTGGGCAGTACATTCAGCCATATTGTCAAAACATTTCCAGCCGGATCCTATGAAAACTGTGGAGAAGATAGACTTTGAATGAACCCTGTCGAAAACAAAAAAAAAAAACGAAGTTTGTTATATCTCAGAGACTATGAGTCAGATATACATGAAACTGGTATGGTAGGTTCATGGTATGTCCGAGTATTTGTGAGAAAGAAACCGTTGCTATGGACCCCTCCGTTGCCTAGCAACGGCCGAAAAAACTCTAATGTGGGGGTATTTTAACGAAAAAACAATCTGCAGCATTAACCCTTGAAGCTAGAATCATGAATTTTCTTGTGGCTTAATCCTCAGGTCATTCCCCATCGAACGGGCCCATCGCGTCAGGTTCTATTGGGTAGTCGACTACCTATGTCCATCTCTCTCTG
>CM068962.1:73222271-73243256 GCA_035128595.1 Eptatretus atami | reverse complement strand
TTAGCGGGAACAATCGTCTGGGTGGCAGACAGACGGTTGTTCTTTGCGGATTATGTGGCTTTACGGTGTAAGAAATTATCCACGGTGATGCTCACCATAACAGTCAGGTGGTGTGTATGTATGTGTATGTGTATTGTTTTGGACTTGGGGTTGAAGTCTCGCTACGAGAGGAAGCACTCGGGTCCCTCTCGAATGCCCGGTCCCAAGCCCACGGGTCACAGATAACTCAATGCACTGACAGGTTGCTAAGCAACCACAAACGCCAATTGGCACTGCCAATCCGGGCAGGGTTACACTACCTTGTGTGATACCTTACCTGTGGATGGCCAAACCAATTTGGGGTCTCGTGCCCTGAGCGCACACCTGGATTACTACCGAGTGATACAGTGAGTGTGCACTGGCTAACAAGAGCAAGTTAGTGGGGTAGAACTTCCCGGCTAAACTAATGTCCAGACCATGCTGGACCAATGAAGGAAAAGATTAAATGGACAGGGTACATTTATAAGTTATTTATTTATAAGCAAGGGTGTGGAATGGTATGTGGCACAACAAATAAAAGTTTTATTCAGCAATATGTACAGCTGGAAAAACAAGGGTTCAAGAGGTGAGGCAAAATAAATGCAATTATTTACACAAAGACAGAGCAGAGCTAAACCAATATAAAACTTATACAATCTTGTCTTATGCAAACATTACAGACGCCATCAGACACACCCGAGGAAATTAGAGAGTTCAGAAAGAGAGTCAGTTGAGTTTTCAACCTCGTCCACTACCTGGTGCAGCTGATGGACCTACGCTTTCCAGTTGCTTAGGAGAGGGGAGGAGGGAAGAAAACTGAGGTATCTGTGGTGCGTGAGTGGGAGGTGCAAATATGATGCAGAAGAGGAGGTGTGAAACACATCAGTAATGCTCCTTTAGTTTCTGCGTATATGGTATATGGAAGAGATAGATGCGTGAGAGGATAGCTTAACATGGTGTGTTAGAGAATCTATCTGAAAGTGTGCTTAATGAGTATTGCTGCGGAACGCAGTGGGAGCTTAGCGCTGATGACCCGGCAACTCCTCGGCACTGATCGTTTGGCTCGGTCTCGGTGACTCGTGCTGCCCTCTCGGCTCGCAATGGTGAGTCTCCGTTTGGCTCTGCTTCGGTGAGTGAGTCTGGCACTCAGCTCGGAGAGTTTGCTTGATCTGGATCGGCTCTTTGCCGCTTTTTTTTATAAAGGCTTGGCGTAGGAGCCAAAAATCGGATCAAAAGGCCCTGTAGGCATTTCCGAGCATCCCCATTGCGTGCAGACGCAACCCCTTGACGTAGCCCCCCCAGGCCAGGCTCCAGAGCCAAAAATGACCTCAGTTGCTTCCAGGCTCAGCCACGCAATGAAGCGCCATGATTTATATTGGGCGCAGGTTTTCGAGAGCGCTCTCTGGCCATGAACGTGCGCTGGGCTCCATTCGAGCATTATCATTTAGCAGAACGCCAGAGCTACCCAGACGTCGTCAAATGAGTTCCAGCACATACAGTATTTGTGCTTCGAGTTTCGCCAAAGTGTTCTTACTCGCAGGCACCCGCAATATTCTCCGTTCCCCGGGATCCAAAAGGATGGTGGTGAGAATCCACGGAGCTAGCGGTGGTTGCAGCGGCTGTAGTGAGGTGAGGAAAGCACTGTGGTATTTGTGGTAAGGAAGTTGAAGCGTTGGGAGAGGACGAAGCAGTTGTGGTGATGAGGTTGAAGTGGTTGTCGCAGTTGTGGCGTTTGTGGTGAAGAGATCGAGCGTAGGTTGCACTGGGGATTTTAGGAGGCGTTGTGGTGAGGGTTGTAGCGTTGTGATGAGCATGGTGAGGGTCTGAGGTGAGGCGTCTGTTGGTTAATGGCGCGCAGTTTGAACGGGACCGCTGCAGCATATGGTCATGATGCTCTTCAGTTCACGTCACTGTACAGCCCGTGGTGTGCATGCATGCATAAAGGGGTTTGTTTGTTAAATAAAGTAAAGTAAAATAGGTGAAAGAATAGCAAATGGAATTAAAGACCTAACTAAAAGCCCTACACAACGCATCTTGTCCCATTTATCCACTAGTCATAATGGAAGGGCTAACAAAACAAATGCTAATGAAATTATATATATATATATATATATATATTTGTATTAGCCTGGTGTTGGCGCAGTGTTAGGCAGTGGCTTGGGATCCAAAAGGTCCTGAGTTCAAGCCCCGTTGGGCCACTGAATTAATACACCAGGGGGTTGACTCAGCCTGTCATCCTTCCGAGGTCGGCGAAATGAGTACCAGTGTACTGGGCCGGTGTATACCCGGTTAAAATAGGTGTACCATATCCCTGTGTCGTAAGAGGCGACCATTGCGTCAGGAAGGGCATCCGGCGTAAAACATGTGCCAAATCACTATGCGGATCATACGGATGATCCGAAAGGGAGCAGCCGAAAGAAGAAGAAGAATATATATATATATATTGTGTTTTGTAAATTTTACCATCCAACAACTTTATCATGAAGTCATCGGATTATCCATTTTAAAGTTCAGTTTTCTCCTTGCTTCTGATACAATTCCCTCACCCACAGGTTGAAATTATCTTTACACTTCGTTACCTGGAACCAGGAGGGCTGGAAGACAGGACTCTGTTCCGTGGCTCCTGTTGGGCAACCGCACACACTCCTCACTCTGGCCAACAACACGTGTATCACGCACACCTTCTCAGGAATTCGTCAGCACTACAACAGGCTGTACAAGCGCAAGGTGATGGCAAGCCTCTGAATACACAGCTTTGATTTTAATCACATGGGGACACTGCTATCGAATTCACTCAACTTTTCTCAGACACTTGTTTGCTGTGAAGCGAGAATAAAAGGAAAGGTTTTTTTTGTTTTTAAAAAAATCTGATTTCCTTCATTGTTTTGGAGGGATGTAATCGTGTGTGTGACATGTATTTCAGGCGCATCTTCATCACTACATGGAAGTGACGGGTGTTGATCCGGGTTGTTTCTCGGAGGCTTTGAGCTCGCTGACGTCCATCATTGATGAATATGGCCACCTTGATGGGACAGGGAGCCATTTGGCCCACTCCGTACCACGGATGCGCATCGCAGTGTAAATGATAACTGCACGTAAGCAGTCATTTTCATCATTCCTCGATTAATCTGTCAATTGTTAATAATGTGCTGTTGCACTATTTATTCCTGTTATTATTGTTATTAATGAATATAAAGTTTGCTTGCATTGTGTTTAATTTAAATTTCTTCTTGTCCAGTGCAACAATTTCACTTGTTTTGATAAAAATTTGCCTTCTTGAAAATTTATGGATGTTGTCGAATTGAAATTGCTTTTAACCATAAAAGTGAACACAATGCACACACAATGTAATGATATTTAAAATGTATATTGTATTGGAGTTATGCTTTGATAAAATATTGTACCTGAATTTGTCTCCATGTCTCTTGCATAACGACAAAGGGCATGAAAAAGGTTCTCCTAATGAGATACAATAGCCCAAAAAAGACCAAGACTTTTGATTTTTCAAATTTTCAAAAATTCTATAGTGTGTGTGTGTATGTATATGTATATGTAAATATATATTTATTTCTTTGTTTTTTTAAAGAAGAAGGTCTTCCAATCAAAAGTTAAAAAACCAGATTGATGCCTAACGAAGGTGTGTTGACCGCATCAAAATCTGCTCTCATTAAGGGAGTTTATGGGGTGGGGGGGGGGGGTTGAAACTCCCCCCCCCTCCCAAAAATCGGTATTTGCTCTCTTCTTCAAAAATACACACAATTTCGATGAAATCTGACCACAACCTTCATCACACGTGTTGTACCAAAGTGTATTGACCGCATTAAAATCAGCACTCGTTAATGGGTCTATGGGGGTGGCAGGGGGTTGAACCCCTCCAAAATAGGTATTTCCTCTTCTCCAAAACTACAGACACAATTTCGATGAAAGTTGACCACAACCTTCATCACCCATGATGTACCAAAATGTATTGACTGCATCAAAATCTGTGCTCATTAAGGAGGTCTAGCGAGGGGGGGGGAGGTTGACCCCCAGAATAGGTATTTCCTCTCTTCTCTGAAACTACACACCCCGTTTTGATGAAACTTGACCACAACCTTCATCACCCGTGTGATGTACCAAGGTATGTCAACGCATCAAAATCTACGCTCATTAAAGGGGTCTACAGGAGGGTTTTGACCCCCCCCCCCAAAAAAATAGGTATTTGCTTTCTTTTCTGAAAATACACACACAACTTTGATGAAACTTGACCACAACCTTCATCACCCGTGTGATGTACCAAGGTATGTCAACGCATCAAAATCTACGCTCATTAAAGGGTCTACAGGAGGGTTTTGCCCCCCCCCCCAAAATAGGTATTTGCTTTCTTTTCTGAAACTACACACACAACTTTGATGAAACTTGACCACAACCTTCATCACCCGTGTGATGTACCAAGGTATGTCAACGCATCAAAATCTACGCTCATTAAAGGGGTCTACAGGAGGGTTTTGACCCCCCCCCCCCAAAAAATAGGTATTTGCTTTCTTTTCTGAAACTACACACACAACTTTGATGAAACTTGACCACAACCTTCATCACCTGTGATGCACCAAAGTTTATTGTCTGCAAAAAAATTTGTGCTCATGAAGGGGGGTCGATGGAGGGTGGAGTTTGACCCCTCCTCCCCCCAAAAAAATAGGTATTTGCTCTCTTCTCGGAAACTACACACACGGTTTCATGAAACTTGACCACAACCTTCATCACCCGTGATGTACCTAAGTTTGTTCACGGTATCAAAAAAATTAATGGTCTAAGGAGGTCTGTGGGGGGGTTTGAGTGACTGTTGCTTCTGATCCAGGTGAGCTTCAGGACAGGTGGTCCTTTTGGGTTTTTTTGAGATGTGGAGTGATGCCATTCCATGCTTTGCTGCTTGGTTTCTGGGTCCAAATGGTGGAACCAGCTTTCATCACCAGTCATGATACGGAACAGCAAGGTTTTCATTCTCGGCAACCTACACTTTGGCAAGCTTAGTGAGTATGCCAAACCCTTCAACACAATTTGAGGAAGTCTTTCATCCTGAACCAAACTGTATGTAATTGGCGCATTTACGGTTACTGGAGGTGTTTGAAAAGTATCAGTTTGTTGATGTTCTGGGAGTTTTTGGTTTCAAAAGGCCTCGTTTGGGAAACACAAAATGGAAAATCGAATTACTGTTAATACCATACCTTGAATGTGGTAAATAAGAGTCCAAAGGTACTGGCAGGTGTAGCTATGAAGGGTCAAATTCCTGGGACTTTTTTCTTTCTTTTTTTAAACCTTCTTTCTTTGTCCGTTACAAATAACTTCACGGCCAACACTGCCTGTTGCTTTCGCAGAATTCTTTTCTCAAGAAGCATATCGCAGTCAATTTGATTTGTGAGCTATAATACGCCGCCAAAGCCACAACCCACACGACACGTTCTCCAGCTGTTGCTATCAACGCAAACTTCTTGGCCATATCCAAACGGGAGTTCCAGTGAGTTTGGCCAAACAAGTTAATTCAAGAATTCCAGAACTGTTCCCATGGGAACCACCAGGGAAATGTTTTAAATTTTTAATGCCTTATTTGCCACACTAAACTTTCCTACATATCTCAGTTATCGGATGCAACTGTAGACCCTGTGGGCTTTATTTTGACATTAATGTTGGTGATATTGCCAGTCATTTTTTGCTATTAGGCCTAACCACCGTTGATCGAGGGAATAAAATTGAGTCAAATGAAAAAACCCAGCGAGAGACAGAAAACAAAGGCGCCTCCGGTATGAACTGTTCAACCAACCTGGTACTTTGAGCGTGAAATTGCTTTCACCGACGTTTTATGGTCTTTCATATCAAACATAGCGATATCGACTTGGCACTAAACTAAACATAGACTGTGTGCTGTCCTCTGGCGTGGGAAGCTGCTGTGGGTTTGAGTTAAATGTCCGGCATTTTATCTCCCCCGAGTCAGAGCGTTTGTGTGGCTGAGACGGGGGAGGGAGTACGGTGGGGGTGGGGGGGGGTTGGATCAGGGAGGTAGACTGGTGTGTGTGTATGTGTGTGTGTGTTTGGGGGGGGGGGAGGTTGGTTAAAAGATGGATGACTCGTGGTCCGTCTGGAGGAGCGAGTCTCATGCGAACTCCTCGGATCCTCCCATTGCGTCAGTGTAATTTTCCCAGGTCCATCTTATCGGGATATAGGGTATAAACTCCCAGACACATGGGCAGGAGCTGTGCGCCACGTGGCTCATGAGCAGCGCATGTGATGCCTGCGGGTCGCGCGCCTAGCCAGTGATGTGCCCCTGGGGCGCACGGTGAGTGCTTTCCCTGGCAAGATGCGTGATGTGACGGTGCTGTGCTACCTCGCCATCGCCTTGCTCTGTATAGCTCACGTAAGTCATCCATTGCTTTAATTTTGGTTTCCTGGAGTCACGTTTAGAAGAGGTTTTGCCTGAAATCATGAACCACGGTGCATCTAAACAGGGTTAACATTATGATTGCTTGCACTAGATAGCGATACAATGTGTTAAAATATTAATGAAAAGGTAGTTTAATTACGACGCGTCGATGGACGTTTGATCATGATATCTGACACGTAGTGTTTGTTTGGTTTTGTGCTTCACGTGAGGTTAAAAACCCTTTATTAAAGATCTTCCAAATACCAGGGGCGTTCGAAACATCCTTGGAGCGAGTTGTTCAAAGTGGTCCGTGAAAATTAAACAAAGGTTTAATTGTTTTGTTCAATGTTACATAATTAGTGAGGAAATATTATTTTCTCTTGCTAATTAAATATACTTGTATGTTAAATTTTTATGATATTTCCGTCTGGTCTAATCGGAGCATCTATTTCCGAGAACTTTTTTGACCGCCCCACCTAAGTTACGGTTGATCACTAAAACCCATTATGCACACACAGGCCCCTACAGTAACTCTTATACAATGTACTACATTTACCCATGAGGCTTTCACAATATTGCCTTTTTTTGTGACAACGTGGTGTATGTTTAAATCTCTAAACCTCACTCCAATAATATTTATCTTTTGAAGACTATTTTGTAACTGTAACCTCTCGAAGGGAAACTTTCCAAATGACTCACCGAAGTTTGGATTATAATATATGTTCGGCTGAATGACTTCGCAGCCAATGTGCGGCGTGCAGTGCAGTCGGTGATGGAGAGAAGCCAATACGTCCTTTATTTCACCTCTTCTGACTCTCATTTTGGATCCACAGTGCTTTGCAAACAAGGGTTTGAATATATGTGGCTCCTTTCAAACTTTAGGGCTGGTAGGATAGCCAACAGCTATGTGCACTCACCTGTGAGACTGGGTTTGAATCCTGACCCAGCTATAAACTTCCTTTGGTGTTTCACATGCAGGGTGAGACGTCAAGTGTGTGCTGTTGCCCAAATGGATGCTAAATTTGATGTCCTGGTTGCCAGGATTACTTGGTAGATATTAAAGGTCCCACAGCGTCCTTCGTGAAGAGAAGGCGAGCTATCGCCGGCATCCTCAGAAAATTACAAATGCCTTCTCTAACCTCCATGGGACACTGCATCAGTAGCGCAGCTTCGCTCCCAGCAGCGAAGCATGCTGCACATGATATAATAAAATGTCAAATGAGCAATGTGTTCACGAACATTCCGTTGGGACTTTGATTACCAATGACACGTTTTAATATCAATTTGTACAAGAAGATAAACAGTTTTGAAATTTTTCAGCAGCGCTAATAACATGCATGAATGATCATCTTGTTTGTTTTTCCCTTTGATCTTGTACACGTTGAATTGCTTTTTAAAAAAACATCATCGTCTCCGAGGAAGGAAGGACATAGCTTCGATAGAGAGGGTTCAGCGCAAGGCTACTAGATTGATTCCGGGCCTAGTTAGACTCAGCTATGATGAGCGGCTGAAGGAGACGGGGCTTTATACACTAGAAAGGAGGTGGTTACGAGGATATATGATGGAGATGTTTAAGATGATGAAGGGGAGAGTTAAGACGGTAGTAAGGCAGGGATCGTTTACTCAGAGTAGTTAATGCATGGAATGGTCACCCTGGAAAGGTAGTGGCAGCAGAAAAAATAGATAAGTTTAAATTGGGAATTGGATATGTACCTGGAAGTGATGGAGATAGAGGGGTATATGGGTATTAGCAGGACTTGTAGGTAGCTGGAGTATGGATAGGTGATTGGGTGCATCTGTGCTGAGTGTGATCAATTGATAGTGTGTTGTCGGTGTTGTATATTCTTCACTCTAAAACCACCCTCGCACACCCTCCCACAAAAATATTAATTTCCCCCTTTTTAACACCTTGGTGATATCCCTGAGCCTGCCAAACTTTTGTTATCCCCATTCCTACCCTCATCCCCCCCAATGAAATTAAGTCGTTAGCTTGATGGATTTATTAGCCCTTCAATTGAGCAGCGTGAGACGGCCAGGTTTCTAATCGCTTCCACGTTCCTATATTTATCATTTGAGCTTTGTCATCAAACTTTCAACAAATTATTATTATGAAAATATGGAGAACACTGGTTAATACATTTAACTTTTTTCTTTTCTTTGTTTTCATGAAGTTTAGTTCAAATACAAAGCGGACGTGGACAGGCTTTGCATTTTGAGATGCTTTCTATTTTTAATCTGGTGTTGGTGTAGCGTCGGCATAATGGGCCAAATGGCCTCCCCCTCCGTCAAAGTTCCTTGTATTCCTTGTTATTAGCAGAAATCTCTTCATCATGAAATGGATCACAGTTTGCAGTACCCAACTGCACACTGCTTGCACGGATGATTGTGCTGTCGGTACACCATCATGTGATCTCTGCAGGACGTATTTGATTGCTGTAAGAGTTTGATGTTCTGACAATCATGTAGGAAACCACAGGGGTGAATGTATAGGTCTCCTAACCTTCTGCGTGTTTTTAGAGCGTCACAGTTGCGTTTATGTGTGTGCCCATCCGGTATCCCCTCTCTGGGGAAGATCTCTGAGCAGCCACGGGTATCAAACGCACACCAGTGAGAGCAATGCAACAACGCTTTATCCATTAAACCATTCAGACCTCAACTGCCTTGAAAGCATTCCTATGCAACAACCAGTTTGACTCGCCCATGTACGAGTTGCATCGATCAATTAACTTCTTCAGAAAAAAATCGCTTTCTGAAAGCTAACTCTAGCTCCAACAGCCTAATATCAGTAAAATATTGATAGGACCCAAAGGCATTTGTGACAAACAACAAAACACTTCATGTAATACTCTACAATGTGCCATTGGCGAGACTGATATTTGAGATGTCTTGCGGTTCAAGGAATTGCATTTTGTTGAATCTGTAACAGATGGAACAAGTCAGATGGGGCTGAGATTTCTATAGCGCCACCAGATGCATCATTCCGTAACGTCTGGACTGCTGGCATTCGGCCATTGTTTGGTGTTTGGCAGGGCTCGGCTGCTCGTAAACAAATCTGCTCATATAGAATGTATCGTGCGATGTCTCCTGTACCCGGATGGGCACATTCCAGGTTGAGAATGCCATCCAATATGCACCGTGCAGTGAGCTGGACATATCTTCCCTCACGGTGAACAAAATGTCACAATTTCATTCCCACGGACCATCTGTGATGCCCGTATGTTGAACACACGTGCCACGTCTGCAGGAAATGGCTCGAGATCCACAGAGGTGTCACGTGACACCTAATGGAGCCAATGCCAGGTCATCATTCTGTGCCATGCATGATGTCTTTTTAGTTTGATTACATCCAGCCAGATGATGATGCGTAACAATTTTTAGGAATTATTCTTTAATTATTCATGCCCAGGATGTACATCATCCCAATGGACGTTTCTTTACATTCCAAAGCACTGAACATTAAAGAAAACCAGTCGTGGAGTAAAAGAATGAAAAATATAACTGCAAAAGGTGGAAAGGAATGGATGGTACGCAGTGTTGCGTCTTCAAAGCACAACCGCTGGACCACTGAAGTTCATTTGTACCGCAGGACCATTCGTTTTGGAAAATAGAACGAGCAAATTCCTTCCTCGGATTCAGATTTTGAGATATCCAGATGCAGCACGACGAAGTTGACGATGTAGACTGATGACTTCCCTTGTATTTTCCCAGCAAGCCGAGCTGTGCAAATGGAGCATGAACTTATACATCTGTTTGCATGACTGAATGACGTCATGAGAAATTCTTACATTACGTATCGTTGCCATATCTGTGTGTGGAAATGTATAACAACCATGACAATATAAAAATGACGTCATAATGTTGGAAAAGTGTTGTTTAATTTTTGTAAAATCATTTAATTTCATACTGCAATGTAATGCAGGTCTGGTAGGATGGCCGAGAGGTAGGCACACTCGCCTCCAATCTATCTATCCTTGGTTTGAACCCTACCCAGTTATAAACTGTCATCCCGGTATTTCACATGGAGCGTGATTCATCGGTGTGTGTGCCATCCCTCGGATGGACGTTAAACTGGGCATCCTGGCTGCCGGTATTAGTTGGTGGACTTTAAAGATCCAATCGTGTCCTCAGCGAAGAGTAGACGAGCTACTGCCGGCACCCTAAACAAATTACAAATTCCTGCTCACTCGGTCGAGTAGCCTGTGTCGGAATGGCACCCCGTCCAGGATTGTAACCCGAGCCAAGAAACTGCTTCGGCACCACTGACACTGTATTGAGCATGCTACATGTTGATGATGATGATGATGATGATGATAATAATACGAATGTAATGCAGTACAGTTCTGTAGACACTTGTTAATTTATTAGGTTGTTCAGACAATTTTGACGAGATAATTGCAAGATATTTTAAATCCTTGTTTTTTGCTATCTAAAGGGAAGGATTTATGCAATCCACATGATTACAAAGATGAATCTTGGTACACGAGATGTAGATACCATCATAATGGTGTCATTGCAGTGGTTCTGGTGTTCACGCTTCCACAGGTTCAGACAATAGAGCTTAAACTACAAAGTGCGGGTGAGACCTTGGACAACAAAACACATCAGGTGTCCTTAGCGAATCCGAGTCCGACCGCTGTGCACCCGTCCAAGCGGAGACAGCTGTGCCACTGGCCGTGCAGTTGTCCCGAGTGGCCTCCGCGCTGCTTACCGGGTGTCAGCCTGCTCCAGGACGGCTGTGGCTGCTGCAAGGCCTGTGCCAGGCAGGCCGGCGAGGTCTGTACGGAGGCCGATGTGTGTGACTACCATAAAGGACTCTACTGTGATTATTCCGGAGACCGACCTAGGTACGAAGTAGGACTTTGTTCATGTAAGTTTGCCGCCCTGCACCCCTATACCTGTGCACACAACTACTTGTGGTTCTGCTCTGTTTTCTTTCCTCATCCATTCTTGTGTTCACTGTAAATTAAACTCACAAACAAGATCTGCCTCTACCATGAACAAAACAAAAAAAAAAAAGAGGAAAAACGGAAACTCCATTTCGCTTTTGTAACCCAAAGCTGCTTTCGCACTGAATATTATCAACAATTAGAAGAAATATTCACTAGTAGAGTGTGACAGGATTGTACAGAGGTAGCAATTACCAGTGAGCTATCCAGCCTGGGTTTGTCTCTCGGCACCGCTATGAACTGTTGGATTGGTGAGTCGCAGACAGGCCGTTCCATCACAAAGTGCACAGACCCTGGGATAGACAAGTTGGTTGTCCTGTCTTTTTTAGCATTAGTCGGTGTACGTGAAGGTTCCCATGGTGTTTATCATGAAGAGTAGGCACGTTATTGCTGACGCACACAACAAATTACAAATTCCTCCCCAAATCAGCTGCAGCCGAACGGCAGGCCCGGCCAGGTCAGTTCGTGAAAGACCTGGGCCAAAACACACCCCACAAGAAGGTGTGCTCGATTGCAACCATTAATGAAGTGTAGCACCAGAATTATTTACTAGTTTGTCATCATAACAGAGTAATACTCACATCAGAAATGACAACATGAATATCTACATTAAAATTCATCATAACTACACTAACTTAGTCATCAACACCAGCAGCAGAAGAATAATTTGTATCAGCACAGCACTATCAGGGTTGGTGTTACAGCTGCACTCACACCTTTCCCAATCACATGATTACCCGCACTAACATTCTGCTGATCACATCACGAGCTGCACCAATATCTCTGCCAATAGCATCAGCAGCTGCCCTTCTCAGGTAGTGCAGCCACTCAGGCTGTTAGCATCACAAGGATAAATAGGTGCACTACTCAGTGCAGCTACTTATTGTCCCCATGATGCTGACATCCTAAGTGGCTGCACTAACATCGATGCTAACAGCTGCACAATTTAACATCACCACTAAAATAGGTCTTTGTCGCAGAACAAAAATCAATATTAAGCGAACTAATAGTCACATCCAATAAGCCCTAACATCTACATAAACATCATGCCGCCTGTTTTGTTCTCGTCTCCTTCATATTCGATGGCATTCATTCCTGGCTTCTTTATAATAAACAAAAAAACATCTATTCGTTCTACCTTGTCTCAAGATCAAGGGTCCAGCTCAGTCTTACCAAATGCAGTGGTTCCACTCTGTCGGGCTTGGAAGGTTCTTGCCATGGTTGTTCAACGAGGAACGAATAGTGAAGAAACTGTTCAAGTGGGCAAATATAAATGAATTTAGTGACAGTATACCGGGTGCTTCAAAAATAGTGGACAATTTGAACGTTTTATTGTCGAAATATTCTAAAAGGTAGCAAGTTCAGTGATACATTGATGGAAAGCATCCACCATGCCATTTTCAAATCAGTCATTACCCAGCTTGTAATTGACATTTTCAATGTGTGCTCCTCTCTTCAAGCAGGCTTTGTTCCCGACTCCAAAATTCTCCACAACTCGTCAGCAAGTGGCTGGGTGGTCGCCTGATGGTGATCCTCCACCTGCTGCTTCAGGACCGCTAGGGTTCATGGTTTGTTGGTATAAACTTGACAAAAAATGCTGCCCAAAATGTTGGGCAGCACCCAAAATAAATAATCCAATGGATTAATATCCAGGCTATAGGGAACCCACTCATGCACTGTGCCCAGGCTGATGACACGAAACAGCTGGTGGAGCAAGTCCATTGTTTCACCTGCAGTGTGTAGTGGGGAACCGTCCTGCATGAACCATGCAAGTCCGAGTTGGTTTGGAGACGGTAGTTGAATGAGATCAGAGTGTAATCAGCGTAAGACCTCACGGTACCACTCGTTCGCCGTTGACTGTCATAGTCTTACTATTGGCGTCCTCAAACCAATGCAGTCCCAGCATACCCCATCTGGCATTCAATGCACAGGAGCAAGTGGACTTGGGGGCCCTTGAGAGACATCTCGGACACCTTCTCAGGAGGCTCAGCACCCAGAAGATGTTGTGATTGTTGATAACCCCATTCAAATGGAAGTGTGCTTTATCACTGAACCACAAGGAGTTGATCCAATTTGGGTACCTTTCCATTCAGTCACTGAACCAATGACACATTGTTACTCGGCTTGCCATGTCAATCAGAGTTAGCTTATGCCTTACAGATATGATGTCAGGGTAGAGCTTGACTTCAGAAGTGAGAATGCACCACACAGATGAGGCTAAGATCACCAGTTCTCGGGAATGCCGATAGTGGGATTTCTTCAAACTTTCGAGAGCAGAATCTCTCACAAGATCAATGTTCCCATGGTCTTTGGTAACACTTGGTGGATGGATGCCGTTACCTTTATTTAGATTTTTCTCACTTCCATGTGCTTGGAAGTGCTCCACAACCGCTGAATGCTCCCATTGGAAGGTCCATTACGGGTGTGAACATTTTTATACTGACAGTATCGTCGGCGCACCTGCACGTAGGATTTTGTCTCAATCCACAAAGTCACGATTTTCACTTTTTGTTCCACTGTGAACACCGTAGTTGACGTAGGGTCCAACTGACTACTTGTTAGAAATGGCATACCACCACCACCATAACCTGCAAGAGAGAAGGGTATAGCATTAGAAATGACAATATCAGGCTGCTCAAATCGTCAACTTTTTTGGAAACACACTGTACATATGAGGCGCCCCGAGGAGTGATGTAAGGGACACCGGCCATTTTTGAGTTAATGCCATATAGCACTATTTTAACCCTTACCCTATCATAATCATATCATTAAAAAATGTCGCTTACATCACTCCTCCTCGTGGGGCCTCATATATAAATTCCACTTTAGCAAGTTGCTTGTGTTGTTCTCATCAATATAGTGTCTTACATCGATACTTTCCTTAATTTTATTTGGCCAGTGGCTGGAAATGGTTTTCTCACCCCTAATGTGAATGAACATGACCATCAGTTTTTTTTTTGTTTTCATTCATAGAATGTGTGAATAATCGTTTTCGGTTATTGTATGAACCCCACGCACCCGAAGCATAGAATGTGTGAACCCCGCGCACCCGAAGCAAAAAGCAGATTTGAGCAATTGGTTCACATTGTCTGTCTGTCTGTCTGTCTGTCTGTCTGTCTCTGTCTACAAACGTCAATTTATGATCGAGAAACAACTTATTTAAATTGAACGTTATATTTTGAACATGAATCGGAAAACGAACATGTAGTTTTACAGTACTTTTGCTCTTAATTCATCCCGATCGCTCATGTACAGAGGGAGATAATATCTTTACTCCGTTTGCCTATCTGGCAATCAAAAAAAATTGAAAATCATTCCAAACAGGAAACTTAGTTTTTTTAAGGATGTCACAAAAGACACAAACAACAGGCATGACAAACTACTGTAACGTGTGAAATAAGGTGGTGCAAAAGACGCTGCAGCAACGGCGGCAAACGTACGAAAAAATATTTTCTACAGCCTTCAAAATCTTTATTTTATTTCAATTGAATTATATACTTGAACTAATGTAGAACATAAATCTCCTTGTGGCACTTTCATAACCCTTCCGTTTTGTACTTGGACAAAATATTATGGCATTTTACGTCATCACACGCTGGCAATCAAATTGCCGCTCACAGACCCTGCCCATATCCTTCTATCTCAAGACTGCGTGGGTAAGATGTTCGATGAACTCTCTACTTCTCAATACTGAATTAACCAATTTTGCTTCTGTCTCCCATTTCTTGTTTGCCACCATTTAATATCTCCCGTTGTCATATATATATATATATATATATATATATATATATATATATATATTATTATATTGTTACGGCTGTGGAAATTCGCAATACACCATAAAGGGTCCTCAGGTGAGATATATCGATAAGTTCATGTGTAGTTAGCCCACACCCGTTGTTTAGAGGGAATATGTGTGATTCATCCAGGCTGCGACGCTTTGAGTTAGCCATTTTTCTTTCTCTATCGTTATTTTGGATCAACCACACAACAACCACCTTATCCACAACGCCAACCATCACCACCAACTACAACCACGAACCAACCATGCTCAAACCCTCACACAACAACCACCTTTACCACAACGCCAACCACGCCACCACTACAACCACGAACCACGAAACCACGCCACCTCAACAACCACCACGTTCTGACTCGGCACAAGGTTGCCAGAGGCCTGGCCTTCGACGAGGGAAAGCAGGCGGCCCCGTTCCCCCCCCCCCCGAACAAATGGCGCCGCCGCGGTGGATTTCACCCTGCGAGGAAGAGGAAGAATGCCATGGCGTGCGAGCGTCGCCGATTGGGCGGAAGACCCCTCCTTCCGGAAGTTTCCAGCATGTTCTGGAAGGAGGGGCGGGAGTTGAGAGGGGCGGGGCTTTGTGAAAAAGGGGGAAAAACGAGCGCAAGGGGCGGGGCTTGCTGAAGAAAAAAGAGGAACGAAAAACGCGAGGACAGTGAAGTTGAGTTTTAGGCTGAACGCGCGCGAGTGAGGAGAGCTCGGCGGGAAAGGCCGAACGCGAAAGCGAGCGAGTGAGGAGAGCTCGGCGGGAAAGGGCGAACGCGAGCGAGTGAGGAGAGCTCGGCGGAAAAGGCCGAACGCGAAAGCGAGCGAGTGAGGAGAGCTCGGCGGGAAAAGGCGAACGCGAGCGAGTGAGGAGGCTCGGCGAAAAGGCCGAACGCGAAAGCGAGCGAGTGAGGAGAGCTCGGCGGGAAAGGCCGAACGCGAACGCGAGCGAGTGAGGAGAGCTCGGCGGGAAAAGGGCGAACGCGAGCGAGTGAGGAGAGCTCGGCGGAAAAGGCCGAACGCGAAAGAGAGCGAGTGAGGAGAGCTCGGCGGGAAAGGTTGAACGCGAAAGAGAGCGAGTGAGGAGAGCTCGGCGGAAAAGCTGAACACGAGCGCGGAGAGCTGAGTGGAGTTCCTGAGGAGAAGCGCGAGCGGACGCGGAGGCTCGCGGATAGACCTCGCTGGTGGGTCGCTCCGGACCGAGGGCGCCTTGAGGGGATCGGCAGTGCTGGCGGAGCCGGATCACGGTGGACACCAGCTCGGGAGCTTCCTACGGTCACGCTCTTTCAATCATTTCTTTTGGGTTTTTGTATGAATGGTGTGCGCCGTGTCCTGTAAAGTAGAATAGTGTAAGTGACTGTGCTGTGAATAATTGCTTATTCGGTTTTAACTCTTTCCCTGCTTTCTTTTGCTGTAAATACGTGCTTGTCTGTGTGTGTGTGTAATAAAGTGCTTGCTTGTTATCTTGCCAAAACGAAGTTTTTGCAAGATATGTTAGTCAGCTTGTATTTTTTTTTGTTGTTTTTTGTTTGTCTGTAATCACGTATAAAAAATTCTGCAAAGCACAGTTATCATTGGAAATTTTTGTAACTTCGCATATCAGAGGCCTATAAAGGTCCCTTTCAGCGCATAAAATTTTGAAGGTCAAGGTCAAAGGTCAAGGTCACTTTGTCGCAAATCAGGGGAGTCGACGAAACCTTATTTTTTGAGTAATTTTGATCGGATCGTCTTCAAACTTCATGGGAATATAGTTCATGGTCTGGCGCTCAGCTGATTAATTTTGTGGCGATTGCCTTGACCTTCATGTTTTTTTTTTTTTTGTCTGTAATCACGTATAAATCACTCTGCAGAGCACAGTTATCATTGGAAATTTTGTAACTTCGCATATCAGAGGCCTATAGAGGTCCCTTTCAGCGCATAAAATTTTGAAGGTCAAGGTCAAAGGTCAAGGTCATTTGTCGCAAATCAGGGAGTCGACGAAACCCTTATTTTTTGAGTAATTTTGATCGGATCGTCTTCAAACTTCATGGGAATATAGTTCATGGTCTGGCGCTCAGCTGATTAATTTTGGTGCGATTGGCCTTGACCTTCATGTTTTTTGTTTTTTTTGTCTGTAATCACGTATAAATCACTCTGCAGAGCACAGTTATCATTGGAATTTTTGTAACTTCGCATATCAGAGGCCTATAGAGGTCCCTTTCAGCGCATAAAATTTTGAAGGTCAAGGTCAAAGGTCAAGGTCACTTTGTCGCAAATCAGGGGAGTCGACGAAACCCTTATTTTTTGAGTAATTTGATCGGATCGTCTTCAAACTTCATGGGAATATAGTTCATGGTCTGGCGCTCAGCTGATTAATTTTTGGTGGCGATTGGCCTTGACCTTCATGTTTTTTTTTTTTTGTCTGTAATCACATATAAATCACTCTGCAGAGCACAGTTATCATTGGAAATTTTTGTAACTTCGCATATCAGAGGCCTATAGAGGTCCCTTTCAGCGCATAAAATTTTGAAGGTCAAGGTCAAAGGTCAAGGTCACTTTGTCGCAAATCAGGGGAGTCGACGAAACCCTTATTTTTTGAGTAATTTTGATCGGATAGTCTTCAAACTTCATGGGAATATAGTTCATGGTCTGGCGCTCAGCTGATTAATATTTGGTGGCGATTGGCCTTGACCTTCATGGTTAGCGCCTAAGGTCAAACATATTTGACCCAAGGTCAAATTTTCAAGTTTTAGGAACCATACGTGTAGTACCTCAAATTGAACACCTCGATGAGTGCTTTCTAGATATGTCAAGCTTGAGACATTATGACGTCATTTGGTGACGTTATGAGGCAAGCGCATATTTTTCATGGTTACTCTAGAACGATTCTCATCGGAATCTCTCGTAGGCAGATATTCAAGGAGTCGTCCTGGTGGATAGCAGCTCTGTTCACCTCAGTGTGACCTTAAAGAAGTCACACGTGGTCACCTTTTGGCAAGATACGGGTCACCTGCGGGTGACATTGTTTATTGAACTGTTTCCCGCTGTGCTTCGTCTCCTTTTAATTGACTCTCCATCCTGCATCACGTAAGGGATTTGTAGTGGGTTTTAAAACACCCGGTAATTAATCGGAATCGTCAAGGTCGACGATAACTCCGCTCAGTTATCCCTGTAGTACGGAACGAGCCGCTTAAGCGGTTCGTGTCCGGAGTCGACCTGTGGCGTGGTAAACTCCTCGGTACGCTATCCGCGCGAGTACTTAGGTAAATCGACCATTGGCGATCGGACCCTATTTCGCGCGGGTAGAAGTGGACTGAGTTGTGGTGAGGTTAAACCCCACCCGTGACTGGTTTCTGGCGGTAGTCCAGGAGGGTCACGACTGAATGTCCGTCCGGTGGGCGACGCCGTCGCGATTCGAGTTACGTGGCCATCGCACGCCGGGCGGCCAGAATTTGTAACTATATATATATATTATATATATATATATATTATATATATATATATATATATATATATGTGTGTATATATGCAAAACAAAAAAGATAAATGCAAAACTCAGATTTTTCATCGGGTATGAATAATTTTGGGCTAACTATTTATATATATATATTGTTACGGCTGTGGAAATTCGCAATACACCATAAAGGGTCCTTATATCAGTTATGACGCTAAGTTTATGTGCAGATAGTTCCCCACCGTTGTTTAAAGGAATTCTTCGTGTTCAGCGGGCTGCTCCTCAAAGGGCGGAGGAGCTCCTTGTGAGCCAACGGCCATCCATATCTAGTGCCCAACTGTGTCTGCGGACGTCCTCCTGCAGTTGGGCTACTTTTTATTAGGAGGTTGGTGGCAGGATTTGCACTCCGGCCACCGTAAAACCCTTCATTCCGCAAAACACAAAAACGCAAAAAAAATCTGAAAACCCACTCCGTGGGAGTACCTCCTGTGCAGTTTCCTTCGCAGGGCAGCTCACCGGATGACGGGATTGGGGCAAAGCCTTCGGGACCCCAATCTTTGATGATAGGAGGGAAACCACGGGGTAACATCCCTGGGTCAGATTGCGGGAGAGTGTGTCGGAGTGGTGCTGAGGTGTCGTCCACCAGACGGCGGTCTCCTTGGGTTAACCTGAGGCGGTCCCTTCGGGTGGGTGCCTGGAATGTCCTATCCCTAAGAGAGTGATCACCTGTCTCTTTTATCATCCGAGCTCAAGCGTTTGGACATAGGATTGCAGCTCTCTCTGAGGTTCGGAGACCGGATTGCGGCGAGATAATGGTGGGTGGTTACACCTACTATTGGTCTGGTCGCTCTGATGGTTACCATACCCAAGGAGTTGCTGTAGCTGTGTCCAATAAGCTGACCCCAATGATAATTGAGGTAACACGGTCAACGAGCGTATTATGAGATTAAGGATTCGTCACTCCTTAGGTGTCATTTCCCTGGTCTCTGTTTATGCTCCGACTGAGGCGAGTGATCTCACCGTGAAGGATGCATTCTACGCCACGCTCGAGTCTGTGGTTGATCAGTGCCCCAGACGAGATACACTTTTAGTCTTGGGGGATTTCAATGCATCGACTGGAACTGATAGGGATGGTTATGAGACATGTGTTGGTCCCATGGGTCAGAACTATGAACCAGAATAGCACTAAGTTCCTTGACTTTGCAAGAAGTCATGGACTTAGGGTGGCTGGTTCATGTTTCAGCGCCCACAAGCTCATCGCTGGACTTGATATTCCAACGCTGGTGGTGTGGCAAAGGAGATTGACCATGTCCTCATTGACGGTCGTTGGAGGATGATCCAGAACTGCAGGGTCTACTGGAGTGCTCAGTTCCTCAATACTGACCACAGGCTTGTTGTAGCAACTCTAAAGCTGCACCTTAAATCCTGGAGAATGGTACCATCCCAGCCTAGGCTGGATGTTGGCAAGCTCAGGGATGAGAGAGTAGCTGAGGAGTTTGCGAACAGGCTGAGTGGACACTTGGGGGTCTGGGAGCTTTGGGGGGTCCTGAAGAGTTGTGGAGTGCCTTCAAGACCACCGTCCTTGATGTTGCCGGTGGATGTCTTGGAACTCACCGCAGGGCAAAGACGAATTTTGTCTCTCAAGGGACACTGGATACCATTGACCAGAGTCGCAGGGCCAGCTGAATGGCAGAGCTGAGCTGTTCAGGAGCTGAGGCGTAAAACTGTACGTGCACTGAGGGTGGACAAGGAGGCCTATGTGCGAGGAATCTGTGAGGGGGTAGAGCATCACCTGTGGACAGGTGATTCTCGTCCCGCTTACAGGGGAATTCGCGCATTGCGTTCATCCAAGCCCATCCCTCGGAGCACTGCAGTTAGAGCAGAGAGTGGTAGGCTCTTGACAGAGGAGTCTGAAGTGAAGGCCCGCTGGGCGGTTACTTTGAGCGGTTGTACCAGGCTGATCCCCAGCTGTCGAGTTGGACGTCAAGGGTGTTACAATCCCTGTTGCTGACCCTCGAATCAACTGTGGTCCACCTTCGCTTGTGGAAACACGGGCTGCGGTGAACCAGTTGAAACGGGGCAAAGCTCCAGGGATTTGTGGCATCCATGCTGAACTTCTCAAGGCTGGTGGAAATGCTGCACTCGTGTCGTTGCATGCAGTTTTGTGCTCTGCCTGGAACACAGGCATCATCCCAACTGATTGGAAGGGGCCTTGTTGTTCCTTTCTGGAAAGGGAAGGGTGATCGCCAAGACTGCAACAACTACCGAGGGGTGACGCTGCTCTCAGTGCCGGGCAGGTCTTTGCTCGGATAATTCTTGATAGGGTTCGCCACCATCTGCTTGAGCACCAGCGTCCAGAGCAGTCAGGCTTTACACCAAAGAGGTCAACGATTGACCGTTATCTCTTCTC
>CM068962.1:73186462-73216195 GCA_035128595.1 Eptatretus atami | reverse complement strand
TTACGTGCTTACTGTGAATAAATGCCCCGTTGTTTGAATGTCAACCTGCTCGTTGCGTCATTTTCTGCCATTGACTCCACGGCGCGCTCGGGATGTTAACTGGCTATTAGTGGATAAAAAGTGATAATCTGGTCCGAACAGCAACTTGGCGATTTTAAAACCGCTTGGCTTCGCACACGGAATGAGCATGCTGAACCGGCTCGTTGCTGTACGAGTCCCGTCGAGGTATAAACTCTCGGTATTTTCTGTCGCCCGAATAGTTAGGTATATCGATAATTCAGCGATTAACCCTGTAGCGCGTGGACAGAATAATTGACAAGTTTATGGTGCGTTAAAAGGCACCCGTCATGGGTACAATTAACATTTTTAATCCACCGGCCAGCAGGGCCAGTGACTAGAAAAAGTTACCGGCCCAGCAGAATTTCTACCCGCCGATAAAATAAAGACAAAAGTCACAAATTTATATCAAACACTTTTAATATACTCGCATGAGTGAGTTTGATGAGTGAGTTGGTTGGATGAGTGAGTTTGATGAGTGAGGTGGTTGGATGATAGATTTGATGAGTGAGGTGGTTGGATGAGTGAATTTGATGATGAGGTTGGTTGGATGAGTGAGTTTAATGGAGGAGGTTTGCAGAATGAGTGAGTTTGATGGAGGAGGTTGGGTGGATGGAGTGATTGATGGAGGAGGTGGGTGGATGAGTGAGTTTGATGGAGGAGGTGGGTGGATGAGTGAGTTTGATGAGGGGGTTGGGTGGATGAGTAGTTTGATGGAGGAGGTTGGGTGGATGATGAGTTTGATGGAGGAGGTTGGGTTGATGAGTGAGTTTTGATGGTGTGGGGGGGGGGGGGGATTATGCGAGGAGGAGGAGGTTGTGGGTGATGGGGGGGGACCTTTTTTGTGTGCGGATGGGGGAGGGCAGGGATTTGTGAGTAGTGCTGGGGGGGGGCATTTTTTGGTGGGATGGGTGGTTGTGGCTTGATGGACGATGGGGGGGGGGGTTGGGGTGATGGACGATGGGGTGGAGGGGGGGGTTGTGGTGATGGACAATGGTGGGGGACTACTCGTCCACCCAACATCACTATAAACTCACTCATCCACCGAACCTACCCATCAAACTCACTCATCAACCCAAAAGCCTCATCAAACTCACTCATTCACCTAACCTCACCCATCAAACTCACTCATTCACCCAAATTCAATCATTTAACCAACCTGGCAGTGTGGCACAGATAACCAAAAAGTTAACTTCAATAACGATAATCATAATACAAGTTATCGGAAGTTAACGATAATCGCATTAACGATAACTACTTTTAAACAAAATTCAAAAAAACAAGGAAAAAGCTTCAAAACCCATAGAAAAGGCTTATTTATGCTAAACCCAAGAATAAAATAACATTTTGCGTCTTTTTAGAGTCCGAGTCGTCACACACACACACACACACACACACACACACACACACACACACACACCACACCACACACACACACACACACACACACACACACAGCACGTTTAACCGGAGTCCAACATGCACTGGGAGGTTAACGGACGGGTCAAGACACAATGTGAATCCAACAAACAAATTAATGTCCATTTCTACCGAAAGAGCAACGGAACAGGTCCGCGGAACGCTGCGCACACAAACAGGAAGGCACCGATATTCAAACATGAGAGGCCCGACCTCACAAACACACCGAGAACAGTTACAAACATGGCGCGACGGTATCTCCACGCCTCAACACTCATGTCGATTGTCCGTCGCTCTGCCAAAGGTTAGACCGTCCTTGTGTTTGAATTAACCGATCTGTACGTTTCCCAACCTTGACCGAACCCAGTACCTGCAGAGCGGAGCAGCCGCATGGCTGAGGAAATCCGCCATTGCAAGGCTTCTTCTTCTTCTTCTTCTCCTCCTCCTCCTCTTCTTCTTCCATTTTTCTTCACACGGCGGCCTGATTCAGCATTATCTTGTAAAACAAGTAATCTATAATCATGTACAATTTTCTCCTCCTTGATAATTAGTTCGGCGAAATGCGACCCGGAAACGATTAAAATGTTTATCGGACAAAAAATTAACGGACATTATCGGACGAAAACTCGAGTTATCGGAAGTTAACTGGTCTGATAACGATAAATGGAAGTTAACTTCCGATAATAGTCCGATAAAAAAGTAAACTTCGATAATTATCTGTTATCGGATTATCGCTTTTGTGCCCAACACTGCAACCTGGGCATGAGAAATGCGTCCAAACCGCGCCAAACCGCAAATCTCGCGCAATCTCGCGGGATTTGGAACGAGATGAAAACAGACAAAATGGCCGCCGCAGAATTACCGGTGATTTCTACGGATTTTTTGCGGACAAAACAGTAGTTCTAGTTGAGAAAACTAGTAGAGAAGCTAGTACAAATTGTACAAAATAACAGGAATCACCGGTGATTCGCAGCCGGGCAAGTAAGGCAGTATTGTGTACCGCCCAGCACAAAAGTTAGCGCCATTGGCGACCGGGCGGCGTTAATTTTGCACCCCTGCCCGTAGCTGGTTTCCGGGGTTGTCCGGAAAGCTACGACTGGATTCGCCTTCGGTGGGCGCGCGACTGCGATTGGACTTAAGCGGTCGTGCGAACGCCGACGCCGGCGGAAATCTATAACACTGGTGTCAGGAGCGGAATTCAAACTCATCCGCCTCCACACGAAATTTACGGAATCGGACCAAGGGTGTGCAAAGCAACCCTCCGTTCCCACTAAATTACGAGCGTTCAAATTTTTACTCCCGATACGCAAAATGGAGCTCAAGGCGAGCAGTGGCAGGAGGGAATAGGTTCAGATGTAAATCTATGGCCCAGGTACGAATGTACGGAACCACTGCCCAGGTCACCGCTATGCACGTTGACTATTCCCCACAACCGAACCAGAGTCCGAAATGGCGCAGCGGCGGGGGCGGTGGCGTTTGACACCCCCCCCTCCGTCAAATTCCCTCCCCGGTCCACAGTGAAACCGTGACCGATCGCGGCGGATCGGTCCTGCTAGAGCCATCGGGCATCGAACAGTTGATGCGAATGATGCAAGCGATGGGAAACGAAATGAAAATAGGTGCGCAACGGGATGGAAAACAAAATGGATGGCATGAAAAAGGAAGGAAGGAAAACATGGACACAAATATGCAGACACTGCGGTGTGAGATGCAGAACATGGGGCTGAATCTCCAGGCAGGGCAAGAGGCACTGAGAACAGAATTGGAGGAAGCAAAAGGCATAATGGCGATTGCACGTGGCGAGATGCGGGCGACGGAGCACATCATGGTGGCGCCATGTGGCGGAGACACCGAACCAACGAGGGGAGTGTAATGGCTGTCGTCCCGCGATGGAGACAGGTGAGGACGCGACGAGAGACGCCGACGTGTAGCGTGAGACACGTGGAGGTGACGGACGGTAGAAAAATTGACGGTGACAGAGAGGGAAAAATTAAATGGGGTGACTGGAACGTGTAGGGCGAGACTCGAGGAGATGACGGAACGAACAACAAAGACAATGGAAACTAGAGGGGGAGCACTCGGTAGAGTGCAAAACCTCCGCCGCCAATAGTGCTGGGTCACTTAAGTGAACCTGATGTCCTATTCATTGTAGGTCAAAACGGATCAGACTCTACTGAACCACGATTTAATAAACTAAACTAGATCGACGTGCATGTGAAATGCCAAAAAAAATCTAAATTTTTTTGAAAAGAAAGTTGCAAAATTTGTTGTTGTTTTTTTCTCTAACATTTTTTTTTTGGTTGAAATCACTTAAAACATGTAGAAATGCAAAAAAAAAAACAAAAAATTCAAATATTTTTCAAATAAAATCGAAATTTTTTTGAAAAAAGTTGCAAAATTTTCTGGGTTTTTTTTCTCTAACAAATTTATTTATTTTTGGTTGGAAATCATTAAAACATGTAGAAAATGCAAAAACAACTAGAGGGGGAGCACTCGGTAGAGTGCAAAACCTCCGCGCCATACTGCTAGGTCACTCAAGTGAACCTGATATCCTATTCATTCAATTTGACGTCAACAGTGCTCACAGAGTTATATGTTTGCAACTTTCCCTTTTACTTTTAACTTTTACATACTCAATTCATTCCTCATAACGAGATTCCTTGAGACAGAAATTGATTTTACGTGGGTATATCCACCTGAAGTTCCAAAATCAGCCGCAATTATAATTTTGGCATGTTTTTTTGTTGGAAATCACTTATAACATGTAGAAATGCAAAAAAAAAAAATTACAATATTTTTCAAATAAAATCGAAATTTTTTTGAAAAAAAGTTGCAAAATTTTCTGGTTTTTTTTTCTCTAACAAATTTATTTATTTTTGGTTGAAAATCACTTAAAACATGTAGAAATGCAAAAACAACTAGAGGGGAGCACTCGGTAGAGTGAAAACCTCCGCCGCCAATACTGCTAGGTCACTCAAGTGAACCTGATATCCTATTCATTCAATTTGACGTCAACAGTGCTCACAGAGTTATAGTTTGCAACTTTCCCTTTTACTTTTAACTTTTACATACTCAATTCATTCCTCATAACGAGATTCCTGAGACAGAAATTGATTTTACGTGGGTATATCCACTGAAGTTCCAAATCAGCCGCAATTATAATTTTGGCATTTTTTTTTGTTGGAAATCACATATAACATGTAGAAATGCAAAAAAAAAAAATCGAAATTTTGTTGAAAAAAAGTTGCAAAAATTTTTTTTTTTCTCTAACAATTTTTTTTTTGGGGGGGGGGGGGTTGGAAATCACTTAAAACATGTAGAAAATGCAACAAAAAAAAAATTCAAATATTTTTTCAAAATGCGTCCATATTGGATTTTGCGTCCATAGCGTCCATATTGGATTTTGGACCAAGTCCAAAATCTAATGGCATGATCCTTGGACCATACCTAATCCCCACCAAGTTTCGTCGAAATCCGTCAAGGAGTTTTCCGTAATACTGTTCACAAACAAACAAACAAACAAGCAGTCATAGACTGGTACTTACGAAATCGTCAACTTTACCTCTGACCTTGTCAAATAAAAGCTGTCTCTTGAGAAGGTAGCGACGCAAACCAGAAGTTTATACGATGATTCTGTACCAAACCATCAAAAATCGAATGTTTGACCTCACTGTGACCTTGACCTTTGACCGATTTTGACCAAAATCTAATCAGCGCTAGCCATCACCCTCCTGAATCAGGTGGTGTAATTTGACATTGGTAGCTTCTTCCGTTCTCGAGTTATAAATTTTTTTTGATGTTTGACCTCACTGTGACCTTGACCTTTGACCGATTTTGACCAAAATCTAATCAGCGCTAACCATCACCCTCCTGAATCACGTGATGTAATTTGACATTGCTAGCTTCTTCCGTTCTCGAGTTATAACTTTTTTTTGGATGTTTGACCTCACTGTGACCTTGACCTTTGACCGATTTTGACCAAATCTAATCAGCGCTAGCCATCACGTTCCTGAATCACGTGGTGTAATTTGACATTGGTAGCTTCTTCCGTTCTCGAGTTATCGTGCCTAAAACAAACAAACAAACACACAAACAAACACACAAACAAACAAACAGAAACGGAAGTCATCAAATATACTTACGAAATCTTTAGATTTCGTAAGTAACAACACACAAACAGAAGGGGTGAAAACACTAACCCGATCTTCGATGGCGGAGGTTAAAAATTCAAATATTTTTTCAAAATGGCCGCCATAGCGGCCATATTGGACTTTGGACCAAGTCCAAAATCTAATGGCATGATCTTGGACCATACCTAATCCCCCCACCAGTTTGGTCGAAATCCGTCCAGGAGTTTTTCCGTAACTGTTCACAAACAAACAAACAAGCAGTCATAGACTGGTACTTACGAAATCGTCAACTTGACCTCTGACCTTGTCTAATAAAAGCTGTCTCTAGAGAAGGTAGCGACGCAAACCAGAAGTTTCTACGATGATTCTGTATCAAACCATCAAAAATCGTAACGTCGACCGAAGCAAAATCTCCATTTCTCCACGCAATTAAACCTTAACGTAACTCAACGACGCGTCTGCTCGAGCGCACTGCATCATGGGACGACCCGTGACGCGTCGACTGAAATATTTTTTATACAATCTTAAAACGTCTCCAAAACATCCGATTTTTACCAGAATTTCGACAACCGAGTTTTAAGCGTCCTAAGCGATCGCAAAAACCGAAGACAAAATTAAAATCGAAGTTAAAACGAACTCGTAACGTCGAGCGAACAAAAATACTCCATTTATCCACGTGAATTTACGGAATTATGTTTTGACCTCACTGTGACCTTGACCTTTGACCGATTTTGACCAAAATCTAATCAGCACTAGCCATCACCCTCCTGAATCACGTGGTGTAATTTGACATTGGTAGCTTCTTCCGTTCTCGAGTTATCGTGCCTACAAACAACCAAACAAACAAACAAGCAGTCATAGACTGGTACTTACGAATCGTCAACTTGACCTCTGACCTTGTCTAATAAAAGCTGTCTCTAGAGAAGGTAGCGACGCAAACCAGAAGTTTCTACGATGATTCTGTACCAAACCATCAAAAATCGAAATGTTTGACCTCACCGTGACCTTGACCGTTGACGATTTTGACCAAAATCTATCAGCACTAGCCATCACCCTCCTGAATCACGTGGTGTAATTTGACATTGGTAGCTTCTTCCGTTCTCGAGTTATCTGTACCAAACCATCAAAAATCGAATATTTGACCTCACTGTGACCTTGACCTTGACCGATTTTGACCAAAATCTAATCAGCACTAGCCATCACCCTCCTGAATCACGTGATGTAATTTGACATTGGTAGCTTCTTCCGTTCTCGAGTTATCGTGCAAACAAACAAACAAACAACAAAACAGAAACGGTAGTCATCAATATACTTACGAAATCTTTAGATTTCGTAAGTAACAAACAAACATACAAACAAACAAAACAACAAACAAACAGAAACGGAAGTCATCAATATACTTACGAAATTCTTAGATTTCGTAAAGTAACCAAACAGACAGGGGTGAAAACAGTAACCTCCGTCCATCTTCGATGGCGGAGGTTAATAAAAACAGAGACACGGGAGATAGAACAGGAAAAGGTGGACGAAACTAAAGAAGAGCACACACATGGAGTTAGTGAGGGACAATGAGGGTGAGCTTGAGGAATGTTTGGTGGCCCGGTGTAAGCAACAGGATAGCCTCCTCCAGGAACGAGGGGAGGGAATATGCCCCCTTGAAGCGAATCGCGACCAGGTGGATTCGGTGCGCCGTGCGAGGTTGAGGGGCGATTGATGTTAACGGGTGCACGCGCAGCTTGGGGGGTATGGAGGCCCCGGGAGCGCTTGTGGTGGCGCGAATCCCCAGCGCGATTGTCCCGGTGTGTGTGCTTACGAGTGTGGCGAAATGCGTGTTGAAACGCACGCAGAGCGTGAGTAAATGGCGTGCGTGGGTGAAATGGCGGCACGTGAGTAACATGGCGTGCGTGGGTGAAATGGCGCACGTGAGTAACATGGCGTGCGTGGGTGAAATGGCGCACGTGAGTAATATGGCGTGCGTGGGTGAAATGGCGGGCGCGAATAATATGGCATGCGTGGGTGCATGCGGGAAACTGAAACGCAGACGTATTCAGACGGGAGACGGGAACAGCGAGCCGAATGGCCCGCTTGTAGCTGTTTTGGTAATCGCGCCGGGTTCACGGGACTTCGTGTGCGGGGCCCGTTCGGCAGATAGCGAACGGCCCTCGCACGCACGCCTTCGTGGAGGGATTCCAGTGCGGGAACGTCCCGCGTATCGAAAAAGACCGTCGCGAGGACGGGTAAAATGGCGACGAGTGTTAGGTGAATTCGGAACACGCGGGTTCCCACGTGGGCGCGTGTTCGGGGCATCACGTGCTGCATGTTCTGTGCGCGGAGCGGGTTTCCGGGACGTTACACGTGCGCCGGCTGCAGGCTCTGTGCGCGTGTGACGTCATCATCGGCGGGAATCTCGCGGCACGAATGCCGGACAAACGGCGCACGTCCCGCGTGGGGAATTCCCCGCGAGCGAGCGTTGTTTGAGATTGGCAGGGTGACGTCATGGCCGCACGGATCGGCCCTTGGAAGGGGCGTTGGCATCGCCCATAGGACAAACGGACGTCCGTAAACCACCACCATGGAGGTGCAGAGAAGGGGGAAAAGCCTCGCTTCCAGTACAGAGCCCAGCAGGGGTAGGAGACCCCCCTGCTTGGGGCACAGGAAGCACTAGCTAGTGGAAGGGTTAGCGTTAGTTAGACCGGCCTCATGGGGACATGGGTTGTTCCTCATGGAGCCCGTTGAATGATTAAGGTCAGATTTAGTATGGGACGTTAGGTCTCGTCAAGACTTGGTTTCAGATAGGATTTCTGTATTTGATGATGAGCCTGATAAATTCAGGACATGGCATGTGGCTTTCCAAAACATGATCAGAGGCGTACCGCTAGCATCCGATGAACAGCATCACCTCATGGTTCAACAAATGGCTGATGGTTCAGAATCCAAAGCACTCGTAAAGGAGCATCTTAACCGAGTCTGCATTTCTAACCCTGATGTCAGTTTCGAGCAGGTCTGGAATCTCCTTCAAGAAAGATTTGGCAGTGATTAAGCAGTTACACAATCATTGCTAAACAAGCTGGAACTTGTGCCTCAAGTCTCTCATCATGAGCACAAAAATCTGCAAAGGTTTAGCGACAACATCGAGGAAATAGAGGCCACCAAAAATGATGGTTCCCTTCCCAGACTTGTAACTTTGGATATATCTCTGTTCTTCAAACCAATCAGAGCCTAGTTGCCACCTGATTTTTGTGGATCGTTGGAGGATAGAGGCCTTCAAGTATAAAGAAACCCACAATGTCACCTTTCCACCATTTTTGATGCTCGCATCCTTCATTCGGCACAATGCAAAGATTCAAAACGACCTCAGTCTGATGGCTTCCTCGGGATATTATGACGGATTATGTTCTTCAGCTACTAAGGTGAAAGCTCCACTCACGACGAAGTACAATGTCTGCCTTCACTAGTGACACTCATCCAAGGGTGAGTTGCAAGCAAGACCGAGGCCACGGGTGAATTGCTGCCACAGATTGTCGAGCAACTGACCGCTGCAGTTGTGTCGCCTTCTGAAAATCAGCATACTCATCATCGAATAGACGATCCGCAACAATTCTGCCCTATTCACAGGACCAAACATCCTCTTGCGCATTGCAAACATTCAAAGCAAAAACATTGCAATCCAGATTCATCCGTCTTAACCAATGGAAAATATATACCAGATGTGCAGTGTAAACTAACCATTCAGCCAAGGAGTGTCAAGTAAAATTACATTGTTCTCAGTGCGAGAGTACCTGCTATTGCTCAGTACTTCATGCAGCCAGTTGTGCTCCCCTCAACAGACCAGCAGGGAGGCAATTTATCAGGGACTCTTCAAACCCTGAGAGTGTCAGATGGGCTTCAAAAGCATAGCGAGGAGCGACCCTCCTTGATTAATAGGTGTACGGATATTTGTGGTAGTAGTGGATCCAGAGGAAGGTCTTGTTCCAAAATCTGTCTTGTGAAGATATTCATCGCTGGTAAACCTGAAAACTTTCTGAAAACTTATGCTGTGTTGGTTGACTAGTCAAATCGGTCTCTGGGCTGCAGTGAACTCTTTGACAACTTCACCACTCCAAATAATCTAGTCCCCTATGAACTCAAAACCTGCTCTGGAACTATGGCAGCCATTGATAGACGTGTCAGAAATGTAGTCATCGAATCTTTCGATGGAACCATACACCTGCCGCTCCTGGAGCTAACCAAGTGTAATGCAATTCATTGTAATTCCTCAGAGATTCCAACACCAGAGGTCGCAAGGCAACACTCCAATATACGTCCTATCGCTGAAGTGTTTCCTGAACCTGACCGAGAAGCATCCATTTTGCTGTTAATTGGACAAGATGCTTAAGGTGAGAAAATATTGGAATGGACCACTTAATGCTCCGTGGGCACAGCGTATGGACCTTGAATGGGTGATGATTGGTGATGTATGTCTGACGTTTATCAGCGAAGAAGGAATGATAACAAGCCGGGTAGCTCCATAGAAGACGACCGTTTTCTCGCGATCATGGAGGACGGATTCATCATGAATGCCAATGGCAACTTGTTGGCTCCGTTACCATTCAGAGACGATGTAAAACTTCCAGACAATCGACACCGTGCAATCGACCGTTTTAAAGTCCCTTTGCAAGCTTCTGATTGAGAAACCAGCCCTTAAACAACAGAACATAAACTTCATGGCTAAACTCATTTCCAAAGGATATGCTGAGCCTCTTGAACCAGGAACAGAGGCAAAGCGCCCGTGATGGTATCTTACTCATTTTGCTGTATCCTTACTCATCTTGCATTTTGCATACACGCAAACGTTAAAATATTTGTGTGGTGTTTGACGGCAGTGCTACCTCTTGTGACCTCTCGCTAAATAAGGAACTATTTCCTGGTCCAGACCTCGTCAATAGTCTCCTCGGGGTATTAGTACGCTTCAGACAGGAATCCATCGCCATCATGGCCGACGTAGAGCAAATGTTCCATTGTTTTTATGTGCGTGAGGACCACCGAGACTTTCTGCGATTTATTTGCTTTAAGAACAATGACCCCCAAAGCGGACATCTCCAAATTTCAAATGAAGGTGCACATATTTGGGAATAGTCCCGTTCCTGGCATTGCTGTCTATGGACTACGTAACACTGTGTTGAATGGTGAAGAAAAATATGGATGTGATGCAAGACGTTACGTGGCAAGAAACTTCTATGTTGATGATGGTTTGGTGAGCTTACCTACGCCTGTTGAAACCATAGACCTCCTGACTCATACCAAGGCGGTGTTGCTACTGTGGATCTACGTCTACACACAATCGCTTCCAACAGCATGGAATTGATGGCTCACTTCTCCAGACAGCGAGCATGCTAAGGATTTACGTTACCCTGACCTTGGTGCCAACCCACTACCTGTTCAGTAGTCACTTGGAGTGTCATGACTTGAGGATTTGGAAATGGATACCATCATCTTCACTGTTCCTGACATGGACAAGGCCTTCACGAAGCATGGAGTTCTTTCCACAGTCAACAGCATTTACAACCCCTTCGGTTTCTCAGCACCTGTTGTTGTTAAGGGAAAGATGTTGCTGCAGCAGATGACCTTACCCAACAATGCTAGAGCTGCGCTTGGATGGGATGAACCACTCCCCGAACATTTAAAGAAATAATGGGACAACTGGTGTGCTTCTCTCACCGCACTGACTACCATGAGCATTCCGCACGCTTATTGTCCGAATCCAATGTCTGAAAACTCATGCCGTGAGTTACATGTTTTCTCAGATGCATCGGCTGAGGCAATTGGTGTTTTCAGTTAATTGCGGCTTGTCAACGGCAATGGTGAAATCTTTGTAAGTTTTGTTGCAGAAAAAGCAAGGCTGGCACCGCTATAGACAACAAGTATTCCACATTTTGAACTTTGTGCCTCTGTGCCGGCTGTCAAATTGGTCGATGTTATCACTGATGAGCTCAACATAGAACTCAACTCCATCACTTTCTACACAGACAGTCATGTGGTTCTCGGATATATTAACAACGAATCTCGGCGGTTATATGTGTTTGTTGTCAACCATGTTCAAAGGATCCATAAAGTACATCACCTCACTTGGAACTACGTGGCAACTGACATTAACCCGGCAGACCTGGCCATTCACTCCGTAAAAGCCTATGACCTGATGGAGTCATTATGGTTGTCTGAGCCAAGATTTTTCTGGGATTCCGAACGACCCATTAAACCCACTTTCCCTACTGTGGAGTTGGTTAACAATCCGGAGTTTCGTTCCACAACCGTATTAGCTACCAAGCATGAATGTTCATTGGGAACTCAACGTTTCACACGTTTCTCGAAGTGGAACGTTTCTATGCCTGGTGTTTGCTTAATGGTTAGGGTGGCAGGCTTTGGATCCGAGGGTCCTGAGTTCAAATCCCGCTCAGCTGTTGAATTAACACCAGGTGGGGTTAAATCGACCTGGAATCCTTCCGAGGTTGGCAAAATGAGTGCCAGCATGCTGGTATCCTGTGTCGGAGTGGCGACCCATCCAGGATTGTATCCAATAGCCAAGGAGACTGCTTGAGCAGCACCAACGCTCTGCACAGAGTATGGTCCCAATCTCCTCTCCTCCTCCTCCTCGAAGTGGAAGTCTACGATCAAAGGTGTTACTTTGTTGTTCCACTTCATATGCTTGTTCAAGTGAAAGAGGCAGCCAGACAATCACAATGGTCGACATGACCACCGGCAACTTCCAGTTCATCTCATGGAGGAGGCTACAATGATCATAATTGGCAACGTTCATCGTGAGTTCTATGCCTCGGAAATTCACAACCTCGTTAACGGCAAGTGGACCAGTCCAGCACCTTGCACAAATCGAATCCTGCCTTCGACGATAAAGGAATTCTGAGAGTTGGTCGTCGACTCGACCAAGCAGATCTAAGTGACAATGAGCAACATCCAGTCAAACTACCTAAACAGCACCATGTTACGATGACCCTTGTTGGACGTCATTATCATGATCAAGTTAATCATCGAGGTGGACACCTTACAAGTGGTGCTATTCGCTCTGGTGGATTGGTTGGTTTGTTGGTAGCAAGGGCCTCAATGATGATATCCTGAGCAAGTGTGTCATGTGTTGTAAACTCCGAGGGAAATGTGTAAATCAGCAAATGGCTGATCTTCCTCTTCAACGACTTCTACATTCTGCTCCCTGGACTCACATTGACCTTGATGTTTTTGGACCGTGGAAGGTTCTTACCCATCGTACCAGGGGCAGCAGCTCCTCTGGAAAATGATGGTCCGCATTATTTACCTGTATGTCTACAAGAGTAGTGCACATAGAAGTCATTGGGGAGATGACTGCATTATCATTTATCAATGCACTGCACCGCATCATGACTATCCTTGGGCCTGTTAAGACCTTACTTTCAAAATGGAAGCAACTTCGTCGGGGCTCAAAATGTGCCAAATCACACCCTGAAGGAAATGGACAAAAGGTCTATCGACAGATACTTGATGCACAACAGAGTTGAGTGGAAAATCAACACTGCCGTTGAGTGGAAAATCAAATATATATATATATATATATATAACTGCCGGATGGAATGAGTTGAATACTGGTGGAATAAAAGTGGTGGAATGAGTTGAAAACTGGTTTGTGCACGCAGAGGTTTTTGGTGTTAAAAAAAAAAAAGATCCAGTCACGAGGGCATGGGGTGGAGGAAGGACCCCAATTCTGTCTATGTAAATGTGTATCATATAGCACCACTCCAGGTGGGAGGGGGTATTACAAGTCATAATAAAATAGGCCAATTCTGGGGGAATTACCAATCCGTAATTATGGGGGCAGTGGTGTCAAGATGGGGGGGGGGGGGGGGGGGGGTCACTGCCTCGGGGCCCGGGGTTCGTTGAGGAGCCTGAGATTCTCCTGTAACTAATTTTTAATACAAATGTAAGAGAGAAAGGGTGGGGGTGGGGGCCCTAGATGTTGTTTGCTTTGTGGCCTATGCTCTCAATGCCCCTGTGGTGCACATATCTATTCCCGATTTTGAACCCCTGTAATTCTGTTGCTAAGAAACGAAATTGAACAAAATATTTACAGGTTATACGTAGGGACGCATTTCCAGTTTTTGTGGTAAAAAGTTTATTGAATTCAGAAGTGTATAAAATTAGTTGTCAATTTTGACATGGTTTCCATCATTTTTAAGCAGTGTGTGCATCCTTTTGCGATACTCCAAGACCATTTTCTGTCACATTCAGACCGTAATTTCTCCAAAATCTGCTTCGATCCCCCCCTTTCAGGTCTTAAATGTTCGATTGTTGAGTTGCGTAAACCTTGACCTTAAGAAATCCCGACAAGAAGAAATCGCAAAAAATTATCAGATCCGGATCTTCACGAAAATCCAATCAATTGGTCCTTGATACGTACCTAACCTGTCCACCAAGTTTCGTCCATAAATTCTGAGATATCCTGCTCACAGACAGATAAACAGGGGTGAAAACATAACCTCCTTCCAGCTTTGGTTGTTGAGGTAATGAACTGTTGTTCCAGTTAAAATTCAGATGAATATCACACCAGTCACATGAAACTGCCTGTGATGCACAAATGTGTTTTGCTCACTGTTGACCTGATGCAGACCTATCAGGGTTGGGCTGCAAGCTCGGCGGTGAGCAGTTCAATAATGGACAGACCTTCCAGCGCAGCTGCAGATTCCGCTGCATGTGTGTGGCTGGAACTATCGGCTGTGTACCACTTTGTATACCCACCACACGACCACCGCGTGGGTGGT
Source organism: Eptatretus atami (assembly GCA_035128595.1). NCBI lineage: Eukaryota > Metazoa > Chordata > Myxini > Myxiniformes > Myxinidae > Eptatretus > Eptatretus atami. The sequence goes on along the minus strand of CM068962.1, from coordinate 73,201,809 downwards.
GCCTTCGGCCTAGGCGCACACGTGATCCAAACCGTTGCTGCTACCATTGGGTGTGCGATGATCGGCGCGTTTACCGTGGGACCACTGCACGCAAGTACCTCGCTCTCTCAAGTAAGTAATTGATATGATAGGTGAAGGAATGTTGTGATTCTATCTCGGTTGAGGGAATTTCGAGGTTTCTTATAATTTCAGGAAGCTCTCCATTGCCAACAGAGAATAGCCGTGAGCTACTTCATGAGGTGATCTGGAGAGGCGATTGCCTTCTGCAGAGCACGACCTGGTCCCCTTGCTCAAAGACCTGCGGACTGGGCATATCGACTCGTCTGCGAAGCCATGTGGAGAAATGCCATCTGGCCTCCGAGAGCCGCCTCTGCATGGTGCGACCATGCCACCTCGACATCAGTGCAGACATCAAGGTGGTTATAATTCTGTTTGTCTATTGATGCCATTGAAATGGTCACTATCTTTCTACATACAAGCCATACTCAGTATTGTATGCATTGATCTAATCCATCCAGCTTTTACATGTCACATAAGCAAACGTACAGCCTTTTCCCAAGCTATGCCTTTGCCATGAAAGTGCCGGCATAACAAAATTATTGGTGTATGATGCCTACAATAACCTGACGACAGAGAGTTTCAACTGCTGGTGATGTTTGATGATCATGATGCTGACGATGTGCAGTATGGGTACCATACACCTGTTTCCCACAGGCTCGGGGTACCTGCGTGCAGGAGTCCCGGTCAATCCGCCCCATCCTTCTGCTCCTCTCGAACTGCACCACTCGTACCAGATTCTTGTTTAAGTTCTGCGGCGATTGCTCATCCAACGGATTGTGCTGTGGACCCCAACGTGCCGCCACCATCAGTGCAGAGTTCCACTGCCCCACAGGTGGCTCTTTTACGTGGCCCCTTATGTGGATAAACTCTTGCACCTGTCGAGAAGATTGCACTGATGCAATTGGAGATTTTGCAGGATTGAGGACCCAGTACGATTTTGATGGCAGAGACAACTGATGGTCAGTCATTTTGAACGTGGAGGCTCAAATGGGCTTTCGAATATTTGATGCTAATAATTATTTTGGAAAATGGGTTGGACATTGGAATGAAGATCGATGAGATGGAAACATTTATATTGATAGAGACATTTATCAACAATGAGATGGACATTGTACAAGGGTAGCAAATAATTTTACCTCGTTAAAGTTTTCAGAGGCTAAATCACGACTTCTATTCCATTGGCACCAGGAAGCTTACCATCGCAGGAGATTATGATGTTGGCTGGAAACTGGATAGAAAAGGACCAACATCAGTGTCTTGTTTTGCTTCACGGTCAGGGGGGAGGGGAAAAATCTTTTTGACCATTTCTTATTATAAAGTCTTAATTGTGGAAATCAGCATGGTGGAGACGTTTCAGATGTGAACCCTTGGACATGGAAGAAAAGAGGGTCCCATCTCCAGGATTTGAACAATCACTTTTCTTCAGTGGGCATTTCTCTGTGCCCTTGTGTTCAGCATATCCTTTTCTGTTTTGAACAAGCAACATCGATTTAAATAAATAATATAGAATAACTGGTCAAACGATGTGCCTAGGACAACGCAGACTCACAAGATTATTTCACGTTTATTTATAACAATAGAACATTTGTTTGGAAAGTCACGCACATGAGCAAATGGAGAACATCAAACGGAGCTTTCTCTCATTCCTCACACGCAGAGATACGGTGGCTGTTCCTTAGACCTGAACCCACAGCATGCTTTCCATCTCCCACTGACTGTCAGAAAACAGGCCTCCTGGACCCTAATGTATGTTCCTGCACAACCGTCTGAACGTTCTGTTGTGGCTACAGCAGATGGTGGCGCTATCGTCAGGAAATAATGATGCAAAGGTGGGAAGACGTCCGGTCTTATCACCAGCTCGTTGAAAAACCTGCCTTGTTAAAGGCATGGCTTAGACTGTCAGTAGGTCTTCAGGGCAGAGTGGGTGGATAGGGGAGGGAGGAGGCAATCTGTTGTGATTTCTGGAGTAAAATGACCCCATCACTCTGCCTGTGGCCCCAGCCGTCTGCCTCATGATCCAAACCCATTCTCTGAATTCCTTCCGTTCCACAGTCGCCCTCGCACAGATGTAGCTAATTACTGTTGCTAAGCAGGCCTAATTGGGTGCGACTCTTTCCTGTTAAATTGCCATCTAGTGTTGGCATGTAATGTGGCCATTTCTCCAGAATGATTCGAGAACCTGTTATTTGATTCACGAGACGTTTTTCAGCCATGATTCCCTTCCTTGGGGTCTTCCACTCGTCTCAAGACAAAACCCACTCCGGGCTTCCCTCCGCAAGTCCTTCAGTCCTGTACATTCTAGCAAATTATTTGTTAAATCCAACAAAGCTTATGCTCAGGTTTCACTCATGCTATAGTAAAGGAAAGTGTATTTATTTATTTATTTTAAAACATTACCAATACAACCGCAATTCAAGTGAAAGAACAATGACGTCACAATCGAAGTGGATTATTAATTTTTTGTACATGCTGCTTCACCCAAGAAGTTACTTTGCCAAATTAAACTCGGTAAATGTAATCTCCCTTTGAAAGATGTCATAATTGAATAGAAATTATTACAAGTTAAACAAACAACAATAAATAAATAAATATAACAAGTAAACATACTGAGACATGATTGCTTTAAGACTCAAACGATTTTCTATGCTCGTGTGGAAAATTGCTTCAGACCACAATAGGTCTCTAATGTCCACCACTTGTTAGCTCTACAGGCTAACAACACACAAACACACATACACACAATAATGTAGCAAACTGGTAACCCACTGAACATGGTGAAAAACATTAAAATTACATCAGTAATATAAGATCCATACAAAAGGCTGTACACTGTATCAGGATTTGCGGTGTTAAGTGTGACATCGAGGGTACGCTGGTTAGAATATCCACTGCCTTATGTCTCTTGAGAAACAGTGTTTCCTCGGTCGTTAGTACCTGTGGAATAGTGTTTTACACCAATAGTTGGCCACCACAGTGAGGTGAGAATTAACCACAGTTTCAGGTTGAACACCTGCTCTCAAATCTTCTGGAACAGTGAATTTGATACCAGGATGAGGTAAGCAGAGACTGGAATAAATATTAAACTGGAAAAGTGTGTCAAGTGGGTTAGCGTATGGAGTGTGTGGGTGAACGATGTGCGGTCAGGTGTGTGAGGAGGTGTGGTGGCAGACTGGAAATGAGGGTGGGGGGAAGAAGAGAGATCAGAGGGTCTGGGTCTTGCCCCTGCTGCTGCATGACTTCCCAAAGATCCAGCACGCTGCCTGCAGGGGTTGCTTGTGCGGCGAGGAATGGAGTGAGACTAAGGTGATGAGAGACAGGTAAAAGTGAGGGTGTGGACAAGCATTTGCAACACAAATAGCACTGTAAACAGTGATGTAGGTATTGATAATACTTCTGCAATTTATCTCTTTCATGAGCTTCAACATCTGTATAAAAATATATGGAGGTTTGGTAGGAAGATATCAATGTGGGATAATAATTTTTTTCAGTGTATATCCTTTCTAACTGATTGCAGACTTCACCTAGAAGTATCTTTTACATCCCATCTAAATGTAACCAATCTGAGAATTAGAAGGGCAAACTGGGTTGCAAATTTAACTGAGGTGTCTGCATTCAAAGATTTAGTTTCTTACAAGAATAAATGGCGATTGTCCATCCAGCCACTCCCCCATGCATCCATGCCAACATTATTCTACCCCACATGAAAACACAACTTACGTATGCCAAGTAGTCATTTGCGAGGTCTGACAATAAAGTTCCAGGACTGATGATTTTTCTCCACAGGTGGCAGCATTGGCTTGGGTTTCGTAATTGGACTTGCATCGTAATCTTCCTGTCAATACTGTTTTAGCCGTTGTATCGATCGGTGGTGTGTTGTAGCCGTACTGGAATCTTGTTAAAATTACAAGTGTTGCAATTGGGTTCTGAAGATGAATGACAAACTTATGGAACAGAGAATCATCATCAAGTTTTGATTTTCAACAAGTTGAAGCTGGTGTACGGTAAAGACGCAATGTCAACATCACCTGTGTTTGAGTGGGCCAAGAGGTTTGTGGAAGGGAGAATGGATGTGAACGATGACGTGCCATTGGCATGTCCATCGATTGCCAAAACGGACGAAAATATTGAAAGGGTGATAATGTTGGTGTCAAAAACTACAATGAAAGGAACTCATTTTGCTTCAATAGAAGAGATCCAGACAGCCATGACCAATGAGCCAAATGGCCTTTCAGACAACTTTTGAGTATGCTTTGAAGCATGGCAGCAACGTTGGCAAGCATGTAGAGACTCAGGGAGATTACTTTGAAGGCGACCACAAAACGTAACTGGTACTTTGCAATAACATTTCCTATTGCTTTAATCCTGGAACTTTATTGTCACACCACGTATATCACAAACACACAGGAGGTCATTTCTGTATGCAATTCCACCACAAGTAAATGCATGTGAGATACCTATAAATAACTGCATCGGAAATATCTATAAGTAAATGCACTGAGATATATTTAAGTAAATGCACTTTGTATATCTATAATAATAAAAGAGAGAGTGTCAGTCAGTCAGTCAGTGTGTCTCCTCAATAACTCCAACACCATGAAACATAACGGCCCGAAACTTTGCATGCACAATACGTGAACTCCAAGGGAATGCATCAATGCATGAATGAAAACTGGGTATTTGGGTAAGGTTAAACACCCCTTTTGAAGATCATGGGCTAATTAAATTAAAACCAAAAACAGGTTTACCCTTGGTCAGCCCGCATTCACCTCACAGGGGTCTTAATCCACCATTTTTTGACCTAATCAAAGTCGCACGGGCCTCTGGTGTACATTTGAAGACTGAACAACATGTCTTCTATCATTAAATGAAGGTACCGTTTTGAGGAAACAAAGGTACATTTTTTTTATTACAACTCATGCAGAGGAAACTAGTTAATGCATGTTTTGCTCGCATCTAACGCGGCATTGTTCTAATAAAGGCCGCCTAATGAAGGTACATTCTCATAATACAAAGGAAAGAAAATAGTGAAATCTTTAATTAAAAAAAAACTTTGGGTTTTCACCCAACTTTTCAAGGCTTATAAACAAACTGATGGACAAGTAATTCACATATAATGTGAAGTAAATAAACATTGGAGGTGACGAAAATCGGCATGGTCATCGTCGTATGTAATTAATTAGTTGGGAGGCTGGGGAAATTCCCGAGAATTTTTATTTTTATTTTACTTCTCCTTTTTGAAGTTATTCCATACAAGTGCACTTTAAAATGTACACACACACACTTTAACGTTATACAGTACAAAATGTACACGTCCACTTTCATACACTCAACATCACCTCTGAGTTTATGTACATTATAAAAACGAAAACCGCATTGAAAACTGAATAAGGTACGTTTTCATTACAACAAAAATAGTCATGATTAATATTTGAAGTCTTTAATTTTGAAAAAAAACCTGTCCATTTGTCGGCATTTTGTATGTACTGTATTCTGTCGAGATGTCCACGGGTGTGTTCAGTGACCAAGCAGCCAGCTAGTGCTTGCCAAGGCAGCCGTTGCTTATCAACGGTTTTGAATGGAGTGCTTGCTTGAGTAGCAGATGGAGACAAACAAACACAACACGTGGCAAGTTAAAGGTTGACAGGAATCGAAAGTGAGTTTTAATTTAATTATTTATTTTCCCCAAACATGTTTGAAAACTCTTTAATCACTGTCGGTGACATAAATATGGTATCAGATGTGAAAAATAACGGTAAGTTGGGCGAAGGAGTCACGTGACTTCTCAAATGCGCTAATCGCTATTTATTCAAAAAAAGTCTGGGGGCAGGTGGAGTAGAAGGTCGGAGGAGGAAGAGGTAGGGTGGGAAGACGCAGGGGAACAGTTGGGATGAGAGAGGGGGAAAAGGTGGGTGTCCGGAGGGAGGAAGGGTCTGGGAGAGTTTGGAGGGAGGTTGGGTGGGAGTCCGGGGGAGGTGGGATGGGGGGTGGGGGAGAAGGCAGAGGAAGGGTGGGATGAGGGAGAGGAAAGGGTGGGGTGGGAAGAGGCAGGGGAACGGGTGGGATGAGGGATGGGGTGGGAGGAGTGTGAAGGGGAGGGGTGGGATGAGGGAAGGAAGGGGTGGAGGAGGAAGGGGTGGGAGAGGAAGGGAAGGGGTGGAAGGGACCTGGCATTGCCTGGTACCTTTTCTAACTCTAAAGAAATGCATTTCAATTATCTTCTAAATAAATGCATTTGAGATATATTTAAGTAAATGCATTTGAGATATCTATAAATAAATGCATTTAACATCTCTTCAAGTAAATGCATTTGAGATAGCTATAAATAAATGCACTTCAGAAATCTATAAATAAATGTATTTGAGATATTTAAAAGTAACTACATTTGAGATAAAGTATCTATACTAATAAATGTCAGTGTGTGTGTGTGTCAGTCAGTGTGTCTCCTCCATAACTCTAAAACTATGAAACCTAGGGGCCCCAAACTTTGCATGCATACTAAGGGAACTCCAAGGAAATGCATGAATGAAAATTGGGTGTTTGGGTTAATTTAAACACCCCCCTTTTGAAGATGATTAATGGCTTACCTCCATGAAAAGCTTATCCTTGGTCAGCTCCAATTCGCCTCACAGGGGTTTTAATTCAGCCTATTCAAACAAGCCTCATCTTGGAAACACAATCTACTCTCATGGACTAATTAAAGTATATAATCAAAATATTATATCGGATTTGAGAAAGGCATCTCGTGTAATAAATAAGTGTCGAAATCTGGAGTGAAATCTGAAAATTTTAACAAATTTAGTGATTTTTAAACTAAGTATATTTATTTAAGCAAAGCATTAAGCTTAATTTTTTTTCTACTGTTCAGACAATTATATTTACCGAAAAAAAAGATGAAGAAATGTGCAGAAAATTTTACTTCATTGAGCGCAATGCCGTATTCGATAACCTGCTTTTGCAATCCATGACGATACAATCAACAGGGGTCCTTTTTTCAGCAATGACTTACGCAGTTTGCTATTTACCATTTTGTGCGATCTGCTTTCATGACAAAATATTAATATAAATTCACTAATATTTGCTGAAATATATTAATAGTTGATAGTTGCTGAAAATGAAGAGGTAGGAAGACAGCAAACAAGGACGTGGTGAAAATGGGTACAAATGACTTTCCGTTTGGTGTGGGCGTGCCTGCATGCGAGGAGGTTGGAGGAACGCGTATGGGGGTGGGGGCATGCATGCTTGCAGGCAGGCCTTTTCCAGGTAGATAGCATGGGTTTTAATTTTAAATGCTCCCGTCCAGTGTTATACGAAGCATGGCGGTTAAAAAGAAAATGTTGCTGTTTGGGTGCATTTTATCACCCCGGTAATGCCCTGGTACGCTGCCTACCCTCCCTTCATGCTTCCTTCCCTTCCCCTCACGCTGCCTTCCCTTGCCCTCACACTGTCTTCCCTTCCCCTCACGCTGCCTTCCCTTGTTTTTAAAGCTTTTTCTTTTTTTGAGCATTCGGAACTGCTGCTCGGATCAATTCTGCAATTTGTCTCAGGTTAAGATATTCCAGGAAGCTAGAGCTTATCTGATGTGTGGAAATTAAATAAAGGCGCAAACACTGGCGTGGCTTTTTCGCCGAATTTCGGAAAACGCCCTTCCTTCCCTTTCCCTTCCTTCACGCTCACCTCCTCCAAAAGCCTCTCCACTCCCCACAGACGTCTCTAGGCGGTGCCCAGGCATTGTTTTAGTATGACCTGTTTGAACATGCTGTTTTAACGTACCCAATTTCATTCAATCCTGTACTAATGCTGGCATAAAGGGCCATACCTCCCCCCCCTTCCACTTTTCCTCAAGTCCCTCTATCATACGCATTTCCAGAACTCCCCCCTTCCCTCCTCACAACCACCCTCTCTCCCCCATTCTCCTCGCTCCCTTCCACCGCCCGGATTGTATAGCAACGTGTGGTGAGGCCTCGCTCTCCCCACTTTCTTGCTCTCCCCCTCCTTTCTTGCTCTCCCCACTCCTTTCTCGCTTCCCCCTTCCTTGCTCCCCTTTCCTCACTCTCCCACCTCTCCTCGCTCCTCCTTCCACCGCCCCCCCCCTAATCTTAATATTCACGTCAGCGAAGCAATGGGTTGTATTTGCTAGTATATAAATAAATGCATTTGAGATATATATGAGTAAATCCACATGAAACATCTATTGGTAAATGCACTTAAGACAGCTGGTTTAAAACCTATCATGCAAAGAAGCTTGGTGGCAGTTTGTCATGATTATGGGCCATCTATTTATTTATGTATGCACAGAGGGCTAAATTGAGAAAATCACAACGGAGAAAAAGAAGACACAAAGAAAGACATAGAGATTATAAGACAGAGCAGGAAAGTTATGAGAATATGGGAACTGTGGGAAAAGGAGGGAAATACATTTAGAAAGCAGTTAAGGCAGGGAACAGAATGGACCTGTATGGAACAGGGTACCGTAATTTGGTGGAAGGGTAAGGGGAAGTGTGTGAGCATGGAACATTGCACCATTTTGTGAACATAATAAATAGATGGCACCTCATCTTCTTGTAAATAATAAATAAATGGTCCCTTACCTACTTATAATCCAAAATCATGACTTATGAGCACAACACTTTTACTTTGAAAGAGAAATCCTACATTTGGTTATTGCCTTTTTACATAAAAATGGAGGAAATGAAGTTTTGGGGTGATGAATGGAGCTTTTGCTGTGGGCTCTGGCCTTAGCATATGTTGCTTGTGCTGTGAGGATCCATTGAAAACATAAACTTGGCACTGGTTGACCCTCAGCATTTTTATTTTCCTGTTTCTGAGTAAGAACAAACTGTTAAAGAATGTGCAAATTGAAGTCGTTGGACGGATTTTGTGCAATCTTACGTTACTCCTCATTGGTGATCAGTTGCAGAGATGTGTCATTTGGGTTTGTGGTGGCATCACCCGGTGATGTTGTAGTTTACAATAAATATAAAATTGTATCTGGAAAGGATGAAGAAAGAATGTCCAGGTTATGTAAAATAATCGAAGCGAGAAAGATTTTGGGTTTGGGAAAATGTCTTAAGATGAAAATAACGAGCTTTGGAAAGAAAAGGATTTCATATTTCATATCGTACGAAACTTGAACCATCCCTTCTGAAAGAGAGGGATGGTTCAAGGACAAACGTTCACCCACAGATCGAGCAGATGTGTGGAATGCCAACCGTAAGCAGATCATCTTGCTACATTTAGACCTCACACAACATAGGTGTTTGGGATTGCTCATCATTGTTCCGCCTGCTGTACGTCGCACTGCGACACCTTGTGCTAACATGTACGGCTGCCGTTGACAGCTCTTGGCAGTGAGACGGCAGAGGCATACGGCTAATTACATTTTCTGAGAAATGGTGATTGCATTAAAAAAAACAACACACACACACACACACACACACAGCTTTCCGAAATGATACCACAAAACATTGTCATATGCAGAAGCTCAGAAGCAATACTACTATTCAAGTTCAATTCGGACAATTTCCCTGTTAATGGCAACCATTCTGATGAACTTCACAATAGCTTCGTCTTCCTCTCTGTGCCAGCAGTATCTTATCGAAGTGATTGTACAACAAATGACTCACATTAGTTGTACAATTTTAATTGCACTGTGATGCTGATATACCTGTCAAGGTGCAGGCCAGCAGCGAGGGCCCTCCAACCATCAGGGCATCTAGCGGTTGGTGCGTCCAACGCTTGGCAGATTCGTTCACGGATGCCCAGCGGGAGCATGAAGGCACCAAGTCCCTCTTGTATGAGGGGAGGTGGTGGGGGTGGTGGTGGAGGTGGAAGAGGGCTGGGAGGAAATGGCTGTGAGAAAGAGAAGAGAAAAAGAGTTGAGGTTAAATTTCAGCTCTTGATGGAGCCAAGGTGTGAGTCATTAGGTATAACCAATTGTTCTTTGAGAAACCCGACAGGTGAAGCCATCCTATTATGTCTTGCCACTTGGTCAGTCGGCTGCCTTGTCAGGGAATGGGGCAGGGGTTCCACCAATGCCTTGAGCAATGATTGGTTTGAAGAGATTTCAAAATAATACTTCCACAAAGGATTAAGGTACCAATTAGTTTACTTGTTCAGAAAATTTGTACTTCCTCTGACAATCTGAAACACTGGCATCGTATAAACAAAAACATGGCAGGGAATTGTGAGTATGTGGTGCAGACTTCCCTCCTCCTCCCTCAATAAACAACTGATTGCACCCTAAAAAAAACTACTACACAAGTGTTTATACTGTCCAGCACTATAGCATTGTTTGACATTTGCATGAAATCTATGAAATGCATCAAAGCACCAATCGGTACAGTAAAGCACTTTTCATTACCAACTGAGAACCTTCCAATACAATCAGAGTACCATCGTGTAATACTGTCCAGTAAGTAGCAAACAGCACAGTGGACAGGTAATGAATGCATCCTACCTCAATGCAGATGTTGATGATCTCGCCTTGACCCTCCACCTGCCGCACGCACAGCCGACAGCTGAGCTCCAGGCCATCTCCACCCTCAGGGTCTCCACAGGAGTCGGTGGCTCGCAGTTTCCCAGACGCTTCACCGCTTGCACGGAGTAATCGAAACTCTCCACACGGAGCTGCGCTCTGTGCCATCCAGATTTCATCAAAAGGGATTTCCTGGGTAAGGATTGAGAGGAATGGTGGAGTTAGGATGGAACGCTGGGCCTGTGAGTAAGAAATGTGTAAGCTTATCTGTTTCACACCTACCAGAAACTTCAAAGCTGGAGAGACACACCAAGGTGGGTCGATATCGTGAAGGGAGAGACGCATGGGTTGGCTCGAATTTTGGAATGTCAGAGACCGCGGTTCGTCGACCATACTCCCACCACGGGCGCACTCAGCTTGCATTACCTCCTGCAAGTGAGAGTGGTTGGCTATGAAATGCTGCTGTTGTCACTTAATTTTGCTCTAGGTCATGGACGGTTGTCAAAAGGAGAATAGATTTCATCCCGCTGCTTGTCGAGCAGCACTTGTGCTGGAATTTACAGCCGGAAATTTAAAAACATACACAACCAATGTTTCATACGTCCATTTTGTATTCGCTTTCCTCTCACCCCAAGTGCATCAGGGAGGTCTCGGATGCAGTACACTCGCAATTCGTAAACACAATGGCTCTCCACACTTCCACTGGGATTGCCCAGTGTCTCCATCCCATCTTGCCAGGTCCCCTTATAGGATCCGGGCAGGGTTGCCCCAAAAGCCGCCAGTTTCAATCGCACCGCAGCTGTCCGGCTCTCCGAGAAGCCCGTAACAATGAAAGAGCCAAGAGAAGGGGTGAGAATGTGTGCATAGGGGGTTGGTGAAGCAGTGGAGTATATGAGGTCTGTTGGAGTGAAGTGGCAGCCAATGGAAGGGACAACCGTCTGCTCAGCCATTGACAGCAGCTCCTGCAAAATTATAGCGAATAGGAAGTAGTTTAAAATTATTTTCAAATAACCCATGGAATTGTGGCACTTTTATTTATCTCCAAATCAAGAATATACTAATAATGGCATTAAATTAATTTATGGCCTTTAAAAGACCATAATGACATCTGAGTTTTGTCTATTGTACAAATCAGCAGCCATATTTAACAGGCTACCGACTTGATGGCCTGTCACATTTCCATCTGTACAAGAGAGCACATCAATACTTGGGTCTATCAGATTACTCGTGTCTGGAATGATTATGCCAGCTAAGAACATTAGTGCACAAGCTTAGACATCATTACTGGATTGCAATTTGGACTCCTTTGTTTGGTTTGCACTCCGTCTACAGGTACTCAATGATATGAATGCCAGAAGGAAATGAAAAGTTTAGAAATGCACGATAACAGACCAAAGAAAGCGACAGTGAGAACAAGCTTGCCTCCCATATCCCATCTGCTCTTTGTCCTTTAATCCGAATATCCCATGGTAGACTGGGATAGGTGGCCAGAGGTAGAGACAACACAGCTGGGCGTGCCAACATCATTAGCGGTGGGCCGCACGTCACACAGGGAGCCAGTAACACTTCACCAGAGGATTGGTCAGGTCTACAGTATTCAGAACAGAAAGAAAGCAGGCATTGAAAAAAATGTGGATACAAGTATAAAACTTGGGGATGATATGTTCCTACATTTACTGTTTGCTTGTATTGTGCATGTTTGGCATGGTGGATAGTCACTGGTGGTTTACAGTTGAAAGATAATGATAGATCTTACATCAGAGGATAAAGCTGGGCCAGAGGACTGGAGCTGTAATGGAGTAAAAAAGCATAACCTTTTTCTAGAATCTCAAATATGGGACTAAATTTGGACCTCAGTTATATGGCCAGAGACCAAGAGATAGGGATGAAACTGCAGAAAATATTTTGATAACCCTGTACGTAGAGGTTGCAGACCGGGTGTCTACATACCGTGGGCCAAGGCTGAGGAACACCTGCAGCTTACGGCCACGAGCAATAGCACCAGGTGGTACCGTGAGACTGACACCTGTGGACACATGATAATGCTGCAGCATAATTCAGGTACACTATGACCGGATCAGATCATTGATTGTGGGGTCCTCAGAGACTCCCAGAATATTTTGGTGTTATAGCATTGGCAACAATATCATTGGCAACAACGACAACCCCAATGCAGCACCACCATCTTACCTGCTTCTGGTATGCTGAGGCGTCCTCCAAGGCAGGTAAATGACCCTGAAATACAGGATGGTGGAGGTGGCCAGGCTGTGGAAATGGGAGCAGGTCGAGGAATTGGAAGATGAGGCCATGAGGTGGTTGGAGAAAGATCAGGTGGTGCTAATTTGGAAGCAAGGCCTAATGGTGGAGGCAGAGCCGTGGATACTTGAGCTGGAGATAAAACAATGATCGTGGTTACAAAGAACACCATAAGAAGATAGTAATGGAAAAAAGTTCCCGTGCATCATTTACACCTATGTGAAATGAGAAATGAAAACAAACATATCACATTGTTTGGTCGTATCAATATTTAGTGTTTGATAAACATGAAATTGACATGAGAATGTCAACACATATGTGCAAGACATGTCTCCAGAGGCTCGAAGATGGGTGTGCTAAAAAGTCAGTTAACAGCTCAGTATCTGGTGTGAACACCATTTACATTGACACACGCTTGGCAACGGCGCCTCATTGAGGATACAAGATGGTTGAAGAAGGCTTGAGGGATGTCATCCCAGATCTGTACCAAGGCATGCCGCAGTTGGGCCAATGTCGCCGGGTGGTTTTGAAGACGGCACAATCGTCGTTCCATTTCATCCCACACATGTTCTATGGGAGAAAGATCAGGCAAAACAGCTGGCCCAGGGAAGTGTGGTTGGTGTTGGTGACCACTCGTATGACGTGTGGGCGTGCATTAGCCTGTTGAAGTGTCATGTGACGTCCATGAACCTGCAGGAATGAGAGGACTGAGAACTTCATCACGGTGCCGGATACCTATCAATTTGCCATTAATGACCTTCATCTGGGTTCTGTGATGTGCGTTGATGCCTCCCCATACTATCACGCTTCCACCACTGAACGACGAATGTTGCACAACACATGCTTCAGCGTAACGTTCCCCCTTCCCATCGATGAACATGACAACGGCCATCACTACGATCAACATGGAACCTCGACCCATCTGTAAAGAGGATAGGAGCCCAATCTTCTCTCATGAACCTCAGACGTTGTCTACACCAAGCTAGGCACGCATGTCGATGACGTGACAACAAAATTGGATGTACTGCTGGTCGGCATGGTCACTGGTCAGATGTTATGCTCGCGTAACCGACTCCTGACAGTTTTGGCACTGAGTGGTTGCAAGCCAGGGATGCTGCAAGCTGTCAAACTTGCTCTCTGGAACCGATCCCACCAACTGGATATGGTTATACTGCCCACATGACGTCACACGTGCTTGCCCAGAACGTGAATGGTCCCTGATGTTGCCAGCTTGTTGATAACGTCTCCAGAGTGACTGTATTGGTGTTCCGATGAACACAGAAACGCCGAGCCACAACATGTTATGGCATTCCTGTCTCAAGCATGCCAATTTCACGTCGACGTTCATCTTTGGAAAGGTGTGGCATCACGTTTACGACGTTTAGACGTCAATAAAAATGTTTTTCACACCTCGTATGGTTCACCGAATCGTGCTGCATTGCAATTTGCTCAATACCACGTGTAGCACTGTCACGTGACTCAGTACATGTGCATGGCAATTTGTGCTTGCAGTGCACAGTATGCACGTGAAAACTCCCCATATTCACGGGTAAACTGGGGAACATGTCAAGGCACATGTTGGCTGACCATTATATTGCTCGGGTACATGTCAGTATCATTTGGTGTAATTTTTTGATGGTGCACGGCAACTTTTTTCCATTAGTATATTTAAAACCCATTTTATGGCAATTCAGTGGTTTGAAGCACGAGCAATCGTCATCCACACATTCAATTAGTATTGTGTCATTGATGACAGGTTGGGTTATTCAAATCAAGCATTTGCCAAAACAGCATCCATCATGCATAGTGCAGTAAAACTACGCAGGCCTACTCAAAAGCCTGGCACGGCAAAGTTTGTTTTGTCTTGCTGGTGATGCCAGTCGGCAAAAACAGCAAGTGTTTCTTGTATGACCAAACATTTTGGTCTTTGGGCTAAGGTGCATGTGTGTTGTATAACTATGCATTTTATCCATAAGGGCTAAGGTGTATGTGTATGCAAGCTTTGTATGACTATGTACTTTGGTCTATGTTGGTCTGACATGGTGGTGTGGAGGTAGTGCAATTACCTTTGAACTGTCTTCTCTGTGTTTGATTCATGACCTGACTACAAACTGTCAGAATGGTCTTTCGCAAGGCAAAGTGTTGCATCAGAAACAGAGTGCACCGTCCCTTGGACAGACGGCATATCGGGTGTCCCATCTACGAGCATGAATTGGTGGACCTTAAAGATCCCACAAATTTTTTCGTAAAGAGGAGTCGACCTATCAATGGCACCTTGAAACATTACAAATTCCTGGCCAAATCACCTTCATTTGAACATCAGACCTGGTCAGCCGGTTTATGACAGACTTAGGCCAAAGACGTTTCCTGGCTGACCTCACAAGAAAGTGGGAAGAATTGGGGCCATGAAAGAAGAAGTAGAAGTAGTAGTAGTCGTAGTAGTAGTGTCTATGGGTTACAGTGTTGTGGGGCCGGGTGTCGGTGGCAAGCACGACCGCTAGATGGAGCAGTGGAGTCGGCTCCACCGAACACCCGGAATTCAGATCGTTACCCTCGG
>CM068962.1:73144526-73159084 GCA_035128595.1 Eptatretus atami | reverse complement strand
GTTCGTGTGTATTTATCTTTTTTTTTTTTTTTTTTCCTTCTTAGACTGCTGCTAAAAAATTATTTCCCGCCTTGCTGGAATGCAGCTCCTCTCCGTCACGGGATATTCTCCTCAGCGCTTGCGGAACGAACGGCCGTCGAGGCTCAGGGACCCGTGCGGCGTTCGAGGCTCAGCGGACCCGTGCGTTCGCCCATTTCCAAGGCGCACGGGCGCGCATGCTCATAGGTCTAGTGCCGTTCGATGAGGACTTGACAAAGACGACCGGAACGATCCGACGGCCATTTCATGCCTTAAGGACCGCTCGCGTTACGCCGTCGAAGCGGTGAATATGGCGTCGTGTGGTCGCACCTGCCCGTAGCTCGCGGCTCAGGAAGGGATGTTATCCCGGGTCGTCTTCCCATTATCGCTGGACGGCGTGCGAATTAACAAGACCTCATAACTAGCGGGATCAGCTGGGTCATGTTCCGACGGCGCCTTGCGGTGTTGAGCATGCGGACAAAGCCATTGGTCATTTACAGGACTTCGAAGCCGAATTGCTTAAGTTAGGAATGTCCCGGGGACAGCGCACAGTCATCATCAGACCACCCAGGCCCAACACCATTGGAAGACCCTTACGTGCCATAATGTTTCTATGACCCGAGTGCACGCAGAACATTCAGGGACACAAAAGGCTGCTCCAAAATGTCACAAACTCAGCGATACCTCCTCGCTGTCTTCACCCTGCCACCCCCACCCACTGTTGCCGCCACCCCACACCACCCCCCACCCCCACCCCCTCGCGTTATTCTCCCCCATCCCTCCACTCCTCCTTCCTGCCTGATTCTATCTACCCGCTGTTTTCAAATCTTCCAAGCTTAAAAGAGATTATCCACGGCTGCTCCAACGATGTGGGGTTGCTGGTGCTGGACGCACTCACTCGGAA
Organism: Eptatretus atami; assembly: GCA_035128595.1. Lineage (NCBI taxonomy): Eukaryota > Metazoa > Chordata > Myxini > Myxiniformes > Myxinidae > Eptatretus > Eptatretus atami. The sequence goes on along the minus strand of CM068962.1, from coordinate 73,158,162 downwards.
AGCGGCCCCGGCCCCTTTCCCCTCTTCTGTTTCTCATGGAAGGAGAAAAAAAAATCCCATAGATTTATGCTTTGATTATCTTCGCTGACCGTAAGACATGGCCCCCTCCGAACACGGTCCGACTCCGGTCCCACTAGACTCGTGGCTCTTTTTGGCGGCGAGGCTGGCGTGGTGCAAGGTCGTGATTTCTGGTCCCATGTTGAGACGAGGCATCGGCTTGCCTTGCTCGTTCGGCCTTCTAAACGTTTTTATCTTATTACGAAGCAGTTTTGGTTCAAATTATTGTGGGCGTGTGGGGGTGTTGGGGTGAATATATTCATAATTAATCTTTAAACGTCATCAAGGTGAGAATAAAACTGACCGGAAAAAGTATACAGAAAGCGATCTTGTAAATTTGGGAATCCATGATCCAGTATGACGTCATGCGGAACGGGACCATACCTGAAAAGAGTTTGAAAAGCTCGAATGGGATCGCCATGTCAGGTTTCGATTCATTTTCGAAGGGACTTGCAGCAAAACTGCCGCGAGGATCCCAAAAAAACTTTGATGCCCTTTCAAATGGTGATTGACTGGTTTTCTCTCCTGACGTTAATATAGATAGCACCCAGTGACGTCACGATTTACTTTTTGATGCGAACGTTATGCCTGCTGGGGTTTGTTCATTTACCAAGTTTCTTGTACAGCGCTCGCCAAAGTGGGCTTAAGCCACTCGAGCAAGCACTCCTTCGAAAACCGTCGATAAGGAACGGCTCCTTGGCAAGCTTAGCTAGCCTGGCTGGTAACTGAACACACCCGAGATTTCATGTGGTCTCGTGGTTTTTATACATACATATATATATATAATATATATATATATATATATATATATATATATATATATATAGTATATATTATATTATATATATATATGTATGTTTTATTCGGTGAGGAAGCGACTGATTGAGATGACACCGGCTTTCAGATCTGCGTCAGAATATTATCAAATCAATGAAATCTTTTCATCTCAACGGATAATTTATAAAATTACTTCGACGAAGAACAGATCAATCACGCATTTCCATATAAATTGCGCGTATATAGTTAGATTAAATGTATAATGTGATGTGCGGGTGCAACGAAGACCTCCATGAATCCGCGGCCAGCTTACTTAGCTATGAGGAGCGCGCTGAAGGAAGACAGGGATTTATACACTGAGGAAGGATGGTGGTTAACCAGGTGATATGATAGAGAGTTTAAGATAATGAAAGATAGATAATGAAGGTATGATAAAAATAAGCGAGATGAATTATTATTCAACAGCAGTAGACAGTGATAGGACCAGGAGGCCATAGCTTTGAGAGGTAAAGAAGAGGAAGTTAAGATGGGTATAGTGGCGGCAAAACTAGCCTAAATATAGCAAACAATTTTGCATTTTGCTGAAGAAGCCACCAAATTTGGCACACTATAGCCTATCATATTTATGAACAGATTTGGCATATGGGCCATCTCAAAAATTTGATGGCAGTGCGGAAAATGGCTGCCCACCAGCCATCAGCGGCTGAATTTGAGCATGCGCCCAATATTCCAAATCTGTTCATAATATGATTAGGCTACTAGTTGTTGCAAATTTGGTGCTTTCCTCACAAAATTGCACAATTGTTTTGCTAAGTTGCCCCACTAGTAGTTAAGGCAGGGGACTTTCACTCAGAGAGTAGTTAATGCATATGAATGCGCGTCTCCCTGCGAAAGGTCGTGGCAGCAGAAAGAGTTGATAATGTTTAAATTAGAATTAGATGGGTACCTGGAAAGTTATGCGAGATAGAGGGCGTATGGGATGTGATGGGACTTTTTAGGGTAGTTTGAGCATTGATGAGGTGATTGTGTGCGTGGGATACGGATTGCTGTTGGTGGCGCGGTCTTGTCAAGGGGGTTGTGCGGTTGACGTGACATGTTTTTTTCACCCAAGACCGTCTTTGCCCATGCTCCCTCCCCTTGAAGAGAAAATTTAAAACGAAAAAAAAAATTAAAATAAAATAAATTAAATAAAACACCAAAAAACACTGATAATTTTTTTTTTTTTTTACATTTTTTCTTGTTTGATACTTGTGCTTGATTAATTTTGCTCTGGTGTGACGTGGCGAAGGCATGATGGTCCGAGTGGCCTCCACCTGCCGTCTCATTTCCTTGTGTGTATCCTCGTGTGTACATTGGAAGCATTATGCGCCTGTAGGAAGGATTTATAAGATCTTTAATTAAATTATTCTTGAGGCGTACGTTTCAAGTTGAAGATGATTTATTATATGAATATTTTAATGTATTAACATGTGCAGGTGGTCCATTCTCGTAGTAGGTGAATAAAGGGAAAGCAATACATCGTGCTTGAACTCTTTAACCACCTTGGTTTTAAAGAGAAAAATATGCCGATCGCATAATATGTACCATTCATTAGGGGTCCAGGATCGATAATGAGGAAGGTATACAGCTGATTCCTGTCCAGGCACTTCTTATCGTCCCCTCAGGTTCAAGCTTCTTCACTTCACACAGGTGGGCTTCTATAGTGGTGAGCTTCCAAATAGTGAGTGGACTTCTCCGTGGTGGATTGCTTGTGGTGGGCTTACTTGTGGTAATATTCTTGTGGAGCACATATTGCGGGACTGGGGCTTCTTGTGTGCGGCCCTATAGTGATGAGCTTTTGTGTTCGCTTCTTATGGAGGCTTCTTTGATGGGTTTCTATTGGAAGACTGCTTGTGATTGGGCTTCTATGCGTGGACTTATTTGGGTGGGCTCGTGTGCTGGGCTTTATTAGAGACTTCTAGCGATAGGCGCGTCTTGTGTTCACATACAGGCCTAAAGACAGTCTACACCCCCTTTCAAAATTTTCACCTTTTGTTGCCTTATAGCCTGGAATGAAATTCATTAAATCAGACTTTTTCAACCATATATTTGCAACATCGCTAACCACAACTTCCCAAGTGAAAAACAAATTCTGCAAATTTCAGAAAATTAATTAAAATAACAAAACTAGGATTCTTGGTTGGATGTTGTCCACTCCCCTTTATAATTAGCCAATTGTAAATTAGTTCAGATGTAACCAATCACCTCAAAATCACACCACTAAAGTTAATGACCTCTTCCTCTGTAAAATTGTAGTGATTCTTGATTTGATTTCAGATAAAACAATATCCCCCTTCCGCCACGTGCCGGCGGGGATAACTAGAAGGGCACTCGCCATGAGCGCATACCTCTGTGACGTAATGCCTGATCCACGAGAACCATATCGGTCTAATACATTTTGAAATATCGCGCTATTACATCATTTTTGGGCCTTGACATCTACTCAATGGTGAAGAATCACTTTAAAAATTGAAATAATTTTCCGTATATCCAATTCCGGATCTTCCCCAAAAATAGAATTCGATTTGGCGTGCGTCACACACCCAACCTATCCACAAAGTTTCATCAAATGCATACAACAACCTTTTGAGGATATTGTGCTACGTATTAGTTTAGCCCTATCTCTCAATGATGAAGAATCACTTTAAAAAATTATCGGCATTCGGATCTTCACCAAAATTGAACCACAATTCTTTCCATGTCGCACACCCAAGGTGTCCACCCAAGGTTTGCCAAAATCCATCCACAACTTTGTTTGAGATATCGGTGTTAAATATCATTTTTCGCCCTATCTCTCAAATTGCCAAAGAATCACTTTAAAAATTCTTGTAGTCGGACCAGATCCAGATTCTTCACCAAAATCTAATCAGCGTTTGTCTCTTGTCACACACTCAACCTGCCCACCAAATTTCATCCAGATCCGTTCAACACTTTTTTTAGATATCCTGCCACATAGACAGACAGACAGACAAACAGCGGCAAACAAACAAGAAGAAGACTTTGCAAAGCACAATACTCAAGAATCCATAAAACAAATTTGACTCAAAAATAATTGGCTCGTGAATCGGTAAACCTGAATTATAAATCTCTTCAAATATTCAAATCCAATCTGCATGAAAAATGAGGATTTTAGAAATCTCACTCTAGTTTGTTGACTTGGCCTATGTTGACTTTTGGTCTATGTTGGAACCTAAAAAAAAAATCATTGGCTGGTTGAATTCAGTGACGCTGATGTGCAAATTCCTCTTCCATAATTTCAAGTTCAATGGGGATGGCAAATGAGGATTTAGAAATCCCATCTTAGTTGTTAGTCCTTGGGCCTATCGTTGAGCTTATTGTCTATGTTGACCTCAAAAATAATTCACTGGGTGAAATCAGTGACACTGAAATATATATCATCTTCAAATTTCAAGTCAATCGGATGAAAATTTGAAGATTTAGAAATCTCACCCAAGTGTTGACCTTTTGAGTTTATTGTTGACCTCAAAAATAAATTGGTGGCTTGAATTCAGTGACCCTAATAAATTAAATCCTCTTCAAATTGAAGTCAATCGGTATTGAAAACTTGAGGATTTTTAGAAATTCTTACCGAAGTGTTGACCTTTTGCTGATGTTAACCTTTTGACCCTTTTCGGACTTAAAAACAATAGCCTTTCTGCTAAAAATGACAAAACTCTACCATGTGGTTAAGTTTCGTGACGCTGGCTGCTTTAAAATTGTGACCTGTAGGCGAGTTGACAAACAAACAAAACAGACAGAAACAAAACGAAATAACAAATCAATGAGCAATATACTTGAAAGAAATCTTTGATTGCAAAGAAACAAACAAACAGAGAGGGGCGAAAATATAAACCCCTTCACCTTCAGTGGCAGAGGTAATCAAGCTGTTCCTGTTAGGTTTCCTCTGCTGGGTATTGCACTTTACAGCAAAAGATTCAACCATGAGTACCAAGGAGCTTTCGAAAGACCTCCGCGTTATAAAGTTGTGGAAAGCACAGATCAGGGATGGGGATATTAAAAATATTTTCAAATGCCTTGAATATCCCTTGGAGCACAGCTGAAGGCAATCATTTAAGAAATGGGAAGGAGTGTTGGTCACCAAGACCCTGCCTAGATCAGGCCGTCCCTCCAAACTGGTGTTACCAAGTAAGGAGGAGGCTAATCAGAGAGGCTTCCAAGAGGCCAATGGCAAACTTTAAAGAGCTACAGGTGCAAAGGCCACCCTATAGGCAAAGGTTCAATTATGGCAAAGACTGGTCAATGTGTGCATGTGACAAACAATATCGCAAACCCACTCCACAAGTTAGAGATTTACGTGGCCCGTATTGGTAGGGGTGGCCAAGAAGGAGCCATTACTCAAAAAGCCCACCTTGAAGTCCCGTTTAAGGGTTTTGCCAAAAAACACTCATGGAAATCTGAAGCATGTGGCAAAAAGTTTTGGTGCGTCTGACGAAACCAGATGGAACTTTTGACCTAAATGCAAGAACGTTACGTTTGGTGCAAACCCAAACGCAGCACAACACCCAAAACAACACCATCCCGAACTGGTTGAAGCCATAGTGGGATGGCGCAGCATCATGTTCCTATGGGGATTGCTTCTCATCAGCAGGGACTGGGGCACTTATCAGGATAGAAAGGAAAATAATGGAAAATACAGAAGAAACAGAGGCAAACCTGCTTCCCTCTGCCCAAGAAAGCTGAAATTGGATGTAAGTTCCCTTTTGGAAGTTCCCTTGAAAAAAAAAGTTCACCTTTCAGCATGACAACTACCCGAAGCACACAGCCAAAGCTACACTTGGAGTGGCTAAGAAGCAAACGATAAATGTCCTTGAGCTGGCCCAGTCAGAGCCCTGACCAAAAATCTAATCGAAAATCTGTGGCATGACTTTAAAGATTGCCTGTCCATCAACACTCCCACGCACCTTAGACTGAGCTTGAACAGTTTTGCCACAGAAGAATGGGCAAATATTGCCCCAAATCAAGTGTACAAAGCTTGGTGGAGACCTATTCCACAAAACAGACTACACAGCTGTAATTGCTGTCAAAGGTGCTTCCACCAAAGGTATTAACTCGGGGGGCGGCGGTGCGGGGTAGACACCAAACCAAGAGATATCATAGTTTTGTATTTTTAATTAAATTCTGAAAATTTGTAGAATTTGTTTTGACTTGGAAGTTGGGTTACGATGTGTAAATAAAGATGGAAAAAAAAATCTTGAATAATAGGAATTTAATTCAAGGCTAAAAAGGCAACAAAAGGTTGGAAATTTGAAAAGGGTGCGGTGTCGACTTTCTGAAGGCACTATTGGTGTTGGCTTCTTTGCATGGCGTTTCTTGTTGGTGGGTTTCTTATGGTGAGCTTGTTGTGGCTGCACTTATTGAGGTGGGACTTCTTGTGGTGCCGTTCTTCTAGTGTGGGCTTCTGTGCGGGCCTACAGTTGGTTTCGGCTTCTTGTGCGTTTGGCTTGTTGTTGGTCGACATGTTTGTGGTGACAGCTTCTTGTGTGGCTTCTTGTGGTGGGCTTCTTTGCTGGGGGTTTTCTTATGGTGCAGCTGTTGTGCGCTGCACTTATTGAGGTGGGAACTTCTTGTGGTGGTTCTTCTAGTGGTGGGCTCTTGTGATGGGGATTTTTTGAGTCCCTTCTCTTCTCCCATGATGACCTGATACAGTTACAGATTCCTTAAAGCCAAGGGCCACTGTCAACATTACAAGGTTGTTAGGCAATACCTCCAATATCCATTAATCAAGTTGTTGCACCTCTGCTGTCTTCCGTTGTACACATCTGTCCTCTATTCAAAGTTTACACGTCTTCATTGAAAAAATTCCCACTCAGTCTGCCCATCCAGGTCTAAAAGCTTCCTCTCAATGCCTCCACTCTTTATGTTCATGTCCATGCATGGAATCGCCTTCCAGTGTCCATCCACTCTTGTTCTCAACGACATTACCCTGTAAGGTTGGAAGTTCATTGCTACATCTGTCAACCTCCATAAGACAATGTATTTATAACCTTTACCCACCATTCCTAATAATTATCGCTTCAACTCTTTCACGCTTTCTGGACATGACTCTACGCAAGCTTTTGTACCATGCACCTTTTGCATCCTTTTCTTTATATGTCTTCCGCTAGCCTCGACATGGCAGGCGTTTCGGCCAAGTCCAATGATGTACTTTTTTGCTTAGTCTGATCTAGCCATTGAGCACTGCTTCAAAGGCGTTTTAAATGGGACACAGATCAAAGACCCACAGGCGCCAATGCGACCTGATCTCGAGGCCAAGGGCAGGTTATAAAGGGCCTATTCAGGGCATGACTTGCATATGATTTTTGCAGATCTGACGAATTTTAATCAGTACATTAGCATCTAAGTAATGAGAAATAACAGCAGGACAAACCACAGTGCGTCTATCGGCACCGCACGGCTGCATCGCCAGAGCCTCAGCTGTCTACATATTGCAGGGTTCTTATAAACACAGGACATTAATTAATACTAACGAGCAGTATAATGGAAGGAGATAAATACACATTGAACGTGACGTGCTCACAGCCGGATATGAATTTTGTCTGACGTGAGAAAACGAGCTCCCTAATTCGGAACAATTTTTAAGATAATTTTACAGATATCGCAGGAGTAGATAACCAGGACTCTGATTATTTGGGTGAATCCTCGGCCAGCGTTCGCGTCTACATTGACCATCATCGTTATTGGTTTTGATTTATGTAGTTTGGTATTAAAAAATATATGCCTTTGCCCCTATAACCCTAAACCAATGCTGTTGTTAATTTTCAGCGTCCTTACACGATCGGATCAGAATTTACTGGAACACCCTAATGTGATGCCATGGAAGCGACCGACAGCGGGCCTTGGAATTGGAATTTTCAACTTCCAAGACCTTATATCGCCCACAGGTTTGACCCTTGGGTGGAATTCAGCGTACGAGGGTCTTTACCTGCAGCGTTGCACCGCGAGGCACCGACAGCCGCATTCGATTCCTGCTCCAGTGAAGGGGATTTGCGACGACCGTAAGTTGATCTTCCGAGAGCACAGCAAGCTATGGGAGAGTATGAACGGCTAGATGCATTAGCTTTTTGAAGATTGACGTGGCCTCAGCGAGGTTCATCGCAGGAGTTTTCAGACCAGATGAATTGCGCTGCATCTTTACGACATGCATGTCAGCATGGCTATATAAGGAGTTCTCATGCGAACCAGAGTCCAGTAAGGTGCAGAAGAGTCCGCGGGGCTTTATTCGGCCCCCGGGCCTAAACTAACCGCCTTTGGCAGCTCGAGGGCACCTCGTTACGGATAATTAATGGCGTCTCTTTATTCTTGTATTGTCGAGCAGTCCAGCCATCCTATTGGCTCCACCCACTAAAATATGGAAATGTACATATGTCTTTGTGTTGGAACCATGGAATGTTTTACTACACAATAGGATGCTATTACACTAAAACAATAACTGTACTGCCTTCACTTTTTTGTATTGCTTCGGAAGATCATGCTGAGTGTGTTGTGGTGAACACCTGTTATGCATAAAAATGACTTGAAAGGAGGAGTCTGATTAGTGGGCTAAGAAAAACACTTGGGGGGGGGGGAGGTGGTGTGGTAAATAATTAATCGGTTGCACCTTTGTCATGCAAAATAATTTTGATTGTCGCGGAGGTATATAGCGTATGGAATATTTGGCTTCGGAGATTATAGACCCCGAGGAATTCAATTGTCGTTAAAAAATACTTTAACGAGGATATTCCTGCATCATGCATGGCCGCTCTCATGCATCATTATTCATTTTGCGCGTCTAATGAACCATAGAGCACACAAGACAATGTGTAGATTAAAAAGACCATCGACAGGGTATATCTCATCTGCCCAGGGCAGGTTTTGATATGGTGGTCCACATCACCATGTTCCCCTCCACCCAACTCCCCTACAATTATTTGAAAATGGTGTATGCACAACGGTTCAAGAGTTTATTGCATCGCATTTTGCATATACAGATCAGTAGAGAAAGAGCCACACGACATCCCAGCACTTTGTCAGCATTAATGCATCCCGAAGTTGATTCAACAATGGAGCGGTGTTGTGCACTGCTTTGCATAATGACTGAACATTTGCTGAATTGGTATCACGAGCGGTCAATCAAAAAGTTATATAGCTCGACGGTCTTTTGGTCTTCCTAGCGAATTGTGCCCGTTTAATCAGTTTATTTGCAACGGAGCTCCACACTCGTATGATGTTGTCGTCCCAAATCGAGCGCAGGGGAGTACGACCCCGCTGGGCGCAGATGTATACCACTGGCGTTTGGCACGCATCATCCTGGGATAGCCTGGCTGTGTTTCTTCCAGCATAATGCTCTCTGTTTTCCTCGTGTTCGCAACGGAACATCCTTCATGACGACAACACTCCAAACATCGGCACTCAAACATAGAGCCGCCCTCCCTCCATCATGCCGACACTTCGCTTTCTGCTCCAGTCCAGTTTTCCAACACCTCGCCTGTCGCCTCACGGTACGTGCAAAGTGGGAACCGTCACGTACAACCTGCTCACGCGCACACTCCCTTCCTCTTCCTCGGATATTCTAATATCTCATCTCCTTTTTGTCTTTCTCATTCTCCAAGCATGCTTCCGTTCTGATGCTTTTGTGCCTACAAGGACTGGCAGAGGATTACAATGAAGTGCTATGGAAAACTGTTTTGTTTTTTTTGTTTTTTCTGGTGGAGAGGGGTTAAAAGCCCCAAATAAACCTCAGAATGGTTATTTTATGTGAGCTTTTTTTTTTAAACCTCACAGGGCCATTGCACGCCTCTGTTGTTTTTTGTTTTGTTTGGTGGAGCTCCATTGGCACTGATATCCATTGATCTCTCCCTGGATTGATGCGTCCTCTTCAGTACATGTTTCAACCCACATTGTTGTTTCTTTTGTAACCGGCTTGGTAAGATTCTTTTTCTTCTTTACAATTGTTCGCAAATTATTGTGTGTCTGGTGGACGATGTTGTGGGACAGCGGAAATTCAATGCTGGTAGTACGCCAAGGGTGCAATTGCAAAACATATTCGTTACAATTGAGATTGTGTTAAATGTTGTGTTTGCAGTGTGAGTTATGTGTTCTAAAAGTTAGGGCGCGGTTTTTTGGGCAAAAGGGAAACTGTTTGAAATGTTGGGTTGGGGTTAGCTTTTTGACCGCATAGAATGATGACGCAGAGTGAAGTCGCATAGGTACGCCGTCGAAAATCCCCACGCTTTCCCTCACGAAAGCAAACCCAGTTCCACCAGGAATGACTCAAATCAAATTTTCGAGTTGAACATTTTTTTCCCATATCTGACCCCTGTGACCCCCAAGTCCCTACAACCTGGGGCCAATTGTAACCCGGGCGCGCCAAACCAAAGACATCGTTAAATATTTCATGCATCCCCCAATGTTTGATTGCATTAGACAAAGTTTCATTTTAAAATGTTTCAAAAATGTACCCGTAATATGATTTTGGGGATTTGGACCTTTTCGCCTACCAGCAGGGGATGCGGGCCAACCAAAAATGATTACTTTGCTCCTTGCACTGTCCTTTGCTTGCCATGTTGATGATCATAATACGCAGTTTCAAATTTCTGCACAACCGTTTTAGACGCGTGATAGGCGTGACAGACAGGACAGATGGAGTCGATTACAATATTCCCTTCGTTTTTTCCAAAAAAGTATGGGGATTAAATATGGGTTTGCTTTCAAGGAGCTTCAAACCAGGGGAGCGCCATTACGTCCCAGCAAGCCTGCACAATTGGTTACCCAATCTATGTCGTTTGTCTGTGCTCCAGTCCTTTAAATGCCGGTGTCTCAAGCAAGAAGCAGCACGTACCATTTTAAAAAGTCTTTTATTTTAATGTTATTTGGTTTGGAACCATGGATATCCACACTCAGAGTGGCATGCTCCGTCACACTGTAACCATTTTTTTTTCAAGCCTTGGTATGATTTTACAGCTCGGATCAGGTTCAAACCAACCAACCTCCCACACCGTGATGGCCGATTTACCCGATGTGTACCGACGGAAATGAAATTAATGAAATGGCGATGGAAATTGGACCAATGGCTTAAAAAAATTCCAATTCCAACATGGGCCTCAAACTCTTGGGATTAAGATGGCCCATTGCTCTACCGACTGAGCTAGCCGGGCAAGGTTGTGCGAGATTGCTCCGCGTTTTCTTTCCCCTTTGAGGAACCGAGAAGAGGGAACCTTCATGGAGATTCTCTCGATGTGGGTATAAAATGGGAGACGAAAGAAGGATAGGACCTCCCGGTCGTATCTGTTGTGCCACTTTGGTTTGCTGAATAAACTCACGGTTGCGAAGACTTTTTTCTGCCATTTGTGAATCAATCGCTCAAAGGAACCGTTTCATTCGGATCGTTGACAAACAGTGAATCTACATTCATAACTTTTATACTACTAGTCAATTATCTCTTCAAATAAGCTAGTGGGGTTACTAAGGCCCCAACCTGTCAGGGAGGCACCTTCTCTGATCTAAAAGACTTGATAGGAGGAGCTTGTGCATAAATCACTTACGAAGACATTCGGGACACTCGAGTGTACTTTTTACAAATCACAAGGACATCTATGGTAGACAATTGACAAACACATACGGTATATGGGAATTTGCAACCTCGAGTTCTCAACAACATCAGAGTCACTAGTTCAGCATTGGAAAACCATACAACCTTTAAATTTTTCTTTTCTCTTTTTAATGGTTTTTTAATTTAATTTTGCATTCTTATTTATCTTTGTTTTACATGTATTTTATTTAATTTCCCTCCTTCCCTTCATCTTTCCATTTTCTCATCAGAATAAATTACAATAAACCGTCTACCTTCTGATTGATGCCCCATGATCCTCTTGAATCGTAAGGGAGACTTTCGAAACCAATCGGTCTTAAAGTTTGGGTATTTGCTTTTCTGTTGATTTAGTTGGTTTACAAAGCTGGAAAGCAAAATGCTAAAGATTGTGTGCAGTTGGTGTCAGGTTAGGTTAATCCCATTCTATCCGGTTTTTATTTAAAAGATGACGACTCCGTCACGTCAACGCAGAGTGCTTGAATAACATTCAGAGCAAATCTTCATCTTTATCCAAAAACCTTGAATGCGTTAGTTGGCGTTTGTTAAGCAAATGCATAGTGGGTTGTTAGTTGATTAAAATGAAACCGAAAAGGTTATAAAAGAAAGTTGTTAACGAAGCCAAACTGTGGCCCAAAGACAGGTTGACATGTTAACCAATCATGCGGATGTCAATGGGTCGTAACCTCGGCACTGAAACATGGTGTTATGGGTTAATGTCGTGGACGCAACGGGAGAATGGCCGACCGTTTGGGGGGGTGGTGGGACAGAGGGGGGTGTGTAGAGATAGCCAGGACACGGTGAGCAAGAAGCGGCCAATGAAAGCGAGAAAGGACAAGACAAAGCGTGTGACAGACGCTCGGCGATTAGCAGATATATTTCTTGCTGTTAGGACGCACATGCGTTGGTGTACATTGGCCTTCATTGTCATTTTTCATTCGGTTTCCTTTCTGTCATCTACCATTACAGTTCATTCAAGCTAAATCTGCACTCATCGATCAGAAGCGGTGCAAAGGAACGTGAAAGAAAAGAAAGAGGAAACGCTATTATCCTTAGAGGCTGGTCCCTGATCTCGTCTCTTCCTCCTCCATAAACCTTTTTGGTCCACACTTCTTTGGCTTCGACCCCCTCTCCCTCTTTATCTCTATCTCTTGTCATATCTAGTTTGCTCAGCTTGTCTAGCCTTGAGCCTTTCTCCTCTCTCCCTCTCCCCCAACCCACGCCATGTATAAGCCCCCACCCACCTCCTCTCCCCACTATCCCCGAACAAGATGTAAGTCACATTTACATGTTGGCTTGGGGGTCTGGTGGGAAAGGAATGATTGGTTGTGATGAGTGAGGAGATGAGGAGCATGTGGCTGGAGAAAGCGGTGAGATCGAGCTTAACCACTGGTAAATGCGAAGCGGTACACGGTGAATAGGGACAATTTGCCATCACAAAGGGCTTAAGAAATCTGAGGTGAGAAATGAGGAGTAGGAGGCATAATAGGTGAAGGAAATGAGACCAGAAGTGAGTGACTCACAAGCGATATATACAGGACACATAAAACTTGTATCTCGTTCACAAGATACATGTCCTTCCATTCTTAGGGCTGAATCGAGATACAAACCACATGGCTTGGTTTCCATCTAAACGCATTCTTAAAAGCACAGGAATGAAAGAAATGATTAAAAAAAATTTATAAACTCTGTGCTAGCTCATGTACTCTGTTTATTCTGTTTTTGACTCACTATGAACTACACAGCAACCGAAGATATAAAGCTCATTGTAACACACAAACAGTTGATTAAAAAAATATATATAAGTTCATGTTATTGGAGCAAAAGCTGTTGCCTTGATTCCAACTTTTGCCTTTTTAAGGGATTTAAATCCTAAACTGGTCTGGTCCAGCAGGCATTGAACATCTGCCGACGGCGGCCTGCGGTGTTGAGCATGCGGACAGCCATTGGTCATTTACAGGACCTTCCGAAGCCGAATTGCTAAGTTAGAATGTTTCCCGGGACAGCGCACAGCCATCATTCAGACCACCCAGGCCCAACACCATTGGAAGACCCCTTACGGTGCCATAATGTTCTATGCCCGAGTGACGCAGAACATCAGACACAAAAGGCTGCTCCCAAATGTCACAAACTCAGCGATACCTCCTCGCTGTCTTCACCCTGCCACCCCCACCCTAC
>CM068962.1:73054506-73084230 GCA_035128595.1 Eptatretus atami | reverse complement strand
TGTCTCCTACTCCCTTTGTTGTACGTTATGCGTGTTAGCTCTTATACGAGCCTTGACAATGTATATTAAAAATAAAAGGCGTGCACAGGGGGGTTGGGGGGGTCAATGTGTAGATGCCCAGGAAGACTGAAGAGAGATAAGTGGAGCTCAGCACAGAAGGCTGCTCAGTAATACTGTTCACACAGAAAGGAAGCCACACCCACACCCAGCCAGCCACGCCCCTCCTCCTCCTCCTTCATCTGGGTGTTGTGGCACAGGACCAGAGGGTACATTCATATCTGCGGACAGGCCAAGTTCCCAGACGTGGGCTGCCTCTTCTCTACCGGCTCTGCAGGGTTTGGCATTAACTCTCTTCAGACCTGTCCATACTCTCCGCGTCTCTCTATTGTGGTGTGTATGATGGGCCCAGTTAAGAACATAGGCTAATTAAATTAATGTTCCCATTCGTTTGTTTAGTACCGTAGGTGCATATTCGGTAGTGGGGTAAGGGGGGGTTTGTTTGTTGCATCATTTATTTGTTCAGTGTTGTTTCTTTTCTCTCCCTCCCCCATGAAATTTCATATTCATTAAATACACCTAGTCTCGTGGTGGCATTCTGGTGTTGTGGCTGCTTCATTTGGTGGTTGTGGAGACCCGTTAAGTCACCGAAACGGTTGATCGTTGCAGCCGCTTTGACGCGACATGGCAGATTCGAACCAAGTGACTGGGACGAGTCGGACGACCGTGACAACATATTCTCAAGACTTTCTGAAGCAATCAGTTGGTAAACAAAGCTGATGTAAACGTTGAACGCCACGACATAGACGTGATGGCTTATTGAGTTGAACAAAGATTTTTTTACCATTAAATCAACAGCAATAATGAAATCACAAAGTTAAAATGTGAAAGATAACGGAGTCGATGAAAATCATTTTTGAATGTGAAAAAGAGACAAAGTTGAGTTGGTTGTGGGATTTCCACCTGGCTGGACACTTTGTGAAGTGAATGCAGACAAAAGACTCAATGCTCGAGTTCAAAATGGCAGGCAATAAAGGGCTCGGATATTGCAAAGGAAATAAAAGAGAACGATGAGGTCTAGGTATAAAAGAGAAGGAAATAAATAAAAGGATTGACACCCTTTCTCACTGGAATGACGAAGAAGGAAAAGCAAGTAATAAACTAGAAGGGCACTCGGTAGAGCGCAAACCTCCGCCATGAGATCCACAAGAACATATCGGGGCCAACACATTTTTGAAATATCATGCAATACAGTACTACATCGTTTTTGGCCCCAACTCTCAATGGTGAAGAATCACTTAAAAAAATTAAATAATTCTCATATCCAGATCCGAATTCGGATCGTCACCAAAAATGAATCAATTCTTCCTTGTCACTCACCCAATATGTCCACCAAGTTTCGGCCGAATACGTCCACAACTTTATGAGATATCCTGCACACAGACAGACAGACAAACAGAATAACAAGAAGACGTTGTGCAGAGCACGATACTTGCAAAATCCATAAAACAAATTTGACCTCAAAAATAATTGGTGATTGAATTCAATAACCAAATACGCAACTCCTCTTCAAATTACAAATGAATCAGATGAAAATGTAAAATTTTATAAATTCGGCCTATGTTGACCTTTAGGCCGATGTTGACCTAAAACATAATTGGCTGGTTTAATTCAGTGACCTTCAGTCATAAAACCACCTTCGGTGGTTGTAGGTAATAACAATGAATCACAATGAAATCTCTGCTGCTATTATTATTATTATTATTATGCAACTCCTCTTCAAATTTCAAGTGAATCAGATGAAAATTGACAATTTTATAAATTCGGCCTATGTTGACCTAAAAATGATTGGCTGGTTTAATTCAGTGACCTGATGCAAATCCTCTTCAAATTTCATGTCAATGGGATGAAGATTGAGGATTTTTGAAATACCACCTTAGTTGTTGACCTTGGGCCTATGTTGACCTTTAAAATAATTGGCTAGTCGATTTCAGTGACTTGAAATGTAAATCCTCTTCAAATTTCAAGTCAAGCGGATGAAAATTGAGGATTTTAGAAATACCACCGTAGTTGTTGACCTTGGGCCTATGTTGACCATTTGACTTTTCGACCTCAAAAACAATAAGCTTCTTTCTTATGACAAACTCTACTATGTGGTGAAGTTTCATGAAAATCGGTTTAAACTTGTGACCAGTAGGCGAAAACAGACAGACAGACAGACAGACAGACAGACAGACAAACAGACAGAATAACAAAATCGACTGACCAATATACTTGAAAAACTTCGATTTTGCAAGTAACAAACAAACAGACAGAAAGGGGTGAAAACATCACCTCCTTCACCTTCGGTGGTTGTAGGTAATAACAATGAATCACAATAAAATCTCTGCTGCTATTAGTATTATTATTATTATTGTAATTACTATTACTGCTACTATTACTACCACTACTACGACTCTCTCATCAGGGGAACTCAGTGAAAATAGACCTACAGACAATTAGAATCCCCTCAAGGATACTCCAAGAGGTTAAAATGTCTTTGCCTCCTGATTGCTTGGCATATCTAGAGAATCCCAATGTGGGTGACGGAACTTTGCAGATGTCCAGCAGCAACTTCATGGACTTTAAAATCGAACCACGACATTGTGAGCTCCCTCAGCCACCACCCGCACACAACATGGGTTGGCCCCCTGGCGCAGCTAAAATGTCCTTCCGTGGGCTGTCAAGGAAGAACATATACCTGCTGGTCATGCACTCGCTCCACTACATGGCTCCTGCAACCCGACGGGATACTCCCTGGCTTGAGATTATTCCACTTACTTTTCAAAGTCATCCATATTGGGGTTCACTCTATATCTACCCAACGCCAAGAACAATGGCGGACTTAAGTTGGAGATAGCTGCATGGTGTCTTGAGCTCTGGAGCCATGATGCGGCATTTCACAAACGTTCCAGAGGAATGCTGATTTTGTGGTGAAAGAGAAGCGGTATTTCACATGTACCTACAATGTCACCATCTTCAGCCAATTTTCCTGCTGATGAAAAACTTACTTTTGTGCTTCTGGCTTCACTTCTCACCAACACTCTTCATCGTCGGACACCCGGTGAAGAAGCAGAGCAAGTCACGAAATTTCCTTGTCAACTTAATTTTAACTTTTGCAAAGATGGCAATATATAAAACTAGGAAGGCAAAAATTGAAAGGAATGTGGTGGAACACAGTGCTGTGAGCCTGAAAGGCTTGATACGCTCACGCATTGTCTCAATACATGGTAACACTGTTCAAATTTTAAGGAAACTTGGACCACAAACGAAGCACTTTGTAGTATCTCTCCACAAGGCACTTTGTTCTTATTCATATAAATGTGTTATTTTGGTAATTTGTTCTGTCTTCCCCCTTCCTCTCTCTCTCTCTTGGTGCTGCTTTCTCTTAAAATGCTCCACGTTACCTACTGCAGTCCTGACCATGTACTACTACTAGCAGGGATGAGGAGAGCGAGCGGACATTAAACAGAATTGCGGCAATTCTAACAAAAGCACGACCGCCACTACGACTACTACTTCTTTAACGGCCCCAATTGTTCACACCTTCTTGTGAAGTCGGCCCAGAACTTTTTTGACCCAAGTCTTTCACGAACTGGCTGGCAAGGCCTGATGTTCGACTGAAGGTGATTCGGGCAGGAATTATAATTTGTTCAATGTGCCTGCGATAACTCACTTACTCTTCACGAAGGACACCGTGGGATATTTAACGTCCACCAACCAGTGCTAGTAGACACAACAGACACCCACACTTTGTGATTGAACACACTGCCTACAAAGCATCACTACTCCAAGACATATTTGGGTCAGGAATCAAACTCAGACGAGACACCTCAAAGGTAAGTGTGCTCCTTCTGCACCATCCTGTTGGACACAATTAAATATGTGGGTTAAATACAGAGCAAAGCAACCAAAACATTTGTGGTTCCCTGCAGTCTAGGTTTCCATACCATCTCTTCAAATGAGATTCATTTTAACCAGAATTCATTTTGACAAATAATGACAAAATAAACAGCTTAAAATTGCGTTCAGTTCATCCATTGCTGTAAATGTTTTAACTATTCCCAAAGACATCACTGCTACAGGTATATTAAAGGCCTGAGCAGTGTGCGGACACGAGCCAAAGATCTATCAGACGTGCAATCGTTGCCAAACCTGCCGTGGAATTATTTTAAAAGAGACTCGTGGAGGCGATGGCTCGGTAAAAGCAAGGGGTCGATGATGTAGGAGCGAAAATGGATTGGTTGATTAGACACTGTAAATGGCCTGCCAGTCCATAAAATAGATGATGTTATGGACTTACAAAACTCCCAGTCTATATCCATGATGCCAGACCAACAAGTGCACAATTTGCTATATGACGTCACAATGACTGTATATCGACATTAGGGTAATGGAAATTTGAAGCACCGTTCACAAAGATTGTGTCACTGCAAAGACTGGATGATAAATGGCAAAGAGGAGGATAACAGTTCTACGTTCTACTCCATAAATTGCGTTACAATATCGGAAGTGCTCATTGCAAACAACAATATATGTTTCTTATATATATATATACACATGTTCACACCTTCTTGTGAAGAATATATATATATATATAAATATAATTATATATATTATATATGTTACACCTTCTTGTGAAGAATATATATATACATGTTCACACCTTCTTGTGAAGAATATATATATATACATGTTCACACCTTCTTGTAAAGAATATATATTATATATATATATATATATATATATATATATATATATTATATATATATATACATGTTCACCTTCTTGTTAAAAATATATATATTGTTACTGGCCGGGGGTCGGCCGCCAACCGACCGCTCTGAACAGAGCCGCAAGTCGAGTCGGCCCGACCGATCGCCGGAAATATGATCGCCGCCCGGATAACTCCGAGCGACGGGTCCTTGTACAAGAACCGAAATACGCCAATCGGCAGATCACGTGGGTTAGGGTCGATCGCCAATCTTCAATGTACCTAAATACCCACGTGATCCAACTACCGGGTATTCCACCCTCGACGGATCTCGTACGGAACAAACCGCCGAGGCGAGCTTGTCCGTGCGTGATTCCGAGCGGCATAATCGCGAGAAACGGTCGGTCCAAATGTCCCCTATTACGGCAAACCAACGGCTTTCTAACTCCCAACACACGAAATGTTCAGTCAATGAGGGAATGGACGCAACGAGCAGGTTTCATTCACACAAGGACATTTATTATAATGAAACACGTATGCAATTAAATAAGGCAAAACACGTATGCAATTATACAAACAACAAAAGCACGACAAAAGAACTACAACCGTCTATAAGCAATTATTAATGTACAGTCACTTACACAGTTTTACTTACGGGACTCGGCGCCACAACATTCATTCGAAAGAAAAGCAGGAAAAAGACCCATCAAGGCAATGGGGTCAGACTGGACCTCTTGGGTCTTTATGGCGTGGGACTTGGCAGACCGAACGAGTCCCACGAGACCGTTGCAGGTTACCTGCACCCTCGTGGTGTCTGGCTTGGGCGACCCGCGACGTCCCGTCCCACAGCAGCTAGCGTAGCCGCGGTCGAGCTCGGGCCTTCCGTGTGGCAGGCGAGCTCTCTCCGGCTCTCTCCACACGAACACGCTTGGCGACCCGCGATGCTCCTTCCCACGGCAGCTAGCGTAGCCGTGGTCGAGCTCGGCCTTCCGTGTGGCAGGCGAGCTCTCTCCGGCTCTCTCCACACGACCGCGCTTGGGCGACCCGCGATGCTCCTTCCCACGGCAGCTAGTGTAGCCGCGTCGAGCTCGGGCCTTCCGTGTGGCAGGCGAGCTCTCTCCGGCTCTCTCCACACGAACGCGCGGGTTGCGCGACCAGCAGGCAAGGCTGCGCCTCCAGCTCGCATCTCCTTCGCGACGCCCGGACTTCCACGCAGCTCCTTGGCTTCTGGCTTCTCCCGACTCCCCCAACTGCCGAAGCAAAAAGCTTACTCCTCCCACGGGACTCAGCACACGAACTCTGCCACGGACTCAGAACGGGACTCTTCACGAACTCTGCCAGGGACTCCCACGAACTCAGCCCTACCACGGGACTCCCAACTGCCGAAGCAAAAAGCTTACTCCTCCACGGGACTCACCACACGAACTCTGCCACGGGACTCCCACGAACTCACCCTACCACGGGACTCCACGGGACTCTTTTTGAACAAAGAAAAGATGTCCTCTTTATCCTTTGCACCCCCCCCCGCACCCGGCGTGACTCATGCCCTCGTGATCCACCCCCCGCTCAACCACGGTGGGAGGGAGTTGTTGACGTCACCGCAGGGTTCTTCTTCCTCTTCGCAGAAGAGGGGGAGGGACGTCTCCATTGTTTGCTCCTCACTATTAAATCGATCCGCAGCACATCTAATCGATTTCAAAACATTTAAACAATGGAAGGTGAGCTATCTAGGGAACATGCACTTATCGACATAGCTGACTAAGGGAACCTGTATGTTGTGTGCAATTGAATTCCAAATTGTAACAATATATATATACATGTTCACACTCTTCTTGTGAAGAATATATATATATACATGTTCAACCTTCTTGTGAAGAATATTATATATATATATACATGTTCACACCTTCTTGTGAAGAATATATATATATATATATATATATATATATATGTTACACCTTCTTGTGAAGAATATATATATATATATATATAAGATCTTTCTAACCACTGACTTACTCACTCACTGATATTAATGTTTATTACCTTCTTGGTGACGTAGAAAGCTGAAACTTTGTACACTGATGCAACTCCAAGCCAATATCCCAGGAAAAAGCCAAAAGACAAACTAAAAATGTTCCTATGTCCATGTCTAAAGGTAATTTACCTGTTGCTTTGAGGGGTTTTTTTCTGGAGTTATTTACATGATTTAATGACAGAAAAACATCAGGAATTTGATTTTGAGAAATGGTATCCACTGCCAGAGGAATGAATGAACAATGGAATGAATGAGATAATGGAATGAAAATGATTTATATTTTTTGGTACATGGTGTAGGTTCGTGGAAGAGCTATGACAGACCAAATCAGGACACAACACAACAGAGGGAACAGCAGAGAAAGCGGAAATACCAACAGTTGGGTGGAGGGACAAAGTAGATGGAGATAAACAAATAAGGGATGCAGGTAACAATGAGGGGTAAGGGAGAACACAAAAGGTGGACAATATGGATACACAAGGAAAATTTTGGAAGGGGTGGGGGTGGTTTAACGGGTGTATAAAAGATCATGATTTTGGATGGGGGATGACTTGAGATGGTGGTGAACAGATGTCTTGAAGATCAGGAGGGAAGAATGAGATTGAAGAGAGTACGGTAGGTGATTCCACAGGTGGGAAATAAGAGGAATAAATGAGTGGAGATGAGCAGTGGTTCAGGATTTAGGCAGTTTGACCTGGAGGGGATTACAGATAGACCGTGTGCGTCCTGCAGATACCTGGGAGTGACAAAGCACGGAGAGGGCAGATGGTGCTGTCCAGAAATGAGGTGGAAGAAGATAGAGACCATCGATCTGTCGGCAATTGCAAAGTGATCGGCCCACAGACTCAACTTCATCACGAGAGATTCCAATGATATTGAAGGCCTTTGTTTCCATGGTGTCAAGCTGAGCAAGATGTGAGGCAGGGGAGACAGCCCAAAGGGGAGAGCAGTACTCCATCGAACTGCGGATGAAAGCTTTGTAAGTAGGTAGGAGCTCAGGTGTGCCAAGGAAGGACTTTGCCTGACAGTGGATGCCCAGTCGGCGTCAAGCTTTGGAGGACAATTTTGAAATGTGGTTTGCCCAATAGAGATCATGGGTGAGAAAGAGATCCAAGAGAATAAATGACTGAACCTCTTCAAGAGGTTTGTTGGGAAAGTACACTATATGGCCAAAAGCATGTGGACACTTGCTCGTCCAACATCTCATTCCAAAGTCATGGGAATTAAAATGGAGTTGGTCCCCCCTTGCTGCTTTAGCAACCTCCACTCTTCTAGGAAGGCTTTCCACTAGATATTGAAAGATTGCTGTGGGCATTTGCTTCCATTCAGCCACAAGAGCCTTAGTGAGGTCGGGCACTGATGTTGGGAGATTATGTCTGGCTTGCAGTCGGTGTTCCAATTCATCCCAAAGGTGTTCGATGGGGTTGAGGTCAGTGCTCTGTGCAGGCCAGTCAAGTTCTTCCACACCGATCTCGACAACCATTTCTGTATGGACCTACCTTTGTGCCAAACTGTTGTCACAAGTTGGAAGCAAATAATCATCTAGAATGTCATTGTATGCTGTAGGGGTTAAGATTTCCCTTCACTGGAACTCAGCGGCCTAGTCCGAAGAATGAAAAACAGCCCCAGACCATTATTCCTTCTCCACCAAACTTTACAGGTGGCACTATGCATTCGGGCAGGTTGCGTTCTCCTGACATGCGCCAAAAGTGGTGTCTGGTGGAGAGGGGTTGTGGTATGGGGGCGGTGGGGGTGATGGTTGATGAGGTATTGTGGGATGGTGGTTGGTGGGGATGGTTGAGGGGGGGGGGGGACCCTGAAAGTTTCAGTGTCCTGGATCAAATCCTCTCGGAGGAGTAGATAATGATACATACATACTTTCTCTCCATGATAAATAGATGGGGATTTGTAGTAATTTTTGTTGATGAGATAATTCTTTTCAGGTGCTCTTGTGATAATTCCCGGGCAATGGCAACAGGTGTTTGATTCATCGCTCAAATCGCCCGTGTACTTGTGCTGGTAGCTGGGTAGAGATGGTGTTACAGTTTCGAGGGACGGCTGTTTCTTCCACTTAATCGTAGGGAGGGCATCCTCTCTCAAATATGGCGGATAAACACAAGATATATCCATCTCTGTTGTTTCATAACTGCTCCGTAACATGTTCCGAGCACAAAAGCGAACATTTTGAAGGCCCGATCAACACTCTGCTATTTTGGACAAACCGTGTCCAATTTCTGGCAAACTTAGTGTCTTTCAGCCATTGGTGTAGCATGAAACCATCTCAGTTTGTATTACTATACAATACCCAGGGGGCCAACATAGGTGCACTCAGCACGGCGTGCTATTTTCGCTTTGACCATGTGGGCACCTTCCACAGAACCACAACAACAAATTAGGCAGGTATAAAACCCTTGCAACTTTTTTTTTGGCTCAAAGTCCAGAAACCTAAATCCAAGATGGCTGCTATTCGATTTATCATAAAATCACCATTTTGCTCATATATCGGAAAATAAGACACACAAAACCATTAGATAAAGCTCTTTCCATACAGTTATTCTAACCCATACTCTCATGTCAACACACCTTTTGGTCATCCTAAAATACCTTTTGCAGATATAAGATGGACATTCCTCCGCAAAGTAACATGTATTTATTCGAGCCCATACTCTCATGTCAACACATCATTATAGTTATTGCAAGCAATCATAGGCAAGCGAGCAGATGGCTCTCACACTGCAGTATCACCTGACATGCTGTTAGAGCAAACATATAATGCAGATGCCAAAGAGCAGAGCGGTCTAGCTGGCATCAAAACAAACACAGCAGCACATACCAAATGGGTACATACTAAGCACTTCACAGCTGCTGTTTCATCACAGTTTAAAACTAGAAGGGCACTCGGTAGAGCGCATACCTCCGCTGCGTACCAGGCCCAATAAATGTATCATTTTTAGCCCCATCTCTCAATGGTGAAGAATCACTGAAAGAAAATTGGAGGAGTCGGATTTGGATCTTCACCAAAATCTAATCGGGTCGTCCTTGTCACACACCCAACCTGTCCACAAATTTTCATCCGAATCCGTCCACAACTTTTTGAGATACCCTGCACACAGACAAACAGACAAACAAACAGACGGGTGAAAACATAACCTCCTTCACCTTCGGTGGCGGAGGTAATGATGCTTGACCATGATGCCGCGATCGCAGATGGTGTCCATCACGAGGCTGGTGATACTCGATTCATTAGAAACAAGGAACAAGTACTGAATATTATCCAAGGTGTCGATGGAAATCCATTCATTTCTGAGATTGACCACCTTATCAACATTGTTACAGGAGAACAAGCACAGCCAGATGTGCAAACAGACCTGACACATGTTATGGAGATTGGACGCAATGTTGTGACCCGCATCAAGGTTGGACAAGACAAGAAAGTGGTGAAATTAAAAACATTCCACATCCAGCACAAAAAGGCAAAAAAGTTGAGAAACCAACAGACTGCTAAGCCGAGCAATGAAATTGCTTCCACCTAAATTGCTTCCATTCCATACAGACCCAGAAGTTTGTGGGGAAGGCTCCACTGAAGATGACACAGCTGATAGCTAGTAGTGAAGAAGTGGATGTTGTAAACACTATAAGAAACTATGAACTTAGCACAATCTCCCTCATTATTCAATGAAGATGGCACAATGCGGGTGAAAGGGACAAAAGCCAGCCTGGTGAAAGTGTTGTTGAAGGAGACGAACGTGAAACATGTTCCTAACCTTTCTCGAACAGGACCGGACACAGCCGTGATTGTGGGTGCCGTGCATTCCATCAGGAAGTCACCAAAGGTGAAAGCTTCAATACAATAGCAAATTGCTATCTGCAAAAGCTGTTACATGATGTTTCTTCAGATGCCACAAGCACACACCTCTGCTGTGATTGGTACGGAGAAGTCAGTATTAAGTCACAAATGTGCCAATAAAGGAAAACCACACCCAAGAGTAGCAAATCGTACGAGGTCAGCAAACTCCATTCCATACAGAAATGGTTTATCGAGATCGGTGTGGAAGACCTTGACTGGTCTGCACAGAACCCTGACCTCAACCCCATCGTACACCTTTGGTATGAATTGGAACCTCCTACGATAATGAGACCCAGAAGTTTGAGTGGGTGAACTCAAGAAAGTAGATTGGGGGTGGGGGGGGTGGAGGAGGTTGACAGATGGTCCTTTTAGAGAGAGAGACAGAGACAGAGACAGAGACAGAGAGAGAGAGAGAGAGAGAGAGAGAGAGAGAGAGAGAGAGAGAGAGAGAGAGAGAGAGAGAGAGTTGTCTGGATTGAAAGACATATTCCAAGTGTTTTGACCAGCTTATGATTTTATCCAGGTCTGCAGAGGGGGAAGGTGCTGTCGTCACTTGCCATTGTGAATGATGAGGGGTGCCATGGCAGAGGGTGGAGTCATCAGCAAATCAACAAAGAGGATTTTCCAGAGAGTCAAAGAGATCATTTATGAAAATCAGCAATAGAACTGGGCCCAGAACACTGCCTTGGGGAACTCCAGCCTTGACAGGAAGAGGAGATTAAAGGATTCCGCTCAGAGCCACATCTCGTTTATGAGAGTTGAGGAAGTCAGTAAGACGTGTGTGGAGTTGGCCTTGGATGCCATAGGCAGGGTTTGGAGAGGAAGGCTGGATGCCAGGCTGTACCAAAAGCTTGAGATGTGTCCAGAGAGATGGCCCTGATCTCGTGTGTTATATTGAAGGTCTCCATCCATTGTTGGGAGAGTGGAAGCAGCATGACCAAGGTAGAGTGAGGTGGTTTAAATCCATATTGGTGATCTGAGATGAGGTTTTTGGAGAAAAGGAAGGATTTCATATCAACTGTGATTATGGATTCCATGACCCTGCTGGTGATTAGAAGTAAGTTGATAAGTCTGTAGTTAAGGGGATCAGTTTTTGCACCTTTTTTATGTAATGCAGTGATATTGGCTGATTTCCAAACAGATGGAAGATGACCTACCGCAAATGACAGGGTGAAACGAGCAGAAAGAGGATGCGCAAGAGCAGCAGAGCAGGTTTTTAGGACATGCGAGCTGGTGCAGTCCAGTTTAGTTGCAGAGTCAGGGTGGAGGGTTGAAAGAACCTTCTCCACATTATCAGGTGCAAAAGATAAAGAGTCCAGGAACAGTTGGGTATGATTGGGAAGGATGGGTACCGAGAGTGAGCAGTTGGGGACACAAGATTTGGAAGCAAACACAGAATTGAGGCATTTGGCTTTCTCACATGCGGAGTCGACTGTGGTGCCATTTGAAGAGAGGGAAGGGATGTAAGGTGGGGGGAGGGGCATACACCAGAGTTCAAAAAGGGGCCACCAGGATTTAGAGGGAGACAGACAGGTTTGAAAGATCATTCTTGAGGTTGGACGGATGTTCTTTTCTGGCTCTCCTGAGAGTGGACACACACTTGTTGTGGACTTTTTGGAATGAACTAAGATTGCCTTCAGTCGGATTAGCCTTCCAGGAAGAGAAGGCAAATTGTTTGTTCAGAGCAACAATCTCACCACAGGATTCAGTGTACCATGGGTGGGAAGGTGGATAAAATAACTGAAGGCTTGATGGGATTACTTTGTGCATATGAGGGAGAGCATGTTTCTGTGGAAGAATTGAGAGGTCTGTCAGGTTGTAGTGGAGACCTCGCATGTTTGAGGTCCACATAGATAGGGAGAAGGCATTGGGAGGTTGCAGGTTGGGAGGGAGGCTTTGTGGGGAATTCAGTGGAAGCCTCCTCCAGCTTCCCCCTAGTTCACTCCCGAGCACGTGGTGCCTCGGTTCCACTATCAGGGTACCCAGGCCCACAAATCTGTCTTCCCCCTCAGGGCCCCATGGCTTGTTGGGCCAGTGCCACATTCCCAGCCTGTCAATGAACCTTTGCATCCCACAAATAAAAGACTTTACTTCTTTCAGCACCAACATGGGAATGGTATCCATTCCAAAACAGCTAAATTCCCTCGACCTAATTCCAATAAAAGTGGGTATTCTCTCGAAAGGGGGTGTTCTTGCTCCTCTTCACAACACCCTCCTTGTACCGTTAATCCAATATCAGTCCCGAAAAAAAATTGAGCCACGTGCTTCATTCTTATCATTCCTCACTCATTCCAGACTCCGTCGGGACATTGAGAGGAAGAAGAAGGAAAGCTCTAATCAGCCAATTCAATCCAAATTCCAACCATCTGTAATTTGAGCTCTTTCAATTAACAACGTTCTTCTCATTACAATTCAAAACCTCTTCCATTTACAATGTAGCTATTAATCTCTTCTAATCCTAACAGTTCCCGTCAGCTTGCCCGCTTCTGTCTTCTACCTGCAATGTATGTCCTCACTGGGCCACGGGGATTCCCCACGGCGACCCAGCAGCCGTGGTCTCCATGCCCAGCGCTCGTGCTGTGAGACCTTCACAAAGCCCGCATAAGACCTGCGGAGATTCTGCAGCCACGCTCACTTTGGCTGTGTGTGCTGCACAAACCATGCACACTCCATGCTCGGCATGTTCGACCATGCACCAGCACGAGCCGCTCTCTGCCCAGGGTCCACATGTGACCCCTCTCTAATGGTACCGCCACCGCTTTTCTAATGTTCGTGGGGGGAATTGTGCAAATTTTCCTTACGTATCCCCCTCCTTTTCTGAAAGGCTCAAGGGGGATGCATCCCCTCACCCAATTTGTCTTTCACACTCACCTCGAGCTGGGGTCATAGCCAGTCCTAACCCTTGGAGAAACTGCTCTAAACCTAATGCTACACCGTCCGTCACTACCAGAAGCTTCCCTGAGAGTGTTCCTCTTTCTTCCTCAATGTCCATTCGAACTGCGCTGTTCACAGGCACCATACATTCCACGCATACCTCACTCAACACACATGCACACGTGTATCCACCCTCGCACTCACCTTCCCCCACATCCGTGCCGGCAGGCACAACCGCACAGCTTCGGTCCCATGGCACGGCTATTCGCCATGTGCCAAAACACATGGTTCACAAACCGGCCGCGTAACCTCCACCACACTGGCCCACACTGCGGCCTCAGTGTGGGTTTAAACAGCCCACGTGCAGGGCCTGTGCACCACACGCACTCAGGCCTGCACACCTCTCTGGGAAGAGAATCCGTACAGCCCTCCATTACCAGGACTCCAGTCTCCCCGTTCTCACCATCAGCGTGTGCTCCCTCGTACCTTGTCACTGTGGCTCTGACCCACTGGCTCCACCTCACAGACACATTTCTCCGATAGCCCCTCCGGCACAGATTCCTATGCCACCTACGGAGCCACACGCACCTTCCATGTATCTGCCCCCACGCATCCTACAACTTCCTCCTCTGCACATTTAATTTCCACCTCTGGTGCTGCACCTAATCTCTCCACTATCTCTGCCTCCCATTCTGATTCACTTTTATTTTCATTTAGCTCAGTTTTATCTTTCTCTTAATTTGTGTTCCCACTGTTCCTAATTATTCCTGATTCTGTTACTGCCCCACTGGCACTACACACGGCCCTGGCCACTGCTTGTATTTTCCTTCGTTACCCTCGCCTCCCTGACTGCCATCTTGTGCTGTGCTGCTCACGTGCCTGCCAGGTTTCCGCCATGGCTCGCCGTTCCCCATGGATGACATCAATTTTGGCCGTTAGCTCTGCTTGGCCCTCATCAATTTTTGCATCTCGCCTGTCATCATTAGCCTTCATCTCAACCGGCCAGCTTTCATCTGGGCTGCCTCCCCGCTGTTGTGGTGAAACTGCCCTGCCGCTTCTGTTGGTCTCCGGCCAGATTAACTGGGAGTTCAGGACAACCAGGTCATGAGGACTCCACTGCACCCTCTAGTGGTCCTTCTAACTCAATATCAATTTAGGTAGTGGTGGCGTCCAACCAGTTGGCCCCCTCCTGGTTCTGTTCATCTGAACTCAACATTGTGGTGGTTTGGTTATTAAAAAAAAAAATTCTAACACGAGCTCCACAATTTCGCTTCAAGGTGTGGGAATTTGCACTTCGTGTCCAATTATCTTCCTCCTGACATCAATTGTTATAGCCACGGGTCCGTTCAGGTTAACCGGTTTGACTCCCACAGATCGTGTCAAAACGGCCACAACTGCCAACTAAGTCCACAGCCCTGAGCAAGTTCCAGGGCCTTTTTGCAATGTCACACTGCTCGTGGGGCCACTGAATTAACCAAGGGCCACGCTGATAGACGCCTGTGACCTATCTAATTTGGCTGAGCACCATTAGGTCATAACCATGGTCTAAAGCAGTTTGAACCACTTTTCCATCATCCTGCAACCAGCGTAAACTACCAAACAAAGCAGCCAAACAAGCACCCCAAGACGAAGTGTATTTAATAAAAGCAAACTTCACGGGGTAAGGAGGCAAGAAGCAATCACAAATAACAAACTAGAGAGTTCATAGAACACAAGACTCCACGCAGTGTTCTTCATTTTAAATAAAATAATTATTTTAAAGATCGTTAAAAAGTATGAATAAGTATATACTTCAATATACATTGTAGTAAGACGACGTTGAGTCACAGTTTAAGAGATGGAGGCTTTATTGATCACCATGGAATGCAGCGTTAATTGGCACCATACATAGCCATATCGGCGGCCTCTTCTTCACCCTGATACTGCACGCTCTCACATGCCACACCCTCCTCCCAGGGGCTGCACTTGACAGCTCCAATTACATACACCATCCTATAGAATACATTCAAGTAATGCAAAACTGGAGGTTCTTGGAATTATTATGAAGGAGATTTGTGTTCTTCAGTGTTCAAATATGTAAGCCAAATTAAATAATGGTTTAAAGAGGTTTAAAGGAGTATAAATAAATTAATTCCAGGTTTTACCACCATTTTCCCAGTGTTTATTACATCACCCTATCAAATACGCTACATTAGTTATTCGTGCCTGTTTTTTTTTGTTTTTTTGTATACCTTGTCGAGGCTCGTATGAGAGCTAAAACACAACGCACAGCAAGGGGGCATGAGACAAGATGAGTGGGAGGGACAAAACAGTAGGGAACAGACACATTAGGAGATCTGTGGAAGGGAGAGGGATGGGACGGGGAACATGGGGAAGAGAAGATGGACATTACAGGGACTTTCAGGAAGGAAAGCAGGAATTGAAGGAAGTGGGCTTGGGTGGATTATCGGGGGTAAAAAGATCGAGGATTTGGATGGGGGATGATAAGAGGTGGTGGTGAACAGCTGTTTTGAAAGCCGGAGGGAAGAATGGGAAAGAATAGAGTGAGGGAGTTTATTCCAAAGGGGGAAAAAAGAGGAATGAAAAGAGTGAAGGTGAGCAGTGATTCGTGATTTTGGTAGTTTTACCGAGAAGGGGTTGTTGGCGGACCTTAGCGTCCTGTGGAAATGTGGTGGGGACAAATCGCAGAGAGAGCAGGGGGAGGCAAGGCTGGAGAGGAGACGGTTGTTTGTGTTTGTGTCCTTTATAACATCCTTAAAAACAGCAAGTTTCCTGTTTGGAATGATTTTCAATTTTGTTTTGACTGCCAGGCAGGGAGAGAGAGCAAAACATTTTTTTATCTCACTCCTCTCTGTGCATGTTCTGTCAAGACAAATTCAGATCCAAAGTACAGTAAAAAGACTTGTCTTCCAAATCATGTTCCGATTCGTGTTCAAAATATAACATTCAATTTAAATAAGTTGTTCCTCAATCATAAACTCATAAGACTGATGAACGGACATGGAACAATTGCTTAACCCCGCTTTTTTGCTTCGCATGTGTAGGGTAATAAATGATGCAACCAATTGGAAATAAAATAATCCCCTTGCCCATTACTGGTAAGGCTATACATGTCCTCGGTACCAACAGTCGATCGGTAAATTCCTTAATTATGCTTATCTTAAAGGCCTTCATGCACACCACAGGAGACAGACTTAAGGTTTGACAGGACTGAAGAAAGTTGGTTGGGGAAAGTTGGTCAGAGGTAGAGTCGTGCTGGAGTCCGGTGGTAGTTCTGTTACACGGCAGAGTGAATGTCCCGTCGCCTCCTTGCCGAGAGGAAAGGGCATAGCTCTGTTCTGGTGGGGGGGGGGGGGAGGCGTTGTTTGGCAAACCAGGAAATACTTAAGGTGAAATGAAAATATTTTCTTTAATAAATATTCATGCATATTTTCAGTTTAAAATGGGGAATTTTTCGATTGTTGTGTGATTTTTTTTTCTGCCTGGGATATTGGCTTCGAGTTACATCAGTATGCAAAATTTCAGTTTTCTTGCCCACCCAGAAGGTACCAAACATTTATATCAGTGAGTGGGTCAGTGAGTCAGTGATTAGAAAGAGTCCCTCTTTTCAAAGTCTCCTTCTGCTGCATCTTCCTTCTCACGTATGACGTCATTGATGTTTTAACACAATGCATGATTAGATGTCCAGGAGAGCTTGATTGATTCAAAGAGGTGAAGTTTGATTCAAATTGCCAATCTAGACCTATAATATCAAATATGATTTTGAGATGTAGCTTTAAATAGTGTATACTGATTACATTCAGCTGGTGGCACACAGGGGTGTTAAAATATGCAGTCATACTATGGAGACCGCTGCTAACCACACCGTCAAGGTGTGTCAGTGCAGTCGCTATATAAGGAGAGGTTGGGAATTAAATGAAACAAGCAGAGGGAACAAAGCGACAAAAATAATAATAGGAATAATTAAAACTGTTCAAACAGCCAGGAGGGGAGATGGAACACAAAGCGAGAGCAGGGAAGAGTGGCGGATAAAAGTCGGACGAGGAATAATGGGAACGTCTGCAGGAGGGAGCAATTGCGTAGGGAGTTGGGAGGAGGGGGAGGAGGGGAAGGAGGGGGAGGGGGTGAAAGAGCTGTTCGAGTGGAAATAAGAAATGAAACGCAATGTGACATGAGGAATCAAAGTTTGCTACTCTGGATCCTCCATCTCCCCCACCCCTCCTTTTGGCACCGTGGAGCCAAATCTAACCAGCTCAGTGGGCACGTTAGCTCCTGTGCCATTGATGTCCATTGTGACAACCATTTCGTCCATTACACTCCAGCGAACGCTCAGCTGAGGCTCATTTCATGAAGTTTTTGGTTTTTTTCTAAGCAGAATGTGCAGGTGTCATCATTAATGATCAAGTCGAAAGTGTCGTTCACATATCGTCATACAATTAATCGATAATAATAATCAATTATATGATTATTAAATTATTTGATCTGAAGCTAACTCTCAGAAATGGCTGAAAGTTTTATTTCTGAAATTCCAATAGAGGTGAAACTTCCACGGATCGTCCGAGATGGTGAGACTGCAAAAACTTGCAGCAACAAACATTATATTCCTTCTTCATTCACCCAACGACTCATCACAGTTCCTTCCTTCCTCCACCCTCCATGGCCACCCACCACCCACCTCCTACTCCGTGCACCAGCCGCACCCCCTGTTGTGCCTGCTGGGCTTGACGGATGCGTGTGGCGGGGTGTGCGCGGCGTGCCATCGCTCACACACCCAGTCGCCCACCCGCCAGCCAGCCACGCAGCTCGGCAGGCAGCCAGGCACAAAGGCATCCAGGGTCAAGGACAAAGGGACCGAGGAGTGGGGGGTGGCGCATGTGGATGGACTATGCCAACCATGTCATGCAGGTGCTGTAGGCATCACTGGCACAACGACAAAGGCACACAAGGTATACAATGTGTGTCGGTCATAGTTGGTGAGGGGGGGGGGGAGAAAGAGAGAGAGAGAGAGAGAGAGAAGAGAGAGAGAGAGAGAGAGAGAGAGAGAGAGAGAGAGAGAGACAGAAGACCAGAGAGAGACAGAGAGAGAGACAGAGACGAGAGAGAGACAGAGACAGAGACAGAGAGAGAGACAGAGACAGAGACAGAGACAGAGACAGAGACAGAGACAGAGACAGAGACAGAGACAGAGACAGAGACAGAGACAGAGACAGAGACAGAGACAGAGACAGAGACAGAGACAGAGACAGAGACAGAGACAGAGACAGAGAGAGAGAGAGAGAGAGAGAGAGAAGAGAGAGAGAGAGAGAGAGAGAAGAGACAGACAGACACAGAGAGAGACAGAGAGAGACAGAGAGAGACAGAGAGAGACAGAGAGAGACAGAGAGAGACAGAGAGAGACAGAGAGAGAGACAGAGACAGAGACAGAGACAGAGAGAGAGAGACAGAGACAGAGACACAGAGAGAGAGACAGAGACAGAGACAGAGACAGAGACAGAGACAGAGAGAGACAGAGAGAGAGACAGAGAGAGACAGACAGACAGAGAGACACAGAGAGAGAGAGAGAGACAGAGAGAGACAGAGAGAGACAGAAAGACGAAGAGAATGTTCTGTTCGTTGGGGGGGGGGGGTTGTTAATCGACACAAATTGGACTCAGGGCGAGAAACGACCGTCTTCGTAGGATGAGGGACATTTAGAATCGAAGATTGTGTGATTAATAAACTTGACATTAACCCGGGAAGAATCAGAATATTGGTTTAATGTCGATACACTGTATACACTTATGAGTAAGTATAAACACTGGACTAAAGGACGCCAGCTTCTCCTCTCCCATCGATTAAGGTAAATATCCATTCCATTTTGAGAAGTTGTGTTTTTATTCTCAGAAGTTTGTGAAACAAGTCTCCTTAAAGACATATATATATATATATATACATATATAATATATATATATATATATATATATAATATATATATATATATATATATTTGTTGCGAATTCGCGCCGTCGCGGTGCGATCGGCCACGCGACTCGAACCGGACCGCCTCGCCCACCGGACGGACAATTCAGTCGTGACCCTCCCGGCTAACGCCGGGATCCAGTCACGGGTGGGCCTTTCGACCTCACCACAATCGTGCCAATCGGCCACCCGCGTAGGATAGGGTTGTTCGCCAAATTCGACCTACCTAAGTACCCACGCGGATGGTAAACCGGGCGATCGTACCTCGCCGCAGGTCGACTCCGGACACGAGCCGCTTGGGCGGGCCGTTCCGTACTATCGGATAACCGAGCGGTGTTATCGTCGACCTCGACGGTTCAGATTATTTACCGGGCGTTTTGCACCCACTACGAACCCTTTACGTGAAGCAGGATGGAGGTTCAATTAAAGAAAAGACGAAGCGAAACGGGAAAACAGTTCACAACAATGCACATTTATTCAGCGGCACGCGGAGCACACATATAGCACACGTATTTACAGTCACAATTAACGATTGCACATATATCACATAGAACAAAAGAAACGCACATATAAAAGGAGTAAAACCGACTACACGCACACGGACCACTTATACAGTTACTACCTTACAAGACACGGCGCCACACACACGCATTCACACCGAAGCAAAGAAAAGACCCCTCAAAGGCAAGGGAGTCAGACTGGGCCCGTGGGCCTAATGCGCGTGGAACCTGGATGAGCGGCCAGGCCCACGAGACCGAAGGGTCCTACCCGCGCCCTCGTGGCGAGCCGCAGAATGTCGCTGCACGGCGGTTCCGTGGGCACCTGCTGGTGTAAGTGGACGGGGCCCCTTGTCGCACTCTCTCAGCGCGGGGGAAAAAAGGGGGAATTGTTGATGCTCTGGGGAGGGAGTATGGCTGGCTTGCTCGAATCCCGCGACGCGAGCCTCCAGGTCACACTCAGCCGTTCGCCTCCGCAGCCGTCTGCCCCACGATCTCACCTCACCGATCGCCTCGAGCTCCGTCTCCAACGACCCAGCCCAACTGACTTCCTCACCGATCTCTCCAACTCGACTCACTCCACGATACTGCTCAACTCACTCCCTCACCGATCTGCTGCTCCACCGACACTCCTCACGATACTGCTCAACTGACTTCGCCCCACGATACTGCTCAACTGACTTCTCACCGATCTGCTGCTCCACCGACACTCCTCGAGCTCCTCACTGCGCTCGCCTTTTTATATCGGCTTCGGGAACCCACCATATGCAAATTATCGGATCCAAACGACCTCAGGGGCGGAGCCACGCTCGCCGATTGGACGGAGAAAAGGGGGCGTGTATCATTCCTGATCCTCAAATTTGCATATGCCGATTTTCGTCAGGCGCGTCTGGAGGCGGGGCCAAGCCGCCCCGCGCCTCCTGATTGGGTGGATCAGATGTGGGCGTGTATCATTTCTGATCCGATTTCTCCTCGGAAAACCCGCCATCTGCACTCGCGTCTCGCGCGTCTCGCTGAAGACAGCTCGACGCTCGGCGCCCACAGGTGGTGCGGGAATGGCGTAGGAGAAGGTGGTGGAGGGTTTTCGGCGGTGTTCGATGGCCATGGTGCTGTTTGGAATGGCGGTGATGTGAGGTTTGCGGTAGCGAGTGGTGAAGGTAGGTTTTTGCTGCTGGCGTTGTTGTTGTTGTTGGCGTGGGTGGCTCAAAACAAAGGTAGAACAGAAAAACGCCTAACTCAAAGGATCGCAGCCCGAATGAATCACATTAATTCCCTCTATACAATGGGTTTGGGCTAACTACACATGTACTTAAGAAATATATCTCACCTACGGGACCTTTATGGTGTTTGCGAATTTCCAGAGCCGTAACACTACCCCCTCCCTTTTTACAGACTCGTCCCGAGTCGTCAAATTATCGTGTGCCATCATGTGTAGTTCTCCCCTAGTACGTTTTACCTACGGATCCCTGAGTGCGACATTCATGGTATTCGTGTCCCAAAATAAATAACCTGAGGGCTGAGTAACTAACTAAACAAACTCACTCACACGGACGACTTAAATAAAATTGCCGGCGCTAACACATACATGCCGGGGGCGCACTCATATTTACAATACAACTTAACACCTTAACCTTATAATTTACACTACTCATGGCCCAGGATCAATGGACTCTGCAGGAAAAAGGAGAGTCAAAAGGAAACCGGTGCACGGGCCGCCACTGCAGGCCCGGTGTTGCAGCTGCCAACAGGACAGTTCCTGCAGCTTGCAAACTGTTGCTTGCGGATCCTGGCGCGCATGGAAATGAACAGGGGGGTGCAAAGCAAAATTGAACGGGGCTGGTGAACAGGGGCAGTGGGCATGACATGGCAAAGGTAAAGGCAACATAGCCTGCAGAAAAGGCCGTTGCAGGCAAACAAGCCGGCTGACGAACTGGCCGGCACAGGCCTTGCAGTAAAAACAGCCGTCGGACGATCCGGCCGGCACAGGCCTTGCAGCAAAACACAGCAGACGATCCGGCCGGCACAGGCCTTGCAGAAAACAACCAGCCGATGAAGTTGGCCGGCACAGGCCCGCAGCCACAGCCGCAGACGATGAAGTTGGCAGCCTTTGCCTTGCAGTGGAGGTTGGTGGAGGGAGTGCGGTGGTGTTGGCCACACAGAAGGTGGACTCGGACCTACCCTACCGCTACCTGTCTCCCTCCCACCTATCGCCTTTGCCTGTCACTGTACCTACCCACTCCCTTAATTTGTAAAAACCAATTTAGCCCCCAACTTATTTTTTTGTTTGTTTTTATTTTCATCCCCTCTATAATTCGTCCCCTAACCCCCTTTACTGTCTCTGTTCGGCTAACCTATCGTCACCTAGCCTACTCCACACCCCTACGTTCCTTCCCGGAGGGGAATAAGGGAGAGCTAGCGTCCTGTGTCGAGGCCCAACAAAGCCTCAAGATGGCCTCCCAGAGTTCAGCGATCTCTAACCCAAAGTGGGTCCAGCGGCCCACAACGAGAGCGAAGGGATGGATGGTGCGGAGGGGTACACTTCCTAATCTACCCTAACCATTTAACTGTAAAACTACCCCGGGGCTTTCAACAAGCGCCTCTCGCTTACACTATTGGTTCTAAAAACCCAGATTCCCGTCGCCTGTGTTGGTGTCACACAATTTCGGGCCTCGCCCTCAAATTTTCCCTCGTGCCCTTGCACGGTCTCATGGCTGGGACGCGTGGCTCCCTTTGGCAGGCACGACCTTGCCGAATCCCCTACAATGGCACCCCCGGGCACTACACTGCCTCCGAGCCTACCAGCTCCCTAAACACCGGGGAGTGCCCCCATGGCAACTCCCCTGAAACGCACACGTGGCAGGCTGGCGCCCCGGGCCCCTTTCCGAGGGTCACCCGTGCCCACGAAACTGCCCACGCGGCCAACGGCGCTCCGGGCCCCCGCACCAAGCGGGCGCACCCGTGCCCACTACGCTAACCCGGCCCCCATGGGCCCTTGGCTACCACGGCCGACTAGCCCGGTGCCCGGGGTACCCACTCAGCGATACTCACCGTTCGCAGCCACGCTCCCAGCCCGTCAACAGGGCTCCTGCACCCCTCCAAATGGGTATCGAGCCTACTTCCCCACCAACAACAAAACGACCTCCATTTTTCAATTTAACTAACCCACTAACTCACTCTACACTGACCCGGGGTCCCTTGGCGCGGGAGTCACTCCTCCCCCAATCACTCATCGCACCATGCATTCCACATTCGCTCCACTCACACAGACCCGCTGGCCTCACTCACTCACCACGTTTCCACACAACTCACCAACTCACACATCGCTGAATCCTGCCATCCTTCTAACTACCTCCCTAACTAACTCGTGCTCCCACGTCGTCCCTTACACTATAGCACGTTCCTTTTAACACTACGTAGCTAAGCTACGTCCCTCTACACATCCACAGTCTGTCACTGTCCTCAATCATCAAAAATTATTTCCCAACCTAAAGCTCACTACAATCCCTCTACCTAATCCATTCCACGGACTCCATGAGGACTTACCCCTGCCCATGAAGTCGGTCTAACTAACACTAACCCTTCCCCTGACTAGTGCCATCCTGTGCCCAGGTAAGGGGGTCTTTCACCCTTGCCCAGGGAATCCTGTTCACCCGAAAGCGAGGCTTGCTTTTGTTATTTTTTTTTTTTTCTTCCAATTACGCGCAGCACCAGCGGGCAACTCACAGCTCGCGCACTTTGCACCTTTCCCGTGACGTCATGCAGCTGCACGCGCACCTCGTCCCTCTTGGACGGTACCTCCGGCAGGGATTCACCCTCCTGCCGGATTCCAACCCCACGTGCAGCCATGACGTCACCCTGCGCACCCCCAAAAGCAAACCTCGCACTCCGAGGGGCCTCCCACGCGAACACATGTGCTCTGCCATTGGAGCTTAACACAAGCTCGCGTGGAGAACCCACCGGTCCAAATCCATAATCCTGCCTACACTTTGTCCGTCCGCGGAATCGGCAAATCCACCGCTGGCGTTTCCGGACCGGGCTTCACTCCCGCAAGCGAGCACGTGGGGGTCTCGTGCGTTGCACAGCACGGACCTCGCGCTCGCTGCTGGGTGAACCCGGCACGGTCCCCACAACAGCTACAGCCGCTACCCGGCTTTTGTCCCTCTGTCGCCGTCGTCTCCGTTCCACCCACGCACACCTGCGTGTCACGACGCACAGACTCCACTCCATCACACTCACATTCACACCGGGAGACGCGGCTGCATGCTCACGCATGCCGACCGACATCTCCCTCACATACAGAGACCTCACACACACGGTCTCCCTCACACGGACCCTCTCACTCACACCCAACCTTTCACCTGCCCAGGGGGTCTCACTCACACCATGCGTGCCGGAAAGCACGCATCTCCGACACTCGCAAACACACACCCCTGCACAACCACACTGGGGATTCGTGTCCCACAGGGGTTCCGCGGGCCTTGTACCCCCCAAGCTACACGTGCACCTATCCACAGCACTCGTCCCTTCAACTCCGCTTGGCACGACCGAACCCACCTGGTCGTGATTCGCCTCAAGGGGGCATACTCCCTCCCCTCGTTCCTGGAGGCGGCCATCCAGCTGCTCACACGGGTCTCTACCCAGTCCGCGAGCTCACCCCCATTATCCTCCACTACTTCTGTGTGTGTGTGTTCTGTTCTTTTAACCCGTCATTATCATGCAGTCTCTCCTCTATTTTCTCTATCTCCCTGGTCTCTATACATCTATTAGTTTCTGTTTCTTGCTGGAGTTTTTCCATCTCTCTGGACTTCAATTTCATTCTCTCCTTCAGTTCATTAATTTCAAACTCGTATAGTTTTTGTTTTCTCTCCCACTCTTCCTCATGCTCCTCATTTTCCAATCTCATCGTTTCTCTCAATTGGCTCATTTCCTTCCTGTGTTTCATTCGCTGCTCTCTCATTACCCTTCCTTGCTTCCTCTCCTGTCCTTCCTTCTCCAGTTTCATGGTTTGCTTCATTTGGTTAATCTCTTTCTTGTGTTCATTTGCTGCTGTCTCATTACTCTTCCTTGTTTCTTCTCGTGTCCTTCCTTCTCCAGTTTTATGGTTTGCTTATTTGGTTAATCTCCTTCTTGTGTTTCAGTTGCTGCTGTCTCATTACTCTTCCTTGTTTCTTCTCCTGTCTTTCCTTCTGCAGTTTATGGTTTTCTTCATGTGGTTAATTTCCTTTTTGTGTTTCATTCGCTGTTCTTTGTCTACCTCTCTCGCACTCCAGCCTTGCCTTTTCTTTCAATTGGTCAACCTCGGCTTCATGTTTTTTTTGTTTTCTATCCCATTGTTCCTCTCGTTCTTCCCTCTCCAATCTCGTTGTGTCCTTCAATCTCCTCATTTCTCCTTCCTGCTTCATTCGTCGCTCCTTCAACTTCTCTCGTATTCCAACCTACTTTTTTCGTTTTGTCGTTCAATTTCAAATTCATACTCTTTCAGTTTTTTATTCCACTGTCTTTCTTGTTCCTCGTTCTGCAATCTCGTTATTTCTTTCAACTGACTGATTTCGTTCTCCTGTCGTAATCCTTGTTCTTTCAGGACTCTTTCTTGTTCCTCATTCTGCAATCTCGTGGTTTCCTTCCATTGATCGATTTCCTTCTTCTGTCTCATTCGTTCTTCCATCATTACTCTTTCTTGCATCTCATTCCCCAATCTGGCCTTTGCTTCCAGCTGTTCGATCTGTACAGCGTGGTTCCTTAACGTCTCATTCTCCGTTCTCGTCTTTTCCTCTCTCACCATCCTCAACTCGTTTCGTAATTCCGTCTCTTCGTTCTGGTGTTTCTGTAACTCAGTTTTCTTCTCCAATTCTTTTCTCATCTCCGCACACTCCGACCTTGCTTTGGCTTCTAACTGTTCTTCCATCTTGCCCTTGTGTTTGTCTATCCGTCTTCCCAGTTCCTCTGTCTCCGATTTTACCTCCCGTCCCAGCTTATCAACTCTCTTAGTCATGTCTTGCAGTCTTTTCTCACACTCCACTATTTTTATTTCCTTCGTGCACGTCTCCGTCACCCCAATTAATTTTTCCCTCTTGGTCACCGTCACCTCCACGCTTCTCGCCCAACACGTCTCCCGAATTATTTTTTCCTCACCCGCCTTCACCGCGGGCCTGACAACCGTTGCACCCCTCCCAGCCGTTCGCTCCACACGTGGCGTCGCCATTACGCACTTCGCTGTTGTTGCCTTCATGCCCGCCTGCAGGCTTCGGCCCATTTGCTGCGTTTCACCCCGCATTTCTTTTATTTCTTCCTTCATTTCGTTTTTGTTTGTTTCCATTTTGAGTGCGTTTCCATCCATTTTTTCGTTCAATTCGTTATTCATTCCTTCCATTTTTTCGTTCAATTCGTTATTCATTCCTTCATTTTGTTTGTGTTTGTTTCCATCTGCTTGTTCACTCTTTTATTTCGTTTTTCATTTCGCTCATTTGCTGCTTCATTCCGCTTATGCCTGCAAAATCATGTTTACCTGGCCCACGTTAAGTGGGTCCGCGGCAATCGCTTCACCCTCAGGCGCGGGTCCGCCGGCGACTGGGGAAGGACTTTGACGGAGGCGGGGTGGGGGGTGTCATACACCGCGGCCTCTGCCGCCGCGCGCCCATTTCGGGCCCTGGGTTCAGTTGGGGGGAAATTGTTCCTGCTCATTAAGCATTTCCTGCATGGGGGTCTCATCCTGGACCATGGATTCTACATCACTACACATATACATCTCTACTACCCCGGCTCCCGCTCGCCTTGAGACCATCTTATTCCACGTAAGGGGTTAATTTAATCGCTCGTAATTTAGAGGGAATCGGTGGTCGCTCCTCTCACCCCTGGACCGATTCCCTGTGAATTTAGCTTGGAGACGGGAGGGATTTGAATCACACTCCTGTACACCAGTGTTGCGAATTCGCGCCCGTCGGCGTGCGATCGGCCACGCGACTCGAACCGCGACCGCCTCGCCCACCGGACGGACAATTCAGTCGTGACCCTCCCGGCTAACGCCGGGATCCAGTCACGGGTGGGCCTTTCGACCTCACCACAATCGTGCCAATCGGCCACCCGCGTAGGATAGGGTTGTTCGCCAAACTCGACCTACCTAAGTACCACGCGGATGGTAAACCGGGCGATCGTACCTCGCCGCAGGTCGACTCCGGACACGAGCCGCTTGGGCGGGCCGTTCCGTACTATCGGGATAACCGAGCGGTGTTATCGTCGACCTCGACGGTTCAGATTATTTACCGGGCGTTTTGCACCCACTACGAACCTTTACGTGAAGCAGGATGGAGGTTCAATTAAAGAAAAACAGAAGCGAAACGGGAAAACAGTTCACGCAATGCACATTTATTCAGCGGCACGCGGAGCACACATATAGCACACGTATTTACAGTCACAATTAACGATTGCACATATATCACATAGAACAAAAGAAACGCACATATAAAAGGAGTTAAACCGACTACACGACACACGGACCACTTATACAGTTACTACCTTACAAGACACGGCGCCACAACACGCATTCACACACGAAGCAAAGAAAAGACCCCCTCAAAGGCAAGGGAGTCAGACTGGGCCCGTGGGCCTAATGCGCGTGGAACCTGGATGAGCGGCCAGGCCCACGAGACCAAGGGTCCTACCCGCGCCCTCGTGGCGAGCCGCAGAATGTCGCTGCACGGCGGTTCGTGGGCACCTGCTGGTGTAAGTGGGAACGGGGCCCTTGTCGCACTCTCTCAGCGCGGGGAAAAAAGGGGGAATTGTTGATGCTCTGGGGAGGGAGTATGGCTGGCTTGCTCGAATCCCGCGACGCGAGCCTCAGGTCCACCTCAGCCGTTCGCCTCCGCAGCCGTCTGCCCCACCGATCTCGCCTCACCGATCGCCTCGAGCTCCGTCTCCAACGACCCAGCCCAACTGACTTCCTCACCGATCTCTCCAACTCGACTCACTCCACGATACTGCTCAACACTTCCTCACCGATCTGCTGCTCCACCGACACTCCTCACGATACTGCTCAACTGACTTCGCCCCACGATACTGCTCAACTGACTTGCCCCACGATACTGCTCAACTGACTTCGCCCCACGATACTGCTCAACTGACTTCTCACCGATCTGCTGCTCCACCGACACTGCTCGAGCTCCTCACTGCGCTCGCCTTTTTATCGGCTTCGGGAACCCACCATATGCAAATTATCGGATCCAAACGACCTCAGGGGCGGAGCCACGCTCGCCGATTGGACGGAGAAAAAGGGGGCGTGTATCATTCCTGATCCTCAAATTTGCATATGCCGATTTTCGTCAGGCGCGTCTGGAGGCGGGGCCAAGCCGCCCCGCGCCTCCTGATTGGGTGGATCAGATGTGGGCGTGTATCATTTCTGTACCGATTTCTCCTCGAAACCCGCCATCTGCACTCGCGTCTCGCGCGTCTCGCTGAAGACAGCTCGACGCTCGGCGCCCACAGGTGGTGCGGGAATGGCCGTAGGAGAAGGTGGTGGAGGGTTTTCGGCGGTGTTCGATGGCCATGGTGCTGTTTGGAATGGCGGTGATGTGAGGTTTGCGGTAGCGAGTGGTGAAGGTAGGTTTTTGCTGCTGGCGTTGTTGTTGTTGTTGGCGTGGGTGGCTCAAAACAAAGGTAGAACAGAAAAACGCCTAACTCAAAGGATCGCAGCCCGAATGAATCACATTAATTCCCTCTATACAATGGGTTTGGGCTAACTACACATGTACTTAAGAAATATATCTCACCTACGGGACCTTTATGGTGTTTGCGAATTTCCAGAGCCGTAACAATATATATATATATATATATATAATAATATATATATATATATAATATATATATATATATATATATATATATATATATATATATATATAAAACACACTGATGATCCCAGATCACCGTTTATCGTTATCTTCAGTCTGGGCACCTGTATG
The DNA here is from genome assembly GCA_035128595.1 of Eptatretus atami. Classification (NCBI taxonomy): domain Eukaryota; kingdom Metazoa; phylum Chordata; class Myxini; order Myxiniformes; family Myxinidae; genus Eptatretus; species Eptatretus atami. Next base: position 73,055,315 of record CM068962.1, on the reverse strand, counting down.
ACGTCATCGAAGTTCTTGAATAACTTCATGAAACGATTTCACTTCAATACATAAAAATAGATGAATAATATGATAATATTAGGTCACAGTGCACCTTGTTTATAACAAAAATGATGGGGGTCATCAGGACAGCGGAACGTCATGTGCGAGATAAGGGTTGTTACCTAAAATGGTTCACAAAGCTTCCAAAAGAAGCCAAAATTTTTTGGAAAGGGGTGTGCCTCTGCACAACTGCAGATTTGAAGAACTTTCTGAACTCACCCAAAACACAGATAGCTTGCATCTCCTGTACTGCAAATTCTGAGGCCGTGGGGATTGATGCAAGGCCTGAAGGTCCATAGACAGCGCGTTCTACCCAAACCTTCGACCATCGGTGCCAATGAATGAACTTTGAACCTTGCAGGATTACCTCGTGTGAAACCGGGTCATATCTGGGGATGGTCAGTGTACACGGTAATGATATTTCATATTAGTCATGTTTGGGAGAATGGAAAGGTGGTGGTGGGCAGTGAGAGTCGGACTCAGGGAAGTTGTTTTAAGGTGAGAGTTGGTCTCAGGGAAGTTGTTCACAGGTGAGAGTTGGACTCACAAGTAAAAGGGCTTTGAGTCAGGTCAGTTATGGGAGCATGCACACGTCACTGAGTCAATTTTCCGCCGGTACTCCAGGGGCCTCCGTCTGGCCATCCCACAGGCAGATGCCTGGCCCATCCCCATTTCCTTGATATGCTGATCAATCTGCTGCAACCACGAGGCACATGATTGGCCTGTTGGCTTCTGCCACTCACGAGGCTCCCTCACTGAGAGAATCT
>CM068962.1:73023873-73053892 GCA_035128595.1 Eptatretus atami | reverse complement strand
GATCTTGACATTCCCAAACGATGCACCGCAGCTTGATCTCTCCGACATTCTCCCCATAATCCAGTCCATACAAGTGCTGAAAAGTGTGGGGGCCAATACACACCCCTGAGGAACTTCAGTAACAACTGGAAATAAGTCAGAGATGATACCACATCTCACAGCACTCTCAGTACCAGAGTATAGTTCAGACGTCAGATCGATCAGTTTTGGTGGCACCCCACGAAGACCAAGAATCCTCCAGAGGGCATCCCGATTCACCGAATCGAACACTTTGCAGAGATCAACATCGGCTACAAGCAGCCTCTGCCGAAACACTCATCTCTGCTCGGTGAGGACCCGAAGAGCAAGGATACGGTCAATCGTTGACCTCTTTGGTGTAAAGCCAGACTGCTCTGGGCACTGATGCTCAAGCAGATGGTGGTGAACCCTATCAATAATTATCCGAGCAAAGACCTTGCCCGGCACTGAGAGTGGCGTCACCCCTCGGTCGGGGGTCTATAGTGTCCTCTTCGGCCGTGCTGTTATAAATATTATCACAGACCACTTGCTTTGAGCGCTGTAATATATATCAAAAAAACAATTTGCTTGGTTCCTTATTTTGCATCTATTGGTAAAAAGAGAAGTGTGTGTGTGTGTGTGTGTGTGTGTGTGTGTGTGTGTGTGTGTGTGTGTGTGTGTGTGTGTGTGTGTGTGTGTGTGTGTGAGTGATATACTGCCGCCACTCACTTGTACTAACAGGAAATGGTAAGAACTCGACACTTCTCATCCATTGATATTTCTGGTATTTCCGTGAGTCCAATTTGCATTCAGGAACAGAACAATTTTTATGGTTTTATCCATTTTTAAAGTGCCCGGCGAGCAGAACCAAGTCACTGAAAACGCACAAACAGTGCATGCGCAGAAGACCTCGTTGAGCGTTCATACATCATTTTGAAAGTGGTTTACGGTACGGTCGCTGCTGCTGAGACAGCAAGCAGAAAAAAACAGGTGTGGAGGAATATCCGAGAAGACGAGACCACTTGCTACCCGCAGTTCATGCAGGGATCTGTAGTTTGTTTAGGCTGCCACAGATAACTCGCGGACTCTTCACGAAGGACACCCACGGGATCCTTAAGTTCCACCAAACACTGGGATGGCAGTTATAGCTGGGTCGGGATACAAACCCAGGCTAGACAGTTCAGAGGCAAGCGTGCTCCCTCTTCACCATATTGTGACGTCATATAGTGAGGCTAGCGTTATATCGTTGAGGGCTCAGGACAACAGAAAAAAACATTTCAGGGTTGTTCTAACGACCACACAAAATACCTCGCTTTGAACGATAACAACGGAATGCAAAATACCTGCTTTATGTCTACGTGACGTCACAAACACCTTACGCATTTGGAAAGGAAAACGGAATTAAACAAATCAAATTGACTCATAACCAGCAAAAGGAAATGGACTTCAAAGAGGTCTTTCTCATAGCTCACAGGGTGGTACCACCAACAGATGGTTGCACCAAGTCAGATGTTTCACTGCGCACGGACCCCACCATCGTCCCTCTTTTCCAAGTCTCCTACTGCATTTTCCTTCTCGTGCATGACGTCATTGATGTTTTTACATAATGCATGATCATCAGGTCTCTCTATAAAGCCGGCCCTGCAGTGATAAAAGAAATAAAGTTTTTTTTTTGTCTTTCACTTAGTAAATTAATTTTCGCGGGAAGCGATTTAGCTCGCAAGAAGTCCTGAGCATTAGCTCCGAGGAAGCATCACCTTGGGTTTTAAGAGAGCGTCAAGAGCACTGCATTAAGCTAAGTCCCTATTACGCTAATACTAAACTCAATCACTTAAACTGCTCACTGAAATGTCGCACGCAGTGGCTCCTGAATGTTTTTTGGTGAAAGTAATGGGATAACCGGGCAAGTGTTTGTGTTTTCCTTCATTCTGTATGCCGTCCTTTCTCATCCCCTCTCCTTGGGTCTCCTTGGACTCATCCCCGATCGGCCCCCGCCCTCCACGACCCCAAAGTCCTCTCCAACTAACGTACCTCCCCAAAGTCTCTCTCCAAACTGGCCTCAATTACTCTCCGTCAATATCGCCCTCAAGGCAAGATGACCTCTCCACTTACACCGCGGCTCTCTTCGGAGCACTCGCTGGCAACCCCTCCCCGGGTAGGCCCCTCTCTGCCCAGACGACCCCGCCCCTTCTATCCAGATCCTCATCGCCCAAACCACGCTGGTCTCTCACAGCGTGCTCCTCATTTGCATAATTAGCTCCCATCCCAATCTATTGCCACAACGACGCAAAAGGCCCGGAGGGTGTTTCATTGCCTTGTGGACTATATACATCCCCCGATCGCAGCCCCCTCCTCCCACTCACCACCTCCTTCACCACAAACCTCCCACAACTCTTCTCCTCCCTCCCCCATATCCACACACCGACCCCCACCACAGTGGGTCCTCTCACTCTGAGATATGCCAAAACTCTCCTGACATCCCCTCCATCTCTTTCACTCCCAATTGTATCAGCAATGAAAAGCGATCTCGTTCTCCTATGCCGCTCTTACCGCGAATAAAAAAATGGACATTCTGATGGTCTTCTCCATTTTGAAAATGACACCATCATCGAGTGCGACGTCAAATATAAATTGCCATCCGCATCTCGAGCAGCTTGTGCGTGGTGCTGCAATTTTCTTTTTGCAAATCCACGCATCGATCGCACACTGGGTCTTTGGATTGTGCTCCATGGTACCGCCCTAAGACCATCTCATTTTGAGAGGGCTTTCCGAGCAGGATATGGTCTCCATTGTGGACCAACGACCAGGAGAACGCACTGATGCAAGAACTGCGAGGGGATCGGAAGGTCTAAGATTGTGTTGCGTGCAATGTGAGTGTGGACTCCTCCAAAAAGGGCAGCAAATGGTGTTGCTGCCTCTGAGCGAACTGGATCTGAGTTTGATTCCCGATGGAGTCCATTTCCTTATGTTAAGTACCTTTCTGGCGCAGTGCGAGCAAGGGGTACTGCATCCTGGCAAGCAAGAAGATAGTTAGTTACGTTTTGTGTAATTATCTAAATTAAGCCTTCAGACTATATCAAGGCCTATACTTCGGAGATCCTTGTAAAGGATTTTTTTTAAAAATAAATAAATAAAAGATGCTACAAGGAGTTGTTGTTTCATATGCAGCCTGTGAGCTGCTGGTTGCATCAATTTTTTTTCTGGAAGTGCAGCTGTGCCTCTGTTACCAGTAAGCACAAAGCAGGTACTCTTTTTGCCAACCTTGAAAGTCAAACCCACCTGGTGTCATTTCAACGGCACGACAGGGGGTTTGAACTCAAGACCCTAAGATCTTAAGCCAGCCACCTTAACCGTTAAGCCAACACCAAGCTTTCTGCACAGAAAGGATGGTCTGATTGGCGTCTTACCACCTCCACAAAAGGCTATTAATGGAGAGTTAGAGACAGGGAAGTTGATAAGGTGTTGAGCTTTTATGACAACCCACTCCAAGGTATTACAGGTGCGTTCGTGGTGCATCAGAGGAAGGTCCAATTCGCATGGACAGGGGATTCAGGTAAGAGTTAAAAGAATATTATTACATGAGAAATGAGGCAAGGAGCAAGTAATGGAGCGGTTTGTATGAAGGTCACTTGAAAGTGGATAGAGCTATACAAGGGGGAGGGAAGCGTGGCGAACAGAGTGCTTAATTAATCTAAGTGGGAGATATTGATTAGCCCAGCATATGATACCTGATATGCACGACGGAGCCTCATCTTCAGCCTCCAGCCCTGACTCTACAAAGCTCAACGGCTGCAAAGTAACCACAAGACACAAACGTTTTTTAAAAACCACTCCCGGTATAGCAGCAGATGATTGAATCAGCAACTTTCTTTTTGGAATGTGTAATCGAATAACAACAACAATTTACCCTCCAGTTTGTACTGGCCATGCCAACCTCAAAAGTTGCATTACAGTGGAGGCTAATTAATGTGCTACAGGCATGCTTGGCCTAAACACCGACATGTTTGGTCGAACGGGGTTTGTGTTCGAAACTGGACTGGCTGGTGTGGATTTATCAAAATGGAATCTTTTAATGCCATGTCATGTGATCATGTCAAGGTGGACGAATATTGCATGATGGTCTATGGATTCTCAGGCTTGGTGTGTGATGGACCCTGGTGCATTGCATCAAAACAAAAGATTTGAACCTGGAGAGATGTTGGACGTTTTTTTTTGTATACATTGTTGAGGCTCATGGAAGAGCTGGAGCAGAATAGAAGGGAATAATAAAATGGAAAGGGGGGAACAACAGCAACAGCAGAATAGAAGTTATCATTGCGTGTGCAGCCTATGGCTGCTTGCTGGTTTGCATAATTGCTGGGAGCGAAGCTGTGCCACTAATGCAGTGCCCCTTGCTGGGTATGACGGAAATTTGTAATTTGCTCATGATGCCGGCGAATACTCGCCTCTCTTCACGAAGGATACCATGGGGTCTTTAAGGTCCACCAACTGATGCCGGCAGACAGGACGCCCAGTTTAACGTCCATCCGAGAGACGGCACACACATTGATTAATCACCCTGCCCGTGAAACACCAGGATGACAGTTTATAGCTGGGTCGGGATTCGAACCCAGATTAGACAGCTTTGAGGCGAATGAGCGTACCTCCAAGTCATCCTGCCAGCCAGGGTAGAAATGGGAGTGAAATCAAGGGGAGGGGGAGATGGAGGTGAATAAACTGAAACACAAGTAGAGGAATGGGAAAATGGGGATGAAACAGAAAAGGAACAAACCAACCGACAACTAACCAAGAAAAGAGGTGAGGGGGGGGGGGGGGATAAATCACAATGAACTGGAAAAAGGGAGTGAGTTTCAGGGATGAGCAGTGCAGGGTCACGTTATAATCATGCAATCCTATGGTGGTGAGGGACAGGGGGGATAAATCACAATGATCTGGAAAAAGGGAGTGAGTTTCAGGGATGAGCAGTGTAGGGTCACGTTATAATCATGCAATCCTATGTTGGTGAGGGACAGGGGGGATAAATCACAATGATCTGGAAAAAGGGAGTGAGTTTCAGGGGATGAGCAGTGTAGGGTCACGTTATAATCATGCAATCCTATGTTGGTGAGGGACAGGGGGGAAAATCACAATGATCTGGAAAAAGGGAGTGAGTTTCAGGGATGAGCAGTGTAGGGTCACGTTATAATCATGCAATCCTATGTTGGTGAGGGACAGGGGGGAGAAATCACAATGATCTGGAAAAAGGGAGTGAGTTTCAGGGATGAGCAGTGTAGGGTCACGTTATAATAAATGCAATCCTATGTTGGTGAGGGACAGGGGGGAGAAATCACAATGATCTGGAAAAAGGGAGTGAGTTTCAGGACATGAGCAGTGTAGGGTCACGTTATAATCATGCAATCCTATGTTGATGCCTATACTCCTATTGGAGAAGGCCAACAAGAAGTCGTGAAAGTTATCATATAAAGTGGTGTATGATTAAAGTTATTCATATGTAGTAATACTTGAAATAAAAGTAATAATTATAAAAGGGTGAATAAGATATTGCATTGCTATGTTGATTGACTGTCTGGACACAACTTTGAGGTAGTGGATCCATTGATGTTGAGTAATCTACAGATGTGGACCTGTGACCGAGGTTGTGGATCCACCATTTCGAGAGGTTCTGGGCTGAAAGGGTCGAAACCTCGATGAAAAACGGTGACCAGCTGATGATCCGGGCAGTTGGGAAATCAGTCAATTGCTTATTAGTGAAGGTTATAACTTCAAATAAAAGAGCTTTTGTAAGTACGTACCAGTGCATAATATGCGTGTGTGTGTGTGTGTGTGTGTGTGTGTGTGTGTGTGTGTGGGTGTGTGTGTGTGTGTGTGTGTGTGTATGTGTGGATATGGTGGTGTGTGTGGATATGTGTGTGTGTGTATATGTGTGTATATGTTGGTGTGTGTGGATGTGTGTGTGTGTGTGTGTGTGTGTGGTGTTTATATATATTGTTACGGATCTGGAAACCATTTGCATTCAACATACAGATGTCCCAAAAGTCAGTTATGTCGTTAAGTATGTGTGTAGTCAGATCCTTTCCTTTTGTCTAGTGGGAGAATCAAAGGCGTGCGTTGCGATTTCTTTTTAGGTAGGTTATTAAATCTTTACATCCAACGAACAACCAACAACCATTCATTCCCGATCACGATCCACTACCCACCCGCTGTCTACAAGCACTCTGACTTGCCAAGGCAGGGTATTGCAGCCGTTCCTTGCCACTTCCACCAACGTTCCTTCCACAAACGTTGTAACTCTTGCACGATGGCATGTGCAACATTGATACTGTTACTCATCAAGTATGAACCCGCGTGGAAGACTTGCTGGGGTTTCCCGGCAGGGGCCAAGGCCCCGCCCCGGAAAAGGCATGCTGTGGAACCCTGTCCAATCAAGGCTGACACTGGCGCGTGCTTCACGGAGCTCCGCCCCGTATGAAGGATTCTTTTTCCCTCTCGTGGTATTAAGAGAGGGGCGCGTCTGAGGAAGGAGAAGGGGTGTGAGGGCTGTGTGGAGTAGTGAAAGGAGGAGTTCTGTGGACGAGAGTTTTGTGTGGTTACAAGGAGTGGTTACGAGCAGCGGTTGCGAGGGGCCAGTTTTGCTCACGGTGGCTGAAGAACCAGTTTGTTCACGCGTGGCTGAAGAACCAGTTTGTTCATGGTGCTGAAGAACCAGTTGTTCACGGTGGCTGTTACGAGGAGTTCTTGGCTGGTTTTGACCCCGACTATTCGCCACGCGAGCTCCACACCACGAGTGTCCCACACTGCGACTGGGACCAAACCGACGAACTTTGGCAGGGTGCCGCATTGCAGAGTACTCCTTTCCCTCCGACGGCCAGGTACCCACCAAACTCTAACCCCAGCTTGTCTCTTCTCCACGGCTGTGAGGGTCCAATAAAGACTCTGGGTTTTCTTTTCATTTGTGTGTGTGTGTCTGCGTGTGGGCCGTCTTTAAGTGAACTGAATAAGTGTTTTTGGATCATTGTAAATACTTCTTGCATATTCACGATAAGTTTGGCTTTGTGTCTTCATTTACTGTAAATAAAACTTGTTAGAAATGTTCCCAGTCCGTTTCCGTCCCTTCTTCGAATTGGTCCAGCATGGTTCCGATCTGAGTTTCTGGCGGGGTTTTATCCCCGTATAATCCATTCATTCCAGTCGGCACGGCTTTGTCAGTTTCCGCTCGGCTGCACCCGAACCGGAGTTGGTAGTTGGAACTCTACCGCAGTCGGTAGAGTGACCCGGTTGAGCAAGACGTGCCGAGGGCGTGGTTTCCCCGGTAGTCGAAATCGCGTAGTTAATTAGGTAAATTGGTTATAGACAAATAGACCCTATGCTACGCGGGTTGAGATATTGGACCACGGTCGGTTAATCGACCCGCCGGCTCGCGGAGTTATCCGAGCGATGGCCTACAATTCCGGGGAATTGGTGGGAGACGACTAGCTTCCCGATCTAGTGGTCGTTCTCGCCACCAACCCACAACAATATATATTATTTGTGTGTGTGTGTGTGTGTGTGTGTGTGTGTGTGTATATTGCGTGTGTGTTATATATGCGTGTTTGTATTGTTGCGGATCCGGGGTGGGGGATTCTCACCCGGTCCTAGGCGCCACCCTCACCACCACCGTCTCCGGGGTTTATTACGCCGGCGGCCGCTCAGCACAGGCTCGGGTCACGCGCCTTCAATCGCGATACCAACGTAATCCTTGCCTTGCCAGTTGGGGAAATAGAACCCCCTGGTTACAGACTGGTTTGTCAGATGCCGAGCGTTTCTGCCAGTCTGTAACCATTTTGGTTTTATTGCCAATCGAACGGATCGTTCCTCGACGCGACACAATTAATCATAGCGGCAACTTCATCCGAATTAACCGGATTTATTGGGGAACATCGGGATCACAACACAAGCAAAATTACGACAATGTTTTTATTAACAATCCTCAACCCGTTCTTAACTAGGGAACCACGGACTAAAGGTTTCGAGGGGTCGCTACCGAAATATGCCTTAGACACGTGCAGCAAAGACAGACAGACAAACAGCATGCAAGACAAGACAAGACAGAGTACTTGGTGAGGTTTCATGGACGAGAGGACAGTGTCAAGAGCACGAATGTCGCTCGCAACAGGCGGATGTCCACGGACTCGAGCTCCCGCTCGAACGCGCCGCGTGGCGAAACGGAGCTCGTCCTCCCTTTGCCCCTTTCGCCCCGCACGCGGTCTTCCGCGCGCTCTGGCTCGCGCAATGTCGACGGCACAAGTCCGCCAGATCAACGATGGGCCTCAGCCGATCTCTCTCCAGGGTTCAGCATACAAATCCAGGCCTGGCCCGTTCACAAGACGAGGCCCAAATCGAGGTCCTGGGCTCCGCAAACATGTCGAGCCGTTGTGTGAGCAGGGACGTCAGAAGCTCCGGCGTCTCCTCTCCTGCCTTCCCGCCTCGAAGCCCAACTGCCGTCCCTCTCACGGCAGAATCCTCGACGTGCAGGCATCCTCTCAAAACCCACTGCCGTTTCTCAAAACTCAATTCCTTCGTTCGCTCGTTTTGAATCCGAGCACGCTTTTAGAGCGACTATTTCCACACACTGAACCCTTTTTCTTCCCTTCGTTTCTTTCTCACACGAGGACGCCTTCTCTCAGCGACTGCCGACCAAAGCTCTCCCCTTCGCGTCACTTCCTCCCCTTCGCGTCACCTCTCCCCTTCGCGTCACCTCCTCCCCTTAGCTCCACCTCCTCCCTTCGCGTCACTCCTCCCCTTAGCTCCACCTCCTCCCCTTCGCGTCACTTCCTCCCTTAGCTCCACCTCCTCCCCTTCGCGTCACTTCCTCCCCTTAGCTCCACTCCTCCCCTTCGCGTCACTCTCCCCTTAGCTCCACCTCCTCCCCTTCGCGTCACCTCCTCCCCTTAGCTCCACCTCCTCCCCTGCGCTCACTCCTCCCCTTAGCCCTCCTCCCCTTCGCGTCACCTCCTCCCTTAGCTCCACCTCCTCCCTTCGCTCACTTCCTCCCTTAGCTCCACCTCCTCCTCCCTTCTCGTCACTTCCTCCCTAGCTCCACCTCCTCCCCTTCGCGTCACTTCCTCCCCTTAGCTCCACCTCCTCCCCCGCGTCACTTCCTCCCTTAGCTCCACCTCCCTTCCCCCGCGTCACTTCCTCCCCTTAGCTCCACCTCCTCCCTTCGCGGTCACTTCCTCCCCTTAGCTCCACTCCTCCCTTCGCGTCACTTCCTCCCTTAGCTCCACCTCCTCCACTTCGCGTCACTTCCTCCCCTTAGCTCCACTCCTCCCTCGCGTCATCTCCCTTAGTCCACCTCCTCCACTTCGCGTCATTCCTCCCCTTAGCCTCCACCTCCTCCCCTCGCGTCACTTCCTCCCCTTAGCTCCACCTCCTCCCCCTCGTCACTTCCTCCCCTTAGCTCCACCTCCTCCACTCGCGTCACTTCCTCCCCTTAGCTCCACCTCCTCCCTTGGGCACACCCTCCCAGCCGACTGGGCGGGGCCTATCGTCCGTAGAGGGGAGAAGGAAGAGGGGCCCCTGTTCCACCACATCGCTCAGACAACAAAACAGCCTTTTGCACCTCCCGACACACATATAACGTCCTTTTTACCACACAACCTCGCTAAACAGGCATTTTAATGGGGGATCTGAGCTAATCCTATATTTAGTAGTCCAATAAGGGCCATTTCCGTAACAGTGTGTGTGTATGTTTGTTGTGTGTGTGTGTGTGTTTGTGTGTGTGTGTGTGTGTTATGTCTGGCTTTCTTCTTGGGACTCGGTGCAGTAATTGGTCTTTATTCTGATTATATCTGACAAGACTAAGAATCAGCCCTGGGATGCAGGTCGCCATGCCATCGCAGGGTTCTGTTTACAGTTCTGATTAGGACAGGAGAGTGGAATTCGGTTTGGGTGTGGATAAAGGATGACCCACTCCTCTTGGAAGAGAGGATGGATTCACGTCAACCACAAAGGAATGCTCATGGAAGATGGGACACCCGACTTAACGTCCCGTCAGACGGACGGTGGACTCATTGGTGGAACAGCCCTACCTGCGGAGCACCAGAGTGACAGTTTACAGTCATATAATGAACCCCCCCCCTTCCTAAGCATTACACCGGATAACCATTTGCTTTGAATGCAGACGACGGTTTTTGGAAGTCCAGCAACTCATTCACCTTCAGCGTGATATATGTGGGATATGTCAAGTAATGAAGTGTCCGCCATGCTGTAATCCTTCAGTATGATAGAAAGGTGGTGCAAAACCTGCTCAACACGACCTGCATCCGCTGGTCAACGTCCAGCCCCACCTGTCCCCCTCATCAGGACCACTCATACTTTACAGCCCATTCACGAGGGTGAACACTGTAGGTGCCCAAACAAATGATCCATACGAGGTACGATCCTGCTCAAAACATTCTTTCCAAAGAAAATATCTTTTCCCCAACATCGAAGATCTCGATGATGTACGCACGGCATCAGCAGCTGCTGATGACGTCTCCATGACGTCACAAATCCGCTCTCCGACTCGATTCATCACGAGCAGCTCACACGAGATGGAAGTGGCACTTTTGGTGAAACTTGTTTTCTCTTTGATATGAAACTTATTCCCATTTGCTGAAAACCTCGCAAGACTGCCCTGATGAGAGACATTGATCCTCTGCATTCGACGGAGACCAGGCGAGAGACGTGGCAGACATCCCTCCGCACGCCCTCCCATGATGTCCTCCACCCAAGCGAACGAGTGACGTCACAATAGGGCATTATTGGAGCGATTTTTTTTTTCGGACGATTTAAAAAGACCCATTTATATTCTACATTAATAAATAGATTATCGCATTTCAACTCTGATACAGCCAGAGAGCCGCAGCATAGCCGGGAGTGTGTGGCCATTCAATACACTCTTAATCAGTCCACTTGTAGGACAGGCACAGCGATGGAATAACGATATATACCATCGATCGTTTGGCTTGAAGGAGATTGTTGGCTCATCTCAACGCAACTCCAGAATGGCCATCAGTACAGTATACACACCATTGGGGATCAGTGCACACCAACGATCATACACAAAAAGGGGTATATGTAGGTGTAGCGATTTGATTAACCTCCGCCATCGAAGATCGGAGGTTACTGTTTTCAACCCCCTTTCTGTTTGTTTGTTTGTTTGTGAACAGTATTACGAGAAAAACTCCTCGACGGATTTCGAACGAAACTTGGTGGGGGGGGGTTAGGTATGGTCCAAGGATCATGCCATTAGATTTTGGACTTGGTCCCCCCCCCCCCCCCAAAAAAAATTGTGAGAGAAAATTTTTTTTTTTTTGCATTTCTACATTTTTTTAAGTGATTTTCCAACCCCCCCAAAAAAACAATTTTTTTTTTTGGCATTTCTACATGTTTTAAGTGATTTCCAACCCCCCCCCCAAAAAAAAATTGTTCCCCCCCCCAAAAAAAAATTGTTAGAGAAAAAAATTTTTTTTTTGCATTTCTACATGTTTTAAGTGATTTCCAACCCCCCCCCCCCCCAAAAAAAGAAATTGTTAGAGAAAAAAATTTTTTTTTGTTTTTGCATTTCTACATGTTTTAAGTGATTTCCAACCCCCCAAAAAAAACATTTTTTTTTTGCATTTCTACATGTTTAAGTGATTTCCCCAACCCCCCCCAAAAAAAAATTGTTTCCCCCCCCCCCAAAAAAAATATTGTAGAGAAAAAAATTTTTTTTTTGCATTTCTACATGTTTTAAGTGATTTCCAACCCCCCCCCCCCCCAAAAAAAGAAAATTGTTAGAGAAATTTTATTTTTTTTTGCATTTCTACATGTTTTAAGTGATTTCCAACCCCCCCCCCCAAAAAAAAATTGTTAGAGAAAAATTTTTTTTTTTTTTGCATTTCTACATGTTTTAAGTGATTTCCAACCCCCCCAAAAAACAATTTTTTTTTGCATTTCTACATGTTTTAAGTGATTTCCAACCCCCCCCCCCCAAAAAAAAATTGTTCCCCCCCCAAAAAAATATTAGAGAAAAAATTTTTTTTTTTGCATTTCTACATGTTTTAAGTGATTTCCAACCCCCCCCCCCCCAAAAAAAAACTTGTTAGAGAAAAAAATTTTCACTTTTTTTCACAAATGTTTCTTATTTTGCATTTCTACATGTTTTAAGTGATTTCCAACCCCCCCCCCCCAAAAAAAAATTGTTAGAGAAAAATTTTTTATTTTTTTTGCATTTCTACATGTTTTAAGTGATTTCCAAACCCCCCCAAGAAAAATTTTTTTTTTTTGCATTTCTACATGTTTAAGTGATTTCAACAACCCCCCCAAGAAAAACAATTTTTTTTTTTTGCATTTCTACATGTTTTAAGTGATTTCCAACCCCCCCCCCAAAAAAAATATTGTTAGAGAAATTTTTTTTTTTTTTGCATTTCTAATGTTTTAAGTGATTTCCAACCCCCCCCCCCCCCCCAAAAAAAAAAAAATTTTTTTTTTTTGCATTTCTACATGTTTTAAGTGATTTCCAACCCCCCCCCAAAAAACAAATTTTTTTTGCATTTCTACATGTTTTAAGTGATTTCCAACCCCCCCCCCCCAAAAAAAAATTGTTAGAGAAAAAAAATTTTTGCAACTTTTTTCAACAAAACTTCGATTTCTTATTTTGCATTTCTACATGTTTTAAGTGATTTCCACCCCCCCCAAATAAAATGTTGGAGAAAAGAACTATAACTCTGTCAGCACTGTTGTCATATTTAATGAATAAGATATAAGAGTTCACTTGAGTGACCCAGCAGTATTGGGGCGGAGGTTTTGCACTCTCCCGAGTGCTCCCCCTCTAGTTTATTCTGATTTGCTGAGCCTCGGCATCGACAGGAGACACAAGGTACGATTTCAATGTCCATCCGCACGAAAGGACCCCTGGTTGGCATATATCAATCGTTAAAAGTAAACGAAGTCAAAATCAACAGGATTCCCACCTTCGCTGGCAAAACCTAATGCATTTCAAGTCCATCAACTTCACCACTCAAGCATGACCGTACGTCATAAAGGAGAGCTCATTCCCTCCTGACTTTTTTGAAACGTAAATCAACCGTCTTGTGATTTCTTAATGAGGTGATCACTTTCACATCGCACACAGGTGGATGTTCTCTTTGTCTTCTTTGGTCCCTTTCTGGTCTTCATTTTCTGCTCTCCATGCTCTGACTCCCCCTCACTTTCCTCCCCAAGATTTCTGCAGTGAGCATGCCATCCACCATCAACCCCCTTTCTGGTTTTGGTGGTGTTTCGTTGCAGCTGTGGCTGCTGGTTGCATCATTTCTGGAAACGCAGCTGTGCAGAAGTGCCCCTGTTATCGACATGGGGTCACGACAGGGGTCTCGAATTCAAGACTCCAAGTCTCAAGCCAGCCACTTTAACTGATGACCAACCCCCCCCCCCCCATTCTGGTGAAACTACCTAAATCCAGGGACATGCTCATCTCCACTCATTTGCTCTCTTCTTTCTCCCGCCTGTGGAACCAACTTCTCTTCAATCTCATCTTCCCTCCAGGTCTTCAAAAACAGCTGTTCAAAAATGCTCCCCAAGCCACCTCCTTCCAAACTTCACTTTTTCCTTGGGAGTTTACTTCTGTATTCATCTTATCCATGACCTGTGTGTGTGTGTCCTCCCCTACCCTCATTCTTCCCCCACATCCCTTATTTGTCCAAGTCTCCCTCTATTTTGTCCCTCATCCCTGCTGTTGGTTTGTCCCCCCACCTCCCTCTCTTTTCTCCTGTTCCTTTTTCTGTTACATTCCTGATCCGTTGTAATGTCCTAGCTCCTCCATGAGCCTCGACTTTAGTACGTATTTTAAAAAAACCCCACGCAGGAGCACCGCATAGAATCCCAACAAAAGAAGCCAATGATTAAATAAAGGTGTTTTATGGAAATTGCGAAGCATTAAGCAACGCCTTGGACGATAAGGCAATTCTGTACGAGATGAAAAATGCAAGGCAGGTCAAGTTGGATGGATGACGAAGTCGTTCGAAACAATGTCTTTCGGTTTTGGATATTCATCCCACTCACTCCCCGTGTTGGGTAGAAAAGGTTAGATTCGGATTTTGAGTGAAATGGTTAAAATTTTACATTTAGATACACTCATCGTCGCTGAAAGCCTATTTGATTTGTTGTTGAGATGATGTCAAGCGCAATTGATGGGTCAATCGGCAATATTTCATTGGCAATTGCGAGCATAAAGCCTGCAGACATAAAGAACGTGAGCTGGACAAGGTAAATGGGGTCAAAAAAGTTGTTAATGGAGTAAAAGATAGGAACTTTTAAAATAAAGATATCAAGGCACATATATAATGCAGGTATCGAGGCGTGAGAATAACCAGGGCAAAGGGTCAACAGACACCAAATGGGGCGAATGAGAAACGAACGGAAGGGGAGTGGGGTCTCGGTGGATGAAATAAAGCTCAGAGGTAGAGATGGTAGCGATGGTGAGGTGAGTGGAGACAGACGAGTTGAAATGCTGGAGGGAAGAACTCGAGATAACAGAGTGGGAAAGACGGTTCCACCACAACCGAGAATGAATGGACATGAGCGTTACGTTTACACTTGGGGAGGGTAACAAGGTATTGTTGTGTTTGTGGGGAAGATGGAGGAACTTCATAGTAAAGGTAGGACTGTGTAGAGTAGCATGGTCAGTGGATGAGCAAGAGACATCTCGATGTAATTTATGTAGGGAAACTGTCAGCTTAAGTTTGTTAACGTGTCACCGGGGGGGGGGGGGTGCTGTGTTAATGAGGTAGGGTATAAGGATAATTTCTCCCATCATGTGATTGCCCCCTGTGACCTTTCCCTATGTTTTGCATTTACAAGACCGGAGAATAAAAGAATCACGTCCTTAAAACAAACAACAACGATCCGAACGTTCCAGGCAGGCAAAAAACCCCACCTCCAGAATGACAACTAGTAAACCACGCCCCTGGGAGGATGATGGATGGCATGACTAGAAGGTTTGGGGGAGAGGAGAGTTGTGTGAGGTATGCGATTGGAGGGAAAAGGATCGAGCTCGCTGGCTTCTCCTCGACATGGTGAAGAAGGCTGCACGATTCTCGTGTTCATGTTGAGGTGAATTTGTTCATGCGCTGGAGAAAAACGCTAGCCATTGACTGTTCGGCTGAATCGTGAAGCATGTACGTTTTGAGGAGGGAAGAAGAGCGTGCCTCGTGGCCTTATCATGGGGCTTCAGAAATCGTTGGTCGTATGGTCGAGGAGGAAGGTGGGCAATTGTGGTGAACGGACCTGGTGCAAGAGAGGAACGGTCAGCATATTCGCTCGTGAAAATAAGCTGCACGGCGGTTTCTGAACCCTGGATTGAATACCGCCAGCTATATACCTCACGTACATTTCCAGCCCAGAGAGCGGCTTGGCGCCATTTTTGGGTGCGGTTTCCCGTGCAGTGACTACGCGGTTTCGACGACACCAGTCCAAAAAGATAATCTCTGGACGAAGTAAGTGCAAGAATAAAGGAGGGATTTTTTTTGTTTTATCATTTCCCCTTGTCATTTTTTTAACTGTGTGTAGAGGCGCCTCAACTTTAGGCTGTAAATTACCTCACGTTTTATTACTCATGCTTTGATTTATTTTCATTATTACGCTTTCATTTAATCCTTTATGAACACTTGATTTATGTTCATTAAACCCCTATTTATTAAGATTGCTTGTGTGTCTATTCGTTGCGGGTTCGAGTCTAAACCCGTTGCCTCCGTCCTGGCGAACGCGTCTGGTACGTGCTTCGCCACCTCCCGTCCCGTGCACGCATCAATCTCCAAGGATCACGTGTTGCCTGCAATGCAGAACTGTTCGGCTATCCATTCCAGGTCGGTCTTAACCAGCGTGGACACGACAGTATAAAGGGTCTTGAAGATGAACGCATGGACCTGCAGTGGAAGGGGTCAGGTCGAAAGGTGAGAGGGCAGGAGCATAACATATGAGAGCTACAACAGACTGCAAGGATGCCAACCTGCCTGCTGCGAGCAAGAAACTTTTAACAGTAAACTAATGGTAAATGTGTAGGTTACAAGGCCGGGGATAAATACGAGGACATTCAGACACCCAAAAAGTGAGTGAATGATGCATAATAGCAGTAGGTACTCATTTTTGAAGCATTGTCGATTTTCAGCGTTATATTGTTGTGGGCGCGGTATCGGCGACGAGCACGACCGCTAGATGGAGCAGTAGAGTCGGCTCCACCGAACACCCGGAATTTATAGGTCGTCACCCCGGATAACTCCGGAGCCGACGGGTCCCTTATCGGACCGAAGATCGCCAATAGGTTGACCACGTGGGATAGGGTCGATTGCCATTTCAATTTACCTAAATACCCACGTCGTCCAAACTACCGGGAAATTCACCCTCGCAGGATCTGCGCGTTCCGAGCAGTACCCCGAGCGGAGAGTACCAGATTCTGCCGGGCCGATTGCACGATTACGGCAACAATGAAGCCTCCGAGTTCCCGTTCACAGCGGGCAAACCAATTAAAGAACACAGAAACGAGCTGAAACATTTAACAGGGGATTTATTTATAATGGGGGGGGAAGGAACACGCAAGGAGCAGAGTTATCCGACTATAAGAAATGCAGTCAATATAAAGCAAAAAGCACTTAACAGTTCCTACTTAAAGACGGGCCCACAGACAACACACACACACACAGAAATGGACCCCATGGTCTTTATTGAAGTCTTCCAGCTCGAGGAAAGGAGCTGGAGACCAGAGCCTGCGCTTGACCTGTCCACCTCGTGTGCTTCGACGATCCGGCTCGACGGGACTCAACCGCAACACGACGCGCCTCCAAGCACCAGGGACGGAGGAAAAGCGTCGGACGCCAGGTGGACGAGACGAGAGATGACCCGAGCACTGCCAAGCCGACCAGACCAGACGAGTCGATCTCTGGCACCTCGAACCCGATCGCCCAACCCTAACTCTGTTTCCAAGGCCCTGGCGTTCCTTATATTGCATTTCTCCTGCGGGCTGGGGTGTCGTGGGAAGGATCGCCGTCTGAGACGTCTCGCCTCTCATTGGTCGAGGGGCTGTGGGAAAGTTCGCCGTCTGAGACGTCTCGCCTCCCATTGGTCGGGGTTCGTGGAAAGTCGGTGTCTGAGACGTCTCACCTCTCATTGGTCGGGGGAACATTCCATCTCTCTGGGGCAGAGTCGGAGCTCTGGTGGCCGAGGAAACTCCGCCCATGTACGTGCTACACGCACGTGTTTAATGGTGCCGATTAATGATGGTGGGACGAGAACATAAGGAGATATTGTTGTTGTTGTAATTGATGTAACAAAAGGTCTAACTATAAAATAATTCACAGCGCACGTACAATTATTCGCCCATTAAACAAAGGGGAAGGAACCCGAACTAGAAACACGGACTTATCGATATAACTGTTCTATAGGACCCTGGCTGTTGGTGCGATGGGTTCCAGATTCGTAACAATATTATATACTGTATTCAGGATATTTGCCTCCACCACCAAAGGGGGATGGAGGTTATGTTTTCATGTCTGTCTGTGTGTTTGATTGTCAACAAAATACCAAAAAGTTGTGGACGGATTTGGACGAAATTTGGTGGAGAGCTTGGGTATGTGACAAGAACGAAATGATTCGATTTTGGAAAAGATCCGAAACCAGTTGTGGATCTGAGAATTTTAAAAGTGATTTTTGACCATTGAGAGATAGGGTCAAAAATGACATGTAGCAGGATTTCTGAAAAAGTTGTGGACGGATTTGGACGAAACTTGGTGGATGAGTTGGTTAGATGACAAGAACAAGCCAATGAAATTTTGGTTGAGGTCCGAATCCAGATCCGGCCTTTCAGTGGGATACAAAACGTAAACTAATCAGCTCGGTGGAGGTATGTGCTCTACCGAATACACGTCTAGTTACCTCTGCCACCGAAGGTGAAGGAGGTTATGTTTTCACCCCTCTCTGTCTGTTTGTTTTTGTACAGGATATCTCAAAAAGTTGTGGACAGATCTGGATGAAATTTTGTGGACAGGTTCGGTGTGTGACAAGGCCGAACTCATTAGATTTTGATAATTTTTTCAGTGATTCTTCACGATTGAGAGATTGTGCTAAACTGATATATAGCAGGATATATCAAGAAATTGTGGACGGATTCGGACGAAACTTGGTGGACAGGTTGGGGGTGTGACAAGGACACCAAATCCAGAACTGGATACGATAATTATTTAATTCTTAAAGTGATTCTTCACCATTGAGAAATAGGGCCAAAAACGATATAGTACTGTATGGCATGATATTTCAAAAATGTATTGGGCCCAATATGTTCTCGTGGATCAGGCATTACGTGGTGGAGGTATGTGCTCTACCGAGTGCCCTTCTAGTTGTCTAAGTTTTCATCTTTGGACACCAATTGCACCATCAGCAATGGACATATTGAAAGCTGTTTCTCGTATGATCAAACCATCAAATATATCTCAGCCAATTTTAAGATATATTTTAGATTTACAAATCAAATTAATCCTTCAAAGTGATCGAAGTCATCGTGCCATTTTAGATTAGCACATGCAAGTTGAGTAAACGAGATTTTAATCAATTGTAAGCGAAGTTGAATGAGATGCTGCAAATGGATAGATCAAGCCTAATGGTATGTGGATGCAATGTGGATATGATGGGCCAAACGGCCTTTTAATGTGGCTATTACGTGGGCAATTCGCAGAGCAAAATAGCACAGCCCATTCAGATTAAATTAGCAACGACTGCATGAGTGCAAGCAGGCTTTTCACAGCACCGAACAAGCTGAAATCTTCATGGAATTAAAGAGGAATAAGGGGTCAGTAAATGAATGGTCTTGGTTATTGATGTAAATTAAAGGGTATTATTGAAAGGTCCTGAGATACCACCATATGGAACACCAGGGGATGACAAATAGACCCTCCTTATAACCCCTACAGCGCACTAAGTCTCTTTTTATCTCGAGCTGTGTGGTCCAGCATTGAAATGTCCAACCAATGTAGTCCATAGATAACAGGACACAGACGACATGCCACAGACACCAAGCCAAACGGGTTGGAGCACCATGCCTGTATACCCCCTTCATACAGACATCCGATATCCTACATGATCGACCGACGGATAGACAGTTTATTTGATTGATTAACGGTTGCATGGACTGAGAGACAGGAGGTTGTGCAAATCGGCACACGGAATGACAAGGTAAAATTGGGAGCTGTCATTCTCCAATCACAGGTCGTACATCTAGTGGACACTGTGGAATTCCTCTATCCATCATCCAGGAATTCGAGCAAAAGTCAATGTTGGCTCTCAAGCTTTACCCTTAATGCTGTAAATGTGATGGATTAGAAGGTCCCTTATATTACCAGAAACATAGTTCAACCACGACGTAGTTCATAAAGGGGTGTGACGATGCCGGTTAGACAGTGACTGGTGAATCGTTCAGTGGTGTGAAAATCGCTATTCAGAAATATATAGAATGAAGGAAGAAATGAACACCAAGCTCAAATTAGTGTTTTCATTGATGGTACATTATATGATCAGGAAAGAGTTTCAAAAGATCGGCGAAATAATGGACAAAGCACATGACCACCCCATAGTGCCACCTAGTGCATAGTTACAGATGGACCACAGAACGTCAACTGGTACTCTCATTCGCTAAACAGACCACCCAGTGGTGACCACAAAGATGGTCTTCCTTTCCTTGACATTATTGATGCTCGTGTTGGCTCGAAGTTTTACCGGTTGTCGTGATATTGTTGATAAAGCAAGAATGTGCCCTTGGGGCCTAAAGACCAACCCTGCAATGAACCAAACGATGGCTGTATGGGTGTTCCTTTCGTGTGCTGCCTTTTTGGCTGCTGGTTGCATCATTGTTTGGGGTGCAGCTATGCCGTTGATGCAGTGCCCCTATTACCAGTATACTGGTGCTCATTTTGCCGACCTCGGAAGGATGACAGGCTGAGTCAAGCCCCTGGTGTTAATTCAGTGGCAAACGGGGCTCGAACTCAGGACCGTAGGATCCCAAGCCACCACTAAGCCAACACCAGGGTGTTGAAAGCATCCATATATTTTAGGAACCACACACCTGTGCAATGTTACTTGACTCACTCACAATGCCTCTTGTTCGTTATTGAACTGTGTTCTCCGTAAAAGGAACCACTCAAACATGAACCAGTCTTGATGGACCTCCCCAACACCAACATAGCAAAATGCTCGCTTGTGCGGTCATCTTGCTGAAGCAGCATATAGTTTATGTGGAGGAACAAAGGTCACGTAAAAGTAACGGACCGTGATGTTAAAAGTTTGCTTAAAATCTTGAAGGTCACTTTAGACAACGTGAAATAAGGAAAAATATCATGACATGAGGAATAATATCAGGAATTGGAGGCCTATCATGACACTGGTAGGCTGGCAGGACATTAAGGAAAGTTAAACCAGAGGACCGGTCGTTGGTGGACTCTAAAGACCTAGCATGTCTTTCACGAAGAATAGGTACATTGATGCCACACTTTATACAAATTAAAAATTCCTGGCACCTGCAGTCGAACGTCATGTCTGGGCGTGGCTTCGTGAAAAACTTGGCACAAAAGTATTCCCTGGCCGATACCACAGGGTGTAAATAATTGTGGAAGTTAAAGTAGTAGCTTCAGCATCACACCTGTACCGTACCATCACAACAAATTTCAGAGGAAAAGGAGAAAAAAAAAGTGGTAGAGAAGATGAAAGAATGGGAAGAAGTGGAAGAGAACAGAATTAAACCCAAACATAACTCAAGAAGAATAAAAAGAACAAGCATTACTCACAGCTAGGGTACAAGGGATCATATTCTTCATTCCTCTCCTACTTAATGGTTAGAGCATCTACTCTCTCTGGGAGGTCGGTGGTTCAAACCGTGGTGGAGTCTTCCCAAAGACTTTATTTAAAAAAAACAAAAGGATATGTGCTCTTCCTTGCTTTATGCTCAGCATGAGAGGATAGAGCACAGGCAAATAATGCTGGGAAGGTAATGGCAAACCACCCAGTAGAACCCTTGCCAAGAATGCTTTGGCAGCACCAACACTCTCAAGAATATGGTACAGGTTTTTTTATTTTATTGTTCCCACTGTACTCCATTGTGCAGATGAACAAGGATTCAACCGATCCCTGATTTCTTACACCAGTTGAACAGGAAATCATAAAGTAAAATTACATTCAACCTTCCTCCTGCCATCAGTCTTTTTCCAGCCGGAAATCGAGTCTTACATTAAGAGTTAAACCACCCATGTTGGAAGGTCAACACGGTCAATATCGGAGTGGAAAAACAGGCACATGTGCGATGGACAAGGAATCAAGGGGATGTGCTTGTTCATCTTTGTATTCCAAATGTAACATTCCACAGAAGTGATTTTTGTTTCAGAAAAAAAATATCATTCTCATGCTTCATTAAGAAACACCAGTTGGGCCAGAGTTCAGAGCAACATCCCAATCTTCAATTTGTCCGCAACACCGGAGCGAATGAGCCAAGAAACGTCTCCTCCAAGAGAAGCACTTGCCGCTCGCAGTTTGCGGCTGATTGACGTGACAATTTACTTCGTGTTGCAGAATACAACTGGTTGCCCATACTCAGTAATTGCTGAAAGGACACGTTCAGATTCCTATCCCAGGGGCAAGATATCCAAACTCGATTATAGAACAGCAAATCTTTTAAAGACTCGGGCTCATTTGGTGCTGAGCATCATGTGAAGAGTTCATTAAAATGGAATATTAAAAACCAACTTAGCCAGCCATGATGCGAGCATCAGAGTGATTTTATTCTACATTCTTGAAGTGTACAGACAATGTCAAATGACTGCAGAAATACAAATCATGAAGAAAAACGCCAAAACAGCACCAGCATTGGTACAGCAGGTCTGATGAGCTCTTCATAGACATGAGTGAGAGTGTTGCCAAGAATAAGAACCATATCCGGTCTCACAATGAGCACCTCAAATATTTTTGAACGAACGGGAATAAAACAATACACGAAACAAAATAGAAGCATATTCACAAAGATTCCGCCATCATTAACCTCATAGAAATATGCCGCACGCATAGTAACTGCGGCGTAAAGTGGTCTGCATGGAACTCGACGACTGCAATAACGAATGGACAACTTAGATCCCAGGGACCAAGCAATCATCAAGTGCCCACGAACATCAAGTGCCAACGAACGACCTGCGACAAGGAACAACGAGAAAACGGGTTGGTTTGTGCGCCCCAAGCAGCCGCATTTCTACATTCATTCTGGAGAACTCCAAGGTGTGGATCAGTCGAGAGAACAGATGGTCAAAGAGTCATCGGTCCAACAGATCCACAGGGCTGGGAAGACTGGTTTGTTGAACGACGTGCGAAAGATATGCAGCAACGTCATGGTCTCAGCCCGGTAACACGACAGGGTACCGGCCTCGTAATCCAGACAAAGACCGAGTAACCGCAGTGGCTCCGCCGTGCCCAGAACGGTTTCCTTCCAGTCCTGCATTGCAGAGATGGCCGTGCCAGCTTTGCGCACACACCATGACATAGGGTTTCGCCCCAACATGCTGGATGGGCCGTAGCACTTGCGCGGGGTCGAGGCGTAAGCAGCTCCGACACTGCACCGCTCGGCACTGCTCAGGTCGACCTCCCAATAATGACAGCCTGTAGAAAAGCTGACGGAACTCAGCACCTGAATGTGAGATTCGAACCTGTCTGCGTGCGAGGGGTATGGTTTTGGAAGGTCAGTCACTGTCGCGGTGAGGAAATCTTCAGACAGTACGAGACGTGGGTGGGCCGAGTTCAGTTCAAGCATCGGCGTACAGCCATCTGCATGACAAACCGACAACCACAAACAAATGCACAAGTCATCATCAGAGATTTGATTTATAGAGCGAGGCACTGTTATTCACATCTGCAAAAAACACAATCTCTATTGTATAAAAGCATCTCCCTTCACCCCTTCTCACACAATTTCCTGCAGTAAGTGCCTTTGACATTGTCAATGAGCGACTCAAGATCCAAACCTTCCGGAGTCTCGGTGTGCGTCGCCATTGACTGCAAGGTATCTTGCACCCAAGTGATTGATTTCAGCCTGTCGGTGAAACATGGCCAAGATTAGAGGTGTGGTTCACTCGTTTTCACCAAGCAATCACGACCATGATGTTCCTGTAACATCATGGTGGTGAGTCATTCCATCTGAAATCACCAAATTTAAGAAAATGTTCCCAGTTGACCCCATCAGATTTACTTTAAACTTTCATAAAATAGTTCCAGGTATCAAAATAGAGCTGCGTAAAATTTTAGGTCCATAGATGCGGTCACTCCGAGATTTGAGGGTTGAAAATGTGGTTGTGGCCCTATTTTTATGGTCGTTGCGAGCATCACAAAATGAACGGCTACTTTTAAACTCCCACAACTTTTTAAATATTAATACTAGACCTTGAAATTTTCAGAGATTATTCTTCTATAACTGCTCTGTAAGAAACAAACATAAAACGGAGTATACCTCTATTAAATTTTATGACCTCATCAGTTGAAATCCGAAAAAAAATGTTGGTTTTGTATGAAGACCCAACTTTGAGACCCCATATATTTTTATTGACCCATCCCAGAAGCTTGAAATTTTTCAAGTAATAACTGTATGGTAGTAGTATTCAAATACATGTTTACTTTTCTTAATCAGTCATATATAATACAGTCATGATCCCTCAAAAATTGAAAATTTTCATTTTTCCCCCGAAATTCAGGTGAGGATTGCAAATATATGACAAGGTATACCACTTCAAATTGTTCACCATTGAAAGAGCATATTCAAGTTTACAAAAGTGTCAAATATCAGTGTCAAAATATCAAATTTGAAGTGGTATAGAACCTTGTGCCCACAAGGTTCTATACATATGCCCTATGTATAGAAGATGAACCTGGGTGTAAATGAACCTGGGTCAATCAACATCAGGAAAAAATCGTTCCATGCACATACAAAGTTTCATTTTAAAATGTGTCTATTATTGCATTTTTAGGTATTTGATTTGTTGACCCCACCCCTAGGGCACGGGGATGAAAATGAAAATGAAAATGATACAGATCACATACGAATTGCACTATTTGCAATCCTCACCTGAATTTCGGGGAAAAATGAAAATTTTCAATTTTTGAGGGATCATGACTGTATTATATATGACTGATTAAGAAAAGTAAACATGTATTTGAATACTACTACCATACAGTTATTACTTGAAAAAATTTCAAACTTCTGGGATGGGTCAATAAAAATATATGGGGTCTCAAAGTTGGGTCTTCATACAAAACCAACATTTTTTTTTCTGGATTTCAACTGATCAGGTCATAAAATTTAATAGAGGTATACTCAGTTTTATGTTTGTTTCTTACAGAGCAGTTATAGAAGAATAATCTCTGAAAATTTCAAGGCTCTAGCATTAATATTAAAAAAGTTGTGGGAGTTTAAAAGTAGCCGTTCATTTTGTGATGCTCGCAACGACCATAAAAATAGGGCCACAACCACATTTTCAACCCTCAATATCTCGGAGTGGACCGCATCTATGGACCTAAAATTTTACGCAGCTTCATTTTGATACCTGGGAACTATTTTATGAAAGTTTAAAGTAAATCTGAGGGGGTCAAATGGGAGGCCTCTGGTGATAAATTGAAGGATGAAAGTTTCACACAGGAAACGTTTTCAACTTGGAAAGGAACGATGATGAACCAGTCACACGGTTTTATTTAGTTGCAGTAAAACCGATGAAAAAGTTAGTTAGCAGCTCACCTGTCACGCAGATTCTTATAGTCCTGGAAGAAAATACAAATAAATTGATAATGGCCCCCAGTCGAACAACTATTACAAAATAGCCCTCAATCAGGGGGAAAACAGAACAATCACCAGCACACAGAAAAGCTGGGCCCAAGGAGAACATAGTTAATCACAGGATGTTCGCCACAAATTAAGCAACATTGGACCGAGCCAAAATCAATCATGAAAACAGCCCCTTGGGAATGACAGACATCATTGGTAATCAACTTAAAAGCACCACGCAAGCCATCAGGACGCTGAACGATATCCATCGAGTCATCAAGACGCTCAACGATATCCGATGAACCAAAGACTCACGTGGAGGAAAGTGAACATATCCTGCTGCTGAAGCGCCACCTTGAGAATGGCCTCGGATTCCTGCAGTGCCACCATTTGCTGTCGGAGGTCCCAGATCTGCTGCTCGAATTGACGAAGCGTGAAGCAGCAGCGATCGCTCAAATGCCGATCCAAACGAGTGGCAACATCATCCACCAGGGAATGCAACTCCTTCTGCTTACCTTCGATGCCATTCTTTTGCTGCTTCATTGCATTCTGGGATGCACAAGTGGGATGGAAGACACTCAGCAATAGGAAGCAAATGGACAATTCAAAAATAAACTGCATCGCTCGAGCTTTGAACCTTCTTTTAACATGCAAGCCTGGAGTTTATAGAGGAGGTGATCGAGATGGACAGTCGGTTCACAAACCGACGGAGCGAGAAGAACAGGCAAACAAGATAAATAATGGATGAAATCAACAGGACGTTGATCGAGGTATGCTAACCGATGTGGGAAGCTCATGTTTCAGGCGTTAACACATCATTGGAGAAAAAGAGCTCGGAGCAAGCCTCGTTCTTCATTTGGATAAGGGAAATACACACATATAGGGGACAAAGTTATTGAGGAAAGAATAGTTCATGAATGAGTGCGGGGACAAAATGAGGTGACACTGGACTGCAGTGTTAAATGATTGCAAATAACAATAACCACAGCAAAGTCGATGGCACGCCATCGCAAACCCCCACGCTTCCCACCTAAAGCAAAGTTGAAAGATGGTAAAAAGTTCCACCAGGTTTTACCAACATCAAATTTTGATTTTAAAACCCCCTCCCCTCATCCGCCCAATTTTGTCTCCTGTGACCGACCCCAAGGCCCCACCGCTTGGGGAATGAACCTGGGTCAAATCCAAAAAAAATCGTTCCATGCACATACAAAGTTTCATTTTAAAATGTGTCCATTATTGCATTTTTAGGTATTTGATTTGTTGACCCCACCCCGAGGGCACGGGGATGAAAATGATACTGCCCTTGCACCTTCTTGCCAAGTGGTGATCATAACGACCAAATTTGGTGAATTTCTGCCCAACTGTTTAGGAAGAGATGGCATGACGGACAGACGGGACAGGAGACAGACAGACAGAGCTGATTACAATATCCTCAACCACCCCCCGCCCTGTTTTTTTTTCTTCAAAAAACATGGGGATAGTAAACAAGATTAAAAAAATAATGACAACAACAAACCGACAAAATAAAGCAAATAAATTGCTTTTGAGTAACTGAGTGAGCTTCCCAGGTACCTACCTGCATGACGTTGGACGTTTTGTGGAGTTCTTGAATACAGCTGGAAATGCTCAGCTGCATGTCACCCAAGTGACCCTCTTCCCTCGCCAGCACATTCTGCAATTAGACAAACAGAATATTATTCCAGTACTATACAAAAACGATTTCCATCAACTTGTGACTTTGGCTCATGGGAACCTTCCGAGGAATTAGCCCCCACCCCCTCTGCGCCCTTCCAGATCACATACGAACCTTGAACTTCGTATAAGCGTTCTCAACAGTGTCGAGCTGGTGGTGTTCGTGGTCCCCCGCCACCTTGCACACCATGCACACCAGAGAGTCATCCCAACGACAGTACAGCTCGAAGGGTTTTCCATGCTCAGAACAGCACAGCTTGTCCAGGTCCACAGTGGGGTCGACCAGGCGGTGACCCTTCTTCTTCCTGTGCGCATCGCTGTGCACCTGGCACAGCAGCATCTCGCAGCGCACGCAGTGCTGGGAGGCCTTGCGGCGGCACATCTCACAGCACCACGCACTCTGGGCACCGCACGAGTCGTCCTCCATCTGCAGCTGGCGCACCATGCTGGACAGGAGAACGTTCCGGCTCAACCTCGGTTTACTGGAGAAGCTGGCACGGCACGTGGGGCACGTGCACGGCGTGCCCGGCTCCTGGCTCGACCAGTGGCCGTCCGCGCAGCGCTGGCAGAACGTGTGGCCACAGCTCAGGGTCACGGGCTCGGAGAAAAGGTCCATGCACACCGGGCACGTCAAGTCTTCCTTACAGATGTGGGCATGGTCAAGGGACTCCGCCATTCTGTGGTGTAACCACATTTATCACAGCAAACTGTAACTCTGCACACTCCGCCATCTGTGGTGTAACCACGTTTATCACAGCAAACTGTAACTCTGCACACTCCGCCATCTGTAGTTTAACTACGTTTATCACAGCAAACTTTAACTCCACACTCCGCCATCTGTGGTGTAACCAGTTTATCACATCAAACTGTAACTTCTGCACACTCCGCCATCTTAGTTTAACTACGTTTATCACAGCAAACTTGTAACTCCAGCACTCCGCCATCTTGGGTAACCACATTATCACAGCAAACTGTAACTCTGCACACTCCTCCTCGTGGTGTAACCACATTATCATACAGCAAACTGTAACTCTGCAACCTCCACCATCTGTGGTGTAACCACATTTATCAACAGAAACTGTAACTCTGCAACCCGCACATCTGTGGTGTAACCACATTTATCACAGCAAACTGTAACTCTGCAACAACTCTCCGCCAATCTCTGGTGTAACCACATTTATCACAGCAACTGTAACTCTGCACACTCCGCCATCTGTGGTGTAACCCATTTATCACAGCAAACTGTAACTCTGCACACTCCGCATCTGTGGTGTACCACATTTAATCACAGCAAACTGAACTCTGCACACTCCGCCATCTGTGTGTAACTCATTTATTACAGAAACGTAACTGCGCACACTCCGCCATCGTTGTAACCACATTTATCACAGCAAACTAACTCTGCACACTCCGCCATCCTGTGGTGTAACCACATTTATCACAGAAAACGTAACTCTGCCACTCCGCCACTTGGTGTAACTACATTTATCACAGCAAACTGTAACTCTGCACACTTCGCATCCGTGGTGTAACCACATTTATCAGAGAAAACTAACTCTGCAGCACTCCGCCATCCGTGCTGTAACCACATTTACACAGAAACTGTAACTTGCACACTCGCATCCGTGGTGTAACACATTTTCAAGCAAACTGTAACTCTGCACACTCGCCATCGTGTGTGACCACATTTATCACAGAAAACTGTAACTCTGCACACTCCGCCATCGTGTGTAACCACATTTATCACAGCAAACTGTAACTCTGCACACTCCGCCATCTGTGGTGTACCACATTTATCACAGCAAACTGAACTCTGCACACTCCGCCATCTGTGGTGTAACCACATTTATCACAGCAAACTGTAACTCTGCACACTCCACATCTGTGGTGTAACCACATTTATCACAGCAAACTGTAACTCTGCACACTCCGCCATCTGTGGTGTAACCACATTTATCACAGCAAACTGTAACTCTGCACACTCCCCATCTGTGGTGTAACCACATTTATCACAGCAAACTGTAACTCTGCACACTCCGCCATCTGTGGTGTAACCACATTTATCACAGAAACTGTAACTCTGCACACTCCCATCTGTGGTGTAACACATTTATCACAGCAAACTGTAACTCTGCACACTCCACCATCTTGTGGTGTAACCACATTTATCACAGCAAACTGTAACTCTGCACACTCCACCATCGTGGTGTAACCACATTTATCACAGCAAACTGTAACTCTGCACACTCCCCATCTGTGGTGTAACCACATTTATCACAGCAAACTGTAACTCTGCACACTCCCATCTGTGGTGTAACCACATTTATCACAGCAAACTGTAACTCTGCACACTCCGCCATCTGTGGTGTAACCACTTATTCACAGCAAACTGTACTCTGCACACTCCCATCTGTGGTTAACCACATTTATCACAGCAAACTGTAACTCTGCACACTCCCCATCTGTGGTGTAACCACTTTATCACAGCAAACTGTAACTCTGCACACTCCGCCATCTGGTTAACACTTTATCACAGTAAACTGTAACTCTGCACACTCCGCCATCTGTGTGTAACACATTTATCACAGCAAACTGTAACTCTGCACACTCCCCCATCCGTGGTGTAACCACATTTATCACAGAACTGTAACTCTGCACACTCCGCCATCTGGGTGTAACCAATTTATCACAGCAAACTGTAACTCTGCATCACTCCGCCTCTTGTGTAACCACATTTATCACAGCAAACTGTAACTCTGCACCTCCGCCATCTGTGGTGTAACCACATTTATCACAGCAAACTGTAACTCTGCACACTCCGCTCTGTTTGTCCCAACACGAACCGTCAAGTGTTATCATCATCATCATCATCGATATATATATATATATATTCTGATCATTTCATCCATCGGGTTGGCATAATGTCACCATTGATTCAACATTAACATGCACACATCAAATATCGTTTGAAACACAAGTGGCCGAACCTCTCTACCTGTTCTCCCTGCGGTGAGACGAAATGAAATGAACACTCCCACCGGTTATTTAACCGTTTACGGGAAACGGCTCTTTCACGCACAGCGAGCGCTTCGCGCCACTTCCGGCTTCCTCCCTCTCAGTCATCAAGTTCCACTTCAGCACAATTAACAATACGTGATGAATGTAGACCTTCCTCACAAAAAAAACATTAATCTTGTTTAGCAAGCTGTTTATTTTCTCGATATAATGCTTATTTAAAAATAAAAATAATTTTTTTTTTGAATGCAGGCACTAACTATGCCATCATGGCAGCAGACACGCGCAAAAATTCTAAAAGCTAGTTCATGAAAGGAAATAAATAATTGCGTGAAATAATCAACAAGTAAAATAGTTCAAAGCAAAAACATTTTGCAAAGCTTCATACGTTAATTGTTTTTACAAAGCACACGAAACGGCGTTAATTTTCCTATTCAGTGCCGGCAGGGGGCACTGCATCATGTAAGCTGACTGGCATCAAGCCTGCTGTCC
>CM068962.1:73001730-73019569 GCA_035128595.1 Eptatretus atami | reverse complement strand
TGCCACACTCAGTACATTCCTTTCATTCAGGACACTCATTTGATTCAGCATAGCAAGCACATTCTGCACACTCAGGACATTTAGCACACTCATGATATTCAGAACATTCCTTTCATTCAGCACACTCATTTGATTCAGCATATCAAGCACATTCAACACACTCAGGACATTTAGCACACTCATGAGATTCAGAACATTCCTTTCATTCAGCACACTCATTTGATTCAGCATAGCAAGCACATTCAACACACTCAAGGGACATTTGGCACACTCATGACATTCAGAACATTCCTTTCATTCAGCACACTCATTTGATTCAGCATAGCAAGCACATTCAACACACTCAGGACATTTAGCACACTCATGAGATTCAGAACATTCCTTTCATTCAGGACAACTCATTTGATTAAGCATAGCAAGCACTTCCACACTTAGGACATTTAGCACACTCATGACATTCAGAACATTCCTTTCATTAGAACTCATTTGATTCAGCATAGCAAGCACATTTCACACACTCAGGACATTTAGCACACTCATGACATTCAGAACATTCCTTTCATTCAGCACACTCATTTGATTCAGCATAGCAAGCACATTCTGCACACTCAGGACATTTAGCACACTCATGACATTCAGAACATTCCTTTCATTCAGCACACTCATTTGATTCAGCATAGCAAGCATTCTGCACACTCAGGACATTTAGCAACCTCATGACATTCAGAACATTCCTTTCATTCAGCACACTCATTTGATTCAGCATAGCAAGCACATTCTGCACACTCAGGACATTTAGCACACTCATGACATTCAGAACATTCCTTTCATTCAGCACACTCATTTGATTCAGCATAGCAAGCACATTCTGCACACTCAGGACATTTAGCACACTCATGAGATTCAGAACACTCATTACAGTCAGGCCGATGGTCATTATATGCAGCATAATCAGCACATTAATTGACACCTTTACAACCTCCATGTGGAAACACCAACACACATCCACACCAAGTCAGTTTCTAACCGTAACAAACTCACCTTGGGCAAAGGGAGACAATCGAATGACAATGAAAAATACACCTTACACTGGATGACCCACCTTATTGTCGGTTACCAAAGCAAATCCTCCTTTTCATTTTCCCAATGACATTTTTCCCCCTTCCCAACCCCTCTGCACCCATCATGGCCCTTACTTTACTGCCACCTCCCACCACTTTCTTTCCTCCCCAGTGGCATTCCAAGCCAAGAACCACAAACATTCACAGCGTGCCTTGGGCCCTCCAGTCGGGTAATTGGCAACCCTGGGGCGGAAACGCAACATGGAGTGGTCACAATGTGGGCGAGTCTGGGGGGATTGTGTTATATGGGAGTGAAGGCATCAGGGGCTCGAGGAAGGGTGGAAAACCCTCTGTTTGAAGAGTAGTCCTGATTAGTGAGGATCAGACACACATCGCCATTTGGTAAGAATGAACTCTTGTCCAT
This sequence comes from Eptatretus atami, assembly GCA_035128595.1. NCBI lineage: Eukaryota > Metazoa > Chordata > Myxini > Myxiniformes > Myxinidae > Eptatretus > Eptatretus atami. The sequence goes on along the minus strand of CM068962.1, from coordinate 73,018,084 downwards.
GAATGCGTACGTCTGATACAACTTAGGACTCAATAATGGTGTTGTACCTTCTTGATAGACCACAGTGACATGTCCCCAAAAACTCATTGTATAATGTCTGAACGTCGGGTTGAAAGAGGATTTCGCAAGAAACATTGTTTTTAATCATTGCTGAGTTAGAACTGTTGTTCGTCTCGCCCCGAAGGGGTTGCGAGACTATTGTAACGCCCCTGTCTGTCTGTCTGTCTGTCTATGTCCACGTCGATCCATATGTTTTCTTTTTATGGCAGCCATATTGGATTAAAGGAAAAAAATTGGACATCTCTGAAACCACTCAAGGAAAAAAAAATGAAACTTGACATATGTCGTTAACTCTCCACGGGGTATATCGGGTGATAATGATGACGTCATTGGTGAATCAGTATTCCATCCATTGTTGGCTGAATCGAACTCCTTGTCCAAAAAAATAAAAAAGATTTGAAAGATAACAATAATTATTTATTTACACACAAGCAAGGCAATAATTATGAAGCATGTATTCACGAAGCAATTAATCAAGGAGTTATTATTTACAAGCAGGCAAAGACACGGAAGAGCAGACTTACCCCTAATGCATATTCCCCTTACACAGACTTACTTAGACACCAGACAGGCACCATCATTCATTCCGGGAAGAAGGAGACAAGAAGAACTGAGGAGAAAGAAGCAGAGCGGAGTGTGGGGACAACTCCTCCATTACCTCACATAACCACACAGGCTTGCGTCGGTCCAAATATTGTGAGAGGCAGGGTTAGGGGATGATGTGTTGGGTAGTTGAGTGTCGGTGTTGTGTCGGAAACATGTGGCGTGAGTGTATAGGGAGCTACGAGACACCCTGGGGACTGCACCGCACCATTGGCTCATGGGCCTCTGGCCCCGGCACGACTCACTCCTGCGCCTTATATCCCAGCGCAACTGGTTCCAGCGTGACCCGCATTCCGGCAGACAATCTCTTGAACAGGCAGTCTGAGATGTACTCGCACGCCTGGTGGATCGACAAACAGCCCCCAGGGCAATGACAACAGCCCCAGACGTCCTTGCGTTCCGTCTCTTAAAGCCGCATTGGATGGGCGTGGTTTTGATAGAGCCAATGTCGTGAGCATCTTCCTCATTGGCTAGGCCAGGTGTGGTGTGCGACCGACAGGGCCAGGTGTGGTGATGAGGCTGTGGAGAAATCCCAGCGTTGTTGCGTCTAACGACCACAGGCCTCGTGATGCCCCTCTTGGCATGGGTGCAGTGATGGGGCTGTAGAAAATCCTTGCTTCATTACGCCTGATGGTTACAGATGCCCTCACCTCATCCCTCTCAATGCGAGTGCAGTGAGGGAGCACCCCTGCTCACTTCCTTGTATGCAAACACTCCTTTGTACTGTGCGTATGTATGTGTGAGAAGCGTTATCCTGCGTGACGAATGTGGGAAGATAATTCGACCAGTCCAGAGGATTAAGTGTCCACGATGAAAGACGGATGAACAGGTGGTTGGTAGAGAATAATAAAATAATGAAGTTGGATGAATGGATGGTTAATTCTGGATAATAAAATAACGATGAGTTGGATGAATGGTGAGGGAGAGGATACAGACAGATCGAAGGACGAGAATAAACTGACTGTGGGGTTGAAGGAAAGACCAACAGAATGAAGGAGGGAGGGGTTGTTGAATTGAGGTTTGGTGAAGTGGATTATTGGTGGATTGAGGAGATTAAAAGTGGGTAGAGAAGGGGAAGATCACAATGGGAACATATAGACTAACCTCAAAGCATCCCCCCTCCAAAACCCCCAGACAAGGGGCAAAGATCTACTACCTACCACATAAACTAATGAAACAAGAAAAAAAGCAATCGGAGATTGCAGACCCTCGCCAGGACATATTTTGAGTGGTGTATTTTTATAGGTTTGAGGGTAATATGGCTGCCAACCATATGACCTATGATATCATATGTGTGAACCTTTTGTTCCTCATGGACAAGCGGTCATATGTGTAAAGTTTTGCCTCGATTTGTTCAGCCACTTCAGAGAAGAAGATTTTTGAAGGTTTTTTTTATTTTTAAACAATATGGCTGCCGAATCATGTGACCGATGATGAAATGAAATTTTTTTCTGTGGATCATTTTATCCCTAAATGACTCTCAAAAATTTTCATACTGATCGGATGTGGCGTTCTTCATATGCAATTATGACGTCATAACGAGGGCACCTATGGCCTCGTAAAAATCAAACTCATTCTACCTGATGAGTACTTGCTATGTGCCAGGTTTCAATTTTTTCCTTGGTGCGGTTTCAGAGACACAGAGGTCAAAATTTTTCCCGTTTTTCCAATATGGCTGCCACACCATGTGACCTTTTACATCACAATTATCAATAAAACATTCGACATGAGTAGTTGCACCAATGATGAAAATTTCGTCTCAATCCGACAAGCGGTTGCGGAGAAAAATATGAAAGATCTGTGCGGACAAACAGACAGACAGACAAACAGACAAACAAACAAACAAGCCGGTAGGCGGCGATGGGTCGCCGAGCATGGAAACTATAAGATAAAGAGCAAAATGTGTATGTCATATAGCGGATAGGGAATCACCTTAAGATTATGCATATCAAATCTCATCCAGTTCCATCTACTGATAACTACTCGGTATCCATCTGAATGAAAAGTACCGAAAATGCGGTTTGAAATCGGGAATCCCAAGTTTGAGGGGGTGCTGTGGGTGAACAAAGATCGAAATCGAAAATCCGGCTGCGATCGTTTGTGCACAATGTATTCCAGACGATTAGTGTGAATTTTACGATGACCATCCGACCATAACCTAGAGGAGTAGCATTTGGCGCGAAGGCACCTCCAGCTCTTCGCATATTATCGATTTTTGCACTAATTGACCTTTGACCCCTGACCAAAGCGAAATCGGTCATATGTCCTGAGGCACAGTTGTAGTACTCATGTGAGTACCATGAACCTGCAAAGTTTCATTCGTATCGATGCACTCACCTGGTCGCTAGGGGGCCTTCAATTTTCGCGCATACCCTATTGTAGGGGGCGCTGCGGGTATAAGTATTCCGTATATCACAAAAACCGGAATAATTTGATAGAGCATCACCTGTAGATCATCGTGCCAAATTTCATAACCCTACGTGGATAATGGCTTTCGGAATTGATTTTCGTCGCGTGAACGGTACCGATTTTGAAGGTTTTTCGGTTGTTGCTAGGGAACCAAAGCGTCTCTAGCAACCATCACCAATTTCCAAAGCACTAGGTCATAATATGTACCTACCACCCGAGTTTGGTCAAAATCCGCCCACTGTTTACTACCAATTATGCTGATGACAACGAACAAACATCCAAACAAACAGATCAGAGATTACTGACAATAAGGGTCACCTATTTCGGCGACCCAACAAATGGAGCCAAATGTAATGCCATCTCCTTTGGCGAGGGTAACAAGAGCGAGAATTGCTTTGCAATACATGTCCCCTATCAGTCCCAATGAATGTTTGGAAGATAAAAATTTGTTTGTTTTTAACGCACACTTGAGCCGATACCAGAACCAAAATGAAAAAGAAGAAACTCTACCCCACCGTGTTTCATTCGTTTCTAGGCTTGATTTGTTGTTGTTGTTCGTCTTTCGGCTGCTCCGTTAGGGGTCACCACAGCGGATCATCCGTTATGATCCGCATACTGATTTGGCACAGGTTTTACGCCGGATGCTCTTCCTGACGCAACCCTGGTCGCTCTTACAACACAAGGATAAGGATTGGGTTTCGCCATGATTCCGGGCTGCCCTACACCCTCTCATAGCACGGCCCAGCGCAGAGCTCCCGTCCTCAAGCGATCCTCAACCCAAGCCTCCGAGTAGCCGGATTACAGGCGCACGCCACTACGCCCGGCTCCGAGTAGCCGGATTACAGGCGCACGCCACTACGCCCGGTTGTTTCTAGGCTTTGACTATTTCTATTTGAAAGTAACTCAATGTACATACATGAAGGAAAAACATGCGTGTGGCTTATGTGCATCTATACTAATACATGTCAGTGTGTGTGTGTGTGTATCACAATGTATCAGTGTGTCAGTGTGTCAATGTGTCTCCTCCATAATTCCAAAACCATGAAACCTAGCAGCCTAAAACTTTGCATGCATACTAAGGGAGCTCCAAGGGAGTGCAAGAGTGAAAATTGGGGTTTTGGGTTAATTAAAACACCCCTTTTGAAGATAATTAACGGCCTTATTTAATTATATCCTTCAGCAAGGCACCATCCTTGGTCAGCCCTCTGATTCCAGTACAATGTCGATATTTTCGTCATTTTGTCAGCTTGCTGGGGTCTTAATTCGCCATTTTGTTCAGCCTATTCAAACATGCCTTGATTTGGAAACACGATCTACCCTCATGGACTAATTAAAGTAGTCTTGTGGGTCTGTGAAGCCGGCACTCCCCCAAGGCAATAGTATCCAGCATATAGCGATCCCGAGACAGTTATCTCGTTAGTATTCATTCAGTTAGCCCTTCCGTATGTCTAGTGGGCTAATGGGAAAAGGTACGTTGCAAAGGGCTTTTAGTTAGATCTTCATTTCCCTATTCTTTCACTTATTTTGTTCTCTTCACTTCATTTCACACACGAACCCTGCCATGTATGCACACCACGGACCGGACAGTGACGTCATGAGGATATGCTGCAGCATCCCCATTCAAACTGCGCGCCATTTTCCTATCCAGATGGCACACCATTAACGAACTGACGCATCACCTCAGACCCTCACCACACTCACCACAATGCTACAATGCTCACCATGATCGCTACATCACCTCCCAAAAATCCGCACAACAACCTACGCTCGACCTCTTCACCACAAATGCCACAACTGCTCTTAATGCTCCAACATCTTTACTGCAGATGCTACAGCACTTCCTCACCTCACTTTAACCGCTGCAACTGCCATCAGCTCCCTGGATGCTCACAACGGTCATTGAGGATGCCAGGGAACGGGGAACATAGCGGGTGCCTGCGAGCCAGAATACTTTGGCATGCAGCTCGAAGTGTGAATGTGCGCTAGGATTCATTCAGCGACGTCTGGATAGCTCTGGTGCTCCACTAACAGCGTTCAGGTGGGGTCCAGCACACGTTTGTGACCGGGGAGCACTCCGCCGACCCGCATCCCATAGAAATTACAGAGCTCTATTACATGGCCAGGCTGGAGGGGGGGGGGCAACGGAGGCCACCGGCCTTTAGAGTCTGGCTGAGGCGTGGCTACGGTTCACGGTGGCGTCTATGCGCCAATGAGAGAGCTCGGAAATGCCTACAGAGCCTCTTGATCTGCTCTTGGTCATTCCTTCACCCAGGCTCTATAAAAGTAGAGGCAGAGAACAAATTTTCACTTCTCTTCTCTTCTCTTCGTTCTTCACCTCGATGAGATACCAACCAGACAGAAGCGCCACTGCAATAGCCGAGCCGAGGGAACAGTGGAAGCGACCAAGCAAAGTGGAGCAAGTGGTCATCGGCGTGACCAAGTCATCCTCGGTTCATTGGCACTCGGTTGCGTTCCTCAGCCAATACTCATTACATTTACAGATGTCATACGCTCACGTTAAGTCTATACTCTCACACATTCTTTTTTCCCCTTTGTTTCTCCAATTCCCCACTGACCCACATCTTCACACCTTCCTCTCTCCCTCATTACACCACATTTGCACCTCCCCATTCATGCACCATAGAAACTTCCAGTTTTATCCCCCCCCCCCTTAAGTAATTGGGTTGTGAAGGTCCATTGACCGCGGCAGGTACAACAAGGTCGCTTAGACCTCAACTTCTTGTCTTCTTTCTGGGCTATATATAATTTCCTCGGGTGGGTGTCTACTGGTGCCTGTGATGTGAAGCATAATATAAGATTGTTGAAGTTCTTTATATCGGGTGAACTCTGCTCTGTCTTTCTTTTTGTAAATAATAATTGCATTTCTTTTGCCGCACCCATGAAACCTGGCTTTCCCCTGCTGTACATTTTTGTGAATAAACCCCTTTTGCTGCACATGACCTTTCCTTGCCCTCACTTATAATAAATTGCTTATGTTATAAATGAATCCAGCCCATTTCATCTTTTCCTTCATTGGTCCAGCATGGTCTGCACATTGGTTTAGCCGGGAAGTTCTGCCCCACCAAATTTGCTCTTGTTAGCCAGCGTACACTAACTGTATTGCTCGGCAATAATCCGGGTGGGCGCTGAGGGCACGAGATCCTAATTGGTTCAGCCGTCCACAGGTAAGGTATCATGCAAAGTAGTGTAACCCTGCCCAAATTGGCAGTGGCAATCGGCGTTCGTCATTGCTTGGCAACCTGCCAGTGCGCAGAGTTATCTGTGCCCGGTGGCCTCAGGACCGGGCGTTCGGGAGGGACCTGAGTGCTTTCCCTCATGGCAAGCCTCAAACCCTGAGTATATAAACAAAATATTATATCTGATTTGAGAATCAGATCGCGTGGACTGAATATGTGTCAAAATCTGGAGTGAAATCTGGAAATTTCAACAAATTAGCGATTTTTACAAATAAGTGTATTTATTTAGCAAGGCATTAAGCTTAATTTTTTTCTACTGTTCGGACGATTATATTGAATGAAGAAAAGATTAATGGATGTGCAGAAAGTGTAACTTTACTGAGCACAACGCCATGCTCTATAACATTGGTCCCCAACCTGCGGCCCGAGGGCCGCATGCGGCCCGCGAAGCCTTATACTGTGGCCCGCGAGGACTTTCCAATCAAAACACATTTCCATGTAGCAATTTTAAAGGGGTTTACACAATGCCACTGCCGGCCGGCGCCGTGACCTGAAAAGCCTTACACAATACCGCTGCCGGCCACTGCCGCTTACCGCCGGGAGGAATCAAATCAATTTGCATCAATAAAATGCATCAATAAAACTCAATAAAATGAATCAATTTTTTTCTGGCTCCCAACATCCTTGGGAGTAGTGAATGCGGCCCATGGGATCAAAAGGTTGGGGACCACTGCTCTATAACTTGCTTTTGCCGGGAATGGCGATACAGTCCACAGGGGTCCCTTTTTTCAGCAATTATGTACGCAATTTGCTTTTTCACCATTTTGTGTGATCTGCTTTCATTACAGAATATGAATATAAATACACTAATAGTTGCTGTAGTATATTAAGAGTCAGAAGTTTCTGCAAGCAAAGACGTGCTTTTTTGTTGCTGCAAGTGAAGAGGGTTTTTTTGCTTTACACTGTTTTATGCGATATGCCTTCATGACAAAATATTAACACAAATATACTAATAGTTGCTGCAACATATTAATAGTCAGCAGTTGCTGAAAACGACGAGGTACGTTGAAAGCACACACACATACATGGTACAAATGGGTACAAATGACTCTCTGTGGGGCGTGTGTATGCCTACATGCTTGGTGACGGTTGTGTGGTGCGCGGGTTTTGCGGGCGCACAATCTGAACTCAAACTCGCACCTGGGCCCGTGGTGTGTGGAGCTGTGGAGGAGGTTATGCTGCTGTCTCATGAACCATGTGCTCCTGCACGTGGGGAGCAAATGTGCTGCAGCGCTGAAGCCACCTGGGGAGTGGACGTGCTGCTGCATCGAAGCCATGTGGGATGTGCCTCTACGCAGTGCGGGTGTGGGGAAATCCGTACATGTATCTGAGTGAAGGGATGAGTATCGGTGTGCGTGCATGGTTAGCGTGGACTGCAAGGAGGTTGGAAGAACATGCATGGGGGTAGGGGGAGGCATGCATGCAGGCAGGCCTTTGCCAGGTAGACGGCATGGGTTTTAATTTTTAAATGCTCCCACCCAGCGATATATAGAACACGGTGGTTAAAAAGAAAACGTTGCTGTTTGGGCACGTTTTATCACCCCAGTAATGCCCTGGTACTCTGCCTATCCTCCCCTTATGTTGCCTTCCCTCCTCCTCCCTGCATGCTTCCTCCCTTGCCCTTACGCTGCCTTCCCCTTTCCTCATGCTGCCTTCCCTCCCCTCATGCTGCCTCCCCTCCCCAACGCTGCCTTCTCCTCCCCTCATGCTGCCTTACATTCCCTCCCCTATTACTGCCTTACCTTCCCTCCCATCTCGCTGCCTTCCCTTCCCTTCCCCTCACACTATCCTCCTCCCAAACCCCCTTCCACCACCAAACAACTCTCCAGAGATCGAGGAGTGGAAGGGATGTCAAAGAATGTGCGAATTGGACGAATGAAAGTTTTTTTTTTCTTTGGTTGGACAGTTAGAACTGCTGCTCGGATCAATTTCGTAATTCGTCTCAGGTTAAGAGATTCTAGTCTATTTGTATATGTGGAAATTAAATAAAAGCACACACACTGGCACATCTTTTTGATGATTTAAGGAAAACGCCCTTCCTTCCTTTCCCCTTCCCTCACGCTTACCTCCTCACAAAGCTGCTCCACTCCCCAGGGACGTCTCTGGGCGGTGTCCGGTGTTGTTTAGTATGACCCGTTTGAATGTGCTGTTTAGCGTACCCAATTTTGTTCAATCCTATACTAATGACGGCATAAGGAGACTAACCCCCTCCCCCCTGGCTTTCCCTCAAGCCCCCCCTTCAAATACATATCCAGAACACAGCATTCCCATCCCCACTAACATCTGTCCCCCATCCTCCTCGCTCCCTCCCCCACTTCCTCGCTCCGTTCCCCCTCCTGTATAGTGATGTGAGGTGAGGCCTCGCTCTCCCCCCCCTTCCTTGCTCTCCCTCACTTCCTCGTTCCCCTTTCCTCACCCATCCTCACTCCCCACCTCTCCTCGCTCCCCCTCCCATCCCACCACCCCCTCCCATCTTAATATTGCCATTAGTGAAGCGACGGGGAGTATTTGCTAGTAGATAAGACATCGTGGTTATATACCTGGGATCATTCCATTTGCATTGGGCCATGGACTAACACCCAGGCCTAAGGCCTGAGGCCTGCCGATCTGTGCTGCTTCATGCAATGGCAGTGCATGATTATGTTGTGGTGGAGTCAGACCAGCTGTACAGTAACCCATGTATAATATGTGATATTTTCTAATTTGAAAAGGACATAACTGTGTCACAATTGATGAAATGCCCTGAAACTCAAACGTGTTCTGTAACTTATCATAATAAAGTCATGTACCAAGTTTCACTTGGATAAGTTAAAGGGTATGGATGAGGAGCTCCTCAGCCGGTTAAGGTCAGAGAAACTCGGAATGGACCACCTAATGCTCCATGGGCACAGTGTATGGACCTTGGATGGGTGATAATTGGCGATGTATGTCTGGATGGCGTCCATAGCCCTGGACGATTGGAGGCCTATCGTGCTCACATTCTCGACAATGGAAGACCATCAGTCTGTTCCCAATGCCCTAATCGTGTCATTGTCAAGCATGTCATCCTGCCACATCGTCACATACATAACTTCAGGTGAGCTCATCGGTAGATCCTATGACCACAGAGCCTACGACGACGGGATCAGCAGTGATGTCTATCAGCAAACAAGGAATGATGACAAGTTGGGTCACTCCATAGAAGACAACCATTTTCTTGTGATCATGGAGGACGGATTCATCATGAATTACAATGGCAATTGGGTGGCTCCATTACCCTTCAGAAATGATGTAAAACTTCCAAACAATCAACCCCTTGCAAGTTTCTGGAAAAGAAATCAGCCCTTAAACAGCAGTACATGGACTTCATGGCTCAACTCTTTTCCAAAGCATATGCTGAGCCTCTTGAACCAGGAACAAAGGCAAAATGACCGTGGTGGTATCTTTCTCATTTTGCTGCATTCCATCCATGCAAACCTGGCAATATTGTATGGTGTCTGACGGCAGTGCTACCTATTGTGATGTCTCACTAAATAAGGTACTATTTCCTGGTCCAGACCTCGTAAATAGTCTCCTTAGGGTATTAGTACACTTCAGACAGGAACCCATCGCCATGATGCCCGATGTAGAGCAAATGATCCATAAAAGTACATCATCTTCTCAATGGAACGACGTGGCAACCGATATTAACCCGGCAGACCTGGCCACTTGCTCTATAAAAGCCTATGACCTGATGGAGTCATTATGGTTGTCTGGGCCAAGATTTCGCTGAGAATCCGAACCGCCCATTAAACCCACTTTACCTGCTGTGGAGTTGGTTACCGATCCGGAGTTTCATTCCATAGCTGTATTAGCTACCAAGCATGAACGTTCATTGGGAACACAACATTTCACACGTTTCTCGAAGTGGAAGTCTGCGATCGAAGGTGCTACTTTGTTGTTCCACTTCATATGCTTGTTCAAGCTAAAGAGGCATCCAGACAACCACAATGGTCGACGTGACCACCGGCAACTTCCAGTTCATCTCATTGAGGACGCTACAATTATCATAATTGGTAACATTCATCATGAGTCCTACGCCTTGGAAATTTACAACCTCGCTAACGGCAAGCAAATGGACAAGTCCAGCAGTCTGGACAAATTGAATCCTAACTTTGACGACAAAGGAATTCTGAGAGTTTGATGGTAGACTCGACCGAGCAGATCTAAGTGACAATGAGAGACATCCAGTCATATTACCTAAACAGCATCACCTGACGTGTCTTGTTGTACATCATTGTCATGATCAAGTAAATCATCAAGGTAGACACTTCACAAGTAGCGCTATTCGCTTCGGTGGATATTGGAGTGTTGATAGCAAGCGCCTCAATGATGGTATACTGAACAAGTGTGTCATGTGTCGTAAACTCCAAAGGAAATGTGTACAACAGCAGATGGCTGATCTTCGTCTTCAATGACTTATACCTTCTGCTCCCAATACTCATGTTGACCTTGATGTTTTGAGACCATGGAAGGTTCTCACCCATAGTACCAGGGGCAGCGTCTCCTGGAAAATGCTGGGTCATATTATTTACCAGTATGTCAACAACAAAAGTGCACGTCGAAGTCATTGGGGAGATGACCGCATCATCATTTATCAATGCACTGCGCTGCTTCGTGGCTATCTGTGGGACTGTTAAGTCCTTTCTTTCAGACTGTGGAAGCAACTTCGTTGGGGCTCAAAATGTTCTAAATGACTCCTTGAAGGAAATGGACAAAAGATCTATCAACAGATACTTGATGGACAACAAAGTTGGTTGAGTGGAAGTTCAACCCCCACACACTGCATATGGGTGGAGTTTGGGAACGAATGATCGTGTCTGTCATAGAATCCTAGACGCGCTTCTCTTGGAGACAAAAGTTTCTCTAACTCACAAACTCCTTACCACCTTTCTGGCAGCGTTATGCACTATTGTCAATGCTCATCCACTTGTACCGGTGTCGACAGATCCAGACGTGCCAGAAATCTTGACACCGCCGGCACAACTTAGCATGAAGACAACTCCTCTTCGTGCACCACCAGGCGATTTTGGTCATCCTCCAGACATCTTCGGCTATCAGTGGCTACATGTACAGCATTTGGTGTATACCTCTGGTCACAATGGCGCAAAGAATATCTTCGGACCCTGCAGCCCCATACACGGTGGCAAGTCAAGAAACGCAATTTTTGTGTCAGTGATAGCGTTCTGCTGAATGCAGATGCGCACAGGAACGACTCGCCCTATACACGCGTGATTGAGACATTGCGCAACACAGACAGTTGGGTTTGAAGCATGCAAACCCACAACATGAAGGACGACAAACCCCATATCTACCTGCAACCTGTAACTGAGGTCGTACTGCTTCTACCAGCAGGGGAAGAGTGAATTGCTTCCTTGTGTTCTTTTGATTGTGAATTTCATATTCTCATGTTATTTTCGACTATGTCCCTATCCGTTAACCATAGTCCGATCCATGAATTTAGTGACTATATATGATGTACTGTGTTGTCAGGTTATTTCATTTTTGACAAATGTTCAACATTTTTGTGAATGTTCAATAACAATTTGACAATGCTTCGAGCCAAGGTGGCTACCCCAGTTCTCGTTTCATGTAATTCTCTTTGCTCAATCAACTGCTGTAGTGGTTGATATGAAAACCAGGAGAGGAGTTTTTCTAAGCTATAAATTTCTTCCACACAAGGTGTTTAACGTATGGCACGTGGGTTATTTGTGTGAAAATACAGTATAGATGATACCGGGGGATGTAATTGTTAAGTATGTGCATAGCGAGAGAATGTGTAGGAAAAGTTCTCAACATGTAGAGGAGGGAAACAATGTATACATGTGGAATTAGAATAGGTGGAAATGTGTATGTGTTATTAGGATCTCACCCTTAGGTTGTCCCCTTAGCTCTTGGAACGATTTCGGAGAAAGGAGGGGGCAATGTTGCGGAGATGTGGTGGGATTAAAGGGGGTAATGTAGGATAGTTATTTCATTATTAAATGTTCAGCATAAGGTGTATGGTATTTGTGTATAAGGATCACAAACTTGTCGAAGTCAGTCAAAACACATTAAAAATAAATAAATTTGTATACCTTGTCAAGGCTCGTATGAGAGCTAACACACAATGCACACACAGTAAGGAGGACATGAGACAAGAGGGGCGAGAGTGGGAAGGACAAAACAGTGGGGAACAGAGACATTAGGAGATCTGTGGAAGGGAGAGGGATGGGGTGGGGAACATTGGGAATACAAGATGGACACTACAGGGACTTTCAGGAAGGAAAGCAGGGAATTTGAAGGAGGTGGGTTTGGGGTGGATTAATGGGGGTAGAAAAGATCGAGGATTTGGATGGGGGATGATAAGAGGTGGTGGTGAACCGCAGTTTTGAAGGCCTGGAGGGAAGAATGGGATTGAATAGAGTGAGGGAGTTTATTCCAAAGTCGGGAAAAAAAGAGGAATGAAAGGGTGAAGGTGAGCAGTGATTCGTGATTTTGGTAGTTTTACCAGAAGGGGGTTGTTGGCGGACCTTGAGCGCCCTGCGGAAATATGGTGGGGACATATCACAGACACAGCAGGGGGGGCAGGACCAGAGAGGAGATGGTAGAAGACAGAAAGACCACCGACCTGGCTGCAGTGAGAGAGTGAGAGGCCCAAAGACTCAGCCTCACCGCGGGAGATGCCAAGGATCCGAAATGCCTTGGTTTCCATCAAAAAACCTAAAAAAAAAGGAGCAAAACAGATAATGTGTCTATAACCTGATTATCCCTTGTTAAGTCTTTAAATATTTTCCTCTCTTATCGGTCCTTTAAATGTTTCTTTTAAAGCACACAAAAGCCTTGAGGTGCAAGGTGTTTAATGCAAGGCAGGTAACATCACTGCAAGCTGCAGGGAGGAAGGGAGGGGGGAAAAAGTTTGTTAGGACATGCAGCAATATGACTCACTGAGCTTAGGAAAGCCCTGAAAAAAATACCCGATTGGGCAGATCTGTAATGCCTGAATGAACTTGCCAAGAGGGAGGGGTTTTTTTGTATACATAGTCAAGGCGCGTGGAAGATTACATTGAACGGATCAGGACGTAACAGACAAAAACAGGACGCAAAACACGCATGCATGGTGTGGACAAAATGGATACAGAAAGAAACTCCAAGGAGGGTAAACTGGAAAATTGGAAGGAGGAGGGGTTTGGGTTGGATTAACGAGGGTAGAAAAGATCATGGTTTAGGATTGGGGATGATCTGAGATGGTGCTTGATGACCGAGAGGGAAGAATGAGATTGAAGAGGATGTGGAAGTTGATTCCACAGGTGGGAGAAAAGAGGAACAAATGAGTGAAAGTGAGTAATGATTCTGGAATTTGAAAGTTTCACCAGAAGGGGGTTGATGGTGGGCCGTGTAAGCTCTGCAGAAACCTGTAGGGCATGGGGCCACAATCCGTGGCATTGCGGGAAAACAGAATCCGTGGCAAGTGTTCATTGGCAACTTTAAAAAAAACAACACCTTTTACAACATAAATCAAGTCTGCTGAGTTCAAAAATGAAAAGTTCCCTCAAATTGGTTTCCTATAATTAAGGAGCTATTGACTGGTAACCATGGCAACCAATCATGAAATTAGCATTTCACCTCGTTTTGCTAAAATTGGCATAACTCGAGCAAATATCAACATATGATTACAAAATATGGGCTCATATCGTAAATATTGCACGTGCCTTTCATGTACATTTAACAGTTTCACGATTTGCTATCATTTTCACACATCATTAATTGCTAACTAATAAATAATAGTTTTTTTTTTGTGATAAGACATGGTACCTGTGCATATAATGATTGGAAACTCAAAGCAGCACATAACAGCCAGGTAAACTGAAGAAAATGATACCTTAGTGATTTAATTAGCATTGTTCACTTTTGATGATTTTTTTTTTTTTTAAAGCTTCACATACACGCTTGGAGTTATACCGGGTGTAGTGGCGTGCGCCTGTAATCCGGCTACTCGGAGGCTTGGTTGGAGGATCGCTTGAGGACGGGAGCTCTGTGCTGGGCCGCGCTATGAGAGGGTGTAGGGCAGCCGGAATCATTGCGAAACCCAATCCTTATCCCTGTGTCGTAAGAGGTGACCAGGTTGCGTCAGGAAGGGCATCCGGCGTAAAACCTGTGCCAAATCAGTATGTGGTATTCATAACGGATGATCCGCTGTGGCGACCCCTAACGGGAGCAGCCGAAAGACGAACAACAACATACATGCTTGGAGTTATGCCAGACTGGAATTTGCACATAAATCCAAAAATAGACCAGATAGAGCATATGGATGTATTATCAACTAGTTCAACTAGATGGGAGTTCAGGTGTGCCAAGGAAGGGCTTTGTATGACGGATGATGCCCTGTTGGCGGCTGGCTTTGAAGGCCAATTTTGAAATGTGGTTTGCCCAAGAAAGATCATGGCTGATAGTGACACCCAGGAATTTGAATGACTGAACTTCTTCAAGAGGATTGATAAGAAAGTAGATAGGGGGGGGGGGGTTATTTCAGAGATGGTCAATCCTTTCGGAGAGAGATATTGAGAATGTGAGATTTGTCAGGATTGAAAGACATATTCCAAGTGTTTGACCAGCTTGTGATATTTTTTAAGGTCTGAAGAAAGGGAAGAGGCTGTAGCCTGCCTGTCTGAAGGATGAGGGATATCGCGGCAGAGGGTGGAGTCATCAGCAAGCAGATAAAGAGGATTTTTCAGAGAGTCAGAGAGATCTTGATGAAGATCAGGAATAGGACTGGCCCAGAACACTGCCTTGGGACACTCCATCCTTGACAGTGAGAGGAGATTAAAGAATTTGATTCAGTGCCACACCTCGTTTACGAGAATAGAGGAAGTCAGTCAGCCATGTGTGGAGTTGCCTTTGGATGCCGTAGGCAGACAGTTTGGAGAGTAAGGCAGGATGTCAGTTCAGACTGTATCAAAAGCACGAGATATGTCCTGAGAGACGGCCATGATCTCGTGTCTGACATTGAGGGCCTCCATCCATTGTCTGGTGAGTCGAAGCAGAATTAAAGTACAAGGGCACTCGGCAGATCGCATACCTCCACCACATAACGCCTAATCAACGAGAACATATCGGGCCCCCAATACATTTTTCAAATATCATGCTATATATCGTTTTTGGCCCCATCTCTCAATGGTGAAGAATCAATTTAGAAATTAAATAATTCTCGTATCCAGATCCGGATCCGGATCTTCACGAAAATCGAATCAATTTGTCGAGGTCACACACCCAACCTGTCCACCAAGTTTCATCCGAATCCGTGCACAATTCTTTTTGAGATGTCCTGCACACAGACAAACAGAGAACGGTGAAAACATAACCTCCTTCACCATCGGTGGCGGAGGTAAAAAGGCAGGTGCAGATCGAGTCGGTTCGTGGAATCGGAGGAGTTCTGTTTTGTCCTTGGTTCTGCTGCCAGTGCCGAACCTGTGGAGAGGGCTGCTGTTTCGAGCCTCACCGAACAAGCCGCGTCTCTTTTTCTTTCCTCGGCCAGCGGTGTGGAACGATCAAGCAGCTCCCCAACGGGACTGGAACCGAACTGTCACCAGACTCTTTGCCAAGCTCGACCTCTGGGCTTGCTGATCATCTTCTTTCTTTTTTTTGTGAATTTCCCAGTCTGTCCGTACATTGATTGTTAAATACTGTCTGCGAATACGTGCTTCTCTCCTCCAATCTCCCCTCCGCCATTTAATTAAATCTGTTTAATTCCCTTTATTTGTGTTGCTGCTTCACGTGGTTCATCATTGGGATATTACCCCGGAATGGTTAAAAAACGTGGACCGTGGGAAATTGGCGCCAATAACCTGATAGCGGGTTTTCAAATCGTGATGGGACTATTGGGGCGGCCACCATATCCTGATAAACGGAGACCCGATCACAGCCACAGATTGTCGTTGGACCTTTCTGCACACCGAAAACTGAACTAAAGATCTATTCGGCTTTCGTGTGTGTGTGTGTGTGTGTGTGTGTGTGTGTGTGTGTGTGTG
>CM068962.1:72985544-73001705 GCA_035128595.1 Eptatretus atami | reverse complement strand
TATGTGTGTATGTGTGTGGTGTGTGTGTGTATATGTATGTGTATGTGTGTATATGTATGTGTATGTGTGTATATGTATATGTATATGTATATGTATTGTTACGGCTGTGGAAATTCGCAGAACACCATATAGGTCCTTAGTCGTTATCCCGGTAAGTCTGTGTTCAGTTAGATTTCCCCACCGTTGTTTAATGGGAATTATCCGTGTGCACAGGGCTGTGATCTTTGAGATAGTGTTTTTCTTTTCCTATCGTTATTTTGGACCACCACCAACACCACAACGCCAGCCACAACAACCACAACCAACTTCTCCACACGCCGACATCTCCACGAACACAAAGCGGAACAACAACAACTCCCGCCCGATTTCTCTGGTAAACAAGAATGACGGTTGGGAAACAACAACTGATCCAGCCGATCTCTGTTGGAATGTCCCCCCCCCCCCCCCCCGCGCGCGCGCGAAGGGAGGGCGGGGCGCCGGGGAAATAAAAGGGCACGCAGGGCGGTCGGTCAGTGTGTCAGTGTCAGTCGGCGGTTCGTGGTCTTCTTCCCGTCTTGGTCTTCAAAGAGTCTTGGGTTCGGTGGTTCGAGTCGTCGGAGCTCACAATCGGTGGTGAGTCCGGGCGTGGCACCAGGGACGCGGAGGGGAGCGCCCTCTGCCAGCTCTGTCGCGCAAGCCTGCGCTCCGTGTGGAGAGCGCCGGAGAGAGCTCGCCCACCATCGCACACGAGGGTGCAGGTAACCTACAACGGTCTCGTGGGATTCGTTCGGTCTGCCAAGTCCCGAGCCATAAAGGCCCACTGGCCCAGTCTGACCTCCCTGTCTATGGGGGTGGTCTTTTTCTTGGGGTTTGCTTTCGAATGCATGTTGGTGGCGCCGGTGTCTAGCGAAGTAAAACTGTATAAGTGGCTGTACATAAATTGCTTATAGTCGGTTGTAGTGCTTTCGCTTTATTTGCTTCCATACCTCATGATTGACTGTATATGTGTATTGAAATAAATGTGCTTGTGTGAATGTTACCGTCGTCGTGTTTTTCCCCATTGGAACGCCATATTACATCTCGGAATATTAGTTGGGTTTAAATACCGTTAAATAGAATCGGATCCGGCGAGGTCGGGCGATAATACCCGCTCGGTTATCACTGCAGAACGGAACGAACCGCTTGGGCGGTTCGTGTCCAAGCGACCTGCGCGAGGTACGGTCTCCCGTTGGCTACCCGCGCGGGTACTTAGGTATATCGAGATTCGGCGATTGACCCATTTTGCGGCGGGTAGAAAATTGGCTAGGCCGTGGTGGGGTTGAAGACCCACCCGTGACAGGGTTCCGGCGTTGTTCGGAAGGTCACGACTGAATTGTCCGTCGGTGGGCGAGCGGCTACTATTAGTGAAAGCGGCCATTCGCACGCCGGCGGCGCGAATTCGTAACTATATTATTATTGTAAGCTGTTAACCCCCATTAAAGTCAGTTCTGGAAGCCTGGTGTTCCTTAGTGCCTTCATGGTTAAGGTGGCTGGCTTGGGGCTTTGGGTCCTGAGTTTTATTCCCTTTTTACCGTTGAATTAATACCAGGTGGGGTTGACTCAGTCTGTCAAACTTCTGAGGTCGGTGAAATGAGTACCAATGTACTAGGTAATAGGATAATAACTATTTGGGGTAACTTACGTTGGAGTGGTGACCCATCCAGGACTGTACTCCTTGCCAATGAACCGCCTCTGCAGCCCAATGCACCTTTAGCCAAAAAGGAATGGTGTTATTATTGTTATACGTTGGCGCTAATTGAATAATTGGCCATTAAAACCTAAATTGCGAATAATCGTAACTGTGATATGCGAACTTCCGGCCACGCACGTACGGGCACGCGAGAGCGAAGAAACAGCCTGTGTGGTTGTTGTTTCTTGCTCGCGGTTGGAATATTTATTTATTCAATTATCATTATTATTTTTTTTTACGGGCACGTACTAGTGTTATTAAAGACAGTTCTATAAACCAACTTACCAGCTGTTCATGTGCTGGTGCTCTATTCAGATTGGGCCTGGCCCTCAGATTTTCATTCTGTGCTCCTTTACAATCTTGTGGGCAGTGTGGCTCCCTCGGCAGATCTACGCCTGCTCTCCAGCACGGCACCCCTGAGCCGCTGTGGCTACGTTGCAAGCTGCCTTTCTCCATCTGAATTTGGGAGGGGGGGGGGGCTTCAATGGCTTCCCCTACCAAGTGCACTCTGGCATGTAGCGTCTCACTTAGGGGTTAATGATGGGTTAATTATTCAGGCGTTAATGACTTGGAGGTTAATTATTCAGTAGTATATCCTAATGAGTGTCAGCATAAGCATTTGTAAATCAAAATTTGCATAGACCAAAATCCTATGTATATATAAGGCGGACTATCGTGCTGCACGCTCTCAGCCGACAGCCGGGCCATCAATCATCAAAGCTCTTACAGATTTTCTCTCTCCGTGTTAGCCGGGACCAACAGAACTCGGTCTCTGTCTCTGTCCTGTCTCTGTCTCTTTCCTCTGACTGGAGCCACAACGCGGGATCCCAGAGAGCGGAATCCATATAACACTCTCACCTCAGGACTCGCACAGCCTAGAGTGCCCAGGAGCCTTTGGTGCAGTAACAGGCAGCCAAGACCGGAACACATGGGAAGGTTAAGTGCACTGTCCGGTTATATCTGTATTTTATTATTGCCATTTCAATTCCGTGTCCCCATCCCCATTATTTATTAAACCTGTGGTGTCTGCTTTGAAACGATTGCTGTGTATCGAGTCACGATCTCGTCCTGCATAATTATAAATCCCCCCCCCACTCCTCATTAAGCCAACCACACATACTGAAAGAGCCACACAGTTCAATCAGTAAAACAACCGCATGTGGTGGATTAACCCTTATGCACAGTTCCGGCTCTGCTCGGCATCTTGGGAGATAATTGTCCTCCAACAGTCTCATGTTGGCCTGAGGAAGTTCACTGGGAAGCGGATGAAACGTCATCTGAGACCGGGTCTGCTCTTGCTTATTACTTAAATTAGCAGAGCAGATGATATAGTTTACTTTTTGGTTGATGAACCTTTCCTCTTTTTAAAAATGTATCATCCCAACAGCCCCAATCTTATACCCCAATCTTATATGTACAGAATGTACAATATATTGTTGGGGAAATGGCTTCTAGGGGTTAAGATTGTGTAGCTTAGCAATAGTTATTTCCATTGTGCATGTTGAGCATAAGCGAGAGGTAATATAATTGAGATATAGGATTATGTGGCCATATTTGTATTGCAAGCTGTCATCTCCTCTCCAAAATGTTTGTGTCAAAAACCATTTTTCCCTTAAATCCCTTTTAATGGTCTCTCCTTTGCAATCTGTCTTAAATGTGCTTTATGGGGAGATTCGGCTCGCAATGCCACCAAGGCACAAGGTTTTGGCACAAAGGATGATCCCCAGACACTTTCCCCAAACATTTGAGAGCGAGTCAAGAAGCTCAGGGGAGGGGTTCTCTTGATTAATGGCTGAACCAACCACCAATCAGGGTAGGGTTGACAGGTGGGGCTATTCACGGGAGCCATAAAAGCCCACACACATGTCCACTCCTGGATTTGTTTGTTCCCTTTCCACAGCTTGTTGTTCCTTGTCCCCATTATGTTCTGCAGTCGCTTTGTTGCCAGTCGAACTCAAGCCACCTCTGCTCTTGGCCAGACGGGGTGTCAAGTGCGGGGTGCCCAGGTCACTTCCTGTTGGCAGATTCCGAGAGAAAAACAAGTCTGCACTGAGGCCCCTGGCAAGGCAGTGGCAGCTCCAGACGGACCTTGGTGGTGCCTTACAAGCCGCGATGGGTATTTCATTCCTGTCACCTCTTCTGGTTTTTTTCCTGTGGTGTGCCTGGGGCCCAATAAGGTTTAGTTTTATCAGGATATTCCGTATGTACAACATTCATCCATCCATTGGGACCATACTCTGCGCAGAGCGTTGGTGCTGCTAAGCAGTCTCCTTGGCTATTGGACACAATCCTGGACGGGTCGTCACTCTGACACAGGATACTAGCAAGCTGGCACTCATTTTCCAACCTCAGAAGGATGACAGGCAGAGTCAACCCCACCTAGTAATAAGTCAACAGCCGAGTGGGATTTAAAAGATCCTCAGATCCCAAGCCACCACCCTAGCCATTAAGCCAACATCAGGCATATGTACAACAGTCGCGGCACATATTTCGTTTTGCAAATGGAATTGGTGTACATGAAATGTTAACATGTTCCCTGTTCTCCCTTCCCTAGTTTAAATACGTACATTAATTCACTGGGTCTCCTTTTGAGTTATTTTGAGTCAGCATGATCAATAAAACTACTCAGTTTTATAAGTCCTCCAAAGGACAGATTTGGCAGGATGATTAGCGTCCGTTTCAAACTTTTCCTCCATCAGGTGCGACAAACCGCTCCAGCCACTATTTTGAGTTGCTCGGTGTGGGGAGATAGCCGGCACATCACTCAGATGACTGGGGTGTCCAAATTTATCTTGGTAAAGGAGCAAACAGGCTGTCGATCCGGCCTGTGGTGTCTTGGCTGTTTGGCCGATGAGACCGCCATAACAATATTGTTGTGGAATGCTCTTTAGGGGCTAATGAAACGTTTAGTAGAACGATAGTTATTTGTTAGCATTTGTTTAGATAAGCATGATGTGCAATAGTTATGCATGCGTATGTACAGTGAGATGCTTGTTTTACCTATCCTCCTGTTTGTCCTCCCCTATTCAAACTCTGGCTGTGAGTTTTCATGTTCTTTCCCTCTGTTTACAGGTCTTTACAAAGCGTACATGAGAGATTTGCAGATGAAGTCATGAGAATATTCAAGTGTGACGAACCTGCATTGAGATAGCCTGCCATGAGCCTCACCGCAGGAGCTGATTGTTGGGACAAAACAGCATTGAGAAAGTCGGCAATTGCCTCACTGCGGAGCTCACGCAGCCCAGCATGAGGCCAGATTGGTGTTATCTCAGTGGAGTTGTTAGTTGGTGACACAGTTCATGCAGAAAGGCTGTTGGCTGCAACCGCTGCTTTGGAAGAAAGCATAAAAGCTGAGAGAGGGACAATAATGCCGGAAGAGAAGAAGTATTTTAAGGACGGGTGTCATGCTAATAGAAGAGATGCTTGAGATCGGAGGAAGAATCTCTTTGGGTGTGCGGAGGTGAGTGTGCTGGAGCTGTGAACATTAATCCCCAGAGCAAAGAGGGCTTTGAGGGAGTGACAATTATGGAGCTTGAGGAGTTGCATATATGTCAAACTCTGCTCCAGACTCCTGCACAGCTTTCCTCCAGGTTTGAAATCGACTCTCAGTATTGTTTGTACTGTATTCCCGTACTGTATTCTTGTCGAGTGCATGAACGGGTCCTTAGATAAGAACTGTTAAGAAATCTGTGATGTTTGGTTTGTTTGAGGTGGTAAGGGATAAACTGGTTTATTATTGAATCATTTATATTTGTTTATTGCATGCTGTTTATTGTTCATGTAATCTTCTTCCATGCCATTTATTACGAGGGTGCAGGTAACCTACAACGGTCTCGTGGGATTCGTTCGGTCTGCCAAGTCCCACGCCATAAAGGCCCACTGGCCCAGTCTGACCTCCCTGTCTATGGGGGTGGTCTTTTTCTTGGGGTTTTGCTTTCGAATGCATGTTGGTGGCGCCGTGTCTAGCGAAGTAAAACTGTATAAGTGGCTGTACATAAATTTATAAAATTGCTTATAGTCGTTGTAGTGCTTTCGCTTTATTTGCTTCCATACCTGCATGATTGACTGTATATGTGTATTGAAATAAATGTGCTTGTGTGAATGTTACCCGTTCGTCGTGTCTTTTTCCCCCATTGGAACGCCATATTACATCTCGGAATATTAGTTGGTTTTAAATACCCGTTAAATAGAATCGGATCCGGCGAGGTCGGGCGATAATACCCGCTCGGTTATCACTGCAGAACGGAACGAACCGCTTGGGCGGTTCGTGTCCAAGCCGACCTGCGCGAGGTACGGTTTCCGTGGCTACCGCGCGGGGTACTTAGGTATATCGAGATTCGGCGATTGACCCTATTTGCGCGGGTAGAAAATTGGCTTGGCCGTGTGGGGGTTGAAGACCCACCCGTGACAGGTTCCGGCGTTGTTCGGAAGGTCACGACTGAATTGTCCGTCCGGTGGGCGAGCGGCTACTATTAGTGGAAGCGGCCATTCGCACGCCGGCGGGCGCGAATTCGTAACTATATATATATATATGTAAGCTTTTAACCCCCATTAAAGTCAGTTCTGGAAGCCTGGTGTTCCCTTAGTGCCTTCATGGTTAAGGTGGCTGGCTTGGGGCCTTTGGGTCCTGAGTTTTATTCCCTTTTTAACCGTTGAATTAATACCAGGTGGGGTTGACTCAGTCTGTCAAACTTCTGAGGTCGGTGAAATGAGTACCAATGTACTAGGTAACTAGGATAATAACTATTTGGGGTAACTTACGTTGGAGTGGTGACCCATCCAGGACTGTACTCCTTGCCAATGAAACCGCCTCTGCAGCCCAATGCACCTTTCCAGCACAAAAGGAATGGTGTTATTATTATGTTATACGTTGGCGCTAATTGAATAATTGGCCATTAAAACCTAAATTGCGAATAATCGTAACTGTGATATGCGAACTTCCGGGCCACGCACGTACGGGCACGCGAGAGCGAAGAAACAGCCTGTGTGGTTGTTGTTTCTTGCTCGCGGTTGGAATATTTATTTATTCAATTATCATTATTATTTTTTTTTTTACGGGCACGTACTAGTGTTATTAAAGACAGTTCTATAAACCAACTTACCAGCTGCTTCATGTGCTGGTGCTCTATTCAGATTGGGCCTGGCCCTCAGATTTTCATTCTGTGCTCCTTTACAATCTTGTGGCTGGGCAGTGTGGCTCCCTCGGCAGGATCTACGCCTGCTCTCCAGCACGGCACCCCTGAGCCGCTGGGGCTACGTTGCAAGCTGCCTTTCTCCGTCTGAATTTGGGAGGGGGGGGGGCTTCAATGGCTTCCCCTACCAAGTGCACTCTGGCATGTAGCGTCTCACTTAGGGGTTAATGATGGGTTAATTATTCAGGCGTTAATGACTTGGAGGTTAATTATTCAGTAGTTATATCCTAATGAGTGTCAGCATAAGCATTTGTAAATCAAAATTTGCATAGACCAAAATCCTATGTATATATAAGGCGGGACTATCGTGCTGCACGCCCTCTCAGCCGACAGCCGGGGCCATCAATCATCAAAGCTCTTACAGATTTTCTCTCTCCGTGTTAGCCGGGACCAACAGAACTCGGTCTCTGTCTCTGTCTCTGTCTCTGTCTCTTTCCTCTGACTGGAGCCACAACGCGGGATCCCCAGAGAGCGGAATCCCATATAAACACTCTCACCTCAGGACTCGCACAGCCTAGAGTGCCCAGGAGCCTTTGGCGCAGTAACAGGCAGCCAAGACCGGAATCAAATGGGGAAGGTTAAGTGCACTGTCCGGTTATATCTGTATTTTATTATTGCCATTTCAATTCCCGTGTCCCCATCCCCATTATTTATTAAACCTGTGGTGTCTGCTTTGAAACGATTGCTGTGTATACGAGTCACGATCTCGTCCTGCATAATTATAAATCCCCCCCCCCACTCCTCATTAAGCCAACCACACATACTGAAACAGCCACACAGTTCAATCAGTAAAACAACCGCATTGTGGTGGATTAACCCCTTATGCACAGTTCCGGCTCTGCTCGGCATCTTGGGAGATAATTGTCCTCCAACAGTCTCATGTTGGCCTGAGGAAGTTCACTGGGAAGCGGATGAAACGTCGTCTGAGACCGGGTCTGCTCTTGCTTATTACTTAAATTAGCAGAGCAGATGATATAGTTTACTTTTTGGTTGGATGAACCTTTCCTCTTTTTAAAAATGTATCATCCCAACAGCCCCAATCTTATACCCCAATCTTTATATGTACAGAATGTACAATATATTGTTGGGGAAATGGCTTCTAGGGGTTAAGATTGTGTAGCTTAGCAATAGTTATTTCCATTGTGCACGTTGAGCATAAGCGAGAGGTAATATAATTGAGATATAGGATTATGTGGCCATATTTGTATTGCAAGCTGTCATCTCCTCTCCAAAATGTTTGTGTCAAAAACCATTTTTCCCTTAAATCCCTTTTAATGGTCTCTCCTTTGCAATCTGTCTTAAATGTGCTTTATGGGGAGATTCGGCCTCACAATGCCACCAAGGCACAAGGTTTTGGCACAAAGGATGATCCCCAGACACTTTCCCCAAACATTTGAGAGCGAGTCAAGAAGCTCAGGGGAGGGGTTCTCCTTGATTAATGGCTGAACCAACCACCAATCAGGGTAGGGTTGACAGTGTGGGGCTATGTCACGGGAGCCCATAAAAGCCCACACACATGTCCACTCCTGGATTTGTTTGTTCCCTTTCCACAGCTTGTTGTTCCTTGTCCCCATTATGTTCTGCAGTCGCTTTGTTGCCAGTCGAACTCAAGCCACCTCTGCTCTTGGCCAGACGGGGTGTCAAGTGCGGGGTGCCCAGGTCACGTTCCTGTTGGCAGATTCCGAGAGAAAACAAGTCTGCACTGAGGCCCCTGGCAAGGCAGTGGCAGCTCCAGACGGACCTTGGTAGTGCCTTACAAGCCGCGATGGGTATTTCATTCCTGTCACCTCTTCTGGTTTTTCTCCTGTGGTGTGCCTGGGGCCCAATAAGGTTTAGTTTTATCAGGATATTCCGTATG
This sequence comes from Eptatretus atami, assembly GCA_035128595.1. Lineage (NCBI taxonomy): Eukaryota > Metazoa > Chordata > Myxini > Myxiniformes > Myxinidae > Eptatretus > Eptatretus atami. The sequence goes on along the minus strand of CM068962.1, from coordinate 72,992,947 downwards.
TACAACATTCATCCATCCATTGGGACCATACTCTGCGCAGAGCGTTGGTGCTGCCTAAGCAGTCTCCTTGGCTATTGGACACAATCCTGGACGGGTCGTCACTCTGACACAGGATACTAGCAAGCTGGCACTCATTTTTCCAACCTCAGAAGGATGACAGGCAGAGTCAACCCCACCTAGTAATAAGTCAACAGCCGAGTGGGATTTAAAATGATCCTCAGATCCCAAGCCCACCACCCTAGCCATTAAGCCAACATCAGGCATATGTACAACAGTCGCGGCACATATTTCGTTTTGCAAATGGAATTGGTGTACATGAAATGTTAACATGTTCCCTGTTCTCCCCTTCCCTAGTTTTAAATACGTACATGAATTCACTGGGTCTCCTTTTGAGTTATTTTGAGTCAGCATGATCAATAAAACTGCTCAGTTTTATAAGTCCTCCAAAGGACAGATTTGGCAGGATGATTAGCGTCCGTTTCAAACTTTTCCTCCATCAGGTGCGACAAACCGCTCCAGCCACTATTTTGAGTTGCTCGGTGTGGGGAGATAGCCGGCACATCACTCAGATGACTGGGGTGTCCCAAATTTATCTTGGTAAAGGAGCAAACAGGCTGTCGATCCGGCCTGTGGTGTCTTGGCTGTTTGGCCGATGAGACCGCCATAACAATATTGTTGTGGGAATGCTCTTTAGGGGCTAATGAAACTGTTTAGTAGAACGATAGTTATTTGTTAGCATTTGTTTAGATAAGCATGATGTGCAATAGTTATGCATTGCGTATGTACAGTGAGATGCTTGTTTTACCTATCCTCCTGTTTGTCCTCCCCTATTCAAACCTCTGGCTGTGAGTTTTCATGTTCTTTCCCTCTGTTTACAGGTCTTTACAAAGCGTACATGAGAGATTTGCAGATGAAGTCATGAGAATATTCAAGTGTGACGAACCTGCATTGAGATAGCCTGCCATGAGCCTCACCGCAGGAGCTGATTGTTGGGACAAAACAGCATTGAGAAAGTCGGCAATTGCCTCACTGCGGAGCTCACGCAGCCCAGCATGAGGCCAGATTGGTGGTTATCTCAGTGGAGTTGTTAGTTGGTGACACAGTTCATGCAGAAAGGCTGTTGGCTGCAACAGCTGCTTTGGAAAGAAGCATAAAAGCTGAGAGAGGGACAATAATGCCGGAAGAGAAGAAGCTATTTTAAGGACGGGTGTCATGCTTAATAGAAGAGAGTGCTTGAGATCGGAGGAAGAATCTCTTTGGGTGTGCGGAGGTGAGTATGCTGGAGCTGTGAACATTTAATCCCCAGAGCAAAGAGGGCTTTGAGTGAGTGACAATTATGGAGCTTGAGGAGTTGCATATATGTCAAACTCTGCTCCAGCACTCCTGCACAGCTTTCCTCCAGGTTTGAAATCGACCTCTCAGTATTGTTTGTACTGTATTCCCAGTACTGTATTCTTGTCGAGTGCATGAACGGGTCCTTAGATAAGAACTGTTAAGAAATCTGTGATGTTTGGTTTGTTTGAGGGTGGTAAGGGATAAACTGGTTTATTTATTGAATCATTTATATTTGTTTATTGCATGCTGATTGTTATTGCTTCATGTAATCCTTCTTCCATGCCATTTACTTGTTAAATAAATGTTCCTGGTCTCGGGGTTGGATTCTGCTTGTTGTGGTGATCTCATTTGGTGATTTCGGTGTCATTAGAGAAGCTGGCTCAATCCAACTCAGAGCGCTCGTGATGTACGGTTGCTCGGCCAAATTTGGAAGGTTGCAAGCGCCTATCAGCACACAACTCGGTTAATTACACGGTCCCAGCAAGTACTGTAACGTGACAAGCAGGTCCGGGAACTTGCTTGAGACTGGACTTAGCTGGTGGTTGCGGTCGTTTTGACGTGACCCGTGGAACTGGAACCGGGTAACTGGAATGGCCCACGGCGCATAACTCAGACGACCGGGGTGTCTCAAATTAGTCTCGGTATAGGAGCAAACAGGCCCTCGATCCGGCCCGGGGTGTTTCGGCTGTTTGGCCAACGGGACCGCCGTAACAACATATATGCATGCATACATATGCACGCGTGACTAGTGTTTTAGAGCTCTCTTCTCAGCACTTACTGTACCTCATGATGGGATTATGATGTCTACTGGCTCCTAATGTCCTTGCGATTCATCATACACCAACATGCTACACGTAATGTGTGCGCAAAGCCCTCCATTAGCCATCTTAGAGGTCAAAACATTTTCCCATAACACAACACAATTCCCACTGCGATGAAATGGAGAACGGACTGGTATTCAACTCGCAAAAAAACAAATAAATGTACGTTTCAAAGAATTCTCTTCCAGACAAAAACAAACAAGCGTCCCCTTTGAATGGCATTCAAACCCACTGCATACATTGTCATCGCGAGCCCCAGGCTGTTCTCCCACAACATTATTTCATTCCCATCACAGCGATTGCCGCCGCTGGCGAAGCATCTGGGCACGGTGGCGTGACCGATCTGAGTGTGACCCTCTTCTCTCCGATGCCATTTAAAAGGGTCGTCCATCCCCTGTGTAAGTGTGACCTGGTCATGGGCCTAGGGATCGCATATTTTCCGCATCGGAGGACAAAAAGCTCCTTAATACAGGAGACCCGTCTCCAAGCACACTTGGCTTGAGAAAAAGGAAAGGATAAGGGTGGAAATAAAAGTGATGAAAAGCTGTAATGTGCGTCACAAAGAGCCCTCCCGTGCATGACACACACACACACACACACACACACACACACACACACACACACACACACACACACACACACACACACACACACACATTCCACTGTTCTGAAATATCCTCACCGGTCTCGACTTCAATTCACAGAGGGATATTATCAGGCATCCAGTTATAAATACAGCCTGATGATGACGGGGAATGAACAAAAGGCTCCCTTGATTGTTGGGGTCGTGATCTCGACGATTCAACCTCGTAAAGGGCTGGTATTTATGGAGAGTGGTGAAGTTAACATGATCAAATTAAAAAATAAGTGCAGCCACTTTCTCGCACATCAATGGATTTTTATTGCCATTGTCAAATTCCATTTCTTTTGTTGTTCTTGAAACCCACAAGTATGGACTCAGACCACGTTCGCCCTGACACCCCCAAAATACATGCATGAACATACACTCACACACACACGCACACACACACACACATACACACCTGAATGTGCCTGAAGGTGCCTGAAGTCCATTTTTGGCTGCTGGAAAAAGAATAAGTAAAAAGAAAACTGTAAAACGTATTTTGTACAATATTCAAGTTTGAAAACTAAAATTATGTTTGTGCACACACTGATCATTGAAAAGTCCAAAACACATCAACCAGCCTTTGATTTAGAGAGCGAGAGAGAAAATGTTCATTTTTAAGGAATAGTAAGATATTTGGATTGAACTTCATCATCACTGTCTGATACGCACGTACGGAAGATCTCATGAACATATGGTCCAACTAAAAGTTCTAACTTTGTTACACTGGAAACACCTGCTCCTTTCGGGAGCAGCCTGGGTGGGGGAATACAGAGGGGGAGGTGGGGCAAATATATTTTGTGTCATCACTAATAATCCCCCATCTGCAGTAGGGTTTAGTAAACCACTTGCATCGTGGTGCGTGTCCAAGAAAAAACGTAAGTCCTTTCCAGCCACCCCTCGTAAGGGGTGTGGGGGGTTGTGCCCATGACCTGACCCTGTGTACGACCAAAACGTATGCAAAATTTGGTGGATATCAGCCCAGCACTGTTTTTATGCCTCCATCGATGAAGTCGCCGATGGCATTATGTTTTGGGTGTCCATCTGCCCATACGTTTAATGGGGTCCAAACGTATGCATTTCCCAGTGCTGTTCAAATCCTGTTGTGGTTGTTGTTCTTCTCCTCCTCTTCCCTTTATAAGGGGTGAGGTCCGATGGCACCAAGCTTCTGCCCTGCCTGAACCACGATACTCCTCCACCTCCCTCTGTCCTCAACCAACTCCCTCCACTGTCCAACCACCCCTACCTTATGGTAATGATTCCATTTTGAAGACATTTGGGGCATTTTTAATTTTGAAGATTTTTTTTTTTGTTGTTGGCATTTTGATCAAATTTTGTTTTTTTTTCTATTTTTTTGTGGGGCCTAAAACACTTCCACTACACCCACAAAGGAATGGGGTCAGGGATCATTTAATATTACCTCTCATGTAGCTGCAAAGGATTAGGCACTACAGCGAAATAATAAAATAAATAAAAACCGAAAAAAACATCTAATTTTTATTTTTCAAAATTAAAAAAAAAAGTTTTTTTTTTGCCTGAAACACCCCCCGGCACTCACTGATGAACATCTGAAAGCTTGTCGAAGATCCGTTTGGCCATCTTTGAGAAAAAGGGTGACACAGACACACAGACAGACACAGATACACATCTCTCTTAGAGTATAAATAGTAGGATGTCTGTATCTAGTTTGATATGACGAACACAATGAAAAATATTTCCAAAAACTTTGTATTGAATGTGTTGGACTATCTTAAGACCTCTATCACTTATTAATTGAAATAATTATCCAACTCACCTTCTGCGAGCTTAGTCACTAAAGTACGTAGACCCTAATCAAGTCCTTCGAGCTTCTGCAATTGATCGCTGAAGTGCTCCGGGTGGTTCACCCTGGGCTGGCCTCACTGGCCAGACCCAGTGGTTTGCTCCCATATGCTCCTCGCCAACTAGGCGGCTTTGGGCTCATACCTCGTGGGGACCTGGCCTCACTAAATGCCAGACACGTTGCTGGCCGCCAAATCAGGTGGGCCTGGGCTTTGCTTGCCTACAGCTCCCGATGGGATGCCGATTTGGCTTGCTTGTCCCGGCCCTGGCTGGAAGCGGCTGGCAGGGGGTGAAGTCAGACTCTGCCAATTGTTTTCCCCACTCCTATTTTATCATGCATTCAACCCGCACTCTCTTTGGTGGTTCAGTTCCATGCTTCTTGGGGATGCAAGATGATCTCAGAAATCCAATGACAACCTGCCGGGCCACGGACTAGATCCTGATGATGGGTACAGATCCTGTGAAGCGTGGGCAAATTTCACCAGGAACTGTCGCTGGGCAGATTTTGAGGCAGCTGCAGCGGCTCCTGATCCAGTGGAAATCAGCAGGGGGAGTTGATCTCCAAGTGCCAATCCTGAAGCTCCTTCATAGCCTCGAGACCCATGTGGTGGTCTGGGCCATGTCAGAACTAGGTGCCAGTGTGTTGAGGGAGAGGGGAGAAGTTCTCCACCTCATCCCCTTACCAGAATGGGATGGAGGGGGGGGGGGGCTGCGGCACACCGTGGTGGCACTGGGGTGGACCTGATGGTCTGGATGAGCACATGACTAACAGCTTGGTACAGCCGACCGGACAACTAGCAGAGCATCTGTGAAAAGTTATGGAGTGTTCAGGAAAGGCCTGGAGAGGCCCGCATAACCTTCCGCGGATGACCCAATGTGATTAATGGATTCTCAGTTTGGGAAGAAAGCCCTGGGTTTAATTTGGCATGGGAAACATGGGAAGATTGTCTGCAGCAGGTGCTGCTGGTATTGAACGGGCTACCCAGTGGCAATTGGATTTATTGAATTTACCTTTGTCCATTGTGACCACTCACCACGCTTTGCTTTTGGGAGTATACAGGTGAGTTGGGGAATTGGCATGGGTGAGGGGCAAGGGTGGCCATGAGAGCAGAGCATGTTGAACGGGTGGAATGGGTTAGAATATTTGTGTTGTGAATAAAATAATTTCCACTGGTGGTTGTGTTTGTGTATTGGTGATTTAGTGTGTGTACAGGTCATGGCAGGTCGGAACATCATTTTAGCGTGTACTGCAGGTGTAGGTGGAGAATGTATGGCAGCTGGGGAGGGATCATTGAGTGTAAGGTTTGTGGGTGGGGAAGTGGTGTGTGTTCTCAGGTGGATCAGGCTCTCAGGGAAAGTGAGGAATGTAGAGCTCCACCATGCCCCGTCTCCAGTAGTACAGCATGTGACTGGGTAATGGGAAACTTGCTGGGAGGAGTATCGGTTCGGTCAGCCACAGGGTGGAGGACCCCTGGAAACCATAGAAGGCTGTGGAAGGCCAATGCGGTGACCCCCTCCGGCAGGTTTGTGCAGCAAAAGGAGTTAAAAACATATTTTTTTGCATATCATGTCGAGGCTCATGTAAGAGCTAACACACAGAACATATAACAAGGCAGGAGACAAGAGAGGCAGGGAAGGGAAGCACAAAATAATGGGGAACAGAAACAATAGGAGATCTGTGGAAGGGAGCGGGATGGGGCAGGGTACATGGGGTAAACAAGATGGTACTACAGGGAGCTGTTGTGGTGCTGGGGGCAAGGCTGGGGAGTCGAGGGTTTTCCTCAAGGTGGGACTTTGCACTGCGGGCACGGGCACACTGCTACACCTCCACCTTCACAGTTTAGGACCTCCCCACTGCCGAGTTGAGGCTACACCTGCATATAATTGAGATGCCATTGCCTTGCAGGGAATGACTGGTTTTGGTAATGGTTGTTGCTGTTGTGTACAAGTGTGGGAATGTTTCACTCGATCCCATGTGACTTGATATGTGCTATGGAAGACAGGTAGCCCATGAAATTTGACAGGTAGTTCCTAAATTTGGTATTTGGGATCAGCTGACAGCTGGAGCAGGTGACATCCACTGCAGAACATAGTCAATTTGATGGGATAGTTTATTGGATAAGTTGAATTGTGGTTAAGGAAGGCCTGCTTGTTTATTGTTTTTTGGAAGCCATTCTCTCCCCACTCCAGGACATTGGAGTGAAGAGACAAGAGGGAGGACCATTGCACATAAAAATTGTACATTTTTTAATTTATTGAAACCAACGGGGTAGAGCGTTAAGAAGAGAAGGTAAGGTTAGCTGTGGTTCGCCTCCCACAGCCCTCTCTAGTTTATTTGGTAAGTCAATTATATGTGTGACAGCAAGAGCTAAGGCTAGAATATTGGATTCCTGCTGGAGAACCTTGGCAGGTGCCTAAGGTTTCAGGAAGGGGGCTGTGTTATGTGGAAGGGGGGAACATATCCATAGCTAGACTGTGGTAAGTGTAGTTTGTCCATGTGTTTCAAGTAGGTTAGATTGCCATGTAGCAGGTATCTGTCAAAGTAGGTCGTTTGTTACATGTGATGCTGAGGAGGCAGCATATGTAACTAATAGACAAGGTAAACAGATGAATTAATTATGTATATGCAAAACCTCTTGTTTGTGGGTGGGGCTAGGTGAGGACTTCCCATCACAGAGGCACATGTTACATGTGTAAAAAAGCCAATTATGATCTCTGGCCATTGTGTGCCAGTCATAGCAGCGCAGTAGGCTGTTAAGCCCAGAAGAAAAGATGTGCGTTTATTTTTATTGGGACCACCC
>CM068962.1:72964499-72976123 GCA_035128595.1 Eptatretus atami | reverse complement strand
TGAACAAATTACATAAGCCTGCCTGGACTGTAGGTAACAAGTGGTCTGGCCTTGGAGGTTCCTTGACACCAGGTTGCACTTCTTGCTCTTTGAATGTGGTGCTTGCTGTCTGGGTTGCAGCTTCTGCAGTTTAAACAAACTTCACCAGGTGGTTCACATGTAACATGTGAACAGATTATTTGGATACAAACGGCCATCAAAACTAGTATACAATTGCAAAAGGTGGACCTATTTCTTCTTTGTCAAACCAGTGTACATCAATGTGTTAAATGATTATTTTATAGAATCTGAAGCTGGGCTTGAACTCCAAAACAAAAGGGAGCAATTAAGCAGACTGTGCAATCCAAAGAAATGATTTGGAGCCAATTGTGATGCAGATTATACGCCATTCATCCTTGCTCTTTACAATGTTTCGACAGTAGAGACAAAGAAAGGAGAAATGGTGTGAGAAAGGGGGAGATGGGGAGGTGGGGAGGCCATAAAAGCAGGGATGAAGAACAGGAATTGTGCACACCAGAATGGGCACTTTCAATAACAGAAGCTTAAATTAACAACCAGTCAAACAAGCCTCATCCACATTCCAAAATGTTAATTACACGCAAAGATACAAAAATAGAGAGAAGGAAGATGTGCGAAATGAAGACAGACAGGCAAACATAAACACAGAAACACAGACCCAGGACAGGTAGTGTGGAATGTGTGGAACGTGTGAAAGGTGCATAAATGCCAATGTTATCCTGGGGGGGGGGGGCTTTGAGCAGCACCTTTAAGGCAACGTGACACGTTTTTACCGTGTCTTGACCCGCTCGTATAATCGGCCGGGCAATGTCTAGCAGAATCAATTCAGGACACTGGCCTCCGTATAGTTACTGCCCCCGATCATGTAGTAATCTTCGAGCTGCCATTGCAATGTCTCAAACGTGGGGCGTGCCATCTCATTTTGGTGCCAGCATTCCATCATCAGTTGGTAGAACTGTTGCGGGCAACCGAATGGACATGGCATACGGTATCCACGTTCAACTGCTACGAGCACTTCCGCATTAGACATCCCTGCATCAATAAACATGATTGGAAAAAGAAGAATGGAACATCTCGTTAAAAAGAACAACAAATTGAACAAAAAGAAGAACAAATAAGAAAAAGAGCAATCAGAGTTTGCAGACCCTTGCCAGGACTTCTTTTGAGTGGTGTATTTTTTTTTTATCGGTTTTAGGGTAAATCCAATATGGCTGCCAAACCATGTGACCTATGACGTCATATGTGTGATCCTTTTGTTCCTCATGGATAGGCAGTCATATGTGTAAAATTGCCTCAATCTGTTCAGCCATTTCAGAGATTTTTTTTTGAAGGTTGAAAAAAAACAAAAAAAAAACAATATAGCTGCCACATCACGTGACCGATGTCATCAAAAAAAAAATTGTGGACCATTTTATCCCGAGATGACCCTCAAAATGTTCATACTGATCGGATGTAGTTTTCTACATATGCAATTATGATGTCATAACGAAGGCACCTATGATGTCGTAAAAATATCACACTCATTCCCCACGAGTACTTGCTATGTGCCAAGTTTCAATTTTGTCCTTGGTACGGTTTCAGAGATAGAGGTCCAATTTTTTTTCCTTGTTTCCACATGGCTGCCACACCACATGACCTATGACGTCATAATTACCATTAAAAACATTCTACATGAGGAGTCGCACCAATGGTGAAAATTTTGTCTCAATCCCACAAGCGGTTGCAAGAGAAAAACACAAACTTCTGTGTGGACAAAAACAAACAGAGCCAAATGCAATCCTTCGGTGAGGGTAACTATGATGGATTAGGCCTCACCTCCTGCAATGTTTAAAGGGGGTTTACAGTCGAAAAGGAGCCAACTGAATATTATGGATGCAAAAATTGAGAAACATGTGCCCCCACCTTCACCTTCAGTTCCACAAATCACACTTCCCTCCGTTTTCTTCATTCACCTTTCCCATAAATCACCTTTCCTTTGAACTCCTATATGCTCGTTTCTCTCTCCAATCCATATCCCCTTCTCTTTGTTTTCTTTGTTGTGCTCCACCTCCCCCAAGCATTTCTCATAAATCAATGGCCCCAAAAACAAATTATTCGGTTATACACTATCGGAAATAATATCGTGAACACGTTGTACCAAAACTGCATAACCTGAACTGCGACTAAACCTCGTGACATTGGTTGACACGTAAAAGTGTGACAACCATCACTTGGGCATCTACACCCAGAGATGACAGCCCTGATTAAACCTCTGAACAAAGCTAGGGACTAAAACGTTCAAGGTGTAATATTCAATTGAGGTATGCAACAGCAACTTACCTGGGTAAGGTATCTTCGCATAAGTAACAATCTCATACAGCAGAATCCCAAAGGACCAGACGTCAGACTTCGTGGTGAAGCGGTTGAAATTAGCCGCTTCGGGCGCAGTCCACTTGATGGGAAACTTTGATCCGATGCGAGCCTCGTACTCATCCTCCTTCATCCACATCCATCGTATCACATTAGTTCTACATTCCTGTGTTACATTTCTTATTGCATATGGAAAAAAATATAAATCTGCTGGTGATAAAAAAATGTCCATGAAAGATAATTGGACTACCACGTATGCATGGTACATGCATGAGGGAGAATTCCCATTCGGTCATCATTTGAAATGTCGTCGCTGGTGCGTGATAATTGATAAATTGCACATTATATACCTTTATAACCCTGGCGAGACCAAAGTCGGCGACTTTGCAGCAATAGTGTAGGTCAACCAGGATGTTACGGGCAGCGAGGTCCCGGTGAATGTAGTTCTGCAATTCAAGGTAAGCCATTCCGGCCGCCACTTGGGCTGCCATGTCAACAAGGACAGGGAAGGGTAGAGTCTTGCCTGTGGGAGCTGAGGGAGTGATGGAGAAGAATTGGGACATTAGAATGGGAACAAATGGTCGACAACAACTTACAGATGTGTTGGAAGCAATGAATAGGGGGGAGGTAGACATTTATAATAGTTGCAGTTTGTTCAATTGATTTTATAAGTGCATTAAAGTGTCTTCAGTTCATGTCCTTCATGCTGGCCATTTCATAACTTTATGGATAGGATTGAGGATTTTGCTTCAATCTCAATTTCCTAATGGACAGAAAGAACCAATGTCTGTTTGCTCAGCTGAAAAGGTGAGGAAGGAAGACCTCCTTGGCATACCTGTCCTTCCCTTCAACTAAGCAGTGGCAACCAGGAACAAAGGATGTGGGATTCAGGCAAAGTGGGGGGCGGGGGGGGGGGGGGGGGGGGGGGGACCATGGAGATAAGCAGGTAGACAGGCTCGGCCTTGGTGAAACCTTCTAAGCAGTGAAAGACACCCTGTTCACTCGATTTCCAACATAGTGCTCCAAGAACAAGGTGTGGGAGCGATCCACCTGGGCCAGGGATAAGTCCGGTCACTCAGCGCAAGTCCTAGACTGAACGAAAACCTTCTGGTACATCACCTGGTGGGAAATAATGAGCGGCTTTTCTGCCATTTTGATTCTACTGCAACCAGGTGAGCCAGATTGTCTACCTGAATTTCAATGAGCATCCATCGTTGTCATTTATCACAACAACCAACTTATCTTTTATAGGGTCAGGGTGTTTCCGCCTACCCCCCCCCACGATCAATCGTGTATAATACAAGTCAATATCAATCAATACAAGTCATGCTCCTCGGTTTGCTCCTGGTTTTTGTTATCCTCACAAAAACCGAGCTTCTTTCGCCACAACAATAAAGAGAATGACGTAATGACTTCAGCAATGTCTGTGTCAAGGCTAGGAAGGATTGGGAGAAGTTTCCTTTCGTGTCTTAGATGTCGTCATTTGTGTCATATCTTCAAACATCATTGCTCTGCAGAGAATGAAGACATGAACCTCAGCTCAAGGGATTCACCTACTGTTCTGGGGTGAATTCAAAAGCAGAGTGCGCATTGGTCATGACATTTGTAATGCGTCAACAGCAGAATGAGCATATGTACCATGTGATCAGCTCACTATTTGGGAAGTGAATGCTTGGGTATTTCTGTGCATGGCTTCGAATAAAAGATTGTTGAACCGTACATGTCAGTAGTTTGAAGAGGTAAAATTAGTTAACGCTAAATTGGTTATCCGCCTGCAAGGTGTTACAACTGTTAGGCTCATTGTTGCATTACGGCACAGCAAAAAGGGTCATGTGGTCTGACAGGTGATAATACCTAATAACTGAGAAGATCAATTGGACGACAGGCTCTGTGTGACCCCCCCCCCACCCCCTTCAATTTGGGACAACAAACCTAAAGTCTAGCTTTGTTAGGATTTGGCCCCAAAATGACATGGAAATTGTAAAATTTAAGTTTTAAAAAACACTGACTGTTGTTTTCCTCTTTAGTGGCGGTAGTTTTAAACATTGATATTCATCACACACACACAAGCACTCATCACTCACTCACTCACTCACTCTGCAGGTACGACGACAAGCTGCCAAACTGCATGAGCTCGGTTATGATATAGATCGGTTCCTCGAGTGTGCACACGGCGTACAGCTGGATCAACTTGGGGTGACGCAGACGCTTCATGATCCCTGCCTCCTGTAGGAAGTCCTCTCGATTCATGGTACCTGCGAGCGAACATGGGTCCACAATTTGGTCAATCGGACAAATTAACTCGAATGGAATCCTTGTTAAAAGGCATCCGCTTCGTTTGAGTTACGTAATGCATCCTCTGTAGAAGCTTCAACATATTCCTGTTTATTCCCCAACAATGCTAAGTTCAAAATGCAGGAATACATTGGCAGCCTTACCTAAACTCAAGTTTCCATTCGTCACTGAAACAAAGTGATCAATTTTTTTTTTTTGTGCACCAAGGAATTGATTAAGAACATCTTTTGGTGGGTCATTGCGGTCAACGTTATCTCACGACATAATCTGATGGATTTACATACACATTACCGGTACATGGTACAATGAAGAACTAGACTTGGAGATGAAGGCCAGTGTCGACTTGCATCGGCAGACGGGTACAAGGATGGATAAAATCAAGAGGATATTGATCAAGGTATGCTAACTGCCATGGGAATCGAGGAGAACCTGATGTTTGGGGCATTAACCCTTCGGCATGGTACCCTGGGTACCAAAATTTTTTTTAGATTAACTTTTAATCTGTGTAATCATGATTTTACATGAATAGATACAAATAAATTACAGTGGAACTGTTTTAATGGATTATCTCAGGAGATAAAAGTACTGCAGAGTACCACATAATGCACTGATACACCTGTTCATAAATCATGCTGAAATAATCTTGAGAACCCAAAGGTTAATTATGAACTTCAAATGACGAAACAGCATTGTGCTTTTCACAGTCCATTAAATGATGGCCTTGAAGGCTTAATCAGGCCGTCAGAGTTACTACACTTTCGGTTTCAAACACCTTCCTTTCATTACTAGGCGTAAGTTCTTCCAGCTATGTGCAGGCCGACAAAGAGGATCATGTGCCTCACTATAACCCCCAATATAGGATAGGTCAGACTGTGGTGTTGGAGGTATGCGAATATCACATTCTTGACCTTTCAGACTACCTTGTGTGGAGGGGAAGCAGCTTCCACGACTGGTGGGCCATCATGAAGTCTGGATCAGATGCTTCATCACCATGTTACACTGCTCACCCCCCACCCCACCTGGAGGAGTTGGTCACACCTCTCCGAAGTCTTTAATAAATATAAACCTCTTTAGTGCTATGGGATCAGGACTAATGTGCCACGCACAACGTCTGTGGACCAACGGGATGTGTCTGCCACGCACAATGTCTGTAGACTGATGGTAAATTTCAGCGATTCAAACAAGCAGATCTGGAGAGGCAGTGGAGACAAAGGAGTTTATATAACAAAGTGGGGGAGGGATAGTGGTGGAGTACAGGGAGTAGGGAATCTGTTCCATGTTCATGACAACAGCTAAGCAGATGAAAACACATTTTCACAGATCATGTTCCTCTGGTCAATCTGGTATAAAACGTCAAGAATGCAATATTCGGTAAAGTTGAGATAAGAGGATGATGTGTGGTCGTGACATTTTATTGGTCAGGATCACCAAGTGACAATGACTAGTGTGGCACATGGTTGCTGGTCCCTCCACAGTGAAGGACATTAAATGAGTCTTCCTTTCATGTTTTTTTCTCAGCACACGTCCTTTTGTGCATACACCATGTAAGGAAATGTTTCCAGCCAAAAGGCAATGCAATGGATATTTGACACATGATTTTGGGACAATCAACATATCGTATGGACAAAATGGCTCAATTATTGACCCCCCTTTGCCCTCTCCATTTTACACGTAAAATATGGGGATGATGTCGAACCTCTGTACCCATACGTCCCACTGCTCATTATGGTCTGTCTTTCTTGAAAATGCAGATCATAAGATCTTTGCTGGGGAAAATAAATAAATAAACAAACAAATAAATAAATAACCTGTCGATCCATCCAGTGATGGAGGAGATATAACCTGCCTCATGGTAAAAGTGACACAAAAGACCAACAAGTAACAAAATTTAGCAAATGTAAAAGGCAGGAAAACAGCTCCACCTGGTTTCAAAGTTTTGACCGCTACAGGAGTTGTGCTGTTCCACAGGCCTTGCCAGACTTCACCAAACTGTCCGGCACCCAGCCGGCGGACCAACTTTACGGATGTGCGTGGAATCTCCCACTTGTCTGCAGTCTCTGCAGACAGGCCAGCTGTCTGTGGCATGTCCTTCTGTAGCACAGGTAAGAAAACAAAGGCACAATGCAATGAGCCTCCTTGGTTACGTTATCTGCTGTTATCGATTTTGTCCTTTGGAGACCACCTACTGTAAACATCCAATCGGGACTTGGTTTAGGCAACACTCACTTTCCCTTAACCATTGGCAGTAGTTATCAACTCAAGTCCAACGTGTACAATATCAGTCTCAAGACAATATCAAGTCTTCATTTAAATCTGACGCTGAAAAGATGGTGATAACTGGGCCAGTGTACAAACACCCCAAAGGTCTGCAAAATTGAGTTTTTGTACATGTGGGGTCTAATATGTCCTTATGGTGAGATCAATTAAGAATGTTGAAATCTCGCCTCGACATCACCAGAATGGAAGTTTGGAGTCAAATCTTTACAGGATTCAAGAGAGTGTGTGGACTGGGATAACGCACCTTCACAGCAACTGCGCCCAATTGTACGCAGAGACCATTGGAGGCCTTTCTGTAGAACGCCACGAGATCTTGGATCGTGGAGAACGTGGAGCGTCGTGTGATGAAGTAGCCATCGCCTTCCGTATATCGAATGCGGTAATGTTTGACAAGGTCTACATCGCGCACTGCACAAAACAACACAGCATTAAAGTACCACGATGACAACGTGTAACTTTACACTTGGGACGACGACAGAGTGTGGGACACAGGACATGCATGGGACAAGATGTGGGATGTGCACCGTATGAAAGTCTGAAATGCAGGGCCCATAAACGGCTCTCTGGATCTCCAGCACAACTACATTGACTTACGTTTTATACTTCGAGCTAATCAGTAACAGACTGTTTGTGACTTAAAAAGAAATATTTGATTGTACAGACCTGCAATGCTCAGGTTTGTCACAGTAATTTATTGACTTTTGTCCTACAAGGTAACAAAACGCACGTTCACCCCGCAGGCGACACCATGAATCATGTCACCCTTTATTGGAAATCCCTCTCTCAGAAAACAAATTTATCGTCAACTGTTCTGAGGTTTATTTTTGCATATTTTTGTCTCCTTACTCTTTCTAGTTGATGACACCAACTTGGAAATTGCACAGGGTACCGGCACTCAATGTACTGCTCTTTTCAAAAGGCACAGCACCTTTGAAGCTCACAAGGGAATGCTGGCAGATATGGACCCTTTTACAAGACAGTGTACTCCATGGTGCAACACCATGCCTGAGAGGCACAAGGATGACACGAGTTCGCACTCTGTTCCTATTTCTGTCTACCAGGAATTCTACCGAGACTAGACAACTCGAAGAAAGGTACGTGGTACGAGACACTCCGTGGTGATAGATGAGACCTGTGTAATGATGGCAAGGATTGGTCTTCTTCTTTGTTCGAATGCAGCACATGGCTGCGGGTCGCATAATTTGGGTTAGGATGAGGTTTGTGTTAAATATTCACCAGGTGGTTCACATGTCACACGATTTTACATTAGGGTTAGGGTTTGGGTTTTGCTGAGAGTTTTGCTCCCATTTGCTGGGAGGTGCAACTGTGCCACTGATGCAGTGCCCCCTGTAGGTTAGAGCAGTAATTTGTAATTCGTTCATGATGCTGGCAGTAACTCACCTAATCTGCACAAAGGACACCGTGAGATCTTTAATGTCCACCGACTAATGCTAGCAAATGGGACACCCAGTTTAACATCCATCCGAGGGAAGGAAGGCACACGCGTTGATGCGAAACACCACGATGACAGTTGATAGCTGGGTCGAGATTAGGGATGGGTAAAGACCACATAGACAATAAAAACGTGACGCTCATGGCATCATTGAGTGTGCACCAGCTGCACAAAGGTGCAGGTTGGCACGTGGACAATGTCTCGACCCCGTCCTATCGATGTCGTTATTACGCAATCGGCTGTTAGTGAGGCACTAAGGAATGTTGACGGTGATGCATAATAAAGTAAGGACAAGGCGAACTCAATGAGGAACTCTTATCGGAGAACAGGCAGCTAGGCTGATTGCTTTATCAGAAATAAAACAAATCTTACTTTGTCATTGGGGGCATATGCTCAGGAGGGAGGAGGGGGTGTCGTCAGGAGGGAGGAGGGGGTGCTCAGAAGTGGTTAACCAAATTGAGGTGGTGGAAAGGGACATGAGAGGAGGATGCTCGGGATAGAGGGGTGTGGAAGAGAGAAAACTCATATGGCCGACCCAATGAAGGTAGAAATATGTGGGGTTGTAATTTCTGCGGACAAGGTTATGACATCTCGATTGGTTGGTCACTCGAGGCTGGACTTGTATTTAAACGACGTACTTGAGAAATGGCCTAAATGATAACACGGATATCCTCAGAATATTGACGACGAACCGCTAACCCGATCTTTCAAGGTCAGCCTCGATCTTTCATGAAATCTTTCGCTCAGTAAGATTACAGGGGAGTCTCCAAGATTTGCCTCGACTGAACAGAAAGTTATGCTCGGGTAATCTTGGAAATGTTGATATTTTACTTTTGCTCGTCTTTCCAGATTTTTATCTCGCAGTAAAAATTTCCACGGACAAGTTCTGCCATAACCAAAAATAGACAAAACTTCCCCACCCCCTTGAATTATCACTCCTCTGGCATGAAAGGAAAACAAGAGAAATCAAGATCATCGTGTATCGTGAAGATTTTTTTTTTTTCCCCTCTGGAAAGCTTCCCTCTCGTTTTCCTTTTAGTGCCAAATATACCATCCCCGGTGCTCTAATATCCACGGGATGCAGAGCTGGCATAAGGAGCAGGGCATGATGCAGGGTGGGTTGACAAGATAGCTTTAGAGGTACGCATCCTCGCCTCTGAGCCGTCTAGTCTGGGTTAAAATTCCGAGCCAGCTATACAATGTCATCCTGGTGTTTCGCAGGCAGGGCATCAGTGTGTGGGCCGTCCTTTGGATGGACGTTAAAACGGGCCTCACGTCTACCAGGACGAGTTGGTGGAACTTAAAGATCCTCCGGTGTCCTTCACAAAGAGTAGGCGAGTAACCATCTTGAAGAAATTACAAAAAGGGCACTGCATCAGCGGCACAGCTGCACCCCCAACCATGTGCTGAATATGAAAGAAGACAAAATTCTGGGTGAACAAAGCAGGCATGGGCACACACGGCTGGACGTGTGGAATAGAAATGTGTGTTGCAAACATTCTGGTCCATAGCGGACTCTCGCGGTTTCAGGCCCGTATGATCAGGCGGACAGATGCACGGGCACAGCAACTGTGTGCACGAGTGACTGGGCAAAGTACAACTCGTGCAAAGTGCGTGACAGGGAGCATACCTGAAAGGGAGTAACCATGTCCTTCGCTCCCACTCTCACGCAACAAGAAGGACCCTTGCTCATTACATGGCACAGCAGCTGCCGCTCGGCATCCGCACGCTTTAATTGCCCGAAAAACCACCTGTGGGGTTATGGTGGAACAGTGCGTGAAACATTAGACCGGTGATCGGCAAACCCTCGGCTAGAATCTCGAGGCTGGTCCCTGTATCCAAAAGATCAGAGGCACGCCTGTCCAGCATCTGACCCCCATATGACCCCGGCCCTGAATACCCATCACCATTTCACAACCACAGTTTGCCTGAGAGCAGCCAGTTTTGTTGACGTGTGGCGAGAATTACTTGTTTTCCTAAGCAGATATTTCCACAAGTTAGCCAACCTTTTTGTTACAATTCCTTACAATCAGCAAGAGATATTATGGTATTCAGACAGACCTTTTTCAATGCCTCAAATAATATTAAAAGGTAATGTTTTTCGGAGTAGAATGTGCAGTTTCAACTGTTGAAGATTACTGGGTTGGCCTGTTTAGCATTCCCACCTGAACCCACAGCCGACGTTGCTGGAATCCCAGGATAAAATCCCATACAATCTCAAAGTCCACGTCCTCCTACACGTGATTTGTGGATGAGCTCCACCAGGAGCCGAAAGCGGACGGTGAAGAGAAAGATGAGGCAATTCAGTTTTACCAAACTTATTTCACCCATCCTTGTTACTTCGTTAGAAATATGACGTCACCATTCTTGCTCGCATCGATTTCTATGCACGCTGTGGGTCTGTGGTCCAGACCAGTGTGACCACTCCTTGGCTTTTTTCACAAGATCTTGGCTATTCGTTGTTCACCTTGGCATCTTGGTTTTCTATAGGTTTTCTATTATCATCGCTTTTCCGAAACCTTGTGAATTCTTGGCTTTTTTCATTGGCTCACCTTGGCATTTATGAAAATGAGGAGTGGTCACACTGGTCCAGACCTTTACATCTGATTTAAGGTACAAACCTACTGAGTGCATCATCCATGATACCGATTCATACGGGCATTTTGAAGTCAACAGAACAGACGGAGTTTTGTTTTTTGTTTTTCATCAAAGTCTTACACGGACGAGCGACATTTTGACAGTAAACACGAAGAGAGCGATAACGTAATGCCTTTCTGGTCATTCTTATCTGGGACCGGCAGGCGAACTGGTTCAGCATTTCCAACGTAGACATCCCAAGAATTCTTGGCATGTCGGGACACAAGTTCACACCTCACGCTCACGAGAAAACACCATCTCATCTTTCACTCATATACACCGTCTGCCATGGATCCTTGGACAGTACATTTCCACTGCAAGATTCGTCCAGCGGCCCAGCCAAGACTGGTCCTTCATTAGCCACAAAGACTGGTTCTTGAGGGACAAAGACTGGTCATTAATTAGGCAAGGAGACTGGTTCTTGAGGCATGGAGACTGGTCCTTAATTAGGCAAGGAGACTGTTCTTGAGGCATGGAGACTGGTTATTGATTAGGCAAGGAGACTGGTCATTAGTTAGGCAGGGAGAGTGGTTCTTGAGGGACAAAGACTGGTCATTAATTAGGCAAGGAGAGTGGTTCTTGAGGGACAAAGACT
>CM068962.1:72932759-72955001 GCA_035128595.1 Eptatretus atami | reverse complement strand
ATGGAAGTTCATTCCATAGGTGTGAAAAATGAGGAACTAACAAGTAGAGGTGAGCATTTACATGATATTCACAATCCCAGGTTTACCCCACCCTTCTTCCCCCCAAAATCACCGCCCCTCTGTGTTTATTTATTTTAATCTCCTTTCCCCAGCGGCACCTCGTGCGGCCGAAAGACGAGTCCCAGCGTGTCGGTCAAGATCCCTGGCGGGGTCTGCCTGTCCCGGTAGAGCACCAGGTGCTGGATGGATGGATACAGACAGACCGTGGGATATCGATTGTTCAGACTTTTATTTTTCCATGGATTGTCCATCTTCCATTTTGCATCGATTTCTGTTGTCCCCTAAAGTGAGTGGTCCCCTTGGTATCTTCAACACGGGTGGTAATCGTCCTGCAGACCCATCATCATTGTGGGAGAGATCTGCAGCCCGTCATCGTTTGAAATTGCAAAACAGTAAATTTTCACAGTCCATATATAACTCTTCATATATTTTGTGGTGTTTTCAGAAAAATAACCACAAAACGATATTTTTTGTTACCGTTTTCGTGGTTCTTTACCGCAATGGATATTGGTGCTTTGAGCAATGTCACAAGGGATTTCTACTTCTGTCCCCTCTCTATCTTCACGAGTGAAGAGTGTGTGTGTGTGTGTGTGTGTGTGTGTGTGTGTGTGTTTCCAGCACCCTTGCCCTGGGCTGGCTCCCCTGCCTTACATCTTGCTCAGCTTGACAGCATGGAAACCAAAGTTTCAGTAGAACACACATTCCACCATCAATTCCCTTCTTAGAAAACTACCTAAATCCAGGATCACTGCTCACCTCCACTCATTCATTTCTCTTTTTCCGGCCTGTAGAACCAACTTCCACATTCTCTTCAATGTCAATCTTCCCTCCACGTCTTTAAGACAGCCATTCACCACCATCTCAGATCATCCCCAATCCAAAACCATGATCTTTTCTACCCTCATTGTCCCACCCAATCCCTCTTCATTTCAAATTTCCAGTTTTCCCTCCTGAGAGATTCCTTCTGTATCCATCCTATGCATCCTCTGCTGCCCCCCCACCCCCATTCCTCTCCCTACCCATTGTTTTGTCCAAATTACCCTCCATCTTGGCCTTCAACTGTGCTGTTGGTATTTCCCACCTCTCTCTACTGTTGTGTCCTGATCAGTTGAGTGTATCAGTACTCGCTTTCCCGCAAAGCCTCAACTATGTATCCAAAAAACAAAACACAAACAAGTGGTGCCAGGCACAACAATTCCGCCCATTTAAGGCATAAAGTTATTTTGGGGATCAAATTTACCTTAACCTGAATGTTGATTATAAGGAATAGAATAAGGAATATTTTAGTCTTAGTTTGATGTCAATTAAACCATTTTTTTATGAAGTTATGAGCGAAAAACGATTTTGACCTTTTCGTGACCTGACCTTGACCTTTGACCTAATTGGACCCAAAGTTAATGGGGTTGTCCGAGGTTCATTACCCACCTGTGGATACAATTTGACAGCGTTTGAGCCAGCCGTTTTCCCGTAAAGTTGTATTTTCGTAACCATGTTTTAGTTTTAATGGAAAATTTGTAATTTTGACCGTGACCATGACCCCCAAAACTTCGGACCCTACTGATCTGTACAAATATGCATTTTTCACTATAGGAATGGTAGGATTATAAGTGACAAATAGAATAAGGTTCACTATAAGCTTAGTTTGAAGTAAATCAGATCATTTTTGATGAAGTTATGAGCGAAAAACGATTTTGATCTTTTCGTGACCTTGACCTTGACCTTTGATCCAATTGGACCCAAACGTTAATGGGGTCGTCCAAGTTCATTGCCCACTGTGGATTAAATTTGAAAGTGTTTGCTAAAGCCGTTTTGCCGTAAAGTGCTAACAGACAGACAGACAGACAAACAAAACAAGCCGGTAGGCGACGAGGGATTCGCTAGGATCGAAGCGCTGGATACGATGCTTTTCATTCTGACCGATCCACCGCCGAAGATTCATTGCCAAGACGTATTGGTTCACATACAATTGTTCCTCTGCCTGGCAAGATTTTTCCTATTGCGTATTTTGCCAACTGGCACTCCTCATAAAAAATGACGGTAATAGACACCATATTTTTGAAGGACTACCATTTGAAAAATAATCGGTTTGCTGGTTTGTGCTGTGGAGCTCGCGTTGCAGACAGACACACACACACACCACACACACACACACACACACACACACACACGGAAAACCCGATAAACTTCTCTCAATGCTCTTGTTTGAC
Source organism: Eptatretus atami (assembly GCA_035128595.1). Lineage (NCBI taxonomy): Eukaryota > Metazoa > Chordata > Myxini > Myxiniformes > Myxinidae > Eptatretus > Eptatretus atami. The sequence goes on along the minus strand of CM068962.1, from coordinate 72,952,734 downwards.
CACACCTCCTGAGCCACACAATATTTTTCATAAGCCACGCCCACTTTCCTAAGCACGCCACTTCCTACACACTCCCACTTTAAATAATAAATAATTGTACGTGGTGTGTGGGTCGTGGAATCGTTTTCGGTAAATAATAAATAATTGAAGGTGGTTGTGGATCGTGGAATCGTTTACGAAAATAAATAAATAATTAAAGGTGGTGTGTGGATCGTGGAATCGTTTACGGTAAATAAATAAATAATTGGAGGTAGCGTGGGTCGTGGAATCGTTTTCGGTAAATAAATAAATAATTAAAGGTGGTGTGAGGGTCGTGGAAATCGTTTACGGTAAATAAATAAATAATTGAGGTGGTGTGTGGGTCGTGGAATCGTTTTCGGTAAATAAATAAATAAAGGTGGTGTGTGGGTCGTGGAATCGTTTACGGTAAATAAATGAATAAATAAGGTGGTGTGTGGGTGGGAATCGTTTTCGGCAAATAAATAAATAATTGGAGGTGGTGTGTGGGTCGTGGAATCGTTTTCGGTAAAGAAATAAATAATTGGAGGTGGTGTGTGGGTCGTGGAATCGTTTTCGGTAAACAAATAAATTATCGGTTTGCTGGTTTGTGCTGTGGAGCCTCGCGTTGCAGACACACACACGGAAAACCTGATAAACTTCTCTCAATGCTCTTGTTTGACCACACCTCCTGAGCCACACAATATTTTCATAAGCCACGCCCACTTTCCATAAGCCACGCCCATTTCCTACGCCACTCCCACTTTTCATCAACCACGTCCCTTTCCCTAAGCTCCGCCCACTTCCTAAGCCCCTCATAAAAAATGACGGTGAATAGACACCCGATTTTTGAAGGACTACCATTTGAAAAATAAAACTCAATCAAAAATCGGCTCAAGTAAAATTTCCGAAATATCTCGAAGTGTTTAATTCCGAAGTCTCGCTTCTCTACATTCAAAACTGAAGGACAAGTATTGAAAATACTGTACGCGGTTTTCGGCCGCTGCACAGCAACGGGTGGTTGCTAGGCAACGAAATTCAAACGCGCACATTCCAACAAATACTGCACATGTTGGCAAGTTTCATCAAATCGGTTCGCTGGTTTGTGCTGTGGAGCCTCCGTTGCAGACACACACACACACACACACACACACACACACAAACAACATACACAGCGGAAACCGCAACAATAAGGGATATCTAGCATATATAGCGAATCCAACAAACAGACAAACAAACCAGACAATTACAATATCCCGCTCCCTCCCTCCGGGGGGTGGGATAATTAGAAGGTGCTCATCTTATTGTACATACTAGCAGAAGTCCGCAGTAAAAATACCACAACAGAAAAGCCTTAGTTTGTGTGTTTCCATACAAACTCGAACCCCATAGTGACCGTTCTCTTATCTCTTATCTATCTCTCTTCTCTCACTCTTCACCTCTGCAGTGCATCCATACACACTTGCAACATGCTGCATTACAAAACCAACAGTCAAATCCCACATTCCAAGCCAGCGATCGCCGACAAAAACCACGTTAAGACCTGTCAGGCATGGCCGAGCGAAAGGACTGAATAGATGTCCCGCAAGCCGGCATGAAGCCATGCCTCACCCAGCCACACTGCAGGATTGGAGGAGCCAATGGGCACCGTCTTGTGATGGGGGAAATTCCCAAAGAAGACGCTGCTCATCCATGATGCCACACCTCTCCATGGCTTATAAAAAGCCAGAGTTGAGTGCAGATCGAGGAGTCGGCGCGTCTGAGATTCAACACGAGCATCTGGCAGGATGAGAGAAAGCTGTGCCCAGAGGCCTGGTGGAAAGTGCGAGTGAGCGAGCGAGCAAGGAATAGGGCCAGCCAGCAGATTTCCCAGACACGTTGGCCATGACGCACTGATTTACACTACCTTTCTCTTGCTTTCCTTACCTCACGCTGCTTCCTGTAAGCCACACGCAGTCACCATCCACACCCCTCCCTTCATGTCACATCACACTACTTTCTCCTCTTCTTTCTTCCCCTTCCTTCTCTTTTGTTGGGACCAATGTGAGCCTGCAAGCTTGCGTCCAGTGACCGAGGTCGCAATCATGCCTCAAACTTTTATCCTTCTCTCCCTGTACTTCTTCCTTACCTCATTTCCCCAGAATGACTGAGGTGCCTGTGTTGTGGAACTGTGATTAAGTGATCGAATAAGAAAGGCTTGTGTGCTCGGGGTAAGAGCTTTTCTTCTATGACATTGCTTGTAAATACGTGCTTATTGTTAATATCACAAACCATTTCTCAAACTGTCCGACTGTCAATTTCCATTGGTTAGAACATAATGTGCGAATACTGCAAGACTATTGACGCAAGTCCTAAAGACCTAAGCACAGTACAAACAATCTTATAATTCTCAATTGTGATGGCTAATCAGCTCGGACAAAAGTATGTGATGGTGGTCATGGATCAAGCCATTTGTTGCAAAGCCAAGCAGATCATTTGGTCACGTCCTGAAGATTTCAAGAGAGGCATCCTGTGTATGGGAGCTTCTCATGTTGACTGGAACTTTCTTGACATTCTTGGACAGCATTTTGGTGATGCTGGCCTTCGTGACCTACTAATTGAGAATGAAGTTGCTGCAGCTAGACCCATAGCAGGTGTCCTGAATGAACACGACTACAGTAGCGCAGTGAAGGCCAACAAGACAGTATATGAAGTACTCCCATGACAGAAGTGGTTTGACTTTGGATCTTGGATGGCATAGAATACTGATATTGCATTTGACCAACAAGCTCTTTGCACACTTTTGAAAAAATTGCAAGATGGCCTATCATCTGATGAATTCAGATTGCTGCTCGAGTCACCACCCTTTACTCAAATGCGAGCAGCCTATTAGAGATACATGTCTATATGTCATGGGTCAATGGCTGCTTTCTCGGATTCCTGCCTCTCCCTGTTTTAGCTCTTCCTCAACTTTATCAGATCAACAAGAGAAAGAAATTAGGGACTCCACAAAGCATATATCCAGAGGATGTTGCCGTGGATGTTTGCATATGACCACACTAATTATGCAAGATACCTGCAGCAAGACACCATCATCGGCTTTATTCGAAATAAATCAGCACTTCAGAGTTGTATTTTAACAGCACATGACAGAGCTGCCATCACAAAGGGTTACAGAAGGATGGCAAGCTTCTATGCAGATGAATGTGGTTCACACAAAGAAGCCTCAAAGCCAAGACTTAAGCAGGATTAAGAGTCCATGGAGTGCAGTGTAGCCGATCTGTTGGATTAGATTAATCCACTTCAATCATAAACAGATCTTGACAGTCTCACATCAGGGATTGTAGCACCAGAGGACATCATGAAAGAGCTTCTCAAAGCTGAGGCGATAGGGGAAAGGGCAATGAGTGTCTTTATAAAGTTAAGACTGAACAGCAGTGATCTTGATTTATTTGACCCACTCAAAAAACTTAAACTGACAACTTTCACTCTCACAGCCAAACCTAAAACAAAAAGAACAAAAGAGACAACAAAGACTGACCTCGATTTCTTTGCAAGATACCTAGTCATAGTACAGAACAGGCAGCTTGATCTACGAAAGGTCTTCAAATATGAACTGGGGCAAGTACCACCATCCTTAGAATGAAAAGATGGAGGAATGTGCAAAACATCAAAATCAAAGCTCTCTCCCCTCCTGGAAAGGAAACCATTCACTATGTTCAGTCATCCCAAGGATGGATAGGGCAGTGCTCCTCCACACTGTGAAACAAATGCATGGGACCTTCAAACAGCTAGCAGAGAAGATCCTAAAACTACTCCTTCGACAGGCACACACCTTTGCTTGTTTCCAGGGTTGATTTTGTTTGTGACAAATACAAAAGAGTTTCCATCAAAAGCACGGAAAAGAGGCAGCATTCTCTCAGTTGGGTCTTGTAAGTCAAGATTTCAAAAGCATCTCAAAAATGTCCAAAACAATTGTAAAAATTCCCAGCTGATGACCTCAACAAACTGAAATCATTAGGTTCCTTCATGAGGAATGACAGTCTGGTGGGTATATCTGGTGTTCTTGAGGGGAAGGAACTTTTCGTTACTGTTGACAAAGATTGCCACAGGCTAACATCAGTGGGTGACAGAGTTCAGTGCGAGATGATCCCTTCCTTACATTTAAATCACGAAGAAGCGCATGGTCGATTACTTCTCCGTGCACAAAATGCAGCAAGCAATGGACACAGCACCATCGTAATCAGAAGCCCTGACACTGATGTTGAAGTCCTAGCTCCCTGTCACCTGGAGCATATTCATGCCAAATTATTTCTAGTCATTGGTGCACAAGAAAAGCAACGAGTTATTGACATCAAGAGCCTCGCCTCCGAATGGGGTCGAGATGTGTGCAAGTCCCTCATCGGGTTCCATGCTTTCACAGGGACTGACAGCACAAGTGCCTTCTGCGGATAAGGAAAGAAAGCAACCCTTGATGTGCTTGAGAAGGATGGAGTTGCCAAAAGGGTGATGCAGATGTTTGGCAAGTCATTTCAGGTGACTCAAGAACTTCAAACTTTGTGTGAACAGGTCATTGTCCAACTGTGTTGTGTTGATTACCAGGAAAACATCAATAATGCACGATACATTCTCTTCTGTGTGAGGAGTCACTGATCTCAGCAACTACCACCAACAAAGCATGCACTGACGAAACACACACAGCGAGCCAACTACCAAGCGGCAATCTGGAAATGTGCTTTGAAGTCAGAACCTGATGTTCCAAGCCCAGATGGCCATAGGTGGGCTCTATCCAATCATATCCTGTCTATTCATTGGACAGCAAAGGAGACAGCTCCAAAAGTTCTCCTGGAGTATGCCTGTTGTGGATGTAAAAAAAATAAAAAATATGGGTCGAAGGTGGTCGGGGGGGGGGGGGGGGGGGGGGGGGGGGGGGGGGTTTCCCCCCAAAAGAGGTATTTGCTTTCTTCTCAGAAACCACACACACAATTTCGATGAAACTTGACCACAACCTTTATCACCTGTAATATACCAAAGTTTGTTCATGGCATTAAAAAAAAAATTCCATAGAGATTTACTTTCTTCTCCATTATATATTTTATGGGTCATCCATGCCCACCAGTGGTTGCCTGATTATCTTATCCAGCCACTACCAGTACCAGATGAGCACCCAGGGGGTACTGCTCCTATGTTTCACCTTTATTACCTCACGCACACAAAGCAAAGAGCAGGGTTAAGCAATTTTGGTTCATGTCTGCCCGTCCGTTTTATCAGTTTATGATCGAAGAACAATTTATTTAAATCGAATGTTATATTTTGAGCACGAATTGGAACATGAATAGGAAGACAAGTTTCTCATTTTACCGTAACCTTGGCTCTGACTTCGTCCCAACCACACATGCGCGGAGAGGAGTGAGATAATATTTTTTTACTCTGTCTCCGTGCCTGGCAGTTAAAACAAATTGAAAATTATTCCAAACAGGAAACTTACTGTTTATAAAGATGTTATAAAGGACACAAACAACGGGAAAGAATAACTAAAGTAACACGTTTGATATAGCGGCCTGCAAAAGTATTCACAAGTTGATGCCACCTGAGCTTATTTCATGATGTTTTCAAATCAAATTTAACAAGGAAACAAGGAAATCGAACACAGGTGGAGGCCTTCAGTCCAACATGCCTGCGCAACACCACACTAACCCATCCACACAAGATCTAAGAAGAAAATGGCAAAAAAAAAGTTAATTCATGAATTTTTTTGTTTGTTTGTTTGTATTTTTTTTTTCTTCCTCTTAGGGGAGGGGGCATGGGCTTGACTAAAAACACGCATCAACCACACAACCCCCCTTGATAAACCCCACCAACAGCACTCCGTACACATGTACACAATCACCCAGCAATACTTAAACTACCTAAAAGTCTTATCAACATCCCGATACCCCTCTATCTCCATAACCTCAGGTACCTATCTAATTCTAATTTAAACTTATCTACTTTTTCTGCCTGGTTTCTAAATATCTAATTTACCGAGTACTCACGCCGTCCGACTACAGGGAAAACCACACCTCGGCCGACTTTGTCCGAATCGAGTCGCTATCGCCGACTCGGATCCGGCGTAACCGAGCGGAAGTTACCTAAGCCGCGCCGGACCAAATGAACAATTTACGGCACGAAACGGCTTACTAATCTCAACACGCACCTTGCTCGGCCAATGGAGGAAAGCACAGAAAAGGAGCTGTACATTTAACAGGGTTTTAACTTTATTTTACAAAGAATAATCGGGGAGGGGAACACACAAAGGGCAAAGAAAAATCACTTAACAATTCTACTTACAGTACGACGACACACAAAAAATACCACACACACACAACACCACACACACACACACACACACACACACACACACACACGACCTCGTGGGTTCTATTTTCGGCCTTTCAGCTCGGAGGGAAGGCGAGCTGAGCAGGGACTAGCCGGGTACCTGTCCCGCCTAGTGCGGTCACACTGACCCGAACCACTGGTGGGACTCGAACCCATGACCCCAAGTCCACGGCCCACGAACGAGACCGCTCAACCACGACCACCACTGTCTCAGACCGCTCAAACCACCACACACGACCGTCTTCCACGACGACAGACTGCTCAGAATCGCCACGATCCTCCTGTCTGCCGAAAACTGTTCCTCACAACCATTCTTCTCCTCTTTTGGTGGGAGGGGCCTCTTCTCCTCACACTCGAACCCTGACTGGACGAAGGGTTGTTGGGTGACTCGTGGTCACCTCCCGATTGGCTGGGGCGTGCGTGTCATGCTCGCCCTTCGCTCATTGGCTGGAGGAAACGGTCCATGCCCTTCTTAGGAGCGGAGCCTCGACCCGAAGCGACGGAGGCTCCGCCCACACCCTCAGCCAAAAACACGTGGGCAATGGCGACCGGTGGAGCGAGGTGACGGTCCGTTGTTGTAGTGGTTGTTAGTAGTAGTTTGTTTGTTGTTTGTAAAAGATGTAATAAACCTGACTATACATTAATTCGTAGCGCACACATGTAATTCCCATTAGACAAGGGGAGGGGGGGTCTAACTGTGAACAATACTTATCGAAATAACTAAGCTGAGGGACTCTGGCTGTTTGTGTGCACAAGGTTTCCAAATCCGTAACAATACCACCCAGACTCTACCCAGATCAGGTCGCCCATCAAAACTCAGCAGCCGGGCAAGCAGGAAACTGGTTCAGGATGTCACTGTAAATCCAACAACGACTTTGAAAGATCTGCAAGGCTCTGGGTCCGAGATGGGGGTCAGTGTTCATCAATCAACAATAACCCGCTCCCTTCACAAAGCTCTAGCCTCGATGGACAGGTGGCAAGAAAGAAGCCATTATTGAAAAAAGACTCGTCTAAAAGCTCGTATGGAGTTTGGGGGAAGAGCATCTTAATGATACTGCAGAACATGTGGAGAAACGTTTTGTGGTCAGATGAGACGGAAATTTGACTTTTTGGTTTAAATTCAAAGCGTTACATCTGGCACAAGCCCAACATTGTACATCACCCAGTCAACACCACCCCTCCCGTCTAGCATGGTGGTGGCAGCATCATGTTATAGGGCTGCTTTTCATCAGCAAGAACTGGCAAACTTGTCAGGATCGAAGTGACAATGGACAATGAAAAGAACAGGAGAATCCTTGATGAAAACATGCTCGAGTCAGCCATGAGTCTGAAACTGGGTCGGAGATTCACATTTCAGCAGGACAATGATCCGAAGCACAAAGCTAAAGCTACACTCGAGTGACTGAATAAGAATAAAATAAATGTTCTTGAGTGGCCCAATCAAAGACCTGACATGAACCCAATTTAACATTTACGGTGAGACTTGAAGATCGCAGTCCATCGACGATCCCCAAACTTGGAATAACTAGAGCAATTTTTACATGAAGAATGGGCAAAGATTTCACCATCTCACTGTACAAAGCTGGTAGAGATCTACCCATAAAGGCTGGTAGAGATCTACCCATAGCAGTCATTGCTGCAAAAGGTGCTTAGACCAAGTACTGACCTCAAGGGCTGAATACTTTTGCAACCAGTGAATTTTGATTTGTACCTGTTTTTTGCTGGTATTCCTGACGTGTAACCTCCTTCAACTGTCACAGTGTTTAGTTCTGATCTCTTCAGTTATGAATCATAAAGTTCATTTGGAAAAATTGTTTCCACATTATCTATCTATAATTCCAGCAATGTGTGTGTGTGTGTGTGTGTCTTAGTGAATGTTCTCGGACACCGATGGTCATCTTATAATTGAAACTTGCCAGCTACATTGCTGGGGCCCTGAGGATGTGCTTTTCAGGTTTTGTATTAATCGGAACAAGTGCTTCCAAGTTATGGCCATTTATACCAATAACAGGACACGTTGCTGCGTAGGGTGGCCGTCGGGGAGAGATCCTCAGCCGCGTCCCATTACAGGTTACAACGTGGACTTCCGGATAGTGATGATACTGTATTCTAATAATTTCTCGATTTCTATGCGCTTTATAAGATAACACAATGCCAATCCAGTGGTCGTTTACGAGAGCGAAGGAACGGCCTGTGTGGTTGTTTTAAAGTTTTTTTGTTTTGCACGTACGGCCACGCGAGAGCGAAGGAACGTCCTGTGTGGTTGTTTTAATTTTTTTTTGGTTTGCCATACGACGCACACGTAGCCACACGTACGGGCACTCAGAAGCGAAGGTTGTTGAAGAGCCTGTGTGGTTGTTGAGAGAGCGTGTGGTTGTTGTTTCTGGCACGCAGTTTGAAAGTTTTTTTTTTTTTTTTGGTTTGCACGTACGGCACGCATGTACGGGCACGCTAGAGCGAAGGAACGGCCTGTGTGGTTGTTGTTTCTGGCACGCGGTTTTGAAAGTTTTTTTTTTTTGCACGTACGGCCACGCGAGAGCGAGGAAGGCTGTGTGGTTGTTTGAAAGTTGTTTTTTTTGCAGTATACAGCCGCGAGAGGAAGGAAGCGTCTGTGTGGTTGTTTTAAAGTTTTTTTTTTTTTTTGGTTTGCACTGTACTGTGCACCCTATGGGCACTAGAGCGAAGGAAGGCCATTGTTGGGTTTGTTTTTTTGGTGTTTTGCACGTCGCAGACAGACGAGCACGAACTAGGGACTACGTGCGTAGGTTGATTTGAAGAGCTTTTTTATTTTTTGTTTGCAACGTACGGCAACAGCACGTTCGGTAACACGCTGGGTAAGACGGGCAGAGCGAGGTAGAGCCTGTGTGATTGTTGGAAGAGAGCTTGTGTTGTTTTTTGGCAGCAGTTTTGAATTATTTTTTTTGGTTTTGCACGTACGCGCCACGCGCGTATGTCACCATGTCACGCAAAGCGAGAGAACCGGCCTGTGGTTGCGTGTTGGACGCCAGTTGAAAAGTATTATTATATTTTATTTTTTGGTTGCCAGTAACGCGGGCCAGCGCACGTATGGGCCGCATTACGGCACGCAAGAGGGAAGACACGCCGGATGTGGGTTGTTGTTATCGGAACCGGTTTGAAAGATTTTTTTGCACGTACGCCGTAGGCAGCTCTCTGGGCAAGTATACTTATTAAATGTGGCATTATTGGTAGGGGGTGAATCCTACTCCCACTGTCGGATGATGTAATAGACACTGTGCAAAATGGTAGTAAAATCCGGAATGTATTTATTGAAATGCCTTTAAACCTCTTTAAACCTTTATTGCCCTCGCCGAAGGATTCGGAGAGGGTATTGCATTTGGGTCCGTTTGTTTGTCTGTTTCTTGGCACAGAACTTTCGTGATTTTCTCCGCAAACGCTTGTCGGATTGAGACGAAATTGTCAACATTGCTGCGACTACTCATGGAGAATGTTGTAATAATTATGACGTCATAAGTCACGTGGTGTGGCAGCCATATTGGAAAAACGGAAAAAAACTTTGGACCTCTGTATCTGAAACCGCACCAAGGAAAAAAATTGTAACTTGGCACATGGCAAGTACTCCTCATGGGGAATTAGTGTAATTTTTATGACCTCATAGGTGCCCTCATTATGACGTCATAATTGCATATGTAAAACGCCACATCCAATCAGTATGAAAAATACTTCGGGCCATCTCGGGATAAAATGGTCCACAGAAAAAAAATCCCATGACCATCAGTCACGTTATTCGGCAGCCATATTGTTTTTTTTGTTTATTTTTAAACCTTCAATAATCTTCTCTGAAGTGGCTGAACAGATTGAGGCGAAAGTTTACACGTTTGACCGCCTGTCCATGAGGAACAAAAGATTTACACATATGATGTCATTGTCACATGGTTTGGCAGCCATATTGGATTTACCCAAAAACCTATGAAAATCTTCTTCTCCAGAATGGCTGCACAAATCGAATGGAAACTTCACACAAGTGTTCCCCAAGCCATGGGTGTACAAGTGGCACATAGCAAATACTCCTCATGGGGAATGATTGTGGTATTAACCACACACAATGCAATTTTTATGATGTCATAGGTGCCTTCGTTATGACGTCACAATTGCATATATAGAACGCTACATCCAATCAGTATAAAAGAAATTTTGAGGGTCATCTAGGGATATAATGGTCAACAAAATTTTTTGATGAAGTCAATGGTCACATGATTCGGCAGCCATATTGTTTTTTGGTTTTTTTTGAAACCTTCAAAAATCTTCTCTGAAATGGCTGAAAAGATTGAGGCAAAACTTTACACACATGACCGCCTATCCATGAGGAACAAAAGGGTCACACATATGACATCATCAGTCACATGGCTTGGCAGCCATATTGGATTTACCCTAAAACCTATAAAAATACACCACTCAAAAGAAGTCCTAGCGAGGGTTTGCAATCTCTGATTGCTCGTTTTCTTGTTTAAATTGAATTATATTCTTCAAGACTGTATAACACAAATCGCCTTCACAATACTTCCAAGAACAATGCAATATATCGATGTATGGCATTACAAGGTATGGCATGTGAGATAGTACAGTTTTGGGGGTTCTATGAATCTCCTAAATTGTGACTCAACATCGTCTTATAAGTGTATAAGGTAATGTATAAGACCGTTTCAGTAGTGTTAAACTTTCGGATTTGTTTTTAAACACTATTTAACACGTTGACTGCCAACTCTTATAGTACTCAGTACACCACTCCCATTTGCAACCCAAGTATACATGTGTACAGAAACTTTATTTTCAAACTTTACCCTTCTATGAGCAAATCTAAGTTCATTTCTTATCCATTGCTGGGGAACCTACACGTTATGAGACAACTAGTAGCAGGCAGTGGGACAAGATTTTCAATTCCGTATGCCAGGTACGAGCTATCTGGTTGGACTATTTTTGGCACTGAATCGACGTCGGTATTATATCATTGCTCATGGTAGATCATGTGCTGAGTACCACATGTTTTTTTTATTTTTGGCTACTAGTCATTACCCTTCAAAATGGCACGTATGAATGCAGATGAAGTGGCAAAACCTCTAAAGGAGACTGATAATGATGATCATGATTATTACTTCGATTTATGTTTAATGAACTGCCAGCAGATCATTTGTTGCGTTATCTGGCATGGCAGCATACTCTGTTTGCAATATAATAGCGTAATCTTTTCTCCAAGAATACTCATAGCGGCAGAATCTGGTGTACCCAGCACTACGAGTATACTCATAGTCACCAGTCGTGTTAAAAATCATTACTTAATCAAAATTGAAGTGTAAACTTGCACACTACATGGGGTACCGTGTTCTATGAACCCTCGAGGAGGAGATTGGGACCATACTCTGTGCAGAGCGTTGGTGCTGCTCAAGCAGTCTCCTTGGCTATTGGGCACAATCCTGGACGGGTCGCCACTCCGACACAGTACACCAGCATGCTGGCACTCATTTTGCCGACCTCGGAAGGATGACAGGCCGAGTTAACCACAGCTAGTATTAATTCAACAGTTGAGCGGGATTTGAACTCAAGACCCTAGGAGCCAAAGCCCACCACCTGAACCATTAAGGCAACAACAAGCATATGAACTCTCTACTTCACTTTTAATTTCATTTTCTCTGCAACTACTTGAGCGATTGACACAAAACTTTGAACATCGTAGCACCTACTCATGGAGAATTGTTTAACAAAGTTACATGATGATTGGATGGAAAATGCGGCCGGCATTCCAAAATGTGTTTTCTGTAGGCATGGGTTGCAGGGTGTTTCACGTAGCAGGAATAAACGGCCTCGACCTCGCTTTGTTCGACCTCGGCCGAATAAAGTGTGTTTGTACACCAAGACTTACAGTGCATGGAAGGTAAAAGTCTGTTAAATACCAGAGGGCTGCAAACGTGTATGAAAAATTGACAAACAAAGGTCTGTTATTAATGCAACTCTCACTATATGGTGAAAAATTGAAGATGGATAGTTTTGAAACTTATACGTTCACATCAAAATTAAGTTCGAAGCAAAAAACAAATTATCAATTCTTTAAATATCTATTTAACCTCATTGGGCCATAAAAAAACAATATTCTAAAATGCTGTTTCGATGCTAATATGAGCTAATTCAGTATAATATTGGACTTTGCTTTACCTATGTATACAAAATTGTAAGGGGATGCAGAACAAAGGATGATATCCAAAAAGCCTAGGGGGTAGGTGCAAAACGGTTGAGATTGAACATTTTTCTGGGGGAATGGTTTACCTGGAAGTACACAAACATGAAAAGTAGAAATATTTTCCTAATGTTTGATTACCAAGGAAGTGAGCTAAACCAGTGGAAGAGGGGGCGGTCAATCAAGTGACAATTTTGGGGTCTTATGTAATGGACTATATAGCGAACTATCAAGATGTTCCTTTTCAGGGAACTTCAATGCAGGAGGCCGTTGGACCCATCGAAGCCTGCACAACTGCACTAGTATTGCCAAATGTTTGTCCATCTTTTGTCCTTTTAAATACTGAGCATCAAGCAAGGAAGCAACACATATACCATCTTTGCCTTTAAGTCCTTAGGCCTAAGTCACATTTGCCACGGCGGCCGTGGGGTCTCCAAAATCTATGGCCACTAGCAATTATACGGCGGCCGCAGTATTTCCACGGCCACACAATGTAGCAGTCACATATGTTTTTATTTTTCGGGTAGCCGCACGGCGTATTTAGAAATTGTGGAGACCGAAAACGTGGGGGTGCCGTACGGTCTTTGATTTGATGTCGCACGGTGACCTTAGGGCGTCCCTGCGGCGGCCATATAATTTTCAAGGCAGACGCAAGGTGCCCGCAAGGCGACCGCAGGGGGACTGCAGGGGGGCCCTAAGGCGAACGTGCGGCCAGACGGACGGTAACGAGTGGGTATATATACCAGTTCTTTTTTTACTGAAATAAATTTATAACAGTTCGGAATATACCAGTACGTGGTGCCCCCAGAATCCGAATTGAATTCGTTGCAGGAGGCTGTTCGGATTGCAAAAAGTTCGATTCCCAAACTATTTTCCCAATAAGAAATAATTGATGTGAATTAATCTGTTCCTGGACCCCAAGAAAACCACTTTCAACTGAAATTCCCATGTAAGGTAAAATAAGATGAGTAAATGACCTTCGGTGCGGTGATTGTATGTAAACTGGTACAATCACCACATCCAAAGGTCCACACAGGCTCGTGCTCCGGCCTGGTTCGCATCGCTCGCGCACTCTGCGAGCGCTGCCCCCGGGCAGCTCATCAACATGATCCCCAGAACCACAATCACTTTCATCAAACGCATCGGCTGAGGTAATCATGGATATTCCAAATTACAACCGGTTTTTCTGTGAAATTAAATCCTTGCCCGACAGTCCGTCACACCACGTGATCGGATTGTCTTTTGTTATCTATCTATATTCAGCAAGATGTGTGTGTTGTGTGTGGGTGTGTTGTGTGTGGTGTGTGTGTGTGTGTTTGACCGCTGTTTCTCGACACTCTGGTCCATCTATTGAAACTTGCCAGCTATATTGCTGGGACCTGAGGATGTGCCTTTCAAGGTTTAGTATTAATCGACAAGTGCTTCCCAAGTTATGGCCATTTATTTACCAAACCAAGGAAACACGTTGTTGCGTGGCGTGGCCGATGGGAAGGGAAGCACAGCCGCGTTCCCCATTACGGTTACACGTAATTATACGTTCACATCGAAATATGTCAAGCAAAAACAAATACGGGCAACGTACGGGCTCGGGAATGACTTCGTGTATTCTATAATTTCTCGATTTCTTATGCGCATTTATAGAAACACAATGGCCCAAGTTATGATGTTTTCATATAGACGGTGTATAAATTTCGGGAACATCAGAGTGCTGGTGTGCTCCGAACCAGGAAGTAAATTTTTTCTCTCTCTTCTCTTCTCTTTTTGTTTTTCCTTCCACGACATTGCGAAAAGTAAAATACGTTGCGCTAATTGAATAATTGTATTAAAACTAATTGCGAATAATCGTAACTGCGAATAATATCGAACTTCCGGGTCACGCACGTACGGCACTGAGAGCGAAGAAACGGCTGTGTGGTTTATTTATTTATTATTATTATTATTATTTATTTATTTATATTTATTTTTTTACGCACTACTAGTTAATTAAAACAAGATGAGTAAAAAAAAACAGACAAATCAAGGTGAAAACACGAGGAAGTAGTGATCGACACACAGAGATGCTTTCACGAGGACTTCCCACGAGAACTGGATGAACAAAGCGCAAGATGCGGCTCGAACAGTGGGGGAGACACGTGAACAAACATGAACGCTGTTTCGTTTTTATAATGTATTCGGTTTTAGGCAAAATTCATTTTTCATTGATAAGAGACTACGGCAGCCGCACGAATAACGCAAGCCCACCGTACGCCCTACGTACGGTCGACGTGGAACACAACTACGACTATGCATGTCGAATTGCTACGGCCAACGTAGAAATGAAAAAAGTTATAACTCCGCGTTATAATTCCAGCGACCCTTACGCCTGTAAAAAATAGCCAAATGGCGTAGGGCCACCCTGAGGCCACCGCAGAAACTCTGCGGCCCGCACGTTTCTGTCAATTCAGAGGGCGTAGGCCGCCGTATCCTACCGTAGAGTAAATGTGACTTAGGCCTTAGTATGACTAGCCGGGATTCAAACCATCAACCCGGACTCAGAACGGATGCTCTAACTCGGTTTTGTTTTCCTAAGTGTTGTGTGGACATACCCACTCTCAGCAAGGTAAAGGGGCTGTCACACCTTGACGTTTTAGCCAGCGTATGGCAAGGTATCAAAATGTATGTAAAACGCTGGCGTACGCTGAACTATTGATTTTTTTTTAAGTTTTGGGCGTATAATAACGTGTTGGACGTATGCATAACGTATTAGTAACGTACACAGAACGTTTCAATCATATAATAAACTTATACCAACGAATGCTGAGCGTGTTGTCGGCGTTCGCCAACCTATGCCAACGATAGTCTAACTTATGCATAGCGCGGCAGCGAATCGCAGACGATCACGTGGCGTAGGCTATTAATAGGCTGCGCTCGACGATTCAAATATAACCCACTAGACATCGAAGTGTGAAGCCGCTTTCCACCTTGACGTTTTAGCCAGCGTAGCCGACATATGAAAATTTGCCGAACAAGCTGGCACACGTCGTAATACTTATGGGTAATTTTGTATTCGTTAAGAGCACGCTGGCATCTCGTAGTACACTGGCATACGTGTAGTCGCGGCATCGTCAGTATACACCGAGTACGTCGAGAAATTTTCAGCATGTTGAAATTTCTCACGTACTCGCGAATGACACACGTTCCGCATGACGTGCCAAAGATAAACCCAAAAAATATACTTAAAAAAACATAACACCCAACCAATTTTCTTACTTCATCAATCTTCCGAGAGATTTTGCTATAGTATACGAAACTCCTATCTCGCTATCGAAACACCCCGCATATAACACACCGTACAGATTGGGAACGGAAGTACGAACGGTGTGTTAGTCATATGCTTCCAAATAATTAATTAGCAGTGACATGACGCACTCTGCTGTGGCGGAATCTCATTCTCGCTTGCTATATTATTCTACGGTCACCAGATTCAAGCGTACGTGTAAAACGCATTAAGAGTCAAATAAGCATCAAATGTATATATCTAAGGATACCCTGAACATTTCTCTTGACAAAGCTGACCGATCGAAGTATCATCACGCGTAAAGATAGGACGTTTGTTATGCTAGCAGATATGCTATCCAACAAATCAACCATAATTCCAAAGTATCACAACAATACTTTGCTGTCCCCTCTCGCCATTCAATTTTTGATTTGCACTCAATCCTCTTATCATGCACCACCACGTCGTCCTCCACCTACAGCTTTACCTCGCAACAATCGTATGTGAATCCACAAACCCCCCCCAATTCCAACCATACAAAACATAAAACAATCCAAAAACCAACCACCCACAATCATTAATCAACAACAAGAAATGACATAAAAAAATAAAAAATAAAACCAAATCCATAACAAAAAACATATACAACCATAAACTATCACATAATCACAGACCAGACACAAACCACACAACACTAATCATAAAATAAGTGCTTACACGTTACGCCGAGCATTGACCACCGTCGACACACGTTACTTGTACGTTACTCATAAGTCGAAACATGTCGAGGTAATGGTTAAGTCAGTGTTCCAGACCCTGTTTTTCTTTTTTTTTTTTTTTCTTCTGTATGACGGTGATGTTGACACTTCGATTTCTAGTGCGGTTATGATTAAATCGTTGAGCGGCAGCCTAATAATATATATATTGTAACCGCACTAGAAATCGAAGTGTCAACATCACCGTCATACCGAAGAAAAAAAAAAAACCAGGGAGTCTGGAACACTGACGCTAACCATTCTCGAACGTGTTTCGACTTATGAGTAACTTACATAAGATGTGTCGACGTTGTGTCAACGATCGCGTAACTGCTGCCAATTATGGCCAGCATTATGCGGAACGTGTGAGTATACACTGGCATACGTCGAAAATTTCAAGCATGGAAAATTTGTCTAACGCACTCGGCGTACTACGACGTATGGCCAGCGTAACTACGACGTATTGCCAGCGTGCTCTTAACGTACCAAACTTATCAGCCGTACTACTGAGATGGTCCGTATCTATAATGCCGCGTGGCTCTTAACGTATCCAAAACCTTAGACACTTTCAACGTATCGCGACGAGTGATGTGCAGTTTTTAGCAAAATTTCCAGTCGCAGGCATACGCTGGCTAAATCGTCAAGGTGTGACAGGGCCTTAACAAGGGTTCAGATCTCAACACTGATCGCCATTACGAGTTCTCGTTTTTGCGGTATAAGATTGAGGGTAGTATGTTTAACACAACAAACATCCCACTATAACAGGTATACATATAACATATAAAAGTAACAAACATGTTACATACTGACACAATCTCATACATAGAAGAAATTGTTGTTATTGAGATTACAGACAGAATGTATAACGATTGGTTTTACACTGCAGTCGATCATTCAGTTCACGTTCATCCTCAATTCCATTCCTTTTCATTTAAATTTGCATCATTTCTCCTATTCAAATTAATGTACTTGTTGCTTTCTTGTAATCTCATTACGGTGATAACCAAACCGCCGAAAGCTCTCATTTTGAATCACATTCAGGAAGCAATGGACTGTGATCAGAAGGCTCTTTGCACTCTCGATGCCATGTTCTTGGCAATTTAAATGAAAGGATGGATGTTTCAGAATCCACTCCATTTTTACAGATTCACTCCACTTTTACATTGCATCACAAATTGCACGGTCAATAGGATGGCCATTAAGCAGGGTGGACTATCTGCTAGCATCAGTTGATGGACTTTAAGGATGCTCACGGTGTCCTTCGCGAACAAGGTACAAATCCTTGCCCTGACTGCCATTAGGAAGGCAAAGGCAAACCCCCAGTGCAAACTTTGCCATAGCGCTGCACAGCATTCTTCTTCCCATTTAGTAGTTGCAACAACGGTTAGAATGAAACATGCCTGGGATCACCACCAAAGGTGGATGAAGGTTTTGTTTTCACCCCTGTCTGTCTGTCTTTGTTTGTTTGTAAACAAAATATCTCAAAAGGTTATGGACAGATTCGGACAAAACTTGGTGTGCAGGTTGGGGACGTAACAAGGAAGAATTCATTTGATTTTGGTGAAGATCCAAATCCGCATCCGAGAATTTTTTAAGTGATTCTTCACCATTGAGTGATACGGGCTAAAACGATATATTAGCACGATATCTCAAAAAGTTATGGACGGATTCGGATGAAACTTGGTGGATGAGTTGGTTCGGTGACAACAACAAGCTGATCAAATTTTAGTTCAGGTCGAATCCAGATCCGACCTATCAGTGGGATACAAAAAGTAAATGAATCGGCCTGACAGAGGTATGCGCTCCACCGAGTGTCCTTCTAGTTTTGTATGGAGAGTCAAAGCTCGTGGAAGAGCGAGAACACTGAACGGATCAGGACACAACAAAACAAAGGAACAGTAGAAAGAGGGGAGGTGGGGGTGGGGTACACAAATAGCAGGGCTGAGGGACAAAATGGAGGGAGACTTGGAAAAATAAAGGATATGGTGAGGAATGAGGAGTAAGAAAGGATGCATGGGGTGGACAAGAATCAGGAAGAATACAGAAAAAAAAACCCTCAGGAAGGAAAAACTGGAGATTTGGAAGGAGTTGGGCTTGGGGAGGGTTAAACAGGATAGAAAAGATCATGATTTTTGATTGGGAACGATCCGAGATGATGGTGAGCAGCTGTTTTGAAGACATGGAGGTAAGGGTGAGTTTAAAGAGAATGTGGAAGTTGATTCCACAGGTGAGAGGAAAAAAAAAAGAGGAATGAATGAGTGGAGGTAACAGTGATTCTGGATTTTTGGAGTTTCACAAAAAGGGGGTTGATGGTGGACCATGTTAGCCCAGCAGAAACCTGAGGATGACAAAGCATGGAAAGAGCAGAGGATGTAAGATCAGAAGAAGCGGAAGAAGACAAAGTGACCACCGACCTGTCTGCAATGGCAAAGTGATTTAAGCACATAGACTCAGCTTCATCGTGGGAGATTCCAGTGATCTTGAAGGTCTTGGTTTCCACAGCTTCAAACTGAGCAAAATATGAGGCAGGGGAGTCAGCCCAGATGGGAGAGCAGTACTCCATCAAGCTGCAGATGAAGGCCTTGTAGGTGGATAAGAATTCAGATGTGCCAAGGAAGGACTTTGTACAACAGAGGATGTGCAGTCGGTGACTGGCTTTGGAGACCAACTTTGAAATGTGGTTTGCCCATCAAAGATCAGGACTGAAAGTGAGACTCAAGAGTGGGAATAGCATTTAAAATTTGAGAACACTGTGACATGGATTAGAGGTATAGCTGTAGGCTGTTTCCATATGATGCTTATGTGACATTTACTAGTTTTGAAGTCGCTATTTCCCACCACCTTGTACATCCCATGGCTGAACATAAACTCCCCCATCTCACGTGCAACCTGATCCTTACACTCATAAGGTGTTGAAAGTGAAGGAGATGAGATTAAAATCAGAGCAGGGAAAGTCTTAATGAAAAAGTGTTTAAAGATTTGTGGAATACGACGACATGCCACGGATTCGAACTGCGACCGATACATTTGCTGTAAGTTACTAACCACATACATTAACCAAATCCTTCAACTTTAATCCTTGATAGATGAGTGGGAGAATGAGTTTTAAGGGTCGACGTTCAGGAACGCAGACCACCTAGTTTTAAACTTGGTGGGTTCTGTCCCGACATGTCTGATTTCCCACACAAGACAGATTGAAACAGGTAACCTGTGCAAACCTGCCATTAACCACCCGAGGCCTGTTCTCGCTTCTGCAATCGCCTCCATGGTATGAAACGTCCTTTAGTAGGATGTTTTCCGACTCCCCTTCCTCTCTCCTGACTCAATGACATGTTAAAAACGTGTCAATATGGACTATTTATTGTGGGTTTCACATTCTTAGAACATTCATTCATTGTCCTT
>CM068962.1:72907259-72928531 GCA_035128595.1 Eptatretus atami | reverse complement strand
TGCTTGTTTTTTTGCCGTACCTCACATTTCTTGCTATCTCTACTTACAGACAACAATAAAAACTATTAATTGTGCCACATACCTTTCCTCACCTGCCTGTTAGTAAATCCTTTATAGAAATGTTCCCAGCTCCTTTTTGTCTTTTCATTGATTGATCCAGCATGGTTCGTATCCTAACCTAGCCGGGACTTTATTCCCAACAATTTGTTCTTTTAGCCGGTACGTCCTTGGCAGTGTCACTCGGCTGATCTAATCCGGTTAAAGTGATCTGGTTCGGACAAGGTGTACGAGGGGTGTCCGGTAATTAGATCATGTGATTATTTTTTAGGTAACCGGATGAACTAGATGGAGGACCCTAAGTCACATGGTTGATTATTGGCGTTTACGGTTGGTTAGCACCACCACGTCACGGAGTTATCCGTGTGCGCGGCCTGCGATTCTGGGGAGTCTGGTGGGAACCGAGATAGCTTCCCCCTGGTGGTCTTCTCACCCGACCCTGGCCACAACAATATGTATAGAAATGTATATATACACTAGTGGGGTGTCCTTCACATTGTGTAAGCATACGAACTGTTTCCCCATTGTCTTGGGTCGCTCAC
Source organism: Eptatretus atami (assembly GCA_035128595.1). Lineage (NCBI taxonomy): Eukaryota > Metazoa > Chordata > Myxini > Myxiniformes > Myxinidae > Eptatretus > Eptatretus atami. Next base: position 72,927,932 of record CM068962.1, on the reverse strand, counting down.
CTGCATTTGATTTTTCATTCAATTATTTTCAAAAAAAATTTCATTTATTTATATTTTCATTTGCGAATGCTTTCGACGGTTCTGTGATTTTTCCCGGTGTATCGGCTTCGATGTCCATCGCTGCTTGAAAATTTCAGCTTTCTAAGTCACCAGGAAGACACCGATCTTTATATCAGTCAGTGGTTAGAAAGAGCTTCATATTTTAGACAAGCAAATACCCAACATCGTTTTGCTGATGGGAATACTTAGTGGGGAGGGAAAAAGAGGGGAAGATGGAGAGAGGGTGGGGGAGGAGAGAAGAGAGAGAGAGGAGGAGGGGAGCGGGAGTGATGGGGAAGGGAAGAATGCCCACGGTGCGTTACGCCCAGACGGTGGAGTGTGGTGGAGCATTAATAACTGCCCGGACACCAAACATGGCCGGACGCGTCCAGGAACAAACACAGCCCAGACGTGTCCAGGGGCAAAACACGCCCGGACGCGTCCAGGGACAAACACAGCCCGGACGCGTCCAGGGACAAACACAGCCCAGACGTCCAGGGACAAACACAGCCCGGACGCGTCCAGGACAAACACAGCTCTGACGCGTCCAGGGACAAACACAGCCGGACGCGTCCTGGGACAAACACAGCCCGGACGCGTCCTGGACACACGCCCGGACGCGTCTGGACAAACACAGCCCGGACGCGTCCTGGGACAAACACAGCCGGACGCGTCCAGGGACAAACACAGCCCGGGCCGCGTCGGGACAACACAGCCCGACGCGTCCTGGACAAACACAGCCGGACGCGTCCTGGGACAAACACAGCCCGGACGCGTCCTGGGACAAACACAGCCCGGACGCGTCTGGGACAAACACAGCCCGGACGCGTCCAGAGACAAACACAGCCCAGACGTGCCAAAAACAACACCGGCCGGACGCGTCTGGAGCCAAGCAGCCGGAGACAAACACCACTTTGACACGTCCGGAGACAAACACCGTACAGAGACAGAGACAGAGACAGAGACAGGTGGGGAGAGTGAAGAGGTGTGGAAGGCATTGAGCAAGGATGGGACAGAGGAAGAGTTATGCTTTATGAACAACACACACACACACCACACCACACACACACACACACACACACACACACACACACCACACACACACGGCTGATCTAGGCAACGACCCAAAATCCATGAGTAGCTTTCACCGAAAACAACATTGCATTTATCCATACGTTTCAGGATATGTTCACAAACATTAATCATTATAAATGCTGCGTGCGACAGGTGGGAAAAAAAATTGGCCTCAGGAATTTAGAAAACACGTTAATATGGCAAACGTCGGAAATCTGGTGTTATTTCACAACAACTCGCTCAGGGTGACAGAGCACGAACCACTCGTCAGGGTGACAGAGCACGAACCACTCGCTCAGGGTGACGGAGCACGAACACTCGCTCAGGGTGACGGAGCACGAACCACTCGCTCAGGGTGACGTAGCACGAACCACTCGCCAGGGTGACGGAGCAGAACCACTCGCTCAGGGTGATGAGCACGAACCACTCGCTCAGGGGACGGAGCCAACCACTCGCTCAGGGTGACGGAGCACGAACCACTCGCTCAGGGTGACGGAGCACGAACCACTCGCTCAGGGTGACGGAGCACGAACACTCGCTCAGGGTGACGGAGCACGAACCACTCGCTCAGGGTGACGGAGCACGAACCACTCGCTCAGGGTGACGGAGCACGAACCACTCGCTCAGTGTGACGGAGCACGAACCACTCGCTCAGTGTGACGGAGCACGAACCACTCGCTCGGGTGACGGAGCACGAACCACTCGCTCAGGTGACTGAGCACGAACCAATCGCTCAGGGACGGAGCACGAACCACTCGCTCAGGGTGACGGAGACGAACCACTCGTAGGGTGACGGAGCACGAACCACTCGCTTCTGAATGACGAGGGCAAAAGCATCTGCAGTGACAGTGAACGATTCATTCAGAAGGACGTAGCGCGGTACCGTATGGACTGTAGTGATCGGCAAGTGGCTTAATCACACATGCAAGCACTCCATTTTAATGGTTGATAAGGAATGGTTGGCCAGGCTGTCGCTGCATAACAAGATACTCTAACTTAAAGCTGGCCTTCACCGCCAGTGGCGTATCGAGGAAAAATCCACTCAGGGCGAGATGTCAAATTGCCGCCCCATCGTAACTCACATGCTGAATTAAACACAAGCCTAATTAAACAACATCATTGCAAATCGAATCAAGTAGAGGGCATTTGCAATAAACAAGTTACACCTTTGTTTTCCACCTTTCAAATCGTCATCGGCCTACGGAAGCTTCAGGAACACGGGAATGAGACGCATTGGGCGTACTCAGGGGGTGGGGGGGGGTGCAAGTGACATTAATTATTATTATTTACCGAAGACAGTAACTCATAATAAAGTTAATTTTTTTGTAACACTTACCAAAATAATTGTGTCCAAGAAGGGCACCTGTAAGATATAGGCCAAATATAAACATAAAAACCAGTTGATCGTCCCACCCGCTTCCTTTTTTATATTTGTCATTTGTCAACATTCCAGAGAAATAAAATAAAATAAAATCGCACCATGTCGGAAGGATGTTGCAGTGAAGCTGCTAAGCGCTTAAAAGTGGCCCCGTGGGGGACTGGCGGATACTTCCCCAAAAGGCGGGGGTGCCTACTGTCCTGATGCAAATAAAGAATAACAAGAAAACTAAACAACAACAAACTATTATCGAATGAAACATGGTGGTTTAGAAGGTTCTTTTTCATTTTTGTCGGACGGATGGAAGGAAGGACATGAGGTATATTGAAGCGGTTTGCACCAATTAAAATCCATTTTCTTATTTCCAATTTGCTTACTACAGTTCAGTTCTGTAACCTAGTTGAAATTTTACTTGCACACATGATGTGTTTTCTGTGTATTTGTTTTTTAAGTTATTCATCTCGGGGGGGGGGGTTGGGAGGAGGGTGCCAAGGAAGGGTCCGCTCCAGGTGTCAAATGCTGTAGTTTCTCTCGGTATGCCCTGATGAGACGGTAATGGTGAATTGGAATGAGCTACAAACATAAGAATGAGATACAACGTTTGCTGCCTCGTCTTCGAGTTTAGTTCCCAGCATGCCATGTGCTCCTTTTTGCCACCCCCTCTCTGAGATATCGTTCTGCAACCATTGGTCAGCAACGGAGGGCGGGGCCATTTGCACAGTTCAACCTCCCTGCGCTTGTGCTTTCACACGCCACAGGGAAATTGTCCTCAGAAGTGTGATAGTGATACATGATAGATGCAACAAAAATTGCCGTCCCCCAAAAGTGCCGCTTGGGCGGCCGCCCCGTTTGCCCCCCCCCCCCCACCCACCCCTCGCTATGCCAGTGTTCACCGCACATGCAGCAGTTAATGAAATAAAATAATAATAATATAAATCCGCCATCTTCTGCCTGCTCGTCTGTTTACGTGTCACATTTTATCATCGTTCGGGGGTCCGTGCAAACATTATAACTTTTTTTTTGAAACGTCCGTTTTTTACCAGATTTGCTTTGATTCCCTGTAGAGCACCTCGTGAAACCTCTAAAAATATAGACATAGATCTGGCAGACACTATGGCTAGACAGTCCCTCTGGGGGACAGGGTGTGAGGTCTAGCAGTGAATGCATTAAATCATATAGCTCAATGAATCTGGATAATTTTGGCACGTTCTTAAATTTTTTTTGTTCGCTCAATACAATTCTCAATACAAGCTAAAGAACCCTCTGTTTTTATTTTGAAACCTTTTCTTAAATATTCTTTTAAACTTCCAGTTTGAAATTTGGAACATTAAGTAATACGAGTTTCCTTACAAGAAACTTCAACGCAGGAGGAGGCAGCTTGACATGTCCATCATGTCTACGCAATGGTTGCCAAGCTATGGGTTTTTTGTTTGTCCGTGCCCCATCCTTTTTAAATGCTGAGCATCAAGCAAGGAAGCAGCACGTACCATTTTTAAAGTCCTTGGTATACTGGGCCTGAGTTCGAACCATCGACAAGCCAGATTCAGAGCAGATGCTCTGACGATTAAGCCACGTCACTTTAAAATGCATTGTAAACGTCACAAAAACTTCCACTTTCGCAAACGAGATACTTTATTATCATCATCAGATTTGCATTCTTAAATTAATTTTTTTTTGAACTGACTGCTGCTGTGACATTTTGTTAACCCTGACATTTCACACTGTTGTTAGGTACTTTTAATATAAACTTTTTTTTATCATCCCAAAATCATTCCAAAAGGTACACGAGTCCAACATTGAAGACAGAGTCTGGGTGATCGGGAGGTCACGTGCACCTGTACAGTATAACAAGTGATTAAAAATAATCGATCAAATACAAGACACAAAGCAAATATCAAGAGGAGATTGTTTGACAAGATATAACAAAGTGCAAAGCGTCGGCTGTTTCCTCTCTTAACAATGACCCACTGAGTGGATCGCAAAGTATTATCTGAAGTTTGCTGGTGAGCACAAGGTTACGTCGACTGGGTGTGGAGGTTCTGACATCCGGTGGTGATGGGAGGTTGGGGTGGTTGAAGCCTCATTCCCATCCATCCCATGCTTGTCCGCCATGGTAACGACGTGCCAGACTGTAGGCCGAATAGGTTCAACCCGGTGGAACATTCCTGCATGACAGTTATACCTATGAGGAATAAAAGGTGGATTACAAAACCACGCCAAACCGGACCGGAGTGGCGTAACATGTTGAAACTATGCAGGAGTAGATAAAGAATCAAAGAAAAAGAAAGCAGGATAATGGGTATTCTAAATGAATCATACGTGGGAGGAATTTTTCTGAGTTCTGAAGGTTGCCAAGGGGTTATTTTTCACCACTTGGTTTGCCTGAAGCAACGAATAGCAAGCCTTGTTAATGTTTCCTATGTTATCGTACAACGCGGGCATGATACCTCAGTTTGCCAGCAGAAAGTGACCTTCGTGCCAGCTGTAAAAATGAAATAAAAAAAGTCATCAGGCTGCACCTCTATCATGATAGTGAAACGTAAGCACAGACGGTGGGGTAAGGCATTAAAATGGAATGTTAGGAACCCGAAGTCCCAGGTGAAGGCATGATCTGATCTGACATGATATACTACCATCTCGTTTTAACCAGCAGTGACAACTAAGGGGTGACCCATGGATTAAATCAACATGACATCGATCGAGGTACGCTAACCGCCGTGGGAAGCAAGGAGAAGAGTGTTAACCCTTCACGGTGCAGAAAAGTTAACCAACAAAGGAATAATGCCCAAAATTTCAGCTCCTCCTTGCTTCACACGGTGGTGAGCACACCTCGATCAACGTCCCGTTTCCATCCATGGTCTACCCGTCCGCCGATGCAGATCGACACTAGCCTTCACCTGAAAGATTATAAGTGGTGATCCATTGAGTGGTGATCCATTGAGCTCCCGGCACGTGGACTGCTGGGCAGTCACAAAGTCACATACCCTATTGCCCAGTGAAGCACAATGCTCGTGTAAAGTTCCTCCCCAATGTGGAACACTTCAGGACAATGAATCGCAGTCATGCCAAGCTATGTGACTGACTTACGTACCTTATGCTATAAAGATTGAAAATGAAACCTGGTCCCCAGAAGAACACAACTTCAGCAGCATTAGAGCAATTCCAATCTGGGATACGGTGCAGTTTCTTTAAGGGTCAGGGCTGCTTCTGATACTGCCCCTCAGTAGCCGTATAGAAGTCCTCCAGAACACTCTTGAGATAATCGAACGTTGGCCGGTCCTCAGGCAGTTGCTTCCAGCACTGGTTCATAATCTCGTAAAGGGCGTCAGGGCAGTCTTCAGGGCGCTGCATGCGATATCCTCGTTCTAAGTTCCGGATCACTTCTGGGTTGGTCATTCCTGGAAGAAATAAACATTGTCATTTCATAAAATTCCCAATCAAAGTGAACCCCCCCTCCCCACCACTCCCACGATAATCATATTTCATTAAACATCACTCAGCGTTGGCAACCTGCCTTGCATTTCCAATTCTCCTCGACTCACGGTTATACAATCTGCATTCGAGTTGACTTGAAGATACAAGATGGAAGGATTCGAGTGGTACATTCAAATCCAAACTAACATTCTCGTGGAGATTTTAATGCCACCTGCTTGGTTGTCCCTGCCTCCGACACCACAACGCAAAACAAGTCGTGGTATGGCCGGTGTGTTATTCCCATGTTGTGACAAAGAAAAGAAAGGAAAATCTCACCAGGGTAGGGGATACGTCCTTTGGTGATGATCTCGACCAGTAAAATACCAAACGACCAGACGTCAGACTTGATGGTAAAAGAGCCATAATTTATTGCCTCTGGAGCAGTCCACTTGATGGGAAACTTCGCTCCTGCAAGGTCAAAAAAAAAGAAAAAGATATATATACATTCATTAGGATAATTATAATTCTCTGTCTGAACAATTTGTTTCCCTGATATTTGTATAAATACCTTGTGTATCATCTTGGACAGGCTAGCAAAAACCAGGCAAGGAATAAATAAATAAATGAATAAATTTTTAAAATAATGAATCGGACTTCTTGGTAGTCATGGTACTTGTTAGTAGTCATGGTCTACAGCCATTTTGAAGACCCCTCCTTCATTGTGAGAGCTTCTTTTGGTGCTACAGTGCTCACCTTCACGGGCCGTGTACTCATTGTCTTCGATGATGCGTGCCAGGCCGAAGTCGGCGATCTTGCACAGAAGTTGCTCGTTGACGAGCACATTGGCAGCACGAAGATCCCGGTGGATGTAGCGTTTGGTCTCGATGAACGCCATTCCCTCTGCAATCTGCGGACAGCATGCCAATGCGGCCGTCCAATTCGTAGATGGGTACGGGTTTGTGGAACAGACACCAATAGACACGTCCGTCCGTACAGATCCAAGTCTGGTTACTAGTGTCATTCTACATTGATGGACAGTTTAAACAGTAGGTTTTGTCAAATGGTACTCAATTAGGTTGTGATAACTACCGTCAAGCTGCCATCTCAGGCATTAGCCATTTGTCTGAGCAAGAGAGCCTGAATGGGTTTCTCTTGATCAAATTCCTCTGTTGAATGAAGGGCAGACAACTCACAACGTCAGCCTTATACTTTGCTTCTCACTGCGGTTAACATATCTTTGTGAACTTTGTGAAATGAAAAAGATTTTCAATTTGGTAAAACCTGTCGCTCTCATTGGTACGGTGGTAGAACAATAACCTTTGACATGACCCCATTTCATTTGACATGACCTACTTCATGATGCTTAACCATACGCACCTGCGCTGCCATGTCTATGAGTGTTGGCTGCTTCAAGTGCATGCCTTCCGTGGTCTTGAGGAAATCCAGAAGACTACCTGAGGGAGAAGACAGACACTGGAAAAACGGCTTGCATCTATCTGTGCACGTCATACGATAGCTGTGGGATGTTCAATAAATTCTCAGAATTAGATACTTGTAATGCCTGGGCCAACCAACACTTATTTTACACACACCTATTTGTATTTGTATTTGATGGTATCCAGGTTACTTCTATCTACCTGGTTGTTTGTGTTTATTTATGAACATGGTACCCCTGCAAAATGTTTGTATGCAAGTGGTATATGAGGCGCCGCGAGGAGGAGTGATGTAAGGGACACATCGGCCATTTTGGAGTTAATGCCATATAGCACTATTTTAACTCTTCCCCTATCATCCGAGCCTATCATCATCATATCATTAAAAAAAATGTCGCTTACATCACTCCTCCTTGCGGGGCCTCATATACACACATACAAATACACATCATTTCCCCGTTCTTAGAATTTAAAAATAAAAACAAATTATCCACAAACAATGCAACAAAAAGTGAGCTTGGGGCCCATGGGCTTGCTCGTAATCCAAAAAACACCACTTTTGTTTCTCATTTTCGACATATTGTAAACATCATCATCATCACGTATAGTTGTATACCAAACACTGTCAAGGGCAGCAATTTCTGTTGAAGCAGTTTCTCGGCCTGGAAATACACCAGGTGTGTTTCATGGTTTCCCCTTGCCTTCCCAGTGGCAGTCAGTAAGAAAAGAAAAAAAATATTTCTTATTCAAAATACAACTTTACTTAAAATAAATATTGAAGCAATAAAATAAAATGCCACTTCTTGAACCACATCTCATTCCTAGAACCCCCCCCCGAACACCCCCATGTAAATATGATGTCTGAAAAAGAACATGTTTAATCACCACTCGAAGGGGAGAATTAAATGAAATCAAACATACGCTTCATGTCGGGTCAACTTCCAAAATGGAAAAACTATGACGTATCTCTGGTTTCATTCGGTCGGACATTCTTTACCAAATGTATCTGCCATTTCACAATATCTCTTTGTTGGACGACACAAACGACAAACGCTATGTTGAGCACAACCACCCACCTCCCCACCACCGAAGCACTTCCCTCTACCCCCACCTCCCTCCATTTCTCCAAACCACCCCCTCCTCTTTATGAACACTTACTCAATATTCCATAAACACATGATTATGTGTTCGGTAGTCATTAATTTTTAAAAATTTAATTCTCAACCAAGCAGAACTCCAATCATGTAAGTGGAGGCAACTGTAAGACATCGAGCGCCTCCTGGCGAACAGTGAACAACCACACGCACCGAGGTTCTGAGTAATCGCGACATTATCTGTCAGGTAGTTGACAGGAAGACGGTGAATTTGTGATGGATGACGACAAACGCAAATGTCAGCTTCCCGCCAGCTGTGCCAATCGCACGTTGCAGTGGGAAATTTGGTTGTGCAAACCAAAACGATCACAGTCCCCCGGGATAATTCCTGGAATAACTCGAGCATTCGTAAACCTACCAATGCAACTGCGTGGCAATTGGTAAGGGGGAAGTAAACGGGTTAATGAGACAAACTGAAACATCTCAAACGGGATTCGGGTTATTGTGCTATAAAATGCAAATTCAATGTGTGCAGTCGATCGCATAATTAGCATTTGAGTTTAACATTCTTTGTTTAGACAGGTAGAAGCAGAGGCGGGTGAAAAATAGCGGCTTGATGAGGGTCAGGCTTGTTGGTACGACTTACTCAGGAAGTACGAGTCGATTGTAAAACTGTGGCAGGAGCTACGTGATCAACGATTGACATTTTGGGGACAATATATTAACAAATTCTCCAAGATCACAATCATCATCCTCATCATCAATGTACCAGGCTCCTTACTGAGCGCCGGTGCTGCCAGAGCAGTTTCATGGGCAAGGGTTACGCTGGAAGGTTTGCCATTACCTTACCAGCAGTCAATCAGGGCAGCAATTTAGAATTAGTTCAGGGCGCCGGCGATAACTCGCATGTTCTTCACTGACCAATGCTGGCAGACGGGTCCTCCGGCTTAACGTCCACCTGATGGATGCCACGCACACTGATGCATCACCCTGCCTGCGAAACACCACTGTGGCAGTTTATAGCTGGGTCAGGATCCAAAACTCGGCTAGACAACTCAGAAGTGAGTGCGCATCCTTCTCGGCTCATACGTCAGTCATAAAATCACAATGATAATCGTGATTTATGAACTTAACAGCTCAGGATTTGAGAAACGAGTCATCATCATCATCATCATCATCATCATCTGGATGCAGTGAGGGTTCGGGACAAGATGATGGGCGAACCTGATCCAGGTGAAAGAAAGAAATGAGGAAAGAATAAAGATTGAGATTGTGAAGAGTAAATGTGCTTACAAATATAAGAACAAGCCTGGCGTTGTTAATGAAGGATTAGAAAACTTGATGAAACATCGAGTGTGAGGTTTACAATCTTTGCAATTAGTGAGCTGAATGAAACATGCCGGATTAACTGTCTGTCTGCCGTTCATCATTCCGCGCATCATTTCATGGTATGAAAGAGTAAAACCGGAAGCCATTCGGGCAAAACGCATCTCAACGCAGAGTTTTAGCTAATTAATATTAAATTTTCAATTATATATTTGTCATCATTTAATTCGCTACTTATTTCGACATTACTGCAATTGAGTGGCTTGGAGAGAGCATCTGAGGGGCAGCGAGTGATAAAGTACCTGTTACAGGCCCTGGGTTTATGTCAGCGTAAACTGCAGCGGTTTTTCTATTTTAAATAATTTAACCTTTTAAAAATCGCTTTAGGAAGGTTAAACTTCCTTAAATAAGAATATAACACAAGCATGAAGGAGATCATCAAAATGAAGATGCAAGTCCAAAGAGGAAGTAAAGACAAAACTTGGGTGCAGTGCTGATGCCACTACACTGGTATCATTGTGATCAAGGCAGTAGTATTAAGGATTTACGCCTGGCTTCATGATTAGGGTGGTGGGCTTGGGATCCGAGGACCCCGAGATGAAATCCAACTTTGCTGTTAAATTAATACCAGGTGGGGTTGACTCAGCCTGTCATCCTTCCGAGGTCGGCAAAATGAGTGCCAGCTTGCTGGTATCCTGTGTCGGAGTGGCGACCCGTCCAGGATTGTGTCCAATAGCCAAGGAGACTGCTTCGGCAGCACCAACGCTCTGTGCAGAGTATGGTCCCAATGGATGGATGAAGGATTTGGATTTTCAGAGGGGGGTTACCATGACACTAACAGATTGGCATTTAAAACCCTGTCAGCTCATTCATTCAGGGAGATGATAATCTTTACATGGCTTCATGATAAGGTACATGTTAAAACTGTAGGGTCTCTTTTACTCATTTTTATTTTTTACTGAATATGTGCTAAAGGATCCTGATTCGGACCGTGGAGACCCGCTTCCATTGGCCTCGGCGCACCTTTCTCCATGAACTCGGTGATGATGTAAATGGGCTCGCTGCTGACAACGGCGTACAGGCGAACCAGTCGGTCGTGCTGAAGGCTTTTCATGAGGTTTGCTTCCTCCAGGAAGGCTTCTGGTGACATGCTTCCGGGCTTCATGGTTTTGACAGCCACTTTGGATCGATTGAGGTATGTCCCTGGTGGGAAGATATTGATCTATTGTTACAAAAAAAAACAAAAAAAAATTCCAAAGTAAAGTACTTGTGCTTTGCATGTATCCCATTGCACTCCTCCATTTGCTCTCTTCACAGCCATAAATGAGTGTAGGCAATACCGACGGATTAACAGCATGCTCCATGCTGCAGCACACCCAACTGGCACCGTGCAATAGATAATTAACAAAAAAAAACTGGTGTTACTTGGAAAGGTGTGAACTGTAAAAAAACAGCCAGGAGATGCTGAGATTGTTATCATAATCGATATTTATATATATATTATGATAACAATGTTGGGTCTCACCATCTGCTTATTGTACTCGCATAATACCCCCCCCCTCCTGCCCAGGAACAAACCTAACACCAGGGCACACGTCGGTTGAACAGTCCAGTATGAAAAGATTTGATGGTCGAAACATCAGCCCTGAGCCTACCTACTAGGCAGCTACACTCAGTTGTGAACTGTTGGTGCAATTAACCCCTAACTTGTTTGTATAATGCATGTAGTCAGTTGCGAGACCTTACCAAGCCATTTTTACAATCTCTCATTCTTCACTTACAATACCTTATAATTTCACTGTGCACTCCTCGATTCACCATTCTACCTGATTTCACATCAGCTCACTTTCCATACCCCTAACGAGTAAACACAAGCCGATAGGAACAGACAATATTGTCCTCTGCAAGCCACACCAATATCTGTCCAGATATGCGTAGCTCCTTTCCGCTCGGCCTGTCCTGAGGGTGGGATAGCGTCGCTTCCTGTTCTACCCGCACAATAGGGAAGCCACAGCAAACATTGCATGTCCAAACAGTAACATTTTCCAGGAACTTCACAAAAGACTGGGTGCTCATTATGTAGTCTTGCCAATAATGTATTTCATGCTCAGCAACAGGACATTGCGGAAAAGGGAGCGTATGCTAATGCCTACTCGATCGAGTTATTCAAGCACAAGGTAAGTGTGACATAACTTCACATTCCTCAAGATGTCTCGATGCAGGTTGTCGTATGAAAGACACAAAGCTCGAGGTAAGTTTTTCGTCCTTTCAGTGCCTTCACAAACATCTCCGATAAGTTTACATCTGGTGAGAAACTCATCTATTTTTCGTATAGCAGGCAAACAGAACAACATACAAGTCATGAAGGGTGGTCAGAAAAGGTCTCTTTGTTGAGAATACATATTCCAACCATACCTCAAAATAAGGCTCAAATGTGATGGATTTGACAGGTGTGTGGAACTGCCCAATTGGTGCTTCACAGGAAAGGTGCTGCATCACAAAGCATGCCGTCCCAATGGACGTTAAGATGGGGACCTGTTTACAAGAATTAGGTGGTGGACAATAAAGATCCAAAAGTGGCATTCGATAAAGAGGAGGCGAGTTATTGCTGGCACCCTGAACAAATTCCAAGAATTCCCAGTCAGGATACCACTCGGAAGGTAAAGGCAAACCATCCATTGTATTCCTAGCAATGAGATAGCTGCAGCAGCACTGAATCTGCCTTCCGGCGGACTATCGCAAGAAAGGAGCTCGAGTGCAAGACCCTTAACAATAATTATTGCACTCAAGCTCCTTTCTTGCGTATGCTATGCCTACTCAATGCTACTGCTAGTGGCATGCTACTGCTGCTATGGCATGCCTTCTTGCGTATGCTCTGACTCGAAATGTAAGCAAACACCAAAGTCTCTGTTTTATACCATCTATTAATTATCCAACATTATGCCCTCTGCTCTCTGTCCTCTGACCCTCCCTGTCAGTCGTATTCCAGGATACATGCACTCTTCCAGTAACCCCTTCCTGGTTAAATTTCCAGCATCCAGGCTGACTGCACACCTCAAAACTCCTTTATTCCCTGCTACTCCTGTCTAGAGAACCATCTTCCAGAGGCGATTCTGTCTCACTCTTCCCTCCATGACCTCCAGCAAGCAGTGCACCGCCATTTCTTGTCATCCCCAAAACTTTATTACCCTGATCAACCTTTCCTAGCCCAACCATCTTACTTGCTAGTTTCGGCGTTTCCTCCCCTCCTCCCTCTCCTCTTTTCCCGTTCATTCATTGCCTTCATGCTTGTCGCACCGTCAGTTCTACCTTACTCTTCCATCACATGAGCCTAGCTCCGGTAAATAAGAAGCAGTAGCACCTGGAGGTGAATGAAGGAACCATGAGATGCCTTAACATTTAGCATTTCTGAAACTGGCAAAACTACAACATGAAAAGGAGTCTCGGTTGTTCTGGACGGCATCTTGATTCTGAAGGAAGGATTCACGGTACATGGTCACCAGTGTTAAAGTCATAATCCTTGTGGCCTATAACCCCTACATACCAGCTTTCTGCATCAAAATCCATCAACTTCCCAATGTCGAAAAATCGTCAATTTTGATTGTCCCATGCTCGCCACTATATTTCACAGAGGCACTTCTCCCTCGCAAGCTTGAAGCTCCATGGTCCATCAATAATGCATTTAAAGTTTTGTGTTCATTGGTTCAGCGGCTCAAGATCTTTGAATTCTTTTTCGTTTTTCTTTCCCCCCAGTAAACCCAAGATGGCCACCAAGCCATTGGACCAATTAGCTGGCATTGCAGGATGTGCACTCGATCTCAAAACGAGATTTCAGAACAAACTGTGAAGTGGTACGCATATCAGTGGAGCATCTCTGAGGAAAAACGTGTCAGAAAACATGTTGGAATAATAATCTATAAGTATATATATATATATATATATTATTATATATGTTGTTGTTCGTCTTTCGGCTGCTCCCGTTAGGGGTCGCCACAGCGGATCATCCGTTATGATCCGCATACTGATTTGGCACAGGTTTTACGCCGGATGCCCTTCCTGACGCAACCCTGGTCGCCTCTTACGACACAGGGATAAGGATTGGGTTTCGCCATGATTCCGGGCTGCCCTACACCCTCTCATAGCGCGGCCCAGCGCAGAGCTCCCGTCCTCAAGCGATCCTCCAACCCAAGCCTCCGAGTAGCCGGATTACAGGGCACGCCACTACGCCCGGTATATATTATTATATATTACTAAAACTCTCATCTTGTATATATGTATGTATGTATTTATGTATGTTCCCGAAATACAGCCAAAACAGTACATGATAGCAAAAATTTTCGGCCACCTTACTCACCATTCTCCTGCGGTGTGCAGCATCAAGTTTCGTTCAAATCGGGCAACGGGAAAAATTATTAAAAAATCAATTCCGATTCAGTCAAGTACTCTTCGGGAGATTTGATCAATGCAAACAACCTCAGCGGTAATAGTTTTCTGGAGCTATGTTCTTTTCTTTTTTTGAGAAATGAATTTTTTTCATCAACCGCTGTCACAACGGGAACCCAACGGGTTCACGGGTCGTCTAGTAATGATAACAAAAACCCCAGGAATAACGATAGGTTTCCAGCCATACTGTGGAATAATAATAATGATAATAATAATAGCAAGAAATATCAGGTCACTATGTAGACATCACCACAATGGGCCTCACCTTTGCCGAGTGAATGTTTTTAAACAGCTAAGAGTACGCATAGTCTTAACGAGAAACAGGAAATATAATTTTCCACGAGGTGGTTACCGGCACGCTTAGCCTGTCCTTCAACCAGAGACTACACTATCTTGTAAAAAGTTTAAAGTCTTTGTGTGTTTGTTTATGCATTATTCTGTCACGGCCAAACCGTAGCACCTAAAGCTCCCAAATTTTGGATGGTGGTACTTCAGAATCTGGGCCAGGTTTTAAGCTACCACATGTTGGCCTTGACATCTGTTTTGAGGCCACCAAAGGCTGCTATAAAGTGGAAATCAGGATGTGGGTCAGGCAGTGCTGCCCGCCCACAGGCAAAAGCTAACCATCATGAGGCCAATAACTACATCGCTTCTCAATGTCCAACATGTCCCAAAACCCCGCCGGGAAAAGCTCACCCAGCCGGGACGCCGGGTATTAACCCCCCCAATCCTCGCACTCCCACCCCCGCCTGCCCAGACAGTAGCCCCCTGATATCCCTGATATTCACAAACAGAACCAAGTTAATATCCCTCATGAATAGCATGTTTTTTGATATTTACCATCCGTTCACACTATTAGATTTTAATCGATTTGGAATTTAACTGAGTGTTGATCATGTGACTAAAGCATGATCTTCCTCTCACTCTTAACAATCGAACTCGCACCAAAAGGAATTGACGTACACAAGGGCTTAGAGAAAAATGTCACAATAAACAAATAAGTGAGGTTCTTTAAAACATTTTCCAAAGAAGTGGAAGATAACGTGACATTATGATGGAATAAAGAAAATGAAAGCCATAATGGTCACAATTCACTTAAACTTGAACTTTTAAAGTTTGTGAGTCGCCCCAAGTATGAGTGGAGTCAATGGGACTCACCCATCCAAACCTCTCCGAACTGTCCCGCTCCGAGCTTCTTGAGAAGTTTGAGGGAGTCTCTCGAGATCTCCCAAGCGTCTTTCTCCCAAGGACGCTGAGGTTTTGCGGATATGCAAGCTTTGCTGAGTTTTTGGCAAAGGCCGTCTGACTGCTCTGTATGGACAGAAACAAAAGCCGTGTCCAATTCCAAAATACACCGAGGGTGGAGCTCGTGGTCGGTCATTATGAACAATAGTATCACAATAAATATTGTACTCAAACTCCGAATCACAAATCATTACAATCATCAAAACCAGTTTCATCAATGTGTGAGGTGGAAATATTATGAGGTTACTAGGCTACAATCATTATAATCACCACAAACATGAGATGTCCGAGTTATCGGTGCAGCATGCACACCACAAAGGGAAAGTATATCCACACTCACTGGTGTAGTGTTGCACGAGTTCATTGAGTGTGCCAAATGTGTTCCGTGCAGAGATATAGTAGCCGCCACTGTCCAGGTTTCGGATTTTGTAATGTTTGACGACGTCACCTTGTTCAGGTGTGTGATCACGAACCGACAACGAGTAAGAACCTGCGGGTCAAAGGGAACACAAGTTGATAAAACAGCAATCATAGGATGCAACGTCATTATAAATGGCTTTTGAGGCCCACGAAGATGATGGCTTCCAAGGTCTGGTTCTAGAACTAAAGCTTTTCTTTTGAAAAGCAGGCTGGACAATCAAATAATTGGCCCACGTGATGATTTTAACATTTTCTGGAGTAAATGAGTTTATATAATCCAATACGTGTCTGCATAAGCTCCATATATGTCTGTAAATCAACAGGACAATCAAGTTAATAGAAGGTGGACACGTGGTACGAAGGTGTTTAATTATACCACCGGGTTATGGCACCGAGTGTGATAAACCTCAATGGAATGAGAAACGGTGGGATGGGCATTGGTGGAGTTGGACCCTGACGCACCTTGTGAGCTCTCACTCTCACGCACAAGGAATGAGCCAATCTTGTTCCCCTGCATGAGAAGCTGTCTTTCGGCATCCTTCCTGGTTAGGCCTCGGAAGAACCACCTGCATGAGGAGGGGTAAGTAGACAGGAGTTTGGATGAGTCATGAAATAAAAGAAAGTAAAAACAGACATCATACTGAAAAGCGTGGCTTTCAGCAGGAACGTGATAGCATCTCTTCAGTTAAACAGACAGTACACTCACGATGACAGCAGAAAAATGCACTGGAAAACAAACATATTGGGATTACAAAACATTTCACTCACTCTTCCTTCTCCAAAGAATCTCTTTTTGCCACGTAGTTGCTCGGGACATATCCCTCGTTCCCAGACTTTGGACATCTCGCTCGCCACCAATCTCCATCACTGTGGACATCATGGGATTCTCACTCCACACAATGGTACTCGTCACGTCACACCATGCCACTCATCACTTCAATTAATGCCTGGACTTTCATTATCTTGCACGATAAAACTTTCCTCATAACTCCACAGATAGGGAGTCATCATGTCACACCTGATGTCGTCTCATCACCACATCGTGCCTATCCTCGTCTTTTTACACCGTACCCTTCTCAATCACATCATGTGGTCTTATGTTTGAGAAAATTCCATTCAAGCACTTTCTCCTTTGATTTCATCAGGATGCTGGATTTTCTCAAACCTCTCCTCATAGTGCCCAACTCTTTTAGCGTTTATGTGTGCAGTGCTTCAGCATGAGGTGCTCTAACCACCTGCATGATACCCTGGGTTAAACTCTGGGGGCCTGCTTATCATCATTTCGTATGCAGCCCGTGGCTGATGGTTTCATCATTGCTGGGAGCGCGGCTATGCCGCTGATGCAGTGCCCCCTGTTTCCAGTAAGCTGGTACTCATTTTGCTGACCTCAGAAGGATGACAGGCTGAGTGAACCCACCTGGTGTTATTTAATGGCCGGACAGGGGCTCAAACTCAAGACCTGAAGATCTGAAGCCAGCCACGTTAACCGTTACGCCAACATCAGGCTTCGGGGCCAATCTATTGCTGCCCTACCTCATAATTACATCAGGTATTCAAAACATTATACGAACAAGATACTCACAATGGACCAAGACACATCCAAAAACAGCATAGTGAGGTGTATATACTATATATATATATATATATATATATATATATATTATACTTACCTTGTATAGCTAGCTTTTCTTGGTTGCCTTATGCAGCTTTCTTTGACTGGAAGAGCATGCGAGTTAATTTATTGAAATCCTAGCCACCTGGGGCAATTGATTAGGTGAGAGCTGATTGGTTATTCCCTCCAATTATAGGTGAGATACGCGATTGGATCTTGTTATTTACCATTAACTGCTATTGACATTGCACATGTTACATGCTTGGGAACGTCAGTCGTGCGTGTTTCTGTCTACGTTGTTGCTGGTGACTCAGCAACAAGTGATGAAACCAGTCCGGCAGCTGAGGGGGGTGTATGGCATTGGGATTCTCATGTGTATACCACTTGTGAATGTCTGCAATTGTTGAGGAACCCAGTAGAGGAGGGAGGTGAGGGAAGGAGGGAAGGAGAGAGAGGGAGAGAGTGGAGAGGGAGAGAGGATGGAGAGGGAGAGAGGATGGAGAGGGGAGAGAGGATGGAGGGGAAGGAGAGGAAAGGGGGGGGGGAGAGAGGGGAGAGAGGATGGAGAGGGAGAGAGAGAGGAGAGAGGATGGAGGGGAAGGAGAGGAAGGGGGGGGGGGGGAGTGAGAAAGGGGAGAGAGCAGGGAGGAAGAGTGGGAGACTAAGAATGGATGGGGGGGGAGAGCGAGGAAGGGGGGTTGGGGAGAGCGGTGCCTCACCAAACTTCATTATACACTCCTGGAGAGGGGGGGGGGGGGGTGGGGCGAGGAGGGAGGGGGAAGTGGGGAGGGGAGGGTTTGGGAGGAAGTAAGCGTCAGGGGAGGGGTTCTCGACTTGCATTTGGAAGTGGGACTTGTGGAGAAGGGGGGGGAGGTGTAGTTCAGGACTGAACGAAATGGGGGATGTTAAAAGCACGTTAATACAGCATGCAGAGTCAGCCGAGAGATGTCCTTGGGGGTAGACAGGGGAGGGGATTTGTGAGGAGGTAAGCATGAGGGGAGACGGAGGAAAGGCAGCGTGACGGGAAGGGAAGGCAGCATGAGTAGAGGCGAAGGGAAGTAGTGTGAGGGGAGGTGAAGGGAAGGGCAGTAAAACTCGCCCAAATGGCAACATTTTCTTTTTAAATCGCCGGGTTCGAAATTAAACTGGGCAGGAGCATTAAAGTCCATGTTTATCTACCTGGCAAAGGCCTACCTGTATGCATGCTCGCACATGCAGCGACCTTTGAACCCTCTGGTCGACTCACTCTGAATCTGATTCGTACATGCTACAGTCCCATCAACAGAAGGGGAGGAGTGGGAAGCAGGGGAGGGTGGGAGAGAGGTGAGGGAGGGAGAGGGGTAAGAGAGGGGAGGGGAGAGAAGGGAATGGAGAGTGCGGAGGGGGAGAGGGGGGAAAGGTGAGAGGAGAGGGAGAGGAGAGGTAAGAGAGAGGTGGGGGAGAGGGTGAGAGGAAAGGGGGGGGAGAGGGTGAGAGGAGAGTGGGGGGAAGGGTGAGATTAGAGGGGGGAGGGATTCCAGCAGATGTGACGGCCAGTTTAATTTCCATCTGAGAGACGCCACACACATTGATGAATCACCCTGCCTGTGACAATTTATAGCTGGCCAGGATTAAAACACAGGCTAGACAGCTTAGAGCGAGTGTGCATACATCTTGGCTATCCCGCCATGATGTGGCGATTCATTGCTTTGTTACTGAAAACATTTTCTATTAATTGTAATAATCTAATTTATTTTGCCTTCTTAATGGCGGAGATGTCCACATGGACAACCGTGCCACGGTATCAACATGGAAGCTTGTAGAGCGCTCCAATAAAGCACTCCAGTGACACGGTTGAAGAAACTTTTATAAACGAAACGTTTCTTTTTTTAAATTTGTATTTATCTATGCCGAAGTGATGGGTCGTATAATGAGGGTAGATCATACAAAAAGAGGATGTAACGTGGTGTAAAATAAAATTGCACATTTTCAGCGAGCAAACCAAATTCCGACGCACCGCAGAACAATGCAGGGCCAACGCAGGCGAGTGGCTCCTGAACTTTGTTCAAGTCGATCGACATACAGTATTCAGTGATAGTGTGACTATTGTAGAGTACTCGCCATGTGGCTTCAGCACTCAAACGAAACAGTTGATAAGGAATGGCTCGCTTGGCAAGCAATTGCCTATCCGTTATATGAAACGCCTCCCGGAGATGCCCAAAATGTGAAACTATGTCGGAATTAGACAAACTAATACTTTCTCAGCAGTCAGAACTGCTGCTAAGTTCAATTCTGGAGCTTATATTTTGTAATTCAGCTTAGTTTAAGAGATTCTTGAGCTGATGGCATGTGTGGAAATTAAATAAAGCCATGAACGTTGGCGTCTCCGGGCATTTATCAGCATTGGAATGTAACCAGCGATTCGTAGGTATGATGATCAGGCATTCAATATGTGACCAAAAGTGAAAAAAACCCACTATCATGAATAAATCGTTGCAGCCTGTTCCAAATCAGTAGAGTAGCGGCCTAGACTGAAAAAGGCCTCTATTTTAGGAGATACCCCAACTGGAGGTAGAACCTGCTCAAACTGGTATCATTTTATTCCTTTGGATGTCTCGTTTTCAGAAAATGATGTTGTAGTTGCAGCAACTGTGTACAACATGCCAAATTAACCCCTTCCTTGCGGATATCCATGAAAAATTGCCATTTTAAATTATCTCCACATACATCGAAATGAGCCAAGTTAAATTCAACCAAAGGTCTTTATTTTAATTTATTTGGTGTAATAGACACGAAACAACACATTCAACAGGGTTTAGATCTAATCCAAGGGTTGGAGGGTAAAAAAAAACCCCATCAAAACTGAAAAGTTAGTGACTTTTGGTAGCGTCGGACAAATCATCCCAAATCCTACCCCTAACAGATATTGTATCGGTGTCAGACCAACTTCTCTTCCTTTTCCTGCATACCCCAGTGATGCAAAACTGACATTGAGATTGGCAAAATTGATACAGTGTGGCATGGTAGCCCTGGTTTGCGACAGTGCCCAAGATTGGCACCTGTGTCTCCGTGTCAATCTCATTTTCATCCTGTCCTGCTGGTGTGTTATTTTGATTTTGACACTCTGTGCATGCACAGGCATCAAGACAATCAAGTCCAGCAAGCTGACAAGGACACTTCCTTCCATTGGAGCAGTCCTTATCTTTGCAGTACAAG